>OZ012560.1:28441218-29641218 GCA_963935595.1 Schoenobius gigantellus | reverse complement strand
ATTTTATAATTCTCACCTTTAACATTGCAGTGTTAATAACATTGTTCTTAAGTTGTTGACGAGCCTTTGGTCATCTATCATCACTTACCATCAGCTGAGCCACTTTGTCGTGTGTAAAAAATACCCCAATCACAAGATGATTGGAACGTGATTAACTTAATCTCAGAAAATATGGAAATATATCTACTTACTCGGAAAAGCTCCTATGGTCGAATTACCGCTGACAGGATCCGAACTTCAAGCGTTTTAACCGCGCAGCGCCCTTCTAACTCAGTAAATCAAAGCAGTATTTTCTAATTCTCTTCAAGTTTGTGAGTCGCAGAACAGTTTTCGATTGTTCCGCGACTCGACTTGCTCGACCCGAAAACAAAATGGCGTCCAAATATGGCGCCAAAGATGACCACCACACGTGTGTCCCACTTCGCCTTTAATCGTCGTATTAATCCGTTTCAAAAGGGGGCCGATACGATCCATTGGACATCGAGTGTGGACTTGTTTAAGTGCAATGAAATAAAAGAGTCGTAAATAAATGGAAATCGCTGTGTGGGTTGAGTAAAAACTGAGTTTTCACTAAGCGACACATCGGATAGAAAGATTTCGGATCTCATTTTTTGTCTATGTACTCGTATTTGTTAATTATTCAGTAAAGCCCTTTGCCTACTGAAGAATTGTTTGAAACATTTTTGCGTGGAGACATTTTGAAGAACATAGAATGCTTCAATGTCGTAAATGCGTTCACTAGTCAAAACACATACAGTTGGGGTCAATCAAGATGACGACTAATATTTTTTTCACGTCCGTCATTTTGATTGATTAAAAAAAAACGACGACTACGTTTCGAACGCTTTTCAACATACGTGGTCACGGCATGACGGGATATTATGATGAAATTTGTATTTTGCGTAAGTGTTTTTTTCCGAGTTTGAAGTTTAGCGCAAAGTTGTTGGTATTTCACGTAAATAGTTTTTTTGCGTCAATAGAGAAATGTTGGGCTAAAAATTAAAATGTTTAAAACCAAATATACGCGAGTAAATCCAAAATGTGTTGTCATTTATATATGTAGTACTCGTGCAAATAAAAGAAAGTTTTTATTATTTCGAGAACGCAAATAGTACGTCTGATATTTTTTATTCAGTATATGGTTTTTCCTTTTCATACCATGTCACCGTCCCTATTCTGCTAACATGAATGGCGTGTCAATAACGCTTCAGTAACAGTGCCACAGCTGTTGTTGGATCGACAACTGACTTAAACAATAATGCTGGTTGACTTATCAAGAGTAGTAATTCATTTGCGTAGAATTTGACTATATCACCAGCTCGGCTATACCTCGCTCTCCCAGAGATTCAATAAAATTCGGGATAAATAGTAGAGCCATTCCTCAAACCTTGAGGAAGGGGATATACCCTTCCTCAAGGTTTGAGCTATCTCTCTAAGAAATTATATGAAAATTGACTCAGCGGCTAAGGCGTGCTAACGTAACAAACAAACAGAGTTGCATTCGGATTTATAATATGAAAGTAGGGATTGTATTATAAAAAAATTTAACGCTGAAAAACGTATAATCATCGTCGTCATCACAGCTCATATACGTCCCCACCAAGGGGCTCGAGCCTACCCTACGTTAGGGTGATTAGGCCTTAGTCAACCACGCTGACCCAGTGCGGATTGGTCAACTTCACATACACTTTGAATTTCTTCGCAGATGTATGCAGGTTGCCTCACGATGACTTCCTAAACCGTAGGAGCATTATTGAGAAGCTATTGAGATGTTAACCACCTCCGTGGCCTAGTAGTTAATACCACCAGTTGTTGTTCGCGAGGTCTCGGGTTCGATTCACTATCGGGGCAGAATTTTTTTTGCGTAGTTTAGTTGGTGGAAGAGTTTCTCAGCCCGCCTGGCTAGCTACTGCCGTTGTACCTAATTTTGTCGCCATAATAACAAGGTTTAGTATTGTTGTGTTCCGATAAATTAGAGGTGAGATAGCCAGTTCCTCAATTGGTGAGGAGTCCAGGTGAAGCTCACTTCTACCTTCGGCCGTATCATCACTTACCATCAAGTGGGGCTCTCCCAATTTCCGAACAGGTGTAGAGTCAACTTTTTTTTTCATTTGACTTGTATTTGCACACATCTTAATAATAGTTGGTGTGTGTGTACATACAGGTTAAATAATTTAGTTAATACGATTCTTGGTTGAAGATTTCTATGGTTTTTTTTACGTCAATAAGTGCCTGTAAAGGTCTATATTGAATAAAGATTTTTGAGTTTGAGTGAGATAAAGGGCAAAAGGTCCCTGTCGTATTAAAAAAAAGGTGATTACTTTTAGGTTAGCAAAGTTGAGGCTCTGGTCGCAGAGACCACTGGGGGTGGCCGATCCCCCTCCTTATTTTCATAATAAAGCTCCCTTTAACGTGTTTCACGGGCAGTTAACAACACTGGCCGTTTCCCCGCTCTGTGGCGCTAACTGGCTGTTAACACTAACTTGCAGGCGTTAGCGCTTCTCCGCAAGTGTACCCTCAATTAGACTCTACAATCCAGATTCTAGACATTGTGGCGTTTATGTTCCCACTGCGTCGCTTTGCGTAATGAGCAAATCTGAATAGAACTCATAGTAACTTAGTTACTTAACACAGTTGTTCAATAAATAACACTTGGCATAGGAAAAAATGAAACCCTTATAGGATCACTTTATTGTCCGTCTGCCCGTCCGTCTGTCCGTCCGTCTGTCTGTCAAGACCCATTTCTCGGACACGCGTATAAAGATATCAAACTGAAATTTATAAACTTACTAGCTTCTGCCCGCGACTTCAGAATTGGGTCTAAAGCGTCACTCGTTAACAATGTTTAATCTTCCCACGGGAACTATTTGAGAGATCATTAAGGAATATAAAGCACATGTCCTTTTCCATAGCATAGGTGATAAGCATACCAAATTTCAAAGCTGTCTGCCCGCGGCTTAGCTCGTAAACAATTTTCAATTTTCCCTCCGGGAACTACTTAAGGAATCGGGATAAAAGGTAGCCTATGTTCTTTTCCATATCAAAGGCTACATGCATGCCAAATTTCATCCAAATCCGTTTAGCTGTTTTTGCGTGATTGAGTAACAAACATCCACACAAAAACAAAAACGGGAAAAAATGTACGGCATGTTGTTATTTTCGCCATCAACGAAGTCGCTGGCGCAGCTATTTTTTTTATTGCAGAAAGTTGTCAAACAAGCAAACTGTCCACCTGATGGTAAGTGGTAACAGTCACCTAGTCACATAGTACATGTGACTCCTGTGAGGTCCGCAGCAAAACTGCAACCCCCACAAGAACCACAGTGTACGTTGCCAACTTGTGACTTGGGATGTAAAGTCGCGGTACCCAGTAATTTCAGTGCCATATCTTACCCTTCAAACTGGAACACAGCAATGCCAGCAGAAATAGGTAAGACGGAGGTACCCAAGCACACGACCCTGGTACAGTCTCTCTCCGGTATTAAAATAAATCTATATCGAACACTCGGGTGTTCGGTCCCTTCCAGTTGTGAAAAAAATAAATCTATATCGAACACTCGGGTGTTCGGTCGGTCCCTTCCAGTTGTGAAAAAATGAAATCTATATCGAACACTCGGGTGTTCGGTCCCTTCCAGTTGTGAAAAAAATAATACCTGTGAGTCAACGCGATCAAAAGATACGACGGTTTATGTCGCAAAGGACAATGTCGAAAATCGCCCCATGACCAACAAAGATTTGATTTATGTCATAATTATATGCATATTTTATAACACTCATAACATATATATATATTAGACGGACAAATCAAAAATATATAAAAGTACTTTTAGAAACAAAACCAAATAAAGTAAAATATAGGAATGGTTTATTGTCACCTTTGCTCGACTGAATAGAATTGAGTTGATTTCATGTAGGTATGGCCATCTATAAATTAAGTTTTTCATAACTTACAACGTAAATTAAATTAAAATATACATCAATTGACTACTCACGCACTGTGGCTTGTTAGTTCGTCGTGTTTTTGACTTGCTTTATAATTTCGAGATTTCTTGTTCTTTACTACGTGGCTATAATATCGTTCTTTGATTAATTGCAATAATTATTATTTTAATAATTTTATAGGTATGGGCTATTTGTATTGCTTTAACGAATTAAAGTGTTACTTCAACTAACCTCAAAATCTGATTCATTTTGTTATTTAATTCGATTTCGAAGCTTGTCCGTAGTAATTGATTTGGACGTACTGTATTTACTAATGTCTAATTATACGAAAAGCATTTTTTCACTGCTGTTGGTGTTGGGGCGAACAATGTATGGACGCAGAACAATGTCCTTTTGGGATTTCACAAGGGAATCAAAACCTTTGGGATACTTTCCCGTTGACCTAAAATTATGAAATTCGGCAAGAATAGGTCCCGTAGTACAAGCTAAGGAAAACATCTGAAAACCATAAATATATACATAGCTGAGAGCTGCATATACTTCTTTTTTGTACGGAACCCCCAGTGCGTGAGACCAACTCAACCAAGACTTGACCGCTTTTTTAAGACGAACTGACTGCTAGACCGGAATCAAAAAAAATGTTGTAATTACGCCAACGCTAATTTTCCAATGAATATCACTTCGGTAATTCCCTAAAAACTCTGATCACTGCTAACTTTCTTCGGGTGCATAAAAAATTGGGCGAGGCTGTAACTTCATTGGAAACCGAACGATAAATTATTAATTGTCTTCTTCCAAATTTAGGACGCAGTAAAATTACTTTTTCTGTTACGGCTTTTCTTTGTTTTCGCGATTGTGTCACAAGTTACAAGATGTCAGCGATTTTAATGGGCTTGTATTCCGCTTTAGAGACCACTATCAAAGTAAATACAAATTTTCCTACAAAGACGAATTTAATTACTGGGGCATTTGCGACCGCACAATCTTGGTGATGTAGTTGTAAAGAAACGAAGTGGTATACAGAATGTAAAAAGACCGAACGAGAAGCCGAAACCCGCGTACTGACTCCATCGTCAATAGCATTTTTGTCTTCTAGACCATACGTGGGAAATTAATACTTACCGAGATATTTACGTTTAAAGAAACAATTATTTTCTCGGGGCTCTTACACCAAACAGTTTAGAACATTATTCGTTAATTTTCATCCGAAGAAAGATTAAAGAAAAAATCAGTATTTATTAACGAATAAAAACTTTTAATTTACAACGCGTCATGTATTTACAACGGACGCTGTCTTTTGTCGCCAGCGCCACGAGCCGCTGACTCACGCACAGACGATATCCGTATTTCGTAGCGCACGAGCGTATGTCCGTAGTACTTTTTGCAGTTGTTTTTTTTTTTTAATCTAAAAACTAATTTCGTTTCCCATTAATATGTTTTCTTATATAAATTTCTTTTGAAACGAAATTTCGTCTGAATGCGTAGACGCAGGCTTCGTTATGGGACTTTTTACACCCTGTCGGTCCTATTAATAAAAATTTTACTCATTGGATCATCCTCGGATTAGCTACTCCGTGTTTTCTCTTATTTTGACATATGACAACCGACAAGTGCGGAAACAAGTCAAAACACGGAGTAACTAATCTGAGGATGGGAGGATGGAGTAAAATTTTTATTAATAAGGCACTGTATCATCATCATCATCATCACAGCTCATATACGTCCCCACCGAGGGGTTCGAGCCTACCCTATGTTAGGGTGATTAGGCCTTAGTCAACCACGCTGGCCCAGTGCGGATTGGTCGACTTCACATACACCATTGAATTTCTTCGCAGATGTATGCAGGTTGCCTCACGATGTTTTCCTTCACCGTAGGAGCGTCAGACAAATGTACATATGAAATTCGAAACGAAAAACACATTGGTACATGGCGGGTCTCGAATCCCGACCTCCCGATTGGAAGGCAAGTGCCGAGTTCACAGCGCCACCGACGCTGTATGTATATAAGCAAAGATTGATATTTTTAAGCAAACCAATTTCAATGGTATTGTAATGAAGTGACCTGAGGGGCAACCGCACTATTTGCAACTTTTCAACCAAACCAGAAACGTTACCGTTCCCATACATTTTGACAACACCTTGACAGCTGTCAGATATCGAATTATATGAGAACGGTAACGTTTTGGTGTTGGTTGAAACGTTTTGGTGTTGGTTGAATTATATGAGAACGGTAACGTTTTGGTGTTGGTTGAAACGTTTTGGTGTTGGTTGAATTATATGAGAACGGTAACGTTTTGGTGTTGGTTGAAACGTTTTGGTGTTGGTCGAATTATATGAGAACGGTAACGTTTTGGTGTTGGTTGAAACGTTTTGGTGTTGGTTGAATTATATGAGAACGGTAACGTTTTGGTGTTGGTTGAAACGTTCGTAAATAGTGCGATTGCCCCTCTGTAAACTGTAAGCTGTATGAGTATCCAGTACTTTATAGTTGAGACGATTCTTGAATTATTTATCTTGACCACTACACTCATTTTTGTACTATACTAAGGCTCGAATTAATAAATGCAACTCAAAGTTGAGTTCGACCTTAAAATGCAGTTTTGACACATACGGCTTCCACGGCATCCACGGATTAGTTACTCCGTGTTTTGTCTTGTTTTGACATATGACAGCCGATATATGTGGAAACAAGACAAAACACTAATCCGAGGATGATCCAAGGAGGAAAATTTTTATTAATAAGGCCGTTAATGTATGGAATATTTGTAAAAAACAGCATCTTAAAAGTATGGATCTTAAAACTCTGCATGCAAACTTTTCCCATTTATTTAATTTGTAGGTTAAAACGAATGACATCTAATACTATTATATCGACTCAATCTGAAAACACTACTCAATTTCAGTCAACCAAAGCAAAAGAATACAAAGCTTTCCTAATTTTTTATACCAAAATATCAGTTATACTTTATAATTTCGATTCAATATTTAAAAGGATTGTGAAGCTGTAAATTTAAATACAAAAAGCGATAACTCTTTTCTCCCTCTTTACATAGTCCAATTTTCACAATTTTTCGAAATGTTGTCGATATAATTTATAAATCTAGGTTTGTACGTTTTAATTTTGAAGTAATATTGTTTAGAATATAAATTATTAGCATCTAAATATTCATATTTTAGACTTTAAAACTACCTTGAGCATTTTTATCTTTTTTGACAAAATTATTCTAAATTACAAAAAAAACAAAACGTACAAACATAGATTAAGGTATACTGAATCTAATGAGATCAAAACTGTCTAATTTTGTAAAGGTTTAGGGGGGTAAAACAGTTATCGCCCGAACCAATATTTTAATAAGAAATGTGGGCACTTGCCTCGGACTTTCGACTCTAAGCGGTGTGCAACAAATAGCATTTTTGAACATGCCTACTCGAGCTATTAATTGTCACTTCACAGTCCTCTTAAACGCTTGTAACTTGTACTACAAAGTATTAAGTAATTACACAGTTTTTACTGCGTCGCCGTTGCAGTCCATCTAATTTGTGACTGGTTGCAATATTGCAGTGTAGCGGTAACACTAATTCCACCTTATGCCGAAGTAAGTAGAAACCAATTTTGAACAGCTCCTTTACTAATTAGGACTATTGTATATTCATATACTTAGGCACACGCACCTGTTTAATGTTTGAACATTCTGGCCATGATAAAAAAATTGGTGCGTTAGTGTGTTAAGCAAACAGTTAATTGAGTAGCTTTAAATATTGACCAATCTTCAAGTGACTGTATTCGCGTTAAATCGCTTCATTTGAGCAGTCTATTTCTTTCGTCTGTCGAAATAGATATTTGAGTACGTCAAAAAGATCAAGATGTATAACACGGCAGGTTTCATTATGTTGTGCTGGTCTGATTTATACAGTTTATACTTTTTGGTTTAATTTTTAAAGGTGGAATGCTTACTTGATGCCAAGTCAAGATCGATGTAACATCAAGTAAACATTATATCTGTGATGATGATGATGACAATGATATTGGATGCTTGTCTTAGATCTGGAAAAATACTTTCCGAGTTAATCCAAACTGAAAGCAAAAACTTTCAAGTGACAACCATAGTCAGCTGACTATGGAATTAATACAAAAGAAACTTAAACACTGAATGTAAAAATATGGTACGCTGATGAAGGGCTGTCGACTGATGAATATTATATGCAAAAAAGTAGGTTTATTAGCCCCAATATCTTGCATAGAGAATCTCTACTTATTCTGATGAAAACATAGGTGCAGGTATATATGCGTCACCGCTCCTTTTCTTCCAGTGGATGTAGTAAGAGCCGGTAGAGAAATAATGGAGTTTACCGCGAGCATGATTTTGCGAAAAGATAGAAAACTTGAAACACAACCCTACACAAACCTGTCATGTAGTAAGCCAATTCCCCTCATTTCAGGAAAGTCCCATAAATGGAATGAAGTAAGAAATTAAGTACTGCCGTAAATTAATTTAGTCAGCTTGCAAACTTAAAAGTGATTCGTCTTGGATACGATCTAAGGATCTTTTGTGCGCTGTAAAAGCAATTTTTGTTATTATCATTTTTATAGTTGGCGTCTCCAAAGACTTATACCTCACTGTCTACGATTCATGACTACTGCATTAACTTATCATTGTACGAGGAAATGAAAAATCCAATGACAGATTACAGCAATGATAAGCAATATCCGCTAACTGTTCCTTGTGCGCAACAAAAACTCGTTATTTGCGTCTCCAAAGATCTATACCTCACTGCCTACTATTCATAGCCACTCCATAATCTTATTATTGTACATGGAAATGAAAAATCTAATCACCGGTTACGGCAATGATAAGCGTTTTTGGTTAACTGCAGTGGAAGCAGACGCTAGTTTCTGAAGCGATGAATATGCATGGTGCAGCTATTTAGCTAATGTCCACCAGGCTGGTGGCTCGCAGCGGGCGTGGTCGTTAGCCCCCCACTTAGCGGATCCTTCGGCTGATGCTTATTTTATCGGTAGTTAGACCTACGACCGGTTACACCAAGCTTAATGTTCAATCAAAATAACATGAAAAGTTTGTTGTTAAAAATTATCTGAATACGTATGAGTGGATTGTCCAACATGTAGGATTAAATCTATGAGTACATTTAACGTGTTATTGGCGTTTGGAAAGTAGAGGAAAAGGTAAGCCCGAAATCTTTTTATATAAGTACATATTTGTTACTGCATTTTCTTTAAAAATGCTAAATAATCTAGAAAATGAAAAAAAATATACTTTAAGCAATCGTCAAGGCGTCACATGGAAACTATATGTTGAAGACGAGAGGCCATGTCCCTCCCGAGCTGACATTTTCTTTAGTATCTTTAGGTTTTCAGCACTTTACGTTACTTATCACAAGTTACGTTACATTCACACTTACGTTCTGGCCATTTTCTCTCCTTTCCTTAACGTGGGCTTGCCAAATTGTGATGTATGTAATACAGTAGATGATACTCAACATATTTTATTGGAGTGCGTGAAATATTGCTTCCAAAGAGAAGCTGTCATGAACGTGAACTGAATATATGTAGTTGAAGTTGAATGTGGGTCTTGTGCAGAGCATTTTGGCAAAACCAAATTCGGTGACCGATGGTTTACGATATAATTTTTAAATGAAGGCAATAAGCTAAATTAATGAACTTTTTTTAGCAAATATGTCACTGAGGAGCGTTGAAACTGACACGTGTTTTACAAAACCAAAGTCATCATTTCAGCCAAGAGACCCACTTTGGACATTAGGTCTCCTTCGACCTTCGCGGCTTTCCGCGACCTTTCCGGTCGCATCAGAAATGATGAGATCCTTAGAAGAACTAGAGTATAGTCCAAAGAATTGAAAACTTTGAGTGGCAGTGGGCAGGGCACATAGCTCGCAGGACGGGCGACCGTTGGGGCGGAAAGGTCCTCGAGTGGCGGCCGAATACCGGGAGACGCAGCGTTGGTAGGCCCCCCACAAGGTGGACCGACGATCTGGAAATAAAATCTAATAGGTATATAAAATTCTCGTTTTACGGTATTTGTTATCGAACTACTCGAAATCGGCATAAACGATTTTTATGATTTTTTTTTGTGTATATTTCGTAGGTTTGTGAATAGCTCGTAGTCTAGGGCTATTTTTTATCCCTAGGTGATAAGGGTGGCCCTCCCCAGTTTTTTTTGTCAATTATTATGGCGAAGAGTAGTTCGTGAGCACAACTATAGTAAAAAAACGTTCACAACTGCACGCAAGTAATTTCACTTGCCCACCGGGAGTCAGTTAATCGAGTGAATGGATTCATTTGAACGAATGACTGTCGGATTGAGCCGTTCACTCATCGAGCGTTACAAATGTGAGCTCGTTAGACCTGGCGCGCGGCCAGACAATTTCTGATCGGCGTTTGAGGTCTTCGCTATGCTTAGATGTCGACTGTAAACTAAACAACTGGAAATAGTAAGTCCCTTTATACCGCAAAAGGGACAGCAAATCCGTCTCTGTCTTTAGGGATGTCTGTACCTAACTTGCTAATATTATTTAAAAAAACATTCCTGTACACATAAGACAATTACGGAATCTTACTTTGCTCACTAAAATATATACAAATATCAGGGTATGTAAGAATTTAGGAAGATTTAGATTTTCATGTGCCTATGTTGAAAACAGTACACCAACAAATTAATGTGCTATTTTCCTGTGTGTGTGTGTGTGTGTGTGTGTGTGTGTGTATTTGTGCATGAGTGCGTTTTTGCGTGCGTGCGTGCGTGGGTACATGCGTGTGTATACGAACACGTGTTAGCGTTTTTTAACCGACTTCAAAGAAAAAGAGGTCTAGCTGAAAGGAGGTCGAGCTGTTGATGTAGTTTTCAGAAAAGTATTTGTTGCATTTAAGAGGTTTTGGTATTTTAAATTAACTTAAAAGATTGAAAAAAATATTTTTTTACAAAAAATAAAACCGACTTCAAAAACACCAAAAAGTCATAAATAATGTAAGAATAAATGCATACAACATCACAGCATATTGAAGTCGGTGCCAAGCTTAGAGCATAAGGTGCCAAGCAATCATCATCTAGAAAGTCTTAAAAATATAAGAACAATGTATGTAAGTACTTAGTTAAAAGGCTGCGTATACACAGGACTTCACAATCCACTATAGATAAAGATATTAGCGTTGGCGTACATGGCAACCTGTAATGGGTTAAATAAATTGTCCCAAATTTAATAAATTTTTACAGTCACAATAATGTAAAACAATTGGCTGGCGGTCGCGGCGTTTACGTTGTGTACGCGCATGTGTTTGTCTCGCTCATACCGCACTCCTATTTTTTCATGGAGTCGCACGGTGTCCATTCTAAGACCGGAACTGGGCGGGACAACGACGCAAATTAAAAAAGGCAATCTAACGTAAATTCTCATTGTACAATTTTTTTAATAGAAATATTTATAAGTACACGTGTTTCGGTTATTGTACAAAAACAACGTAAACACCAACGGTTCATAAGTCTACGACGGGATGTCTTGTACTGGAAAGAATAAGCAAGAAAACCAGCTCTCCCTGTACTGTTAAAGATTCATTTAGTGGCATTAAATGTTCTATGATTGTTATTCCCGCTTGTACTAGTAACACTTAATGACACTTCTTCTTTCTTCACGGTGCCCTTTTGTCTCTCGCCCCCTGACACACGCAAGGGACACTCCAGCTCAACACAACTATTGCCAAATAAGTGTATAGCCCCAACCGCCACGGCCGCTCGCATCTGTCGGGGTCCGGCCGAGTTTGGGCCGCTGTCACTCAAGCGACGTCTAAGTAATTACATCCCAACTTACTCGCGGTGGTCACACGAAACTTGCGGATGTACAGTCAGCATCCAAAGTAGCCGAGCGATTCAGGTGTCTATAGTGAATTGAGTTCAATAGAAAATTAGAAACCCATAAATTCGTTTCGGCTTAACGCGCCGGGCGTACCACAAGCTAAAGGTTTGATAGTTGTTTCAGTCGGTTGAAAGAGAAGCCACAAGCTAGCGAGCAGAGCATTAAGTCAACTGGTCGCTTATACTCGTAGACGCTAAGCTTTATTTGGCATAGCAAAAGAGCTGACGATTGACCTTAAAGGGAAATTAGAAACCCATAAATTCGTTTCAGCTTAACACACCACAAGCTAAAGGTTTGATAGTTGTTTCAGTCGGTTGAAAGAGAAGCCACAAGCTAGCGAGCAGAGCATTAAGTCAACTGGTCGCTTATACTCGTAGACGCTAAGCTTTATTTGGCATAGCAAAAGAGCTGACGATTGACCTTAAAGGGAAATTAGAAACCCATAAATTCGTTTCAGCTTAACACACCACAAGCTAAAGGTTTGAGAGTTGTTTCAGTCGGTTGAAGAGAAGCCACAAGCTAGCGAGCAGAGCATTAAGTCAACTGGTCGCTTATACTCGTAGAGGCTAAGCTTTACTTAGCATAGTGAAAGAGCTGACGAGTAATCACTCATAAGGATGTTCATAACTTACACTTACAAAAAAGAATAATAATCTTATGCACTTTTTTCTAATTTAAAATTACTTTGACAACATGTGCTTAGATATTTGTGTCGCTGACTATACCTACTTATTAGGCGCACAGTAAACAGGTGCATATCAAAACAGTCGATAATTAATCATTTATGAGGATGTTCATAGCGTATAAAAAATATTAATAATAACATCCTATAACAATTTTATGAATTAAAATTACTTCGGCAGTATGTGCTCGTCGGATATTTCTGTTGCTGACTATACTTATTTATTGATAATGGCGCTGCTCCTGGTTTCGGTGCTTGGCCGTTTTTCTACGTGCAACTTAAAGTTTGGGTAAAGTTTATATGTAACTGCAATGATATCGGAAAACGGTAATGATGGTCACATGAGTTGACAATAAAGAAGCTTCGTACTTAATCTTATAAGGGTTAAGTGACTGTGAGGTTCATTTCTTAATTTTAATGGACATGGACAATCCCTGTATAACTTTGTTATTAATCTAGTAACAGGTAAAAAATCTAACACCATTCTTCTTACCATTTTGTTATATTGGTTTAATCTAAACCATGGAGGAACTAATGATATTTTAGTTTTGGTCGTTGCTTAACTTTAGCAACCATGACGCCTGGCGCACACACCACGTGTCACTTTTAATAATTTGACACTTTTGATAAATCTTAGCTAAGTTTGTCGCCATAATAACAATGTTTATAGCATTGTTCTGTTCCGGCAATTATAGGTAATATAGCCAGTTGCTCAGTTGATGAGGAGTCCAGGTGAAGCTCGCTTCCAACTTCGGCCTTATCGTCACTTACCATCAGGTGAGATGAAGGCGAAGAACTTCCATGTCATCATTAAAAAAATATGTTAAATTTTATTTCAACCTTAATGGTCCTTCGAGCCGGATAGATAGCTGTTACATCACCTACTATAAATATGAAATGAATAAATTTCACAAAAAATCTTAACGTACAATGAAATCTGTGTATTTATTACAACTGTTAATTTTAATCAATTGTCGTTCAATCTCCACCATACACGAGTCTGCAAAAGGTTTTAAAAATATATGAATCTCGCAGTAACGCGATGTCTGCAGCGTCGTAAATTCCGCCAGCAATATTTTTGTCGGCTCATAAAAGTGATGGGTCGGGGCGACATGGTAATTCATAGGGGGAACTAGGTGCTTTATTTTATTTATCTATCAGTGTACATGCTTGTGGATATTACGTCATTTAACTGCCGGTTTATCAAATTTAAAGCTAGAGTCATGACATTTTTGGAGTGTCCACTACTCCACAAGTGATGAGCAATCGAATTTTAAGGAACTGTTAGCAGAAAAATTCTATAGACGTGAAGAAGGTTTTTAAATCGCTATAGTAAGTAAGTACTTCTGTATGTGTGTTCTGTATGATGTATTTGCTTCTGCAAAAATACAGGATTATTTTTGGACAACCCCATACAATTTCTTCCCCGTGATTCTATAGTGGTAATACAAACAATTTATAAATAAAAAATATATTATTTTTTTACATTTTTGTTTTAACTTTTCTATACGTAAACGAAAATGATGGTCACTTGTTTGTTTATTGCACACGGCGCCCAACGCAAGGCCGCTGCATTACAAATGTTAGGTATTCGTAGTTTGGCGTATCCAGGGTAGTTTTTCAGAGGGAGCCTGGCCCATGATTTTTGTATGAAGTGACTAGTATTTTGGCATCCATCGAGAATATCGAATCGGTAACCCAACATCCCGGGGTGGGCACGGATCACCCGGAAACCCTCCTCTATATACGCCTACGTACACGCTAGAGATTCTACGCCAGTTTTGGGCAGCGCAGGGCGATGATGAGCGCACGCACCTAGAAATTTAGGATCTAAAAAGTGGTCGTAATATGTGGATTTATACAAACAAAAATTAACCCAGGCCTTTTATATTACTTTCTTCATCTCATATTCTATTTAAGCGGATGGTCCAATAGTAACCATATACTTATACATGGTGTCAAAAGACCGAACGCAAAGCCGATACCCACGTACTGAACCCATCGTCAATAACATTTTTATCTTATAGACTATACTTGGGAAATTAATAGTTAACGAGATATGTAGGTAAGTTTAAAGTGACGATTATTTTTTCGAGGTCTTCATACCAAACTGTTTGGAACATTATTTGTTAATTTTCGTCCAAAGAAACATAAAAAAAAGATTATTTATTAACAAATAAAAGTTGCAAATTTTTTTGTCGTCGCGAGCCGCTGACTCAGGCCTCGTTTACGGAGACGCGGGGCGTCGCGCGTCGCGTGTGGCGTGGCGTCTCGCGGCGCGTCAGACGTTTTTTCTGTTTACGGTGAGGCGGCGCGTGAAGCGGCACTCATAATCGCACGCGTAAATACAAACATATAGCAATATACGATGTTGTTCATAGAGATGCGAGACGGGAAGCGTGGCGGCGACCGCCGCGGTGCCCGCCGCGATGCCCGCCGCGCCACCCGCGGCGCATCCTCAGGCGTGTAGCGAAGCACGCGGCGGGCATCGCTAGATCGAGAATTGGGATGATGACTGAATTCTAATTTTAACGTCTCGTCATTAAATATTAAAATACCGTGGAAAAAGATGCAGTCCTGTGAAATTAGAATTAAAATCGGCTAAGAAATACATTAGATACAAGCATTTTAAGTTGTTAATTTGAAAGCGATTAGACAGAGAGATCCGACATCAACCGTGACGTCATAGTTGAGTACGGCCATATAAACTCCTTGTAAATTGCCGTTTTACTAGAAAGAGATGGAGAAAAATCTTCAATACCTTATATCTTGGTTGTTTTTATAGTTATTCGAAAACCGTTTTTTTCTTTCTGTTTATTATATGAATGAGCTTCTATTAAAGCAAAAAAAAATTTTTAGTCATCTAGCCTATTGTGCGTGCGCTGCCGCGATAAATGCCGCGTGTGACGCGGCGGTGCCATCCGCGGGCTCGGTCGTAAAAAACGCGCCATTTTAAGCAAAGGCGTGTAAAATCGCTTCTCCGTAAACGCACTCATACAACGCCATATTATTATGTTTGAATTCTGTGCGGGCCGCGCCGCGCTACGCCCCGCGTCTCCGTAAACGAGGCCTCACGCAGTCACGCAGAGCAGAGGCTCTAGCTAGACAAATGCCACACGCTATCTTTTCTGCACTCATTCCGCAGAAAAAATGTATGGAGATGACATTAGCTTACGACAACCTCACGCTATTTTTTCCGCAGCTAATGTCATCTCCATACATTTTTTTCTGAGGAACGACTGCGGAAAAGTTAGCGTGTGGCATTTGTCTAGGGGGCCTCAGACGATATTCGTAGCGCGCAAGCGCGCGTTACATTGCGTAGTACTTTTTGCAGTTGTTTTTTTAAGTTTTGAGAATAAATGTCGTTCATTTATTCGATCTTATTTAATGTAATTAATGCCATTTAAAACATTGACAAATATTTTTCTGTTTTCATTACAGGTAAGTTCAACGATGCCGCCAGTTCTACGTCAAGGTAACGGACTAACGCCATTCAAGTCTCCCATCCTCCCATCGCATCTTTCCCCTCTGTTGTCATTCCAATTTACATCTTATTACGATTAACGCTGAACTCATTTGAGAATTTCTTAGCTTCACATTAAACGTTTGTTTTTTTCAATTGCTTACCTTTTTTGATCTTCCCCAAATTAGCGTTGTACGCGTAAATATTGAGGTCTGTCGTAAAATGCACCTCCTACGCCGACCCTGACTCTATTGTAGAGCCGCCTTAGGGTTTAGCAAATCTAATTCGTGCCACAAAGAACAGTTACATTTGCATATAATGCCCCTAATGGACCCGAGCTTTGACCGTTAAAGCGCCCTGAATGGGCTTAATAATGTTAAATTTATGTTGTCTCGGCTGAAAGTATTGTTCTTGAAGGATGTTCCGCGCTAGCGTCAGAATTGGTTTAATTTTCGTTGTACAGGTAAACGCTGATGTAGAGATCTGAATTGCGATATCTGATATTATGTGCTACGAACAAAGCTACTTTTTCTTTGCCAAAAAGGCGACTAACATCGACATCTTTATGAACTTCTTTAAATTTTAGTTATTTTTCGTTTAGTTTTTCGTAATCTTTCGATGCAGTGCAGCTAAAACATTGGGTCACATAATTCGAAATCATTTTATTAAATATTTCACATTCCCAGCGTGCATATGTGTTATCGTGTGTAAATGATTGTGGTGAATAAATATAAGAATCATCTATTGTAACTACCTGTTGCGCGCGATTTCGTCTGTGTGGAATTCAGTTCCCTAGGGATCTCGTTAAAATTCAGGATAGAAAGTGGCCTATGGCCTTCCTCAAGGCTAAAGTTATGGCTATACCATATTTCATTAAAATTAGTTCAGCGGCCAAGGCGTGACAGACTGACTGACTGTAAGTCATTCTGTGCGAGAATTTCATTGTCATTTTAAAAGGCTACCCTCTGCAGTTTGCCGAACCTGCGTTTTCGGTACAAGGACAGTTAAAGTTTCATAGTGGCTAATGTCGGGCTATAGGTTTCTCTAGTCGGGCTATTGATCTCTAGTAGGCCCATAGACCGATTCTGTCAGAGTATAGTTACAATAATCTGCTCATATAAGTCTTTTGAGTAGATCTCGCTCGTCATAGTATAGATGCTACTATTCTAGTTGGAGCTTGATTTCTCTAGTCGGGCTAAAGATATGAACAGTATTTTTATCACCAAATCGGGCTATCGAATACTTAAGTCGGGCTAATTTTATGTCTGTTGGGACTATTTGAGCACTAGTTGTGCTAATTATCTTTTCGGTCGACCTTCTAGGGTTCTCTACCGTACTATACGGAATTTTAAGCGTAAACTCCGCGAAGACCTTTATAACCGAGTTGATGGCATTCGAGTTAACCCGATACAGACACGTGAGAATTTATCGAGCAATGAGTTTTCCGCTTACGGCGTCAAGTGTCAGCGTTGTCAGCGGCGTCGGCGGTCCATTGTACCCGTTGTGTTTGCATTGAAGGGCTGACGTCTCCGCCTTGAGAAGGGTTAGGCTCGCGTCGGCTGAATCCGCCCTCTGCTTACACAGGGCGCGCGAGGGTTGGGTCGTATTTATTCTACTCATAATTTGCGCGTGTTGTTATTTGCTATACATGATATAGACCTTTTATTTCTTTGGGATACTTTTCACTGAGTCTTACTTTTTTCGCGCGACCACTTTGGCTCGTTTAATATGGACTAGACACATCAGGAGAAGCGAGGACCACGTTGTAAAACTAGCGCTAAACCTGCCAGTTTCCAAAATCGAGAAAGACCTCAAGTTTACCCAATTGCGAGACCCGACGACCCAGGATAGAACATCCTGGCGCAACTTTGTAAGGAGACCCGACTCAAAATAATGGGAACAGGAGAGGACATAGAAGAAGACATTTGGCTCGTTCAATGTCTGTGAACATCGACTACACCGTAACCTACTAAATTTCGTGTGATTTACAATGATTAAGTTTTTCTTTGATTTAAGAATTAAGCACTACTTAACTACATAAGTTAAGGCTTTTAATGGAATAAAATAGACATCAAATAGTTTTAGGACTTCACTTAACTTTTTTTTTCAAAAAAAAAACGTCGCCTCGCACTAGGATTTTCTCCTGTGTCGTAGGTGCAGTTACAAACATAGAATATCACATGCACATACGCCCAGACCGGAACAAATTTCTATAGGCCATACAAAATATTTGTCCCGTACGGGAATCGAACTCGCGATCCCTTGCGCAGTAGGCGATCACTCGACCTCTGCGCTAACCATGTCGTTGATCTCTTTAATGTCCGCCTTTTTCGGAATTGCAATTTTCTTTTTTTCCCGCAGCTTCATCATAGTAAGCAGCGAGAAAATTGATGAAGCTATTTCTAAACTTTTTCCATTGATGTGTTGAGTCCGATGTATTGTTAAATTCTAGAGGTTGCATTAAAGAATCGTGTGACGTTGGACCTGCCATTTTGTCGGCAAAACTCTTAAGTCACTCACACAGCATATTACAGATATTCACTTCAGCTTCTTTAATTTCATCGCTGTGATCATGACGAATTTAAACAACATCTTACAGAATGTAGTTTTAAAACCAATCAACAAACCAACAATCAGTATCATCCCTAGATTTTTGACCTTATTCACGAGCATCGGTAGGGCTGTGGACTTGACACTGGCCTTCTTATCGGCAGGTTCAGGATTCGATACTGCCATATACCAGTGTTTTTCGAATTTCATAATAATACGACTTCGTCCGCGTGGAAATCCTTTTTCTATCGATTTCCTTTACAAATTCAACATTGTTTTTACACCCTTAAGGAATGGTTTCGAGGATAAAAACTATTCTTTATCCTTCCCCACAACTCAAACTATCTCCATACTAAATTTCATCTAAATCGGTTCAGCGGTTATTGATTCCCCATATAAACTTCCACTCACCCTTTCTTCCCCTTAAGGGGTGATTTCTGCGATAAAAGCTATCCTATGTCCGTCTCCTAGTATTAAGCAACCTCCCCACCAATTTTCAGCCAAATCAATTCAGCTGTTCTTGACTTATAAATAGTGTAACTGACACGACTTTCTTTTATATATAGATGTACCTACATTTTTCTGAAGCTCCTACAGTGAAGGAAAACATCGTGAGGCAACCTGCATACATCTGCGAAGAAATTCAATGGTGTATCTATGTGAAGTCGGGCAATCCGCACTGGGCCAGCGTGGTTCACCAAGGCGTAAACACCCTAACTTAGGTTAGGTAGGCTCGAGACCCTCGGTGGGTGCGTATTTGAGTTGTGATGATGATGATGATCATGCTCAAACATCACCACAAATTTTTAGACTAATAGTATTTTATATAGTTACACAAACAACTATTATAAGATAACATAACAACTGTACGCAACGATCAGACAAATTTATAAGTACTTTAAGAAATCCGACTACTAAAATTCCTAATCAAAGACAAGATACATTAATGCATTGAATACGATATGAAACTAAGATTTTATGTCTTGTGAAGTGTCCAATAAACCCGATACAAGTCATACAAACATAAAGTAGGCACATCGTTACGATTACGTGCATGAAACAAAAACATCCAGTGTTTACTTTTAGATAGCCGGTAACCCATTTTAAGTGTAATACCGAGAACCGAACGGAGGCTCGGAAACTTGGCGAGATAACGGTTCAGCATAAGCGACTTTAAGTCCAAAGTTTAGAGATGGTGTTTCGATATCAACAGAGTTTGGCGAGATGTCATATGCCAGTGCTGTGTGGTTACAAACGACCTTATGTCGAAAGGATAGGAGTGGTATTGTCATAGCAGTCGTAGTACAAACAGACTCGGCTATGTTTGCCACGCGCCCGCTACTCGGTCGCACGGACATATTGGCGTTTTGGTCACCATGTCAACAAGTTCGATAAGTCTGTAAGAAGCTCTAGTCTTGGCTTGCTGTTGCCTTTTGATGTTTCTAAGACTAAACAAACTTATTTTTTATTTTTTCTTATTCACAAAAATATAGATAAATAGAAACTTCATTTTGCACAATAAATCACAGACAGATACCTAGGACAATACATACGCAAACAACAAATTGGGCGATTCCTGTCTGGCAACCGAGGGGAAAACAATCCTGAAAAAGCACTTGTTGGGCAGATTGTTATAAGTAGTAGAATAATGGAGACCCATATGATTCCACAGACATACTTCGCTAAAATTTTTGTGGAAGTTTGTCTAATATTAAGCTATTTTTTATTTTTTATAAAATAAATAGACACAACAAGCAACTCACTCATAAACATAAATGCTTGTTTGAGCAATTTCTTTTATAGTGTGACGTACGATGCTTAATTTTTCGATTTATTATTTATAGTCTAGGTCAAGAATAAATAAAAAAAAATATTAAAAAACAGTAATTCAACCTCTAGCAAGCCTGTAGTTACTGTAGGGTATGGCAATCTATGCGATGACGAACGACGGAAAATAAACAAAGAAAAAAGAAATTTATTTGGCACTAACAATTAATTATTAACGTTATTTGTGTACTGTTAAGTGCAAATAATGCACTGTGAAATATATAAAAAATCAAGTACCCAATAATTTGGAGTAAAGCGAGCAAAAGTGATTCCACTCAGCTAAAAACTTTAAGTGACCAAATTAATATAAGCAACAACACAAAATAATTTTAAAAAATAACATAAAATAAGTAACTCTAAACATGTAGTAGTTCAAATATAAAACTATAAAAAATATCACGTAACTATAATTACCACCCCCCAGTTACTTGATCGCTGGCCAAACTAGGATAGGAGAGTTGATCCGCGTTAGGCACAGCGGTTGGTAACTCTATCCGCGGCGGTTTTGTTCGCCGGGAATGGAACCCAGACCGCAACGAGAACTTCCTGCGCGCGCGCATCTGGGGCGCGACTAACGTGAGGTTTGCGAGTTGGCGTTTCCGTCAGCGTAAGAAAGAGGAGACGGGGCTACCTATATTTTAGCGAACAGTTATTAATACATTCTTGTTGAAATTGAAAAGGTTAATGAGAACTTGTATCATATTATTTATGACTAGCTTTCCTATCGCCGCTTCGCCCGCGTTATCTTCGTTTTTCCCGTGGGGATTCCATATTTTCCCGTAGGAAAATAGTCTATAGCCTATGTTACTCAGTGATATTGTAGCATTCTATTAGTGAAAGAATTTGTCAAATCGGTCCGCAGTAGTTTCGGAGCCTATTCAATGCAAACATACAAAAATACAAAGGTTTGAATAGATTACTTTTGCTATCAGGCAAACATTAAGACATCACATTAACTAACCGTTTGAGTAGAATATATTGTCTATTATTGTGAATTGTATTACTAACTGTTGCTATAATGCTACCAATTATCAATATAGCTAAGACAACAATTGAAAGTAACTCGAAATTATCATATACCAACCAGCTGAGCGCTCCTAATAACTCACGAACAGCGAGAGCTGCCGTATCGCATATCTCCCCCGCTTCACCCTAAATCTTGTATCTCCGCGACAAGACAGACACGCTGACAAACAGTCTATGTTTCCGATATTAAATCGTGTAATATACTGCGGTGCCAACTGAGCTCGCCTCATGTTCTAGGACGTGTGTGTACGATACGAAGTGAATTATGGTTACGTAACCGCAGTTGCGGCGCTCGAGCTTCGCATTGAAAATTGGCAACCGCTTGTTAAGTGTACGATTACTCGCAGCTTGAGGAAATAGAAAAATATAAAGAACAAATGACTGAGTTTCCGAGCGGGAAGCATTTTGTTGGATGGTTGGTACGTACAGTCGGCCTCAAAAGTAGGTCAACATTTTAGTACTTACCATGTCACACCAATTATCAACAATGCAATATAGGTGTAACCATCACTATACTAATACTTACTAATATTATAAAGCTGAAGAGTTTGTTTGTTTGGTTGGTTGAAGGCGCTAGCTAAGTAATCTCTGGAACTACTGGTACCTATGAATTGAAAAAATATTTTTGTGTTGGAAAGTCCATTTATCAAGGAAGGCTTTAGGCTATGTAATATCACGCAATGACCAATAGGAGAGGAGTATCAATGAAAAATGTTGCTAAAACGGGAAAAATTAAGAAAATACGAGACTAAGAACGCGTTGAAGTCTTTTAAAGCAAAACGTAGTTCGCGGGTACAGCTAGTACTAAATAAAAGTAATAGTTGGTGTGAAATTAAGTACTAAAATGCCCAACTACTTCTGAAGCCGACCGTACGTGTGCCATTTTGGATTGCTACTAGTGGTTTTTAAACATATTTTTGATAGAAATACATGTATTGCTGGCTACACCCAACACCTGTCCTAAGGGTTTGGTTACACGCACAATCTTGCGCGCGCAAACAGTTTGTGCAAATACTTTTAATCGTAAGTGCGCACTGGCCTTATTGCGATATGCCTCCCCTGTCCTGCTATGCTACACGCTCTATCTTATTTGCACAAATAGGATGGTTCAACTTTTACGCATTCCGTCTTCAATAGTACATTACGATATTAGTGCGTTAAGATGGTTATAACATGTGAGGCGGAATTTCAGCCCGAGCCGAAGGCGAGGGCGTAATTGAGCCGAGCATGTTATAACCAATACGCACGTATATCGTACGACGTTTTTTAACACATTTCCAAGGAAACAGAAAAAAAAACATTATTTTAAATAAACTCAATCTGTGAATGCACACTGTTGCTTTCCCGCCATTTTAACAGCGCGCTAGCGCTGCCTACTGACTGGCGCCGCGCGGCGATTAGTTCGAAATTTGAATAGCAACAGCGCGCTGCTCACTAGCTGGAGTCTTGCGGCGGCGATCAGTTCCATATTTGAAATGGCAAATAATACTGTTATGGAATTTGTATTCACTATAACTTAACTATTTGCTTTGGTAACAAACGCGTTTTTTATGACCCGCTTTACATATTTAAAACCGGTGGAATTACATCAGCTTTACGAGCAAGGGTGTTAAAAATAATCATAATCGTGTCACTGTTCTATTAAGCACGAATATACAGCATATATATTTTTTAATGTAGGATTTTAAACTACCAAATTCATGCATGCATTGACAATAAGTTTGTTGACTAAAAAAATCATTTTTTTCTCTCTATTACGATTAACGTAAAATTATTTTCGTGATCATATTTTAATTCAACGATAAGTATATGAGCGTGAAAATTCAAAATTATAAATTTCGACATACACCTTTAGCAAGCGTAATACGTCAAAATTAAGTAAGTACTTAATTTTAATAATTAAAAAACATGCTTCTAATGGGCACAGTAGGCGTCTCTTGCCTGATGTGAATGAATGAATGAATGTTTTTAATAATCCTTAAGACACACTTTTATACTACAAGATGATGAAATACAAATACGTATTCGAATTTGTTTTTAAGTTAAAAATCAGTTAGATCGGCCAGTATTTCAATCACTTTATTTACCGATTCATTAAAATAGCTAGGAAACAGAAGTCATTAAGAGGCATATTACAAAAAAAAACGCGCAGATTAAGGTTTTCTTCGATAAAATTGTATACCTTTCGTTGTTCGCAATAAATATCATTTACTTGATAAAACTAGTCCTTAAGATTATCTACAATAATAATAAAGCGGTTTTTAGATTACTTTTTTTTGTAGTTACAAGGATTTTCTCGAAGCATGTTTAGGTAAAACTGACACGGACCAGGGTGGTGATTTTGTAACTCATCGATTGATCGACAATCGTTATCAAATTGGATGACGTAATGAAAAAAAGCAGAATTATTTTCATTGGCTATAAAGTATTGGTTGATTTACTCAACAAATATACCAATATCACTCAGACGACGATGTCTCAGAATGTTAAAAATAATAAAATCAGTTTTCAAAAATCTATTCAATAGTCGATGTGTTACAAAATCACCCACCAGATTTGGGAGCTCTAATTTACAGATTCTGTGCAATATTAATGGTGGTGCCCCAAGTAGACTCCACCACGTCGGCGTTTCACCGACTTGTATTGCTGAATTTTATTTGACTACCAACTCATAGAAAGCTGGTATTACTTACCTTGGCTCCAATTGTCTCCTTCCGTCTCCTCCGTAGCCGGTGGACTTCCTGAGCTAGCTCGAAGGAAGTCGCGGCTCCTGAAGATCTGCAGTGGATCCACCGGTGGAGACCGGAGCACTACAAATGCCTAATAGGCCACCACGACTCACACTCGCGATTTTGACACACAAACACAAAGCGGGCTTTCGCACCCCGATATTAGGTGCGCCGCGCAAATCACTATTTGCTTGAATATTGTATATTATATTTTATTCCGGCCTGAACTTATAACCTCTAAGCATGTCATGACATTTCGACTCGACTCAACTGACATATCACATGCGGCCGGCCGCCAAAAAAGCTGTCACTGCACAGACTAGAATGCAGTGCCGCCACTCGCTCTTCCTCGAGCGTGAACATCCCCCCGCTCCGGACAGTCCCGGACTGTCCGCCAAATCAGTCTAAGGGGAGGCGAGAAAGAGTAGCGACCGCGCGCTTCAAAACAGAATCCCCAACTAGGACCTCGGCAAACCTGGGCACACCATCAGACCCTAGAGTAAGTTGGACAATGCGTCCGCGACGCCAACGTAAGGGTGGCAGGTTTGGGTCCTTCACTAACACGAGGTCTCCAACCCTCGGTGGGTTTGTCTTATCTGACCACTTAACGCGCTGTTGCAAAATGTGTAAATATTCAAGGTGCCAGCGGCGCCAGAAGCTCTGGGTAAGCTGCTGGAGCAACTCAAACCGCGAAAGGCGTCCGGGATTGATATCTCTATAAGGATACTCGGGCAGGGCGTTAAGTGGTCTGCCTATCAAGAAATGGCCCGGCGTGAGGGCCTGCAAATCGTTCGCGTCGGTAGACAACGGACATAACGGACGCGAGTTGAGAACCGCCTCAATCTTATGAAACACCGTCGCGAGTTCCTCAAACGTGAGAATAGTCTCCCCAATAACGCGGCGAAGGTGAGTCTTGGCGGCCTTTACAACAGATTCAAAAATCCCTCCCCAGTGAGGGCAAGACGGCGGGGAGTATCGCCATGTTACCCCCCTACGGGAGAGTGTGGATCCGATCTCAATATTATTTTTATCTAAAAATTCAAAAACTTCTCTTATATGTCTATCAGTGCCCTTGAAGTTCGTCCCACAATCGGACCGAATTAGAGAAGGCAGTCCCCGGCGGGAGACAAATCTGCCTAACGCTGCTAAGAAAGCGTCCATGGTGAGCGCACTCACCACCTCCAAATGAACGGCTTTAGTGGCCAAACAAACAAACACACACAAGTAAGCCTTTTCAGTCTTAGCATTACGGAGTCGCGACGTTTTTATAGTGAATGGTCCCGCAAAATCAGTTCCAACTCCTAAGAAGGTCATCGATTCATTCACACGATCAGCAGGCAAATCACCCATTTGGGGCTGCATCGTCTCGGGGCGTAAACGATAGCAGGGCAGACATCGAAAGATAACAGATCGGATTATTCTTCGCGCTGACAAAATCCAAAACTCCCGTTGGAGGAGCGCGGTCAATGCATTACATCCGGCATGAGCATTCTTCACATGGCGATCAATGATCAACAATCGCACCAATGGTCCGTTCTTGGGGAGCAACAGGGGATGACGTGATCTATAAGGCAAGTTAGCGTGCCTCAATCGGCCTCCTACACGCAACAATCCTTTATCATCCAGAAAGGGAGTCAAACGCACCAAGGGTCCCTTCAGTTTGGACGTCCCGGTACGGAAAATCTTAAGTTCCGGTTCAAACGCTCTAGACTGGGTCATACGCACCCAATGCAGAAGAGCATCTTGGCGCTCCTGCGGTGAGAGGACCGGACACAAATCTTTGTCCTGAGGCCGGCGACAATTTCGTATAAATCTTCTTATCCAAGCGGTCACGCCGAGCAACTTGTCCAGAGAACTGTAGCGGTCTAATAAAAATTCCCGCTCTGGAGCCGCCATAGTCTCGACAGCGTGAACACGCAAGCCCGGATTTGGTACCTTCACCACAGCTGGTGTGGAAGGCCAAGACGGTTGTAACAACCAGTCGGGACCCCACCACAGAGTGTGGTCAATAAGCTGAGGGGCTTCGCTGCCACGTGATGCACAGTCAGCAGGGTTTATTTCACCTGGCACGTGGCGCCAAATCAACGTGGCCTTCGAGGCCTGTATTTGGGATACCCGATTGGCCACAAATACTTCCAGGGAGTGGACGGAGTTCTTAATCCAACACAGGACAACCTGACTGTCGGACCAAGCAAAGAGCGACTCAAAGTCCACACTACGTCCCAGGGTGTCAACAACGTGGTTCATCAACCGAACCAGAAGAGTAGCTCCAGACAATTCTAACTTCGGAATCGTTAATCGAGTCCGAAGTGGAGCAACCTTACTCTTAGCAATTAGCAAGTGGAGCTTAACAGCTCCTCTATCATCGACCGTCCGGATATATACGACGGCTGCGTATCCACTCTCAGACGCGTCACAAAAGCCATGAAGGCTGGCCGTAAACCGTCCCTTAGGCAGTATATGTCTAGGGATACTAACACGGTTAATGTCGGGGAGAGACAACATGAAGGACTCCCAATCTCGCAGCAAACGGCCCGAGAGGGGCTCATCCCACGACACTTCGGCTGACCAAAGTTCCTGTAGGAAGCACTTCATCCAAAACACTACGGGACTAATCCAGCCATTTGGGTCAAAGGTACGAGCTACTGTAGACAAAACCAACCGTTTCGTCCAGACCTTGGGGCTTGGCAGCTCCAATCGATAGGTGAACGTGTCCTGGACAGGTCTGTATTGCACTCCCAAAACAGACAGTAAATCTGGAGTGTTGGCATTCTCAAAAATATGAGGCTCCTGCTGGTGGTCGTCTGGCAAGTCACACAAAAGCTGAGGTGAGTTGGACATCCACTTCCTCAGTTCATAACCACCAGCCCCGAGAAGAGCAATTAGTTCATCTCGCAAAATCAAGGCTTCCTCGACACTAGAGGAGCCCGTACAAATATCATCAACAAATGCATCCTCCTTGAGAACCAAGGATGCGCGAGGGTATCGTAATCGTTCACGTTCAGCGAGTTCCACAAGTGAGCGAATTGCCACAAAGGGGCTCGAACGCAAACCGTATGTATTGGTGTTCAGCTCGTAGACCAGCATGGGATCCCTGGGATCCTCCCTCCATAATATGAGCTGATATCGTCTATCGTCCGGGTGAATCACAGTCTGCCGAAACATCATCCGGATATCGGTCACAAAGACGACGGCATGGCGACGGAAGTTGGTCAATACATCACCCACCTCGTGGTGCAACTTCGGTCCAGCATGCAGACATTGATTCAGCGAAACTCCGGTAGACGTAGGAGCTGACCCATCAAAAACAACGCGTATCTTCCCGGTGGAAGGTTTCAAAACCGCGTGGTGAGGAAGAAAATTATGTTCCTCGTTTCGCCAGTCCAGTCGCGAGACCGACATGTGCCCCAGTTGCTCATATTCTCGCATGAAGTCGACATACTTCTGTTTGAGGTCGGAGTTCCTACTCATACGACGCTCCATGGACAGCAGCCGCTTCTCGGCCAACGGCCGGGAGCTGCCAAGTGAGGGGCGAACTGACAAAAAGGGCAAACGAGTGATCAGCCGTCCCGAGTGAAGGCGACCTGTATTGTTCTGGTAGAACAACTCACACTCCTCGTCTAAGGGGTTCACTCGCTTCACGGTAGGTGGCTCTTCCACCTCCCAAAACCGTTGAAGGACATCCGATAAGGTGGAGCTAACAGTTATGTAACTGTCCACCGATGGAGATGGTGGGTTATGCCTAACTGGTCCCATCACTACAAACCCAAGCGATGTAGATAAGGCTACCAGCCCACCCTTCTGTAACTCTCTCCTCTTCCCACAATACACACGGCCTAGAACATCGGCACCGAGCAATAAGTGAATCGGACCGGTTCGGTGGAAGGAAGGGTCAGCCAAGGTCAATCCTGATGTCGCATCAACGACAGCGCGCGAAACGTGCTGTTGCGGAAGCTGACCAACAACCTTCTCATAAACAATCGCGGTAGCGCCAATTTTGGGCGCTGAAGAGAAGTGGGGGGAGAAGGAGAACAAAACCTGACCGATCGGATCCGGGATCCGCAGGTCTCCGATTCCTCGTACCGATTCAAGGTATGGAGATGTGTTCAAACTCAACTGCCGGACCAGCCAGCTGGAGGCAATGCAACCCTGAGCTCCCGTATCCAAAAGGGCGCGAACTAAAACAAAGGTGCCCCTCGGGCCCCACACCTGTACGGAGGCTGTTGGTAACAGCACCTGCTCCTGTGGGGGGGTTGCAGCCGACAGTTGGTTTAGTGAAAATCCTCCCGCATTCCCCGCAACGGGGGGGAAGGGGGGTCCGAAGAAAAATGCGTGCGCGGCGGAGGAATAGGGCGCTCAAGGCGCTCGAGCGGGTCCCAATCCGGCACGTACACACCCCGACCAAAGCTGCATCGGGGGGCCGGGCGGTGCCCATGATGGGCGAAAGTTGGGGGAGCCCGTGACAACCGGGGTCTCTCCATCAGAGGGGGAGAGAAGCGTATTGTCTCCCGACGTGGCTCCCTAATAACCGCGGCCCAATCCCGCGGTGGCGCCTCATAAGCGGCGCGTCGATCCCCCCCGCCCGTAGGGGGGGTGGAGCGCCCAATCCTCTCACTGGAGGGGGGGCGCCTGTCCAATCTCCGCGGAGGGGTGGCACGCCCCTCCGATCTCCTCGGAGAGGTGGGTGACCTAGGAGGGCCCCCGCCCGTGTGCGAGTCCCTCTCTCTCACCACCTCACGAGTGTCTCTATTGTTGAAGCACAAAAGGGGGTGATGGGCCCCTCCACAACAGTGGCAATCTCGTGGGTGGGGGCAAGCCGATGCCATATGGGCCCCCAGGCAGCGGTAGCACCAATTCCGCTGCTTGGCCATATTCCTACGCCCCTCGGTGCGTAGGCCAACAAATTTGGGACAGGCCGGCAAACGATGGCCATCCCGCTTGCAACACTTGCAAGGCCTCGGCCTCTCCCCGTGTGGAGAGTTCTGCCGCACTGCAGTATACTGCTTGTGCGGGCGGCGCTCTCTCCGTGGCGCTGCCCGGGTCGCCTCAAAGCGGCCTGTACTCGGTCCCAGTATAGGAACCAGATCCAAGTGGTCGGTCATCCGACACTCATCCTCCAAAAATCTGAGGAGATCCGAGAAGGGGGGGAGGTACGAGGCACTATTGCCCCCATACCTTTGTTCAAAGCGCCCCTTCATCTCCATGGGAAGCTTATCGAGGATGAGGTGGAGCAAAATAAAGGACCACTGGTCCACCGGTAGATCAAGGCGTTTGAGCGCGTTAATAGCGCTTAGCAGCGGGTTCAAAATCTCCTTCCTCAATGAGGAGACCCGCGATACTCGTGGCAGCCCTAAAATGGCAGCCACATGTGTGTCCGCTAGCAAGCGAACATTCTGATACCGGGCGGTCAACAACGCCCTTGCAATATCATAACTGTCATCATTGACAGGTAGATGCTGGACAAGTACACCAGCCTCTCCCCGTAAGGCAGAGAGCAAATAGGCCAATTTCTGGCTAGGGAACAGGTCGTCCCTCGAGTGAACCAGGCTATCAAAGAGGTTAATGAACCCCATCCAAGAAGCCAAGTTCCCATCAAAGGTTGGGATGTCTAAAGTGGGCAGTCTGCCCAGCAAGCCGGCCGGGGTAGGCTTGACCTCCCCGGGCGTGCACGACTCACCCCTCCGGACGGATAGGATTGCCTGAGCCTTGTTTATAATCACATCCGCCTGTTCAAAACACTGATCATAATCGGCATTAAATTGGTCGACTGCCCGCAACTCAGCGGCACCCTCGGCTGGGTGGTCGAGCAGATATTGTTGATGAGCAACGAAAAGCTGCTCCAATTCCTTCAAGCGAGCCGGTACTCCCTCATGCCGAATTAACAAGGCCTGTTCTCGGTCTGGTCGGTCTACCAAAGCGACGGCACTAGCAAACCATCTCAAAATCTTTTGTGCACCCGCGCGGGCACCACTAAGCGGGCTGACTGGCGGGACCATTTTGCACCAAAATTAATAAACACTATAATAATACACGGACAAACAGACCGACAACCGCAGACAACAAAACAGATCGGGAGGAACTTCAAAGGCAGAACAAAATATATAAACAAACCAAAATCAAGTATAAATGCTAGAACTTAACTAGAACAACAAGGCATTTAACAACAGAATTTTTCAAACAAATTAAATTCAAGCATTAAGTCAATAACTTAACAAACACAATATTCAAAGGCAAACAAAACAAAATCAAATGTAAATGCTAAAACTTAACACAGCAAAATAGTGTATTACAACAACAGCAAAGTCATTTAGCAGCAAAATCTTTTACACAAATTAAATTCAAGTATAAGTTTACAACTTAACAAACAAAATAGTCAAGGGCAAAACAAAGATATGAAAAAACAAACCAAAATTTAAATATAGGTAAATGCTAGAACTTAACTAGAACAACAAAAGACATTTAACCTCAATTTTTCATATACAATGACAATTAGTTAAGGAGATCGGTCCACAAATGAGCTGGTAGTCAGTTTAAAATCAGCAATCAAAACCAATTAATATGTATTGCCCGTTTGGACAACCAACAAGATTACAATATTAATTGTACAATACTAATCAAATACTCAAATCTAAGAACCACGCTCTGCTACCAAGAGATGGTGGTGCCCCAAGTAGACTCCACCACGTCGGCGTTTCACCGACTTGTATTGCTGAATTTTATTTGACTACCAACTCATAGAAAGCTGGTATTACTTACCTTGGCTCCAATTGTCTCCTTCCGTCTCCTCCGTAGCCGGTGGACTTCCTGAGCTAGCTCGAAGGAAGTCGCGGCTCCTGAAGATCTGCAGTGGATCCACCGGTGGAGACCGGAGCACTACAAATGCCTAATAGGCCACCACGACTCACACTCGCGATTTTGACACACAAACACAAAGCGGGCTTTCGCACCCCGATATTAGGTGCGCCGCGCAAATCACTATTTGCTTGAATATTGTATATTATATTTTATTCCGGCCTGAACTTATAACCTCTAAGCATGTCATGACATTTCGACTCGACTCAACTGACATATCACATGCGGCCGGCCGCCAAAAAAGCTGTCACTGCACAGACTAGAATGCAGTGCCGCCACTCGCTCTTCCTCGAGCGTGAACAATTAACGATCAACATATTTATTTTATGTGAAACAATATCCTTTAGTTCAATAATAATAAAATATGTTTTCGTTATATGGCTAATAAGTAAAGAAAGAAATTCTTAATCTAGTCAAATTTTCTAACGAAAAGGCGTCAAAACCAGTCACATTATGTACGAAGTTCTCAAACGTTTAAACGTTATTATTATGCAAAAATGCTTAAGGTTTGCTTAAACTGTTGTATTATTTGTATGTTAATAAATCAATGATGTATTTTTTTACAAATAAAATACAACTACATTTTTTGCCGCGCCCTCGATGCCAGTTTGTTTAGTATCTACCGCGTGACGCGATTTTGTGATAGGCCTCTTAATACCATGGGTCCTCAATCCCACGGCACGCACGCTAGATATTCAATACTCCACCATATATGGAAAGAATCGATCGTGATTCTTGACAGATGTCACCGCAGTATGTGGAGCGCGTGCGCATGCATCTGCGTCTACGCGCGACGATTTCGATCTTTGATTTGTCGTGTTTATTCTAGCTGTGTTCCAGATAAGCATTACCACTTTGCTGGTGCAGCATGCTGACATCTGATGTTAGCCTCGTTTTGCGTTTCTTATAAGAAATGTTAACATTTTTGGCCGCGCTAATTGTTACAAACGAGACGGTAGGAACTGATTTTGCGTGATGAATTTTGACGCCTAGCCTATACTTAGTTCTGTTACTTAATATTTTAAATAATACAAATCAGAATCGGCTAAAACTATAAATATCTTTCAATTGTTTTTTTAAATCCACTAAAAATCTTTTTGATTCATGAAAAAAAGAGTCCAAATGTCAAATTTGAAAGCTGTTAAAAAGTGGTATCAGAGGACCCATCTATTTACCCATTACTTTTCGTGGCAAAAATGTTTAAATAGAACACATGAAATTAGCACGAAAAGTTAACACCAAAGGCGAAATGAAACGCGTTGATGCTGAAAATGTTGGAAAGTTACAAATCCGTGCTTATGTGGAGCTCGCCTGTTATTTGTGTCAGCTGTGTAAGGTTTCTTAGCAAATAAACATGGCGAATGACATACTCGAATTACAATACAAGGGCTGACTTTGCAGTCATAACATACAATTTTACTTTCAATCTCAGTTTAATGTTTTTTTTTTCACATCTGTCATCACAAAGTGATCGCTTGGCCACATTGAAAATTTACACCGTTTGTATTGAATATTTGCACGGCTCTTCAGAAATTTACTAATTAAGTAATACAGCTATTAACAAAAGGGAAATTGGTTAAATTGTTACCATCCCACGTCAGAAACAATGTTAGATGGAACCGCAAAGTAGTTGTTAATTATGAACTCAAACGGAGCACTTATAATTATTAACGGAACGTTAGGGGTTCAAATAGTAACAAAAACATGTTTAATATTATTATATTTTATCCACCCCGTGCATCAGTCATTCTAAAAATTCGAATTAAAAGCTTCTGATACGTTTAATTCAGTGTCCACATTCATTTTATCCAGTCATCATCATCATTAATACGTCCGCTCCAGCCTACCCTAATTTAGGGTGTTTAGGCCTTAGTCAACCACGCTGGCCCAGTGCGGATTGGTGGACTTCACATACACCTTTGAATTTCTTCGCAGATGTATGCAGGTTGCCTCACGATGTTTTCCTTCACCGTAGGAGCGTCAGACAAATGTACACATGAAATTCGAAACGAAAAACACATTGGTACATAGCGGATCTCGAACCCCGACCTCCCGATTGGAAGGCAAGTGCCGAGTCCACAGCGTCACCGACGCTAGGTATGGGTACTTTCAAACAATTAAAAGTATAGAGCGCTAATCTTCTTCTTTTCTTTTTCTTCTTCTTCTCTTATATATAAAAATGAAACGCTGTGTGTTAGTCTCGCAAAAACTCAAAAACGGCGAGACCGATTCTTACGAAATTTTCTGTGTGTTTGAATAGGTCCAAGGAAGGCTTAAACGTAAAGTTGGACCCGGTAGGGGGCGCTGGAATCGGGCAGGACAACGTCTGCCGGGCCCACTAGTATTAGATAGATTCTTTTGCCGTGTACCTTTTTTTTCTCGAGAGGAAATGCGTAACCGCACCGTACCCACCGTTGGCTAGACGTTGCCGTGTACCTACGTTTGACAAGTCATTTTATTTATTAAAGAAATAAAACAAAATATTATATTGATGGTTACTATAAAATATTGTTAGCTGACTAACAAGGTATCAATTTATTCCAAAGTGGTTGGATAGCTGCATGTCGATTCTGTAAAATTCGAACAATAGCTCGCACCTCACTTCGATATTCACGCTCACTTCGCATAAGATACAAGATACCCTTACATAGTCATTATCACGAGTTAGTAGCGATAAAATTCTAATAAATACCTCAGAACTAGTTTTTATCACCTTCAGAAATAATTTTAAATGTATTTTTAAACTATGATAATAAACTTTGCCTGTTTTCACTCACAAAATAGCAACGTTTTATTTGACACTTTGTTTCGAGTTCGTGTGCGAAGTGAGCTTCGAAGTGAGCTTCGAAGTGATAAAGGAATTCCCTTTACGGAATGCCACTTCATACGTCACCCATATTTATAATGTCAAAATCTCACGGTCACTCTAGTTCCACTCGCTGCCACGCTCGCAAGTGTAGCGCTGTAGCACAGATTACTTTCAAATCTACATTCGAATTTTGAGAATGCCAATCTAAGAACTCACTGCGGAATCAGATTCGAAGTTTAAAGTGAGGTTTTACAGAATCACACTACTGCTCTCATAGATAGGTATGGGCGCTGAATTAACCGACTTGACTTACATTCTATTTCACAACTTTTTACGGTAGAACTGCGCTGCGTAACTTGTACATTTCTGTACATGTTATGTTTTTAGAGGAGATTTAACAAAAAACTTATATGACGGTTTAAAGGTAATAAACATATAGCATTTTATGATTGCAAATACTATAAGCATTCTTGAGATGTCTGCATTACTTTCGGTCACCCATCCCACTATAGTCGTAGTAAAGATCACTTCACTTTTATTATTTCACAATACAACACGGAGTGAAAGTAGCATTGTAATTGTCCCAAACGCAATCGAAAATGCGTAGCAACGCCCGCCCAATCTCGCCAATGGACATCGTTCACAACAAAACTGCCGGCGATCCCACATCTCATAATCCCGGCGTGATTAGGCGCGGCAGTCCCGCTCCCGGCGGGCCCAATAAACGCCCGGGATTCTCCGGCGTCTGCGGGACTCGGCCGCTGTGCTAATTTTTGTAATTGCCAACTACGGCCGGGCGGCGCTTCGGTTTGATTTGATCAGGTATTAATGAGCTAAGGATAAGTCGTGACTTGTAAGTGGATTTTTTACCCGTTTGCGGAACGCAAAGCAGGGTCATGTGTTCATCAGTCCATGTGTCGGTTTATTTGGGACAATATAGTGGCCAAACGCGTGGAGCGATTTTGATTATTCGCATGTCAATCTGTTTAAGCTATCCGGTGTCACAGAGAAGTTACTCAAAGACAGTTATCGAAATCCAATATGGCGACTGTGAGACGCCATTTTGGAAAAAAGAAAAATTTAAATTCCTTGAACAACATCATGTTGTTCATATTATTAAAATAATAGGTCTTTGTCTTTGGTCTTTAAATTATTATTATGTTTCTATGTTCCATTTTTCAATTTGATTAATCACTCAAGAAATATTATATTGATGTAAGCCCAAGTGCGTGCGAGCCGAGCGTACTGTGAAAGACATGGTAAACAAAATAAATGTAATTTAAACATTGAAAAACCCGACTGCATGAAAAGTAAACATTAATCTTGATAAGCTCAAATATTTCCATTAATGGATTCCAAGAATTGCTAGAATGCTGTGTCTAGTAATTCTTGGGATCCATTATTGGGAATATTTGAGCTTATCTAGATAAATGTTTATTTTTCATGCAGTCGGGTTATTTAATTTTAATTTCTTTCAAGCATGCGTATTTGCTGAGATAACTATATATAAGATAGCTTATGTTTGGGATTTCTTCTGCGTTAACATCAAAAGTTATCTATACGAGTACCATGTGTAAAGGAAGATTCCCAACCACTGACCTTAGATCATTTAACCTGACAGATATCGCCAAGGCAACAGCTAGATGGAAAGAAAAAAATTCTAGCGGAAATGTTTATTATGCAGAGTGCTACAGCATTTTAAAGTTACTATGAAACTTTTTTGGTTAGTATTATGATAGTGAAACTTGCTTGTTTTCTTATAAAAGGTTATTGTAAGACTTGGTACTCACATAAGTCAGATTTTTTCCTGTACAGGGGTACGGTTATAAATTATTTTTTAATATTTCGAATTTTCTTTGCTGTACATATTTTTAAAAATTAATTTTTATCTGAATTTTAATTTTAATAGTAATTTAAAAGTTACAGGAGGTTAAAGTTTGTAGCCCGATAGGAAATTTTCGTCAAAAATAAACTTTGGTAGGAATTCGGTTAATGGACAGGACATTACTCGAATCTATTGTTCACGATCAATTGTATCCGGTTGTCGCTAACTATATCCCTATCTTTCAGCACGGTTTCATGCGTGGAAGGTCGACGCTCACCAATCTCGCTATTTTTACCGATTCAGTTACCAGACATATGGACGAAGGTGCTCAGGTTGAAGCTGTGTACACTGACTATTCGAAATGTTTCGATCGTTTGAATCACGACATTTTAATAGCTAAATTACCTAATGTCGGTATACACGGCGACCTTTTGAGGTGGTTGAATTCTTATATTAGAAATAGATTACAGGCAGTGCGAATCGGTATTTTCAAATCGAATTTTAAAACGGTGCCATCTGGTGTCCCACAAGGATCGCATTTGGGCCCATTACTTTTTAATCTTTATTTACATTGCACCTTGTTTCAAATATTCGAAGGTGTTGATGTACGCCGACGATACTAAGATTTATATGCCCATTCGTTGTTTCGCGGACTGTGAAAGACTCTTTGAGTATACTAGCCAGAATCATCTCGAATTGAATGTCAAAATGTGTCAGACTATCACGTTCACTAGAAAGCGTAATTTTATTTCGTACGACTATAAACTCAATGGCATTTTAATTCCAAGGGTGGAAATTGTCCGTGATCTCGGAGTCATGTTAGACCGCAAACTTTTATACACCACACATTTCGAATATATCACTCAAAAGGCGCATAAGATGCTTGGATTTCTTCACAGGTCAACAAAATCTTTTAAAAGAATTCCCTGAGAATTCTTTGTTTCGCTTACGTTAGAAGCATTATGGAATATGCATCAGCAATATGGTCACCATCCTATGTAACGCACAAAGCTCAGTTGGAACGCGTGCAGCGTTGTTTTACTCGCCGCCTAATGTATCGTCTCAAAAAGCGTGAGCACTACGAAGACAGACTTAAAACCCTATGTCTCCACTCACTGGAGGAACGGCGCTTAGTCGCAGACATGAAGTTCCTGTATGATGTGGTGAACGCGGTGCTGGACAGCTCGGAGCTGACTGAGCGCATTGGTCTGAGCGCCTTTGCTTTTCGCTCGAGGCGAAGGCAAATGCGCTTACTCCACACTGGAACGGTCAGGTCAAACTTTGTTGCTCACTCTGTCCTGCACAAAATTGTGTACACTTTTGAAGAGAGATTCAATGATGTCGATGTTTTTTTTTAACACGAAATCAATATATCTCTCATGTAGTACGGAAGCTGCCTCAATTTTGTGAATAACCCCAGTAAACAGAGCCTCACACTCAACACACACTCACACTAACATAATACTCATACATATCGCACACAACTACCGGATCGAATGTACTTTAAAAAAAAACAACATTTTATATTTTTTATCTTAATAGCCTGTCCGTACTTGATCGTCCGTAATTATTAATTTTAATCTGACAAACTTTTTAATTGGCTATGTAAGAATTTAATTCTAAGTTTTTTTAATGTTAAATTTACATGCTGTAAAGTTTGCAATAAATAAATAAATAAATAAACATGTCAGCTCAGTAAGTACATTTCAGGAAATTCAATTCTTTACTACGGCAATATATAGAATTCGCACGGGATCAACGTAGACAGAAGGTAAGCGAATCAAAAATTATCGAAATATGGAAAAGCGTCTGCGAAACGGTGAGCCACTGAGGAGCAGCGAGGCACCACAAAAACGATTTATGTATACAATTCGCAAAGTTGTCGCGGGAAACTCCACCTACTCGTCGCACGATTTGTTATAAAACACAACAAAACTCATTACCGGCTGACGTTCGACTTAATCACGCGAGGGCACCGCTTTGGTTGAAAGTCTCCGTTGCCATTTTGACGAGTAAGAATGCGTTCACATCACACGCTCATCGCATCGCATTCGCTTATCAAACAGCTCACTTAACGCAACAGTACAACAGGCCTTAGAAAAAAGCCACACGCTTATATTTCTGCAGTCATTCCGTAGAAAAAATGCATAGAAATAACACTAGCCTGTGACAAAAAAAAATTTTCCGCAGCTAATGTCATCTCCGTACATTTTTTTCTGCGGAATGACTGCGGAAGAGTAAGCGTGTAACTTTTGTCTAAGGGGTCTGTTGCATTCAACCAATTTGGTCATCACACTGTCACGGACTTTTGTGATGATATGTTGCGATAAGTTGAACATAGCCGAACTTTTCATTGTAGTGATATTAACTCTCTAGTCGCATTCGCGTTCGCGCCCACTCAGAATTAACCCTCTTTATTATGTAACCCGCTTTATTATTTATTAAAAAGCATATTTTATTCACTGAGAACAGTGAATAAAAAGCACTTTTAATCACTATTTTGGTGTTTGAATTTAGAACAGACCGATATTTTCAACTTCCATCTCAATGCTGTACAACCTACTTGCACAAAAAATACTTTATATTAAATGTCTATTTCCTCTTAAATCTTTCTTTTTCTCATGGTATAAAGTATAGTATGCAACTCTTGAATAAAATGGATTTATACCGAGGGCCATGAAGGACTCGCATCGCTCAGGATTCTTACAACTGAATCACTCGTGATTCAATCATCATGAATCACTCCCTACGGTCGTGATTCAGTCGTTAGAATCCTTCACTTACTCGTGATTCATTTATGGCCCTCGCTTTAAATACGTCCTTTATTCACTAGTTGCATAACTAATATACTAACTTAAGATTCCCTATTTCAATAGAAAAAATCGAAATCCTTATAAAATATTTTACTAGTGGAGGAATTGCTAGCTCCCAAGACATATGGATTTCCTAGGTTGGAAGTTAGGGGCGCACTTTGCACACTGCATGAAAACCTTATTCAAGGTGTGTAATTTGTATATTGCCTTAATGTTTCTAAAACGTATAACCAATCGGTGTTTGTGTCCATATAACTTATTATTATTAATAATAGAAAACCTACATTTGATATCAACGACATACTATTGCGGCAATCGAGTTGATCAGTACAGTGAATAAACGTTGCACTCAGCACGCGATGGCAACTGCTTCTAGACTCTGATGTATATCACTAAATGTCACAAAATTCCAGTGTTACTGCTGCAACGCATGTTTTTGTAACCGCAACCGAACGCAAAATATCACCAGAGTACTTTGTGCGAGTTTCACTCGATACACGCATCGAGCGCGTAAACGCAAATTTGTATGGGTTCAGAGAAGCGCCATCTAGTTGCTACTATAGTATACTACTCGGGCAAACTCGCACTAACACACTGCATCTCTATACGCCTTGGAGACTTGCAGTATTTCATATACCGAGATTTCTTTATCAATAAATAATAATTATAGATACCACAGAGAACTATTTCCGACGAATATTGCGTATCGCAGAAGGCTGCTCTCGTGTGTACGCGGCCTAATGTTGTACAAAATGGCCGCTCAATAATTTTAAGCGGCAACGTAAAAGCGCAGCAGCTGGTGCGACAATTTCGACGGTAGATCAATATTTTTAATGGCCAATGAAGGAAACTATTTTTTGTTGATAGCAGAGCTTGAGTCCGCCCGACTATCACTATTTTATACAGGCTGAAAACAATAAGTGATCTCAAGTGAGATCACTTATTGTTTTCTGTTATTTCGAAACTATACAAAATATATCAGAAAACAGATTACTGATCCTGAATTTGCTTAACAACCTCTATCAAATGGATATAATAATGGCTAATGAAATATACTGGATTTAACCAAAAAATCGATATTTCCAGCTTCCTTACATATCAAGCTAAACGTTTAATAATGCTTCGCAATTAAATAGTATAATTTATCTACTTATTTACCTTTTTAACACCATTTATAATATTATTCTTTGCTGTGCCGTCTGTCCTCGTCTGTTCGAACCGACTGATATATTATGGCAGCTGAAACACAGATTTTTTTTATATTTTCAGTTTATTTTATAAATCATTATTGATACCATTTGATAGAGCTCGTGAAGCACTTACAGGATCAGTTATCACTTTTCCGATATCTTTAGATAACTTATCGTTTCCTTATACAGGAAGTGTGTTTAGTGTAATTTTTTATTCAAAAAGTGTAAAGAACTTCCGTTAATTCCTTACGGCCCAACCTCACCAGAATGGGGTGCACAATACTGTATTAAATCATTTAAATGAAACAAACTTTCTGAATTTACTCGTATATAAATACGAAAGCTCTGTCACTATCAACCCACACTGGGCCAGCTTGGTAGGAGACGACCCAATTCACTATTTTATTGAGACTCTTATGATTAGAAATAATAATAATTTAGTTATACTTTTCTTTTTTGCGATGTGTCATTACTTCTCAGAATTGGGTCCTTATTAGCGACACTTTTTTCAAATGACCCAGAAAGTATATGCTGAGGCACGGCCCTTTAAACACACACACTAAAATAATTATATTTCTATGTTCTGTTACTGTTTTGTGTATTTCTGTTATTGTTTTATTTTTTTATCAAATTATTGTTTTTATTTGTGTGAGTTTAGTAAACGTTTCTTTCTTTCTTTCTTTCAAATTCATCAGATTCGATTCCGAGCTTGAAAAATTCCCCTGGAAGTAAGAAGGAGTAAGTAAATAAGAGATAGGTGACCAACACTGCGACTACATGGTATATTGTTCATCATTACATCGTCACCAAACGTTGCTAACACGAAACATGTATAGGTAATAGGTACTCATAATTATATCATACGAAAACCGACAGATATGGCGTGCCGCGTCGATATACACATAATTTTATATTCACATTGCGAATTAGAGTCGGATCAAAGCATTCGTGGAATGGTAATTGCGTTCGTATAATTATCTATCGCGTATTCTAACGCGTTACACGCATACGCTTAGATACGACAGCTAATGAGTAATAACTGGGTAATCGAATCGCTCGAGCGAGATCAACAAAAACCGATGCACATAATTGAATTCGCGCTTTATATGATCTCTTGTTCGTCGAAGATTTTTAAATTTAACAAATACCATTTAATTTGATAAGACAATAAATACAGCTTGTTTTTAAAATAGCACACAACCTCAGACATCCCAACTTATTTTTATTATAAAAGAGTTGTATAAATTAGAAAAATATAAATTTTCGCGGATTATTTAGGAAGATATTTTTTTTACGGTTTTGTTGCGTATCTTGCAAGTTTAAAACTGTATGGTTACGCGCCTGCGTGTACGAGTGTTGCCACCCAAGAAATCACATAATCGAGGTTTCCCAGGAAATCGTTACTGATGATTGCATAGCTTCTTATGTCGCTGGCGCGCTGTGACCGAACTGAAACGATACTTTTTACATGTTTTAATCGATTTATGGAAAACTGGGGTACAAAATAAAAAAAATGTATTGTTGCAATTTTCTAGAATCTAGACAATAAAAATGCCCTATTGGTAAAACATTTATATGTCATTTATTATTGTATTTTCTGATTCACAACTGTTTTAAAAATATTGAACATATTGATCTTTGGATTTTTTTTCTATCGAGTGAAATGATATTTTATCATGCCTGATAATTTTTCATGATAGTCATATTTGTGTCTTTAAGTATGTTAAAATAAAAATGTTTTATACTTGTGGCGGTACAGAGAATTGAAATTGTTCAAAAAAGGAAGAGACCGCCTTAACGCCGCCGGTAAGAGATAAAGAAAGAGATAGAAAAGAGGGCTGATAGAAAAGAGGACTGCCGGTAAGAGAGCTAGAGATAAACTTAACGATAGAGTCAAGTAAATTTAAAAAACGATTATAAACATGCTAATTTTAGGTAGTGCGCAGTTTAATCAACTCTTATTTTGATTCAAAATGAGCCTTCGTAGACATTTGTTGATGTTAATAATAATAAAAAAATGTTTGAGTGAAATAAGTACCTACACATAATTATTAGGAGCGTCAGTGGCGCTGTGTACATGGCACTGGCCTTCTAATCGGGAGGTCCGAGGTTCAATTCTGCCATGTACCAATGTATTTTTCGTTTTCGAATTTCACATGTACATCTGTCCGACGCTCCTACGGTGAAGGAAAACATCGTGAGGCAACCTGCATACACCTGTTAAGAAATTCAAAGGTGTATGTGAAGTTGACCAAAAACAAATTGAACAAAAAAAGATTCTTAATTTGCAAGATTGCGCCTGCGCCGGCAACGTTGAGACTAGGCGAAAGACTAGGGCAGATTTGATTGTGAAAATGTTGTACTGTCGAAAATGTGATTAAAACGATTTTATCAGTCTTATTCCTGATGGACATAGACCGCGCCAAGAAGGTATCCTGGAGCCTCGTCCGATGATCAACAGGGTAGGTACAACACGTGCTGGTGAGGTAGGCCTGGGTCCCGTATATACTAGCCGCGCGCAGAACGTTTCCCGATGACGCGATGACGTCACGCATCGATGTATATTAGTTAGTACAGTTGCGGTGCTAACAAGGCGAGCGGGGTGTGCGTGCGGTTGTCGGGGGCGGGAGGGGTAGACATTAGCAAACATTCTGCGCGCGGGCATTACATGAATACGAGGTTCATACAGCCCGAAAATTATTTTAATGATACATTTTCTTCATTACCAACGATTTCCTTGTATCGCGCGATACAACAAGCAATATCCCCATTAACCCGGAGCCCTAATAAATCGTAGTGTGCCGCAGAGCCACTCGATTTAATTAATTTAATTAACGTAAACCTTACCACCGGTGAGGTTAAGGGATTGTACGTGTGGTACAATAGTAAGATGTAGAGATCACGAATTATAGTGACGGGATTTTTATTTATTAAGAGTATGTGATAATGTTTAGTTTATATTTGTATGCCATGTAATAATATAACATTTTAAAACAATAACAAAATCACCAATCATGGATAATGAATCTCCAACTTCAACGCCTCGCCGCAACGCCATAAATACCTAGCCTATATAGGCTAGCAAAATCACCACAGCGCGTGTAAATTTTGAATTGTAATGTTTTCCAAAAAAAAATGTTGTACAAGGTTATGAATACTGTTAAGAATCCACAGCAGAATATATTGATAGACATCACCGATTTTTAGCTTCTAAGCCCCCTGGATAGCTATTGTCTGACATAATATTGGCGCCATAGCAAGTTCCGTTCCGCAGGGAGACTCTGTACTACGGAGGGAGACTCTGTACCGCGGAGGGATACTCTCTACCAGGGTCGCCTGCTTAGATACCTCCATCTTACCTATTTCTGACACCAAGCAGCATTGCTTGCATTGCTGTGTTCCGGTGTGAAGGGTGAGATAAATGGCAGTGAAGTAACTGGGTACTGTGACTTTACATCTTACGTCACAAGTCGGCAACGCATACTGTGGTTTTTGTGGGGGTTGCAGATTTGCTGCGAATCTCACAAGAACCACATGTAACCAATGACTGTTACCACTTACCATCAGGTGGGCAGTGTGCTACTTTGCCAACTTAGGTTTGTATAAAAAAATCCTTGCCACGAGGCGGGATTGAGATCGAGAATTAGCTTATTTTATATGTTAAAAAATGCATTGTTGTGTTTCTCTGTTGTTGAGGAATTCAGCTGAAACTCGCTTTAATCTTTAACCTTATCGCTACTTACCACTTATTAGTTGATATCAAGGTCTAAAGATTCCTTTCGTATACAATAAAAAAAAATATTTCTTTTCGTATTACCGCTTCACTCTCTTACTCGGGCCACACACCAACACCCAACTAATCCCTGTTTATAATAACCGCTGTAATAACAATAATTGTTTGTGATGTATTGGCCCGTATTTGTAGGCGTCCCGGCTTGCGAACGAGGCGTTCAGACCTTCCGCTTCACGGTCTTTTATTGTTATTTCACACAGACATGTTCATTAGCTATATTGTGTTAAGTTGTTCAACGATTGTGCATCATATTATACATACATCATACACATACATGCACACACACGCGAAAATGGCACATTAATTTGTTTTTTTTTCTGTTTTCAACTGACGCACATAAAATCCAAAAAATCTATACCTTTTTATATTGTTATATACCTACTCTCATGCCTGTTTATATTTCTAGCGAACAAAGTAAGTTTCCGTAATTGGCTTGTGTACAGGAATAATTTCTTTTTTAATAATATTTGAACAAATTTACGCTGTGGAAACTGTGTTTATTATAAATAAATAAATAATGTATTGTATTATCTGTCGTAAATTGAAGAACTTTGTGATCACAACTTTAATCACTTTCGTGGTCTAGTAGTCGGGACCACTCTGCTCTGTGTGGTCAGGGGTAGACTTCTTAGTCCAAGCCATCACTGCATCTCATCGAATTTTGTCGCCATAATGGCATTGTTGTGATCCGACAATTAGAGGTAAGATAGCCAGTTCCTCAGCTGTTGAGGAGTCCAGGTGAAGCTCGCTTCTACCTTCGGCCTTATCATCGCATACCCTCAGGTGAGACCAAGGCCAAGAGCTTCCCAGTTGCGTGCAGTGCAGTGCAGTTTATCCTTGATAAAGGCGGTTCAAAATTCCAAAGAAATCAACCGATTTAAACGCAGGCGCAATATCAGCATTATTCACTCACATAATGGGTTCGGTTAATTTTACCTGTAAAATTGATCCCCGATTATCCTGGCTGAACCCGAATCAAGCGAGGCTTACCGCGGCTTAACTCGCATGTACTTACAGCTGTTTGTACACCACCACTAGTTGATGCGATCGCGACAATTTGCGTTAGTGTTCGGACAGATCAGTTTAGTAAAAATGATACGGGCGATACAAAACGGACAGTGAATGAGACTTTATCCTGGTTTTCCATTTAAGTATCATCATTTTTTCACGCTAACATCAAATGTAAACATTGTGTTGCGTTTCTTTTAAGAAATGGTAACATTTTTAACCGTGCTATTTTTCACAAAGGGAAAACTTAACCCAAAAATCTATTTATTGTTTAAATGTAACGCATGACGTTAACATAATACGATGCTAGCTATCATCAAATGCTAACGAAACGCAATGATTCTAATAATTTTGAAAATACTGCAAATCCGTGCTTAGATGGAACGCTTTATATTACTTCATCTTCATTGGGACATAATTAATAGGACTTTATACTACTTCTTCATCATCAGCGCTTCTGTGACGACCTTATATTGTGTCGCAGAAGCTTTTTGTTGAGATGGGGTCGTTGTTGACTACACCTGGATAATTTGTATTTGCATTTGTATCTGTGGTTCCAATTAACGCCATGAGCGTTTTTAAAAAAAAATCATAGTCAAAATTACAATAAGACTAGCTGTCCCAGCGACATCGTTAATTTTTTCCATTTTTGAAACATTTTTCATTGATGCTCAGCTTAATAATTTTTCAATTTGTATCAGTAGTTCCTGAGATTAGCGCGTTCAACCAAACTAACAAACTATTCAGATTTATAATTTTAATAAGTAAATTATAGATTTCTGTTTACAGTTCTGAAATACAATATTCTTTCTTGTCTTTCTTGATCATATATAACCGCTTTTAAGACGCGAATATTTTTTTTAAATTTGTGGTTTCACAGTAACCACTCGCTACTGCTCGGTACACTAACGAGCTTGCCTTTTCGTTAAACACCGACAAACCAAACGGCTTTCACGTATCACGCAGTGATCACTTAACGTCCGGTTAAATACACACAAAACGCAGCGTTAGCCGCTCGCCACTGTGGCAGTTGAAACCATCGCCAATGGTTAGTGGCTAGTGGGTTACGTTTGTTAGGTGCCTTTAAACGAAGCTCTGTTAACGTCTGTTTACTTAATCGTCTCACACGTGTGTGCTTTTGAAAATAGCGTCTATATTAGGCTAATGTTCGACAGTGTACGACCACCTTTACCTCTTCTTTGTACTGAATATCTGTCGCAATATCGCAGTAATAGTAGATCCATCACTGCTATACAATTTTTTTTAAATCGATAAATATTAAAATAAAATCGTTTTTTTTCAGCGAAGAAACTTTAAAGAATACAAACACGGGTCAATACGTGATCATAATGTAATTAATATACCTATCCCCTATTTCTTAATCATAAAGGAACCTTCCATCTTCAGATCAGCATCATGAGATGAAGATTACCAGACACGAAATACCTGAATAGCTTTAGATAAAATCTGAAAACGATGTGGTGTGTGCCTATAAAATTTAAGCGTTTACTTCGATGTTCTTGATGTTGGTGACAATGGGATCACCTCTATCGAATACAAAAAGAATTTTGAAAATCAGTCCACAATTGGCGGAGTAATCGCGAATTTGAAACCTCCTCTTTTTTGAAATCGGCTACAAAGTACAGTCGTGACTCGCGATTGAGACTTGTCTTGACATTTTGGAAATTAAAACTCCCGAAAGTTGTGTTTTAATAAGACATAAAAGCTCTTGGCTCATCAGCTCAACTGATGGTACTTAAGTGACGACAAGTTCGACAGGAGCTTCATCTGGACTCCTCAACAACCGAGGAATTGGCGTCAAACGTTGGTGAGATGGGGATATCAAGCTGGGTGGACCCAGAAGCCTCCAACGAAATCAGGCCTCCAAGGAGAGTCGAACTCAGCACCCCCGAATCACCGCTAAGAAGCAATAGCGGTACGGAGTAACTAATGCAGATCAGCATTGTGATTTCACAAACAAACAGTCTCTTAATCTCCAGGACACAGAAAGCAAAAATCTAGACAGGCAACGGAGCAGAAGACATTATAGATCCATCCAGTAATAAACGTCTGCATAACGCAGCAATAAAATCCTCCCGCCCGCTCCCCGCGCAGTCCGCACGAGGTAACGATATGAGGGAAGATTCAAGAATTATTGCCGCCGCACTAACTGCGCGCCCGGATTCGCTCGATTGCGACTACGGCGAATTTACCGAGCGTTCAGCGCGTTCATGTAATTATTTCCAGTTCAAGTTTGCGGCTCTGAATTTAAGAGTCCTTCCATGTGAGCTTCCCTTTTTCGACGAGAAATCTGGGGCTTTGAAGGGGTGTTTTGCGTTGATTTCTATAACTTTGCTTGTTCCTTCGAAGTTTGTGGCTAAAATCGGGAACCTGTAATACTTAAGTACAAATTCGTCTGCATGCATACCTCTATCTTATCTATTTCTGCCGCCAAGTAGGGGTGCTTAAATCAAATCAATTCATTTATTCTTTCACAAAAAATTGTGGGTACAGTTGCGGATGGTCAGATTTAAAATGGTTCAACAATTTCTAATTATCTCATAATACTGTACTCGTAACATGTGTGAGGGTACTTATGTGTATCATAAAAAACCGCATCAAGATCTGTTCATCCTTTCGAGAGCTACGATGTCTACACACACACGTCAAACTTATAACACCCCGTCGTTTTTGCGTCGGGGGTTAGAAACTAAAAACTAATTCCAAAACCTATTATTATCTAAAAATATTTAACAGATTAAAATAATTTACTAATTAACCAGTTGTAATTCGATTTTAAATCTATTTAATGTCAAATTTTTCATATTTTCTGGCATCTTATTATATGTAGAAATACACATACAATACCTACCAATTTATTATAGGTACATTTTGTACAGTGTGTCCGTACAAGTCTATTCACATTTATTTGGAAATAATTCCTTTGTGCTTTTGAAGAGACTTTTATTTTGCTTTGCTTTGGTGCTTGCATTATTGTGTTCCGATTGGAAGAGTACAACAGGCAGTGAAGCGGAAAGTGATAGTGATAGACGTTGAGATACAAAATATGTAAGTTTGTGATGCTCCAAACACTGATAATCCCTGTGGACAGGTTAATCTGAGCTATCCGGAACAATACCCGTCTAACCCGTGTCTGAATGAAATTTATTATCAATAACGGATAGTTCAATTGGAGTTGGACAGCGTTATGAGAGGAATTCATTACAATGTAATTTTCTTTGGTGGAAATTTATCGCGAAATTCTGTTGTAGCCTGTATTTAATTGGAATGCTATGGAATATTTATTAAATTGGAATATGTTTATATTGGGCGTGTTCGGTCTGAGATGAATTAAACACCTATTAAAGATTCCAATTGTAATTTTTACTTTGACAATAATCAAAAGAATGATGGGAGGTTGCAATAAATCTGAATTTTGAACGTGATTCTTAATTAAAATAAACTTTACTGACTTTTTTGTATCTATGTTCTAACTTTCAAGCCTTTTTGATATTTGACACTATATGTTCTTATGATCGCGATAAACAGTGTGAAAAAGCAAAAAAATTGATACTACTAATGTCAGCATGTTAGCTAAAATTCTTATAAACTTCTACCGAGCTGATATTCGGTCACGGCGGCCAATCTCAAGAGAGACTAGTAATCTGCGCGGGAGATAGCAAGTAACTGCATGCGTAAACGCAGGTGCACTCTCTATTCCTTCACCCACTTAGTCCGAAGGGATGGTTAGCCGACACAACCAGATAAGTCGTGCCTTCTGAAGTGGGAAGGATCGAGATGATTCGTGTGTTTGGTCACCCATCATCGACCAGACCGCGGCCAACGTTGCTTAACGTTAGCAATCGTAAGCCGAGCGCAACCGCCAATGAACCACCGAGCTACTATTATTACATAATTGATAAGGCTCAATGAAAGCAAGTTATCAAACATATTTTACACTGAAAAACTAACTTCATTATCATATTCGATCATAATTCGTAAATAATACTTAATGTGTTTCCTTTTAACATACGATTCGTATTAGTCAGTATTTTAGCAATAATTGAGGTAGTGTTGTGCATTCATTTTAAATAGTTAATAACTTGACAAAACTTATTAATTTTGTACTTAACAAAACTTCTGATTTCCTCTCATCGTCTGCACTAAAGTAATCGTTGTAAGTAATCGCATTGTAAGTCGCATCGTAATCGCGTTGTAAGTAATAGCATTAAAGTAATCTACCGACGACGGTGAAACATTCACACCCGGATAGTTCCGATAGAACTGCTCCGTCTTGTAATAATGCGGCCCAATAAATAGATAGTGCCTACTCTCCTAATGCAGCTCAATGATCTGCAAACAGCTGGTGGATGCCCTGATCTATTGTTCTTTTATATTCATGAAACGGCGCGAAGTATTTGGAGATTTGTTTCTGATTAATCGGTCAATGTTGCAGACTTTCATTCAAATCAATTAATAATGGTGATGATGATAATGATCATATCCTTGGATGTCCGTTAGAGGCGAAACTAGTTATGGCTTTAGTAAGCTAGGAACCCCAAATTTGATATTGTAAGCTCTGTTGCACTGATGATTTCATGTTTTCATGTTATCCTACCAATATCATACATGCAAATGGATGCTTGTTATATTTTGACAAACGCACACACAAGCACAAACTTTTTAATGAAGTTTAATAAAGTTCTGTATGTAGAGAGCAGAAGATCCAGTTAACACAGATACTGTATGTTTTCCTGAATTGGAACCTTCACGAATAAAACCGTAGTGCACATTTAGTTGAACAAAATAGTGCATTTGGTTTTTTAGTTATACATAACCAATCAAAAGTAAGTATAACATAAACAAATGCTGTATATTTGAATACGAGTATAAATTTTAGTCAGTCGCACGATTTACTAGTTTTCAATCATAAAAATTATCAAACACAAAATTCAATGAACCATTAACACAAAAGAGTCACAATATAAATAACCACGATTTTAAAGAATAACCAGCTTCATAAAATACACAACTTTTATGGACAACAATATGAAACATACTCACTTCAGTCTCGCATTTCAACATAAAATGTCGACAATTTACATTACATTCCAAACAGCTTCTCAAAAACGCCGCTCGTCATTAAATAATGCTCAGAAAATAAGAGATTCGATAGAGGTATTTTAAGCTTGAAACTTGAACATAACTACGGCGAATTACTAGTTAAGCGTTTTTATATGTTTCCCTCACAAAATACACCTTCGTTTAGCGTCGGTTTTAATTTTGCGTCTAACAGCATTACCGTCATAATTATGAACGCCCCAGCCGATAGTAAGCCACCGATTAATGGAGCACAGCTTTTATCGGTAATGGGCTTAATTGCCGATTTCAATGAGCGCTTGCCAAAAGTACCGGTCAACAGCACTTTCGGAGAACGCGCTTTTATTAAGCTCTCTGGTAATTCTTGCTTGTGGCGACATTCGTCGAGTGACTTTTGCGTTGGATTCACTTTCGGGTTACGTAAATATAGCATGTCATACTATCGCTCTAAGCTTCATATCTACATATTAGCCGATCCAGAGTTTCCCTTTTTATTCTATCCTCACCCCATAATATGTTATACTCTGATACCTTAAGTCAGCAATTAATCGGATCACTGTCCACACTGATAAAAAGTGTTCTTTATTTGATACCGTTTGGATATAATGCATAGTGTTATAATAAATCGCTTATATTAGATATCGTAAGACCTAATTGTTTCACAAAGTGTTTTAGTGTTCTATTGTACCAAATCGTTTCACATAGTGTTTTAGTATTCTATTGTTTGATTAAGTTCGAGAAGTCTGGTTGAAATTCAATTCCGGTTAACTTTACAACTACTTCTTCTGTTGCTGAGTATTCTTCGCTGTGCTCGTTTCTATCTTCCGTCTTATCACCACTTCTCATTAGGTTCATCAGACCCCATGTTGGGCGTAAATTTTCCAGTTGTAAACAGATTTTCATTGTTGAATTATTTAATCTATACTAATACGAGTATTATAAAGGCAAATGATTAGTATTTTTGTTTGTAAATAATAAACTCAAAAGCTACTGAACCGATTTAACAAATTCTTCACTAATAGAATTTGACATTATCACTGAGTAATATTTACCATAGATTTGTGTTAAATACGGGAAAATATGGAATCCCCACGGGAAAAATGAAAATAACAAGAGCGAAGCTACGGACGGAAAGCTACTTAAGCTGTTTCTTCCCGTGGATGTCTTAAAACCGACTAAGATACTGCTTTGACTCCTTGGTTAATGTTCTACTATTCTGTGATAAGATGGAACTCCAACCCGTCTGGCCAGCGTGAAATAATTGAGCAATTCCTTCCCGTCTTAGAAGGGAAGGGAGTGATGTAATAGATGCCCAAAAGTCAGACCTATAAGAGTTAAAGTTTGTGGTTATCTAGAGAGCATTGACAAACTTTTTAAGCATCCCATTCTTTCATATTTTGAAATATTTAATTTGAATTTTAATGATGATATGATCCTGATATTAAATTTGAAATGATTCCAACATCAATCCCATTGACCGGTTTCCAAAAAGTCAGAAAGCTATTATTAGCACTTATGTGATTTTGCTTAATTATAATTATTTGAGAGTTTTCCATTTGCGAGCGAAGTACTACGACCCTCGACGAGGCCGAGATAGCGCACGTCCAGTCTGTCATTGAGACTTTTATTACGGCGGGTGTCTCGCCGAAGTAGGTCATTGGTTGCGGTCTGTTTAAGGATTCGTAGGTTGTATTACCTTTTCATAATAAAGTATCGATTCTTAATTACATTTGTCAACTATCGAGTCAAGATGAAATTTAAAAAATTACATGCAATGAATTTTTATTCTGTACTTAGATGAATTTCTCGGGGTCGTTTCAATTTTTTTTATCTCTAAGGTACCTACTACGTATTTACAAGAAACCATGCCATGTATTTTGTAAGTGATATTTGGGCTGTGGCCACAAAAAACATGTAAACGACCCCTTATAATGAAATCGTGAAGAAACCCCGATCTAGATACTTCATAAAAATTATTCACCAGTCATATTTAAGTTCAATCCATTAGGAAAAGGTATGCTTTATAACAGCATATAAATGACCTCCACTCCAGCGCTAATACGCCAGCCTTTCAGCCACGCAGTAAGATTGCCATCAACTCCCATAAAAGTCATCTCACAGTCAACCGGAGCTTTTCTATTAACACCATGATCAAAATTCTACCATCGTCCGCCCAAGGGTGCGGGCCCTTGAGAAATATGTGGCTTAAGTGACGCGTGACGGGACGGCCTCGCCAAGGTACCGTCATGGCTCCATAACGTAAAATTATTACAAATGCATATATTTACAATGTCTAGAGCCGAAGAGAGAAGTCGTGTATTTGGATGTAAGAAGTAATTTGTCGAAGCTGTACATCCCATGTCCAATATAATTTCATTAATTAGAGTTTTGTGTGGAGCTCTCGAACATATTTTACCAATTAGTATCCATAGTATATTCAGTTGCAATACATTCAAAAAGATTTTCTGCACATAATAATGAAACTGTATTAACGATAAGTGCAGAATCTTAGATTTAAAAGTATTTTTCACTTCTTAATTCCACTTGAAAGTTTTTGATTAACTATGAACTTATATCTGTCTCAGTCTCTTCCAGGGACACATATCCTACAACCAAGACGCAAACGTAGCGCGCTTGCTTGTTGAGTTATGACGTACTCTTAGCGGCGAGATGACAATATATGACCAGCTTCAGTTCCGCTATATTGCTCGTGGCCCCGCCGCGCCGACACGGAATCTTTATTTCATTTTATTTCCATTGTCGTTAATAACGAAGGGCCAAGAATTTTTTCAATTACTATGTAATGGTTTGAAGGAGTTTCGTTTTATTCGATCATCTGTTTATATGTACATATTGAATGATTTAGTCAATTTCTTTATATGTATAAAGAAAGAAGCTAAATCATACAAGCTCACTGAGGGTTGCTACATACTATACAACTGAACGACTATACAAAAAAGGTAAAACGAATATTCCGATTTTTAGAACCAACATACTTAGCAGCAAAAAAAAAAGTTTTTTTATACTTACTTTAAAATATATTACAATCCAATTTTACAACTTACAACATAAGTAAGTAATGACAAATTATTTTCTGAACTTCAATATAATAATTTTGGGATTTTCCCCTCTTCTTGTGATGCAAGCAAGTTCTGGACACAAATAACTTATAGAAAACCCTTTCCGAATTGTGTGAGATTTTCGCAAATACCACCTTCTCATAATAAATATAAGACCCATTTTCGAGGGCATCGTCTACATAATGTAGCACGTTGACAACTGTATATACTGGCTGATTGATTGTAGTAAATCGAGCGTTAGGGTTGCCAAAAATAATATTTGTGTTTGTGCTGTGTTAGTCTAAGAAAATCAATGAATGAAGTGACTGATATGTGGTGAAGCTGCCTCGATCATAATTCGTAATTTTACGAATTATGGTTGAAGCAGCTTCGCCACGCACTGGGAGGTTGCTTCGACCGAGATTGGCTTAAGTCTGTACGCAACATTAGTAGATCGGTAATAAATTTGATATGTCGATGTTTTTTCAACCCACAATTTTATAAGCTACCATAATACGATATTATCAAATGATGATTGGGTTCGTAGGTTGTCTCCTGAATTTGTTTGGTTGACGTCTAACTAAAATCTGTTGAAACAGAATTGTTATACAGCGACAATCAGAGAAATAATCGCCAATTCGGAGGCTGAAGATTCTGGGTGTATCACCCTTTCATATTCGGATGAAACGCCAGAAAGCGAAAAGGCTGAGGTTATCTTCAAAAAATGTATTTGAGAAACGACTTCTTACATGAGTTTAGCTATGAGAAATTTTATTCGAGAATTTATGAATGTTTAAATGTAAACAGGGCGTAGACAGCATTATTCACACTTTATTATTTGCAAGATAAATTGTTTGCTTTTAAAAACAATATTCTCTTTATAAAGTTGGAATCCGGAAGTTGCTTCAGGGAGGAAATTAAAAATACTACTGCATATTTCTTCAGCGTTTTCAGCACGGCAAGACGTTTTTCTCGGGCATTGCATTGCATTTAACACGAGCTTCAGGCTGAGAACTGTAGTGCGTTTAATAAAAGGTTGAGTGTATAGGTGTTGTGCTTTTGGAAATGGGCTAAGTGATTGTTTGTCTTGATCAATTTCATATTATTTTCCACATGCTTCCTGTATGATGTCAGAATAAAGAAGCATGTATTTTTTCTTTGTTGCTGTTGTTAAATTTTTTAATCTGAATTTTTAATTTACACCGTAATCTAACAGCTAGTAGAGCTAGTAGCCTTTATATGCTTTACCTTCGTCTTGAACTTATGAACCCTGTTGCTCTTGTCAGTGAAGCAATTACTATTCCTGTTTACATCGACCTTCTAATATATTTCTTTACGAAAAATATTAACAAGATTATTTGATTTGTCTTTAGCAATATCACAAAAAAATTCGAACATTCTTATTTGGATAGATAGCTGTAAAACTGCCCAGTCTTCTAATATTGTTTTACGCCTACAGTAAAAATAACCGAATTTGAAGGTCTTTTTAGCAGTTCCTTCAGAATAGAAAGCAAAGAAAACGTCATTGTCTCCTGACGTTCGCTTTACGTCTTCAGTAAGAAAATATTCAGACAGGTCATCGGGTTCGCGACTTGTCAGCGGGGTTCATTAGACATCGTTCGACAGCCGCCCGCCCACCGCCACCGCCACCGCCACTCGGAATCTGATTGCAAATTACATTTGTAACTTACGTGTCCGGATAATCGCGTTTCAGATCTTTTTGCTTCGGCGACCAACACCCCGGGGTTCATTAATTTTGTAGACTCAGTAATCGTAAATTCTTGCAGGCGTAAGAGATGTAACTTTAGTAAGTAGATTGATTAATCTAGTTAATGGATGTGCAAACTGAATATCGATGATAAGAGGAGATATTGTTGAGTGTGAAAAAAAACATTGTAATTATTTTCAATCCGGACCTCATACAAAAGTAGCAAGCTAAAAATAGTAAGTAAAATCGGAAATATTTCTTAAGAATTGTATTATTCTCCAAAGATAACAATATAATCGACTTTTATCGTTTGGGACGCTTTTGAGACAACACACATGTTAGATGATTTAAAATGATTCTAAACAATTACGGTTGGATAAAAGCGTTTTAAATGAGAAAAATAACAGATCTAATACAAATTTAATTTTCTGCTTCTTGTACCTACGTTTGAAATACATCTTAATAGTGCGAAGTGGTTATGATGTGCACTAGAACCCTACGTGTGGCACATGTGGTTGTCTGACAAAATATTGAGGCGTAATGCATGCACTTGAGCTAGGAAGCTACTGGAACGCTTAGTCTAATGACAATAAATATGACACAATCTAAGTCGACTGGTGTCCAATGGACCCCATGCGACTACTCAAAGATTAAGAGCAGACTTCTGCGCTTCCAAATGAACTGAAGAGTCAGTTTTAATAATACGCACATAAGAACGAGCTAGGAAAACTTTATGTCTCAATAAAATACTCGCGTTGCAAGTGGCAACCCTGAGCCCGCGGGAGGAAACAAAGTAAGGAAGCATGTTCGTCGGCGACTTCTTAATCTTACACCAGACCGCTATTGGTACAAACAAACCAAATTAAGGTGCAAGCTTCAAGCGGAAACGCGACCGGTCCTTCAAACTAAAGATTTGGGTCATACTGGCCAACCTAATTAGGGACCAAACATCTGTGCGGGTGATATTATGTGCATAAAGGGCTATAATCGCTTAAGCTATGTCCTTTTCTCTTTTCAATCAAGAACGTCTTTCCTAAGTTTGTCATCTTAATAGCTTAAATATCATTGTTATCTTTTAACAATTAGCAACAATAGAGCCCGTTCTTCAGGTATCGAGGAATCCGGATAAAGTTCGCTTGCATCTTCAGCCTCATCGTTACCTGTCAGTTGAGATGTAAACCAAGAGCATCTCTCTTAGATGTAAAAAAAACTAAACTCTCTCTTTATTAAGGAGTTTGTGTAGTCAAGAATTTTCTTTACCAACACACCAACGGCATCAACTTTCCAAAATCGCTGCAGTGTACAGTTTGTATCGCCGCCAGTAGTGAGGTTTGCGGTTCGATTCACGGGGAAACTTTGTCATCGTATTATAGCGGATTTCAGCCGGATTTTTCTACGAGAATAGCTCGGGAAGTTATTGTGTAAGTGGGCACGTTGATTCGACGCCGAACTTGAAACTGTGATTTTAGCTTTGATTTGCCATCAACATCTGTACTTCAACTTCAACCCATATACATCCCACTGCTGGACACGGTTCTCTCATTGGATTGGGTATATTTTATAAGCCATAACGCTGGCTGAACGGGTTGGTTTCGAGGATTCTTTTCGTGATAATGTCATCATCATCATCAGAACTCCCTTAGTCGGCTCTTAAAAACATGCCGAAAAGAAAGGAGCAGCGAGAAATGTATTCTAAATCGGTAAGCGGATGGGCTATGACTTAATATGGTTTCCTTATATTATATGTTTAACTGACGAATGACAAAGGAGGCAGGTGTATGGGATTTCGGGCAACATTTGACATGCGAATCAAGCCAGCCTCATCAACTAGCGGTGCACACTGATCAAAGGATAAGGCTCTGGTACTACACTAACTTACTGGCACTACCCTGGTAGGTGAAAACTCAAACCCTCAACCTGGAGCAGGTATATACACAGTAGTAGGGGCCTGAAATGATGATGATGATGATCGTAACGACAAACAACAAAGAGGACAAGATGATTGTAGTAACTTTTAATTTAATATTGAAACAAGAGCATTAGTACATTATTTCCCATATTAATTACTAGGTAACTCAAGGTTCATTTATTTATCAGTTTAAATTTATACGTACCCATCTAAATCTATTCGACATTCGAAGTAAAACATAACTATCCATCTATATAAATATCTCCTTAATGTCCTTAATAATTGTGATGATTTAAAACTGTGACTGTTTCTTGACTATCTATTTCACTTCCAATCACTGAATACATCTTGTTCTCTTCATCTTGTATTTGAATACATATAATTTATTGAATTAACTCGCATGCCATGCATGCACATGGCATGCGAGTTAATATGGGTAATTTGATAATTAATACATCTCTTTTATATGGAATTTCGTACTTGCTTGTTGATTTTTTGACCTAATGGCTATACCCATGCCAAAACAGAGTAATCATATGAACGTATATATATTCAAAATAAGCATTTTTCTCACACAATAAGGAAACCCTCATCTCACTTGTTGGTTACTAACGACAAACCCGATTATGGAAGCGAGCTTCACCTGAACTCCACAACAGCTGAGGAACTAGCTATCTTACCTCCAATTGTTGGAGCACAACAATGTTATTTATATTGTTACTAGCGCGACAAACTTAGCTCACCGCGTCAGTAACATTAATTTCAACTAGATCAATGCAAAGACATCGCAGTATTTGGGTGGAGTAAGCCGTAAGCCTTTGGCAATGCAAACAGCGACGGGCTCTGAACAAGGTCTATGTTTGTGTTGGACGCTTAAGTTATATCGGCCTGAGTTAGGACACCGAGATTAGACTTAGTCCTAAGGTGGTTCTTGGCGGCGGATAACCGAGGATATATCCCGCCTGAAATTGGTTGCTCTGATAAACAGTAACTTATGCTGTAATTTGCATGAGAGCCACCTTCGGTTTGTTCATAGTCTGGTTAATATACTATTAGGGTCAGATTGGTTTCTGTGGTCAGATAAGTAGCGAATATTAATTCTCAATATTATCACTTATTGCAAATATTATTATCATTAAGTTCAATATTTTTTCTTATCATTAGTATTATTAAGGGTTTTAAGAGAATCCTGCCAGCAGAAATGTTTAATTCTTAGTCTGAAGGTTAAGAATTACATCCTGATCTTACAGGATCATTTTAAGAAAACTGTTGATGCACACAAATTGCAGAAATCTTGTATCGTGGTTTAAAGATCACTGCGGGTAGAGGTGAACTTATCGCAAATCACAGCTAATGATCTTTCACCCAAACTTAATCATAAGCAATAATCAAGCCTTCATGCATCAAAATTGGATGGACTAGAGAGAAAATTTACACTTAAACTTGTAATAAATTTTAATTGGAATATTTACATCTAAAATACTAAAAACACAAACTCATTCGGATCTAAATGAACGTACAGAACCAACCGTACACGAGGATCGGGCAAAAACTGAGTTTAAAAATACCGTGTAAATGTGTGAATCCCACCAGTTTGTCGGCAAGCGAAAATGGACTATATTGCTATAGGAGTGGGGTTAAATGTCGGCTTTGCGGTCACATTATTTTTTGTTACCCGGGACCACTGACGGAAGTTGAATGCGGAACCGGAAATAAAAGTCGGCGGGGAGGGGTATAATCCCTCTCTCAAGGCTGGGTCCTTTGTGGTCTTAATCTACTAACTCAGCGGAGTTTAGACGCGCGTTTTGTTGTAACATGAAAGCGATTGACGCTTCGTCGGACCGATGGAAAATAGACGGGCAAATCTGAATGAGACATAATATTACTATGAAACAGGTTTGGCGCGTATTGTTGAAGGAAAATAATTAAAATTTTGATTTGCTTACCATCCGAAATGTTAGGATGGAATCCATAATGCTCAAAGACAAAAGTCTGGAGAGAGGTTGGATTTTCTCGATTATGAAAAACATCTAAAAATCCGTTTTAAAAAAGGATCGGTATTATTAGTGTATCAATGTCAATATTGGCCCATTAGCCTAAGAGATTTTTCGTCAAATTTCGAATTTGTTTATTTCGTTATTAGACAAGGGTATTGAGAAAAGAGTTCATTGCTCGGCAAAATAAGCAAACTTTACAATTTTCAATCTTGACCTTGCTTTTAATACAAAGCAGAAATATTTTACAAAGAGTACAATTTACGGTTATGAGGCTTAAATATTCATATTCAAATGAGCTTGCCGTGTGGTGATTGATGTAGAATACATGGCCCACCGCTTCCTTTCTTCCTGTGGATTTTTGTGAAGTGAGGGGAAACTTGCAACAAAACCCTACTCTAGCCCGTTAAACCAGCGTGGTGCAGTAGGTCAATTCTTTCTGGTTTACTAGAAGTCCGTTCTCAACAGGATGGAATGTATTTTAGTTGAAGTGATGACAATGATAATTAACACTAATAGTAGAATTTCTGTTGATGATGACCCATAAACACAATATTTTCTGGTTAAGACGTAAATTTGGCAAATGTATTCTGTGTTGTCGATAACATAATTTATTTTAAGGACCTGAATCACAAATAATACCAAAGAATCTAATTTTAAATTACAAACCAGTAACCTACTTGAATTCGTGCGCAGCGTAGATACGCATACATCTACTAAGATACGTAGGACACACGGTAGCTGTTACCATTTGCAGTATTCAGTGCGGGGTGTGCTGCCTTATCGGCTAATTGATCGCACGCACACCTGCGCGGAGGGATGTGCTCAGCTTACGAGTACAGCTATCGATACTCGTATCTAAGCCTGTAATAGATCTTGTCCCCTTACTGTGTAACTCATCTACAACGATGGTTACTAATTCGACAATCAAGATGTTTCCATCACCGTTTTATGATAAGGCAGTTTTCATAGAATATTGAGATCGCATATGCGACACAAAATAGCTGGTATCAAGGTCCTGCAAATACATATAAGTTACTTTATACGAGGTAACATTAATCAGCAATTTGTATCACGCTACTCCAATTGTTATTTGCCGCTGAATAAGATAGCTACGTATATTTCTATCAAGATTTTGTATCGCATTGATTTACATAAACTCTACATACTGCTGTTTATTAAAATCAGTACAGCGGTACATAGTTTCCCAGAGGCAGTTCAAAACGTAAGACGTTCAGGCAAATTACTGGGTATTGTGACTTTACATCTTATATCATAATAAGTTTCAACGTACTACATATATCCTTCTAGGGGTTGCATGTTTCCGAATCATACAAGAACCTAAGTGACTGCAACACCTTACCATCAGGCGTGCGGTTCAAACTTTGCGGTGTCAAAAATATTTGGCCCAGTTTTAAAAAAATATATTGGCGTTTGACTGAACTTAAATCACACTAATTAAAATATCGATCAAGTGGTCCCATCTCTAGAAGTATTAAGATATCAAGTGCGGTAGTGTTGTGGGTGTACGAGATTGATTGTATCGAATTTTGGTTTCCGTTGAAGCACCCAGTGTCGGGCGTTCGATTGTGAATGATCCCCGGAGATTTATGTTTACATTACGATAAATCAATGTTTCGTTTCCCCAATATCCCTGTGATTTTATTAAGCGTTACCAACGTAGTAATATCAAAATTTACTGCCCAATAAATTTGGTGAAAGTCCATCGGTGATTTACCGGGCTCGGAATTGGGACATAAGTCAAGCCGGCCGCCAATGGACGGAAGGCTAGCCATTTGACTTCGATTTCCTGTTTGTCAGTAGTTTGAGAGCTGAGCTCTGTTCTCGCTAGTTTCTTGCTAAATCAACGTTGATTGCTTAGTTGGTTGATCATCTTTCGAATTGTTTTCATATCGTTTCTTTCACAGTATCACAGTTTCGTTGTTTCGTTATGGCGAAGAATTTGTTTTAGAACATTTTTGATTAATTTATTTTTTATGCTTTCTTTATCTCACATATTAAGTTTTCTCTTACTTTTTACACTATGAAGTTAGCAAATAAGTAGCCTGACCTAATAGTAAGTAGTCGTCTAAGTTTCGCAAATACTACACCACAGTGTACATTGTCAACTTGTGACAAAGACGCTCAGGCGCATTGCCCAGCAATTACTATTTACCTTTATAACCGGAGCACAGTGTCGCAAGCACCTTTGCGGCAGAAATACATAGAGATACCCGTGCAGCCGATTACATTACACTGTAGTTTTTGTTGACTTTTCATTGATGCATAATCTTCACTAACATTCTGCTGTCACCGTCAATAAGTCAGAGTTGTTCGTAAAATTGTTCACATAATACAAAAAAAACTCGGAACCATGATTAATGGGCGGTCAAATTGACATTCCATGCCAAGCGTCTATCTTCAAATAGAATCGATATCAAAACAAACTGCATAGCCGATGGTACTCATAAATCACAACCACACCGACACGGACCACGTCCCTAACCGCTAGAACTAACCAGAAAAACGGTTCAAACAAACAATGTTATTCATGAAAGGAAGCAATTCGATCGATAACACGAATGTTTTGAAAGAGCTGAAGTCATTAGTGAAATATCCCCTTCGGGGCAAGCAGAACTCATAGACAAACAAAGTCTGGTCATAAATCAAACGCTTTTCGAGGAAATTAATGAGTTCCAAAAGAAAATTTTGTTTTAAAGTAAACTAGAAGTCCAATCAAATATTAACATAACGTCCAATTTGTAACTGAAGTCGGTTGGAAGCGAGTGGACGTTTGGGATCTCCACTGTACCTTTATTTCTAATGAATTGATTGGTGTATATATTTAGGACTCCTTGGTGTAGTTTTTCTTACCGTTCTATTAAATAGTATACGCTTTTCGTATATCGCTTTCTACCACTACAAGAATTTCAGTAAATTAATAATCCTTACATTTCATATAATATTAGAATCAGTAACATGTATTAGGTAAATGCAATATAATTGAGATTACCAGAGGGAGACTCTGTACCAGAGTCGTCTGCATGGGTACCTCAATCTTACCTATTTCTGCCGCCAAGCAGCGGTGCTTGCATCGCTGTGTTCCGGTTTGAAGGGTAACACAGGCAGTAAAATTACTCGGTACTGGGACTTGACATCTTATGTCACAAACTGACAATGTGTCACAAACTTGTCGAGTTCAATGCTAAGAAAACACAGGTGTGCGCTCGGTGTGCGCGTTCTCGGCGAAAAGGTCACCTTTCCTCCCCCCTCCTTCCTTTCAGGGCACAACCCTTCACACACAGAGTAACATCACCTTGCTCGGAATGAACATTCGCTGCGATCTGAACCCCAGAGACTACATCGAATCCGTTATAACTGCTGCCTCACGGAAACTCGGTGTCCTAAACAAGGTGCGTAGGTATTTTGCGCCGGACCAACTATGCCTGTTGTATAAAACTCAGGTTAGGTCTTGCGTGGAATATTGCTCGCACCTTTGGGACGGCTCCGCTCAGTACCTCCTCGATGCTCTGGGCAGATTGCAGCGTCGCGCTATTCGAATAATTGGCGATGTAGAGGCAACTAACACCCTCGAGCCTCTACAACTTCGTCGTGACATCGCCTCTCTTAGCGCCTTTTACCGAATGTTCCATGGGGAATCCTTACACTGTATCTTCCTTTTCACACCGTACCAAGAAATTCCAAGATTCCTTCTTCTGTCGTTCATCCCACACTTGGAATTCTCTACCTGCGCACGTGTTTCCTCCATCCTACAACATGGGTTCCTTCAAAAGAGGTGTGAAAAAGCATCTTTTAGGCCGGCAAGGGGCGGGCAGGTAGGATAGTGGATGTCGTCCCTACTCTATCTGTCAACTCATTTGGGCCTCTTTCACCGCTTAACATCAGGCGGGAGGAGGTCATTTGCCAGATCTACATAAAAAAAAATGTATATGGCGTCCTTGTGGGGATTGTAGATTTTCAAGTTTTACAGGAACCACATGTTCCGGTTCCGGTTCCGCGTATCCGTTCCCAGTCAGAATTAATTTCCTTCTCCCATCATACTGGCAAAGCACATATTATATCCTTCATTCTTTTGCTTCCCCACATATTTTTAAACTGGAATGCCGTCACAGGAGTTGTAGGGGCGACTATAGCCACTTACCATCAGGTGGGCAGCTTGCTTCGTTTGGTTTGCTAAATTAGTTGCATAAAAAAATTAAAAGCTTTCGAAAGTCTGTTTCTCGTTTTATCTGTGACCACATTATCAATGTTGGCAGCATTTCGTGTTGGGTTTCTTTTAAAGGATCCAGGTAAAATTTTACCTTGACTGATTACACTTTATTGCACATGGACTGTTAATACGCGCGTCGCCGCTGCCTGACTTCGATGGCTATCGTAGGATCCGACTAACGATGTTTAGGAAGGTTGAAATCAAGCAGCGAATAAACGGGGTTCTAAAAGTCAAGGCAGGCGATGCATAAGCGGCTCCCATGGTGTCAAAGTTGTCCATGGGTGACAATGACCACTTACCTTTAGGTATCCCGTCTGCTCAATCGCTGCCATTGATGGGATATGGAATTAACCTTGCATTAACACGTTTGGCCAGCGTGGTATAGTAGCCCAATTCTCTCATCCAAGGAGATTCGGTTACGGCACTCCAATCTTAACAGAGACTTAACCATCTGCGCGTGGGTTACTATAGTACACAATTGTCTAGGTACTATTTATATCATAATATACGAATCACGGAGGAGCTCGAGATGTTTCACGTCATTGATCACCCATCATATGACTGACCACGGCCAACGTTGCTTATCATTAGCAACCGTTAGCCGAGCTCCTCCTATACATATATCTACTTAAAGGAACAAGTCCAACAATTGTCACTATATGTAACACCGAGCATCGAGGTCACCAGTCTAATCATCATTTACCATCAAATTAGATGAAATCTGAACGACCCTAGTAGAATATTTAAAAGAAAAAACAACGAAACTTACTAATATCATTCTTTACTAATATCATTCTGTATGTAAAGAATAATAAACTACATTATCACATACATCGAGATACGGTGTTCAATGATTTTCTTACATTAGTAGATGAAGTGGTCAGCGGAATAATGAGCCACTCCAAGACCACCCCTGCATTCAGCCCTAATCGAGCTCATAATGTCCCGTGAAAAAATAGGTGTACTTAAGGGGAGTGATTTCGGTCAATCCTGGAGCATGATTGGGCTCCTGAGAGGTACAGACAACGCACTGGGACTGGGAAATGAGGTGGATGTCTTTGAAGATAAACAAGGTGATAAAGACCTAGGATTTTTTGTAAGATGTTAAGAAGTATTTTCGCAACAATCTTCTATTAAAGATACTTTAGGTTTCTTTCATTGAAGTAATTCGGTTGTGAGCAACATGTGATAGTTTGAAGTTTTGGGAGTACGAATGTTTGTAATGTTTAAAAAATGATTGATACTGTATATAATGAATTGATGAGTTACAAAATAAAATAATACTAGTTACGCCGTTACTTATATATTTCGACGAGTATTTTGTGAATGTTAAAAAGTTCCTTTGAACATTTTTTCTCGTTTAATATGGCCGCTATTCCAAAATGGCGGATAGCTTTCTTTTCGACACCTATGTAATATGGGTAGCAAAATGAAAGGGATTTGGCAGTGAAACACAATAGTCTTTTTAAATTAGGGGTGACTGGCATAAGCGCTGGTATCAAAAGGATTTTATACCTCTAATCGTGTTCCCGGAACTATAGTAGGTAGATCAAGACCGAAAGTTGTCAGCCACTAGACCAAAGCGGACAGTTTATCGGAACTACAATTCGAAAACATACTCGTATAGTACCTACAATATGAAACATATTATATTTATGAATGAGACAAATGTAATAATGAAAATCTTATTATTGCGGGAGAATACGAAAATCCCGACCCACATCAGCCGGTTTATCCTCAATAATCAATTGTATCACTTGGACAAGCTTACGGTGATTTTTTTGCTTGTAGCACTAGTCTCGGAGACCCTACTAACCATTAAACAAACATACCGCTTGACAAATCGCAGCCATGTCACTGAGGAGGGGAGGAGGAGGGGGGGTGGAAGCTGATTGATGTATTCGGACCCTTGTCTGTTCTCAACTGTGCTCTTAAGGTATTTCGGGCAAAGAAAACGAATTCGTCGCAAAGTCAGGATTGCGTGACTCCGCTCGGTAATAAATGGCGTGGCGGTGCAGCGATGTAGTTGGTTATTGGAGGAGACCACGAAGAAACCTTTGCTGGTGTTACCAATATATATCTTATATGTATGGAATTAATATTCTCTCATCATCAACATCGTCACTTCAAGCCGTATAAGTCCCACTGCTGGGCGCGGGTCTCTTCATTATCTTAGAAACGTCTTTAGTAAAGGGAGCGGCTACACGTGTATTTAAAATCCGTCAGCGCACAAACAAAATAATACAGAACAACTAAACTTATAGTATTTTCATAGCAATGTTACTTGATGTAATTTTTGCTATAAGAAAATTGATAGGAGTTATTTTCAATGCTAGCGGATGGGTGGTGAATTGATCTGTAAAAATGCAAGCGTATCCTAAAAGAAATAAACAATAAATATTTTCAAAGTATATTTGTTTTGTATCCAGAATTGCAATCAATTTGATTTAAATTTGTGCGGTATCTTTGCTACTTAAGCAACGAATAACACAATATACTCGTACATAGCAGAAGAACCCTTGTATGAATTTTGTATATTGTATAACAAAGTCATCATCACCACAGGACACGATATGCCCACTGCTGGTCATAGATCTCCCGGTCTAATGGCGTTTGAGCTATCTTACCCATCACACCAGGCTGGCCCAGTGCAAGTTGGTAGAAAAACTTTAAAGTCATCAATTCACCTTCAAATTTCCTAGTAGCTTAAGTGCTCTACAGCAAAGTTTGGTGGATGTGAAGTCGAGATTGATGTGAGACGCATTCACGCAATCGTTTTACTCAAATGATCCCAACAGACAAAGGAACAACACACAAGTCATGACATTAAGTAATAGCAAGAAGTCAAACAGGGGGAGTGGGACCCGGCCCGGCTCAACAACTGCTAGTAGTAACAAATAGACGATTAGTCGGACTGGAGCAAAAACTACTGGTTTCTTGCGGTCATTGAGGTCTCTACGTCGAGCCCTGTGGGAACAGATTGAGTTGTGGCTGCGTCGAAACAGCATCAATTGATTGTTTCGCGTTTTCTTAGCTGTCCATCTTTTATTTACTATCCACAGGTAGATAGTAAATTAAATGTATTTGAGTGTATTCGTTTTCGTGATTGAACATACTCGTATCACTATTTCTTATTGTATCGCGTTACATAAATGTATGAGACGTTTTTATTCAAAGTGGTCCGAAACTCTTTGAAGGACTCCGTGCCTCAAAAGGAAAAAACGGAATACTAACGGACAAAGAAGTTATCCTAATTCGTCTGTCCGATCTGTCTGTCAAGACCGTTTTTCTTAGGAACACACAACTGAAAATATCAATAATATACATGGGTTTATGGTCTCTTTTTGTTGCATATTTTCTCATATTTTGCGATTTCACAAAGGAATGAAAACCTATAGAGCACTTCCCGTTAGTCAAGAAGGAAACACAAGGTAAGAAAAAAATCTCAAAACCGCAAATATGCAGTGAGGAACTTATATAGATAAGCTTGTACAGAACCCTCGATTCACGAGTCCGCTTGGCCGGTTTTCTTAATTTTAATGGGATCTAATCAAATATTCCAGCTTATTGTTCCGTAAGGTAGATTATTTAGTATGATACTGTATTTAAGAGTGTAAATTAACAATATGAAAAAGACTGAATCTAATTCAAGTCAATAAGAGTTGTCTAAGCGAAAAATAGCTTGATTTTAGTTTAAACGTTAAGTAGTAAGGAGTATGCTTACAGCACTTCGAGCGTTAAAAGGCTCGAAGTGTTCATGTCAATTTTAACTCGTTTGAATTTAATCATTCCGAGTACAAATAAAATTGTTTGTTTAGATTTATGATATCAACAAAAAAAACAATATATGCAAATTTAAAGAAAGGATGAAATGGAACTCACTGCCAGCGCACGTATTTCCTCCTTACAATTCCGAGTCCATTAAAAGAGGACGTGAAGAAGCACCTTGCAGGTCGGCAAGGTGAGGATGGCGACTATCTTCGTATTTGGACTCTATTTCCACTTCCAATTACTATATCATACAGCCAATACTTACCACCAAGTGAGATGGAGTCATTTGTTTGGCCTTGTATAAAGTAAGCCTAAATTATCAAATTGTCACTAATAACATCAACCACATAAAGGCTATGGAGAAACGCTTCTTTTTACGCCCCTAGAAATAGTTTGACCCAATAATGTCTCAGTTTATTTCCATAATCCATTACATTTCACTTGACAGAATCTGAATTTCCAGGTCCTGAATGCCGGCAGCTGCATGCTCTGGTAATCCGGTTATAGTCGTTTCGTTGTCAATTAAATCGCACACGTTGCCCGCAAGCCGCTATATCGCTGTTGGATCTTGAATTTACATATTTTATGTAAATCTCTTTCAGACATTATTGTAGTGTGCCACGGTGTTAATTTGTTATTATTTTTAAGTCACTATTATACCGGGTGTAACTGAACACCCCAATAACATTTAAGGGGCATATAAGTTAGATACTAAATTAAGGGGCATATAAGTTAGATACTAAATGAACCTTCGGTACTTGTCAAAGACCTGGAACCCCAATACTTTCAGAGTTATTTGATTTTAAACTGAAAGCAAAAACTTTCAAGACACAACAATAATCAGCTCTTAATACAAAAGAAATTTAAACACAAAATGACACTTACGTAGGGCTGTCGACACTTTATACCAAAAAATATTTTATTTTGTTTGTATGGGAAAAAAGTAGGTTTGTTAGCCCTAAATTTTTTTCTACAGAATCTCTACTTATGATAGATGCATACCCTTAAATGTTATTGGGGTGTTCAGTTACATCCTGTATATATCTTCAACGGCAAAATCAGGATAATCATTGTGATGCTGTCTTAGATTATCAAGAAGGCCGATTTCTATATTTACTCACATCTCCACGAAACTTTTTTCATTATTAATTTCCTTAAAGCCGTTGACCTCCACAAGTCCGGTAAAAACAAAACTTTACAATAATTTATATTGTATAAGTTACAGCGTATGGTTAAGTGCCATTATTCTAAATTGAAAATAGCTTTTTATCGATTGAGCAAGGCACTTTAAATCCTTCATTCTCTTTAAACTTTGATTAATCATCATTGCTCTAAAAGATAATGATAAATTTAAGTACAATAAAATTTAAATAATACCTAAGTTATGGGGTAAACAGTCCTTTTTTTGTCCCTTTAGGATATCCAAAACTGTTAAGTGACCAATTTAGCCTGACACTAGTAAACACGAAGTAAATCTCGAAATCAAAGAAATCCAAGGTATTCCGTATCGTTGTCTGTACCGTAGAAAAAAAATTATAGTGTTAGCTAAACACACCTTTAAAATAATGTCCACCTGTGCACTCTTTGAACGTTTTGATAAATATAAGTAGATTTTTAAATATGATGACTATAAAATTTGATAATGATAACGTTTTGTTATATAGTTTCTAAGAAAGTATTCCTCTGCCAATTTAAATTCGTTGCCAATTACAAGGCGCCATTGTCTTGTTCTTGAACGAGAAATGAAAAATCCTCGGAGGAAATTCTTTTATCTTCACGAGCGCAATAGAAATCGCCGCCTGAAACTTCATGTATTGTTGGTGAAAATATTGTTTTAGTATCGTCCGCGGTATCGGGTAGAGGTATTGTTTGGTTTCGACACGGATTTTGATAGAAAATGTCGCTGCCTTCGTTATTTTCCTTCAGAGAGTTTTATTTTTAACCGACTTCAGAAAAGGAGGAGGTTCGACTGTACTCGTATCTATTTTTTATGTATTTTCACTCCGCCATTTGTAGGTCGATTTTAAAAATTCTGATTCCATTAATTGTCACGAAATATTGATCTGATGATGGGATACAAGGAGAATCGAGGGATACACTTAAATTTCTTGGGCACGTCCTAAGTGTATCATTCATGTTTTTTTCTGAAGATATTCAGGTATTTGCATCTGATAGATAGTCATCATATTATGATACTGCGCTGATTTTGTAAGGTTTCTGTTAGGTTAGGAGTTAGCGAATAGTTCTTTCAATATAATGGAAATTTATTGATGCGTAGTTCCTTTTTTCAAGTGATTCAGGTGAGCTAATAGTGGAGAGTATTCTCTTAAACAATTAGGTTGAGTTCCGGAATAATTCGATTAATACTATTTACTGTTTACCGAAAGTTTATATTTTCAGTCATTCTGGTGTTTGGTGAGTCTCGGGTCAAATTCATAACGCATGTATTTATACTCAAAAGACTAAATATTTTTACTGCTTATCGACAAACACAGTATTGTTGTAAGCCAAGTTGTTGTACTGTGTAATTCAACTGTCAAAAAAATAAAAAAACGACTTCAAAATCACCAAAAAGTAAAAAATTATATAAGAATACATAATATCATATTTTTATAATAAAGTCGGTGCCAAGCAATGTTCATCCGGAGAGTCTTAGAAAAATATAAAAGACAAACTAATGTTAGTTAAAATTTGGCGCTTAATACAGTTTTAGTTCTTACTGGCCCTAAGTGATACTGGTCATGGCATCAACGTGGTATGTTGAAGATGCTGCTTTGCCCGAGGTGACATTTTTCTGTGTTTATTTATTTACCGACAATAAATATACCAATATTATTTATATAAGTTTGTTGTTTTTGTTACAATATTTACTTACTTCATTTTCGCATTTTGATTGTATCAAGATACGTCTTCTTCTCTTTCAACCTTTTTGCGTTGAATGTTTATTTATTTGTCACAATATTCTTTTATGTTCATCTTTTCCTATCCTAGTAAATAAGTGAAAGCTATTGAAACATACCAATATAAAGGCATTAAGAAATCTATATTTATCAACGTTCTCAAAGAAGGCTTAGACATCTTTTGAAATTTTACCGGTGCTAATGGTAAATCACGCGTAGCGTCGAAATCACACACGCGGATATCGGTAATAATATGTAAAACGTTTGCAGGTACGAAAAAATGAGCGAGTATCGCGCGGAAACACTTTGCACACAAATATATATTCACAAAAGGCAAATCTCTCGATCCTGGAATCAATTTCCTAATCCCGGCGAATATCATATGAATGTAATTCACGCTTGGTCGCACGTTCGGGCTCGCTGTTTTCTGAGATTCCCATTTAGGTACCTTTGAAAAATACTGCAGTGAATTATGTCGAACTTCTATCGAAAGGACGAAGATTTATTACGGCTTGTGATAAAAATTCAAATTTTTGCGCCGAGCGAAGGTGTGTGTATGAGCTGAGCGTCAATAAAACAAATCTTGATGGCCGACATGAGAAATTGTAAAATAAAATAAAAATATTATGTATTTTTTTGTAATTGACACACGAATGAAAATAAATACGAATATCATTTTAAAATAGTTAAAACCTTATACATATATCTTCGATTTAAATAGAATGTACAAATTCAGAAGGAACCAAATATAGATAATATATAAATGGTCTCGACGAAACTCTCGCCCCTGTGTCACTTGTCATTTCGAGAACACATCCAAAGAAGCTACGTGTGAAATAGCCTGGAATGGGAATAAGTACATTAGGCGGTTCACGGGTGATTTGCTTCAGTCACTTCAAATATTCCCTCACTGAAGGGATAAGCTCTCTCAACTACTTATTTCACAGGAAGTTTTATATCGACATCAATATTGTCTGACTTCTCGTTACGTATTGTATCCGTTTCCGTTATTAGTTTATATTATAGACGTGATAGGTGATCTGAGCTGTTGTAGCTTATTAGATATTTCATCAATGTGTGCTAGGTGAGTAGAGGATTCACGAACGGCGTCGATGGCGTAGTGAGTAACGCCGTCGTCTTCCAATCGGGAGGTAGCGGTTCGAACCCCGCCACGTACCAATGTGTTTTCAAATTTTTAATTCATATGTATGTACCTACATTTATTCGACGCTTTTACGGTGAAGGAAAACATCATGAGGAAACCTGTACATACCTGTGAAGAAAGAATTACTTTACAGGTTGTAAGTATGTGAAGTCGACCAACCCGCACTTGGCCACCGTGGTTGACTAAGGCCTAATTGCCCTAGTTTAGGGTAGGCTCAAGCCTATCTCCCAGAATGGTCCCCCCGGATGCTCCTCCGGAGGAAGTGGCTGTCGCTATCCCTCCCGTGTCGAACGTGGAATTTGACACGGTGAGGGAACGGCTCCGGCGCAAAAAGAAGGCGCCAGGACCGGACGGTGTCCCAAGCAGGGTTCTGGCCCTCGCCCTGGGACACCTCGAGGAGCGGTTCCGAGAGGTGCTTGACCTATGCATCGCCTCGGGCCGCTTCCCCAGTCGATGGAAAGTGGGTAAGCTCTGCCTGTTAAGGAAGGAGAGCCGCCCCGCGGATTTCCCGACTGGGTATCGGCCGGTGGTGCTGCTCGACGAGGCCGGGAAGTTTTTCGAGAAGATTCTCGCTTCCCGCATCGTCGAGCACCTAGAGGACCGGGGGCCGGATTTGGCTAACAACCAGTTCGGTTTCCGCACCGGCCGGTCCACGATGGATGCGGTGGTCCTCCTTAAGGGGTGGACTGAGGAGGCCACAGCTCGTGGGGAGACTGTTGTTGCGGTGTCTCTTGACATCCGCAATGCTTTCAACTGCCTACCCCACGAGTGCATAAAGGAGGCACTCCGCTTCCACCGGGTGCCTCCGTACCTCCGCGCCCTCGTGGAGGACTATCTGCAAGGCAGGTCCATCCTCTACGAGGGGCGGGACGGGTGCGTCCATACGTGGGCAATGGCGGCAGGTTTGCCCCAGGGTTCCGTACTAGGTCCTCTTGTATGGAACCTGGGGTACAACTGGGTCCTGCGAGGCGACCTCCTTCCACGAACGGAGGTCGTCTGCTTCGCCGACGACACGCTTGTCGTGGCGAGAGCAAAAACGGGGGAGGAGGCGGCCCACCTTGTGTCGGTCGGCGCATCACTCGTCGTTCGACGCATCCGCCTCCTAGGCCTGGACGTCGCCCTCGATAAAACGAGGGCCATGATGTTCCACGCCTCTCGTCGCAGGATCCCACCGGGGCTCCGAGTCCGAGTGGAGGGGGTCCGCATACCGGTCGAGGCACACCTTAAGTACCTCGGCCTGGTTTTGGATCCCCGATAGAGCTTTGAGGAGCACTTCAAGCTCCTCACTCCACGGCTATGTGCCGCCGCAGCCGCACTCGGACGGGTCCTCCCTAATGTAGGAGGGCCAGGATCGGCGTACCGTCGACTGTATCACGGGTGATACGGTCGATGGCACTCTACGGAGCCCCGGTATGGGCGGAGTGCCTCTCCCCCCGAACGATGGCCCTCTTGCGACGGCCGCAGAGGGTCATAGCAACCCGCGCCGTGCGAGCTTATCGCACGGTCAGCCACGGCGCAGCCTGCGTTCTTGCGGGCCAAACGCCGTGGGATGTCGATGCACGCGTACATGCAGAGGTGTATCGACATCGGGTTGCCGTTAGAGAACGGGGGGGACGATCCGCTCCCGAGGAAGTGGAGCGGGTTCGTACCCAAGCGCAGAGGGAGGCTCTGCGTCAATGGGGTGAGGCACTCGCCTTCCCAGCTGCTGGCCACCGGACGATCGAAGCGGACGTATGTCCGGTGTTGGAGGAGTGGGTAGGGCGCCGGCAGGGCAGTCTCTCGTTCCGCATGGTGCAGGTATTGACCGGACATGGCTGTTTCGGTCACTACCTGCACCGGGTCGCGCGTCGGGAGGAAACGCGCAGTGTCATCACTGCGACGCTCCCGATGATACTGCCGAGCACACTCTGTTGGTGTGCCCGGCCTGGCGACGCCAGCGCAGCGAACTCAACGCTGCGCTGGGAGGCGGAGACCTCTCGCTGCCGAGCATGGTCGTGGCCATGCTCCGCGGCGAGGCGGAATGGGGGGCTGTCGCCTCCTTCTGCGAGGACGTCATCTCGCAGAAGGAGGCCGCGGAGAGGGAGCAGGAGAATGATCCTCAAGCCGCTCCCATTCGCCGCAGACGGACAGGCAGGCGAAGGCGGGCATTCGCGCAAGCAATGCCCGTCTAATGACCCTGCCGTGGGGGCCTGCGTGCACGGTTGGCCCCGTGTACGCCGCCGTAAGGCTCTCCGTCTGGGGATTGCCCTGGTGTTCTCGGGCAACCCCCCCTTGGCGATAGCCCGACCAGCTAGGTCGGGCTAGCCCGGGCGCGTTGGTAGTGGTAGTCGCAGTGTGGACCCTACCACGCGCGTCCAAAAGGGCAGGAAGAACACCGAGGGGTTTAGTGGGTAGGCCTGGCACTCTGCCGGGAGAGCCCCACACACGCTCGTCGTCTAGCCAACGGCGAGTACGGTGCGGTCACGCATTCCCCTCGAAAAAAAAAAGGCTCAAGCTCATCTGTGGGGACGTATATGAGCTGTTGATGAGTATTTCTAGTAGCTCATTAAATGTAGTTATTAACTACGTAGAAATAGTGATAGGCTTAACGATTTCTTGGAAGCTTGACAGATATTGTGAAGTCTGTAGCTGTAACAAATTCAAAACAGCTCCGAAACATTCGTAAGCAATACCACATAGCTTTCAAACTGTAACCGCTCTGAATGTTTCAGTAGAAGGAGGATTTTGCATGCTCCGTACGTCGGGGATACTTAAAACTATTAAAACTTAGTGCTCGGAGCGCGCGACCAAAGAATGCACGGAGCGAACGGCGGCGCGGTGGTTTACTTGGCACGCTTGGCGTCTTCCGAACGACACAGGGCGAGCGAAATGGCTCGCCTGTGGCACAAAGTGAGGGGCGAAGTCAAATTGAAAGTATGTCGGAGCCTGGAATTATTATTCACGATGATACTTACAATATTGTTTACAAAAGAACTTTGTGAATCACTCAGTCGTTGTTAGATGATCAGGATTTATGACAAATCAATATTTACTTAATAATGTGTAGTAATTATTGAAATATTCGTTTTTCGAATTTTATATGTACATTCTGTCTGACGCTCCTACGCTAAAGGAAAACATCGTGAGGCAACCTGCATACATCTGCAAAGATTCTGCACGGGGCCAGCGTGGTTGACTAAGGTCTAAATACCCTAACTCAGGGTAGGTTCGAACTCCTCGGTGAGGGCGTATATGAGCTGTTATGATGATTGAAATAAGAATTTACAATTGATCTAGCAGCAGACGCGTTGTTGTGTGATGGAAAATAAAATAACAGGTTGCTACAACTTATTCAACTGTCGTGCAGTAAATTACGTCCTTAACAGTGAATGCAATAAATTCATATTCAATTTTAATCAACGTAAAGGACTTGTTAACTTCTAAAACATTTGCAAAATTAAATAAATTGAATTCAATACGCCAATGCTGCAATGTTTTAAACATCACACGTATGCGACAAGTTGCCTACACTTACGCCATAAGCAAAGTAGGAAATAGCCATAAAGCAGATGGAAATAAGAGCTAAACGCTACGAAGACAGATTTGTTTCATTCACCGTCTGGATATGTGTGCCCCGGCCATTTAACTGGCGGTCTCAGTTTAAAAGGATGTCTTAACGTTTCCTCCAAGAGAAGACAAATGTTGGATCCGTATAGGATAGGGTATAGATAAGGTGTGCAGTTCGTTCACGAAGTCTGCAACTGAAAATATATTATCTAATGCTCTTGTCACTAAGATTGATTACTTTTCCTATATATAACTATTGGCGGGTGACAATTCCTGATACTGGCTCGGAGTCAATTTATTGGATTTGACGCAAATCGCAATGTATTGTAGACGGGAGGAAGAAATGAAACATTTTCGAAATTATATCTATCGTTATTTTTGTAATCTTTTTTCTGGTTGTATTTTTCTTTTCTGTATTGTTAAGAATGTTATATTGTAATTCTATCTGTATTATTTGTTTGTGTACAAACAAATTATTTCTTCCTTGATTTGTTTCCATTGTGCTCCTGATCTGACTTTGACCGATTAAGAGTTAGGCAATGTTCTAATTATCTTTTGCAGTGTTCGGTATAATTATGTTTTCTTTTTTACTGTACTATGCACTCACTATTCATTACCCATTGTCGTCGAATTCATATCATCCTCGTATCATATACTAACTACCTTTGATTATGGCTTTTGAAAGTCGTAAATCTACATGCGGACTTCCTTGGCGCTCGGCGGGAGTTTATTCCGCCGTTTGAGCTCCGGTTAGCGGATATTAAACCTTGTATTGTGATTCTGGATGTTTGTTAGATTTTACGTACTTACTTTAAACGATATATATGCATTTGATACTCTTGCATTTGTTCCATATTTATGAATGCTTAATGAACAAGCTAACACCGGGCACTAAGTAAATTAAATATTTCCTCCTTTTTGTAACTTTAATTTTATATTTTGGTAACTAGATATCACGACTCTCACCAGATCGTCGGTCCACCTTGTATGGGGCCTACTATTGCTGCGTCTCTCTGTACGTATTCGCCGAAGCCACTACAACTTAAAGGGCAATAGAAAGGCTATGCTCGGGGTTTCTCTACATAATCACATCAGAAATGATGAGATCCGTCGAAAATCTAGAGTCAAGATATACTTAGACCTAGAATTGCGATTCTTAAGTGGCATCTTGGAGGCAAAGATCTTCGAGTGGCAGCTGTGTATTGGGATATGCAGTGTTGGTAGGTAAGGTGGGCCGACGATCTGATTGAAGTCGCGGAAAAGCCGCTAGATGCGAGATGCGCAGGACCGGTTTGGATATGTTTGGGGGAGGCCTATGTCCAACAGTGGGCGTCTCTTGGCTGAAATAATGACGATAATAACCTTGATACAGTTACTTTTAAATTGTAAGAAAATGTTAACTGCAACAATCGATACTACCATATCGATACTCCAAAGTTATGGATTCTTTGTGAAGATATCTGTTAAGGTTTAGAATATAATTATATATGTGTGGCCGCTCCCTCTCCTTATCAATGTAGCTAAAGCCCTATAAGAGAGGAAGCCGCAATAATACTTCGGCGAAGATATGAAAAAACTCGATGAATAAAAATCACGTTGAGCCATTCACGTTGAGAAAAGGAATCTTCAAGATACCGTGTTGACGCTATATTTGCTGACCACTATACGACTGAGGGCAACCTGAGCCAAATTTTCACTCTATTGATCTCTCTTTACATTATTAAGCCTAAGTATAAAATGACAAACTACAAATAAAAATATATATTTTTAAGCATTTAAATATACCCAATATCAGAAGACAAATATATGAATGAATTTATTATTTACAATTAAAATAAGTTATATACCTCTTTTAATTGGAAATATTAGTCATAGGTATTTTAACCCAAAAATATCATACAATTTGCACAATTACAGCTTTGCAAATCCCTTTTTCGCAATCAACCCACCCACACGCCCCCATAATTAACATTATCACTCCATCGCATCGGTGCGAAGGAAAGGAAAAGATTATTTGTTCGCGAAACCAAATCGCTGTCTCAATCAGATTGTTCGTTGCATTCTCGCTTATTGCTTCACAGAATCATTGTGATCAATGGGATGTTTGATTAAAACGTCTACCACTTCAGTACTAGCCCTGACCTCAACCAAATTACAACGACCACTTTCAAATTAAACATATTATATGATTCCCTATATTATAATCGCTAAGGGCCGCGCTGTGACTCCGCAAATTGCCGCTAAAAAAATACGCAGCGCCTCCGCAAAATCCTGAGGAGACGGTTTTCGAAGATTTCCTCCGAGAGCGCTTTGCTCCCTGAGGAATTTTAAATGAAAAAGAGACGTCTAAATTTAGGGAGGTTTTCCGGTGATTCGCAGCCCATTTGCTACATAAGTCGATTTGTGTATTGGGCCCAGCTCGAACGCAACTTGCGGCTTCGGCTCTTTGAGATTTTGTTTAAATTAATTAGTGTGAGCCCGTCTCGGGGAGCGTTGAAGAGTTTTCCATTTTGGATCAATACCAACTACTTTGCGGCCTATTGAAGCTAGACTTTGTAGGAAAATAAGTCGTAATGAAATTGCTCTCACCAGTAGTAAAGTTGAATAATTTTAGTTGAAGGGCGATCATTGTTGATAAATGGAAATTAAAATATCTGAAGAACGACGTTTGATATTCAACACAATGGACCAATGTTACTTTTATAGTTTTACTAGCTGTGGCCACGAACCACGTTTCGCCAGTAAAAATACTAATATTGCAATTAAAAAAATTGAATTGAAGGTAGGAGGGTGAAGCTTTAGGGTTATAATTGTTTTTGATGCCATATCGTTAAAAACAATAAAAATCTGGGGAGTACCACCCTTACCACCTAGGGATATAAAAAATAGCCTACGACCTATTCTCAAACCTACCTAAATATACACAACAAAATTCATAAGAATCGGTGTTTTTTCTTCAATCACTATTTGTTTTCAGTGTAATTTATCCAGTGGTTTAAGCTGTATGTTAATAGATCACCCAGTCACGTCTTCCTTTATACGTTAAAAAAATTAAGGCTACCAATAAAAAGTTAAAAAACATTCTATTTTCAAACGCAATTTTTTGACGATATTATACCGTTCTTTATTGTTCTTTAATTATCTGTGTGTTAAGCTGATTGGCGATATTCGCCCTCCAGAGAACGATACTAATACACATTTTTTTTCTTTGCAGGTACACACTCGAGTTCCCCCAGCCTACGAGTAGGTAAACTTGTCGGGCCGATAGCTCCCTAGGGTGTCTTGTTGATTGAATGGCATTGATATTGTTTGCGGAATCAATAGGGAGGTAATTCTATTGCTGTGGCCTCTAATTATGATTCATTCTTCCCTGGCAATCGCTAAATTTCCTCTTGATATTTACTTGGGTTCACTCGCAGCTGTTTCTCAATCATGAGTCAAGAAATCTTTTAAGTGGGTTTTTGATTTATTTGATTTGATTAGATTCAACTTTATCTATTTTCAAAAAAAGTGCTTTTGCTTGTTATTTACTTACGGTTTTTTAAATAATGCTGTTTGACAAATGTCGAGTATTAAAATATCACATACGCATTTAAATCGATAGATAGTTGTTATATGGTTCACATATGGCTTTATATTTGTATATATTTGCCGATTTTCGCGACGCGTGGTTTCCTGGTCCTAAGGATTGAGAATCTGCGCGATGATTTACATAATATGGTTTGAACAAATTTGACTTTTGGCAAGTAATTGTCAGTAATATGTTACTCGTAGATAACTTAAACATTGTTAGGTAACACGTATATCGATAATGTATCACGATTTAAACTTTGACAAGTATTAATTATTTCAATGGCAAATAAATTTTGATTTTTGTTTACACAAATTTTAATATACTCAGACTATTGTCACAGTTTAACAATGCATTGTAAAGCCGTGCTATTGTCAAGACCTGGACTTTTACTGGAGGGAGACTCTGTACTAGGGTCGTCTGCTTAGGTACCTCCGTCTTACCTATTTCTGCCGCAAAGCAGCAGTGCTTGCATTGCTGTGTTCCGGTTTGAAGGGTAAGATATGGCAGTGAAATTACTGGGTACTGTGACTTTACATCTGGTGTCACAAGTTGGCAACGTACACTGTGGTTCTTGTGGGGGTTGGAGTTTTGCTGCGAATCTCACAGGAGCCAAATGTATTATAGGCGACTGTTACCACTTACCATCAGGTGGGCAGTTTGCTTGTTAACAGACGCTAACAAAAGATTTGGTGTTTCATCTTCCAGTGTGATGAAATGATTTAGAATTCTACTATACATACATTACCAAATTGGATATTGATGAATGGCTTGGTAACTGTAAAAAAATTCTTGATATTATCGTAGAAATAAACATCCAAATTGTCTATTTCGTAATTTTTAAAGATTGTGATATAATTATTCTTACAAAAAGATTTTTATCGTTATTACGCATGCAATAACCGCTTCGACTTTCAATAAGCGACCCAGTATTCCAAAAATCAATAATGCACTAAATAGTTCTAGTCTTTGGTGAATCGTAAACCTAACAAAGCATCAATTGTAGCTGTTCAATAATCACCTTTATGCACTAAGGAACCACTGTGATAGAGTAGAATTTCTTAACTGACTTGGCCTTAACATCTTCGTCAAGTTTATTACTGTCGCCATTCATGCGGGCCTCGGCGCCTATTATCGCCGAGCCAACTTCTTCGTCGGCTATTTTGACACTGTTGCAACTTTAGCCCGCCTAGTTGTGAACTAGTGATCAATAAGTAACGTGACATTATCTGCCGGCTGTCGAACTGCTCTCCGCCGATAAGCCGAGCCGAGCTCGAGTCTACCTCAAGTTTCAAACTCGATCCTCGCGGCGAGGACAATGATAGTGAAGTTACACGAATTGATGTCACTCCAGTCGATGTTTCATAATTTAATGTAAGTAATTGGAGATGATTTATTGGTATTGGTAAGACGTTAGTTAAAAAGTTAGAATTTTACTCTGAAATCGCACGCTGTTAGGACAATAACTGAAAAGCATTGAATTCATTTATTGGATTTTAAAGATGGATGAAATAGAATATAGTTACAATTACAGTATCTCCATATTTCATCACAAAAATTATTCAGGGTAATTATGTAGAGAAATAGAAAAACGACATTTTATATAATGGCAAACAGTTTTAAAAGTTTACTTTTTTCTTAACAATAAATATAGAATTTCTTGTTCATAAAAAATATGGAATTGTGTCATTATGTGAGACCATACTGCATACTGAACATCGTGACAGAAAGTCTGAAATCGAACACAATTTGCTTCACTGTGAAAGAGCAAGAGACATATCTGCGGGTAGAGACAATTTAATAGGCTACGGTATGTATAATGCGATTTCGCGTATTGTATTGCATTGCCATATAAACGAAGAACTAAATCAGAATCGCAAAGTGATGCGGCACAGACTTAGGGATCTCGCGCACTAAGCGGCCACTATCACGACCAGTGGCCGCGTGCGAACGGCCCCTTGATTGCTTAACAAAAATATATAGCGATCGCTTTCGATTTTGAGAGTCGTAGTACATCCATCGCTATCTTTTATCAGAAAGTCGACACAGAGTCTTGTAATGACGCTGCAATGATTGCTAAACTTAAAGCGATCGTCACATATTTTTTCTTAGACAATAACCCCCCAGGTTACTATAGAACCATATGAACGATCGCGCACTTGGTCGCAGCGACCAACAACGGCCACCAACAGTGAGCCGTCACGACAATGAGTCGTGGTTTTGGCCGTCTAATGCGCGAGGTAGTGACAGAGCTTGGCAATACGCGGCCTGGGTTCCATCATTTATATATTTATGAACCCCTGACACACCTCTATTGCCACCTGCCATACTTATTTAAAGCAACTATTCAATTGGCTAGATGACTAAAATTTTTTTTGCTCTAATAGAAGCTCATTTATATAATAAACAGAAAGAAAAAATCGGTTTTCGAATAACTATAAAAACAACCAAGATATAAGGTATTAAAGATTTTGTTCCGTCTCTTTCTAGCAAAACGGCATTTTACGTCATGGAGTTTATATGGCCGTACTCAACGATGGCGTCACGGTTGATGTCGGATCTCACTGTCTAATCGCCTTCAAATTAACAACTTAAAATGCTTGCATCTAATGTATTTCTACGCCGATTTTAATTCTAATTTCACATGACTGCATCTTTTTCCACGGTATTTTAATATTTAATGACAAGACGTAAAAATTAGAATTCAGTCATCATCCCAATTATTGAAACCAAAATTACTTTGTCTAGGAATGTACTAGAGACTACTCTTAGAGAAAGCTCTGTGTCATCTTTTGCTGCTTCAAAAGCTTTAACATCAATTACTTATATATCTATAGCGAGTTGATTGAAAACAGTTACTTTGCTAATGATAATTTCGCCAGATTCTTTCTGTAATGGAAACTTTTTGTGAAACCATGGCAAATAAAATTTCCGTAGTACCATTGATGGCACCATCTAATGGTACCACGATAAACAAACGATTTTACTTACTTTTAATGCCTCCTGCAGGCGTAGCACGGGCTGCCAAGACGGGACTTGAGTCACGCATTATCTCACAATTTCAGTGACATAATATCTATGTCTTAAAGAGTAGCATGGCGGCGCGTATTGAGACTGCGGTCCGATAACAGCGCTCACAGTACTAACGATTATAATCGCCTTGTTCAAATTAAAGAGAACACTGAAAATGCCATCAGTATGCTTACGATTTCGGTCCGGAAGAAGAGATACATTCATTTTGAACCGAAAACACAATTATCGAACGTCAAACTGACAGTTCGCATAAAGTGATTTCACTCCAGAGCATGAGCGCCGTAAGTTCTATACAGGGTGTCCCAAAAAATAGTGTCAAGCGTAAGTCCAGAGTTAGAGCACCTCTTGGAGTACCCGAATCACCCCCATGTATGTTCCGCGATTATTCGTAGTTTTCGAGTAATAATTTTTTTCTGACTTTTTGAAAATTTTGATCCAAAGAACTTAAAAATTTTAAATAAAAAAAAGTAGAACATATTTTAATGTTTTTCTTTTTGCCACTGAATCATCTTTAGTGCTTCTTTTATGTCTAAAATAATCAGCTTCGTAACTTTAGTGGAAATTTAGAAAACAGTAGTGTAAAGTCAAAATTTGAATGTTAGTGAATAATTACTTAAAAAATCATCTTTTAATTAAAAATCTAAACAGGCAAATTCATGATTTCTAAGTATGTGTAAAAACTTCTCTAGACTCTCTGCTTTCATAATCATTTAAAAAAAGAAGTACTTAATAGGGCTACTTTGGCTTAAATCGGCCATCAAAGACAGCGAGGTGAAAATTTCATAAAATTTACCAAATTCCTATCAGATGATAAAAAAAATATCTGGTCTTTTTATAATTTCTAAGGTTCAGATTAATTACAATTTTGCAAAAATTAACTACATGAAACCCATATTTAAATATTTTTCTCGCGGATCACATCGGTTGTAGTGTTGGATGTAACGCAGTACTTACCTGCTAAAAAATTGCCCGAGTGAGAGGATATGAAAGAGACCGCATTATTGCTATCTCTCTCACTCTCATTGGCGAAATGGATAACTGTAACTGAGGAATGCTATTCTTTGTGACAAGGGGATGAGGCGGGGGGTGTAGTCCGAGCGCCTATTGTGTTCTGGCGCCAGTCGTTTGCCTGCTTTTGTTTGCGCCTTACGTACGATACGCTCATTTGTGATTATTTGACGAACTTTGCTTTCTTTACGGACCTTGAGTGCGATTACGATTTGGTTTTGTGTGAATACGGGATTTTGACAAATTTGGCATTCTTAACGGACTTTTCAAGCTCTTCATTTTGTGATGTCTTTTTCATCGCAAGAATATGCTCTTATGCATTACTTTTATGGATATGCAAGAGGAAATGCTTCTGAAGCAGCCAGGTTGTTCCGGCAGCAAGTACAAAATGGAGGTGGACCTCAGCCTGAAACTTGGCCTGATCATCGCATGATTTTAAGAGTACATAACTCTTACATGGAAGGACGCCTACCAGGTAGAAGATCGGGGCGCCCATCTGAAATGAGTGACCCAGATACTGTCCAATCAGTGGTCGAAGAAGTGGTGAGAGATCCATCAGTTAGTGTAAGAACAATAGAACGTCAAATCGGAATTCCGAAATCACAAGCACATCGAATACTTCATCAAGAGCGTTTTCACCCATATCACATCCAGAAAGTTCAGCAGCTCAAGCCCGCAGACTACCCGAGAAGGGTGGCATTTTGTCAGGAAAGTTACGGAGACAAGCTGAAAACGAAAATTTCTTTAAAAATATTCTATGGACTGATGAATCACATTTTAAGCGATGTGGGGTGTTTAATGCGCATAACTACCATTCGTGGAGTATTGAAAATCCACACCTCACAAGGGAATCTAATTTCCAAGAACAATTTAGTATCAATTTGTGGTCAGGCATCCTAAACGGACAGCTGATTGGTCCGTTCGAACTACCGGACCGACTGAACAGCGAGGCCTACTTGCAATTTCTACGACGTGATCTCGGCGTCTTATTAGAAGATGTAGACCTATTAACGCGGAGAAATATGATTTTTCAAAACGACGGCGCTCCGTGCCATTTTGCTAGAAATGTTAGACAACATTTGTCTGAAACATTTCCAGGCAGATGGATCGGTCGTGGAGGGCCCATTGCGTGGCCGCCACGGTCCCCCGACTTGAACCCCATAGATTTTTTCGTCTGGGGATACTACAAGGAATTAGTATACGCCAAGGACATTACAAACGTCACAGTGTTAAGAACAAAATTAAGACAAGCGGAAGAAACAATAAAAAACAACAGAATTGCATTTATAAATTTAAAAGAAAACTTTTTTAGACGATGTAGAATATGTATTGAGCACGAAGGTCGTCCTTTTAAAAACTTTCTTTAAGCGATCGAATAATAAATACTTTGAAAATAATGTTGTGTTTCATTTATTAAGTTATAATAAACCTTCAAAGCTTATTAAAGATGGCAGCAGGAACAGTTATTTTTGACCTTCAAATAATAAATTTTTAGCTTTTCTACAATCATTTTTGGTTTATTAATAAATAATTGGAATTTAAAAAAAAATATTCAGAAGTCGAGTTTTATGAAATTTTCACCTTGCTGTCTTTGATGGCCGATTTAAGCTAAAGTAGCCCTATTAAGTACTTCTTTTTTTTAATTATTATGAAAGCAGAGAGTCTAGAGAAGTTTTTACACATACTTAGAAACCATGAATTCGCCTGTTTAGATTTTTAATTTAAAGATGAATTTTTAAGTAATTATTCACTAACATTCAAATTTTGACTTTACACTACTGTTTTCTAAATTTCCACTAAAGTTACGAAGCTGATTATTTTAGACATAAAAGAAGCACTAAAGATAATTCAGTGGCATAAAGAAAAACATTAAAATATGTTCAACTTTTTTTTATTAAAAATTTTTAAGTTCTTTAGATCGAAATTTTCAAAAAGTCAGAAAAAAAATTATTACTCTAAAACTACGAATAATCGCGGAACATACATGGGGGTGATTCGGGTACTCCAAGAGGTGCTCTAACTCTGGACTTTCGCTTGACACTATTTTTTGGGACACCCTGTATGAGGTTAACGATGACGTCAAGTGGCTCTTCATGCCGGCTAACATTAGCGCGCTCACAACATTTCGGGACGCTTTTGAGCGCGCTAATAGTGACTCTTATTGATTTTCGGAACGCAGTCTTAGTGTGACTGACATGATAAAATTTCTTGATGCTCCTCAAGGGATACGTGTCACTGAGTCTTATCACAGATTTCTTGGCAGCCCGTGCTACGCCTGCTGTGGTACATATTTAAAGTAACTATTCGACTGTTTGAACCAAAATTACTTCATTTAGAAATATACTAGAGATTACTCTTAGAGAAGATTCTGACTTATATTTTGTCACTACAGAAGCTTTAACATCAAGCACTCCTATATCTATAGCGACTAGCGACTTGATTGTAAACAGTTGTATTGCCTATGATAATTTCTCCAGATTGTTTCCGCATTGGAAACGTTTTAATGAATCCATTTCACCGTGTAACTTTATCGCACTCGCACACGCTCGACGATGCCGCGGACCAATAGGATCTATTCTACATATACATCAGCGAGATCGACTCAACGAGCAAGTTGAAGTTTGCAGTTAACTCGCTTAAACCGAGTTTAAACGCATTTCAAGATTGTCCCGGGCCCGCTCGCCAACCATCAGTCGCACTTTGCCCAAACTTGAACGCGTACATTCGTCATTGACTCCGCATTATCTGGAAGTGCTTTGAGAAAGCATATTTTTTTTGTGTACTTTTGCACAATGTTCATATTAAAATGACTGTATGAATTTTTAATATTTACTCGAGTATTATTATCTGCTGGCACTTAACCTTAAACGTTTACGTTTAAAATGACTTGAAACGGAAGAATTAAGCAAGCAATTAGAACAAGATAAAAAATTTACTTCTTGATTGTCAAAAAAGGAATTTCTAAACGTCGTGATTAGGTTCTGAATCCTAACGAATTGCCAAATTAACACATGTAATACACATACGTACTGAGCATTTTTTTTGTTAAATCCCATTGTTTGATATAAATAATTTATATACATTTTCCATAATTATTTTATCATAATTAATATTATTGTTTCTTTGTATTTTTCTGCATTTCTGTCACAGTTGAGTTTTTGAATATTTTTTTCTTTATGTTCGCTTTTGTTTGCTTATCTGTGCGTGTATGTGTATGTGTGTGTGCCTGTAGAATAAATAAAGATCTAAATTAAATAAATTAAATTTTCCGTCTTTGAACCTCATGCATTCTAGTTTTTTGTATAGAAAATAAGGACTATACGTTACAGGAACTACACATGTAGTTACTGTTATATAGTAAGTAAAAGTAAATGGTGATGCTGTCTCCTATAACAACATTGTTATATGAGACTTTAACAACATTGTTATATGAGACTATAACAACATTGTTATATGAAACTTTACCATGAAATGGGAAGTATGCTTTTATGCCAACTTATAAAAAAAAATAAGCCAACAAATGGAATGCCAAAACGATATGTAACGATATAAATGTGCAATAGGTAAATACCAATTTTGCTTTGATTCCATCATTTTTACTTACCCCTAGAGTTATCATTCTCGATATCAGTACAAACGCTTACGTTTATCTGTATACATTAGACTTTAGGCAGATAAATTACATCGCTCTTCCAGAAATCTAGACGCAACTAAACCGTCTCCAACTGCGACTCTACTACGACGGTTAATAAATCGGAAAGTTTACAAAGGATAGATCTTGCACAATTGGCTCTGAGTTACGGGGTGAGGAGCGGCGTAATTGGCCCCTTGTTTCTAGATTCATTCTTTTATTGGCTGAACAATCACATGGAGAGATATTTAAGCGTGGTAAAAATACGGTAATTTGCTGGTGTAGGAATAGGTGGCAGTTTTTTTTATAAATCTAACGACTAAAATTCCAGTAGAACGATGAAAAAGTTATTAAGTTGAGTTGTGATCTGGCTATAATGTGTGCAATGAGTGATTTAACAATTTTAGGTTATTTGAAATTGATATGTTTTTCTCATAATAAGCGAGCTTTATTGAAAATCTTAATGTTGTTTGAGATCCTCAAGTTTATCAAGCTTTAAAAATGCTGCTAATAATAACAAATGATATTTTTCGATTATCAAAAGCTCACACTTGAATGACAACAGATTAGGATGAAAATAATATAAGAAAAACATAAAAAATAGGTAGAAAACGACAGATCAACCTATAATATTCCTAATGACTTCCCAAGAATGCATACAAAATTATGTTTATAATTTCAAATTACCACTATGATTTTATATTAGACATGTTTATTGCCATATTTTCACTTGCATTAAATTAAGAGATACTTCTATTTCGTTCTAAATATTACGTAAAACCATGCAAATAAAGTTACGAGCAGAAGCAATTTTTCTACATTTCAGTCCCACGTCGGGCACCAATTTTTCAAACGTTCCTTTTTTTACTTACATAAACTGATTCATCCCATATGAAATACTCATAAATAAATATATGCATGCAAATTTCGTCAGTATCAGCACGCGCGTCGCCGATTCAAAGTGTCATCTAGACAGAGACCGCATAGATATTCGAAAAATCCCAAATGTCTGTTCGCAGACGATGTTAATTTAGATAAGTTCAGTCGAAACGGTTTCATGGTGAGAATATAATCGAACGGTTAGCATCAGCTTCGGACGATTCGAAGTTAGCGGCGGTGATATTAAAATTTAATACAAATTCTTCGAAATTGAAACTAATATTCCGAGAGCGCTTGTTTGAGAACGACGCTCGAGTTCCCAAATTGTTTCGGCATTCGCAATATTCATGTCGGAGACATTGAAATTTGCTTTATTGAACCATCTTGTACACTAGTTCATTTTATTTGGATATATAATATATATAAAAAAAGTCTTTGTAACGATTTAACCTTCTTATTATTCATTCGCATAAAAAGTAGTCAATGTGTTAATCAGCTTGATTACCACTTACTTTTATTTTATTTTCAACGGTGAACCAACAGTTGACAAATCAAAAACAAAACAATTTATAGAAATATCACAGGACTAATTATAGGTTTCACATAATAATAATATAATTATGAGATGATATAGTAATAATATCGTCGTCCACTTACAGTATTTTAGCAATTTCATTAAAAATATAATATTCGTTTACTATCAACTACAACAATAAAGTTAATTATGTTATATGGCAAATTGTTGTAGGGTTGGACGAAAACACATTAAAAGGTACAAACCTTAGAAATTATTTATTTATTATAGGTATTAATGATGAATAATAACATCTAGAGCGTCGGTGGCGCTGTGGACTCGGCACTTGCCTTCCAATCGGGAGGTCCGGGTTCGAGACCGCCATGTACCACTGTGTTTTTCGTTTGCGAATTTCATATGTACATTTGTCTGATGCTCCTACGGTGAAGGAAAACATCGTGAGGAAACCTGCATACATCTGAGAAGAAATTCAATGGTGTATGTGAAGTCGACCAATCCGCATTGGGCCAGCGTGGTTGACTAAGGCCTAATCACCCTAACATAGGGTAGGCTTGAGCCCCTCGGTGGGGACGTATATGTGCTGTGATGATGAATAACATCGCTGTTAAACAAATCTTTTTTAAATTGTACCTTTTACTCTAATTGCATCTGACCATTTTTATAAAACAATATTCAGGTCTGTTACAATGAATCAATGTTTCAAGTGGTGGACTATAAAATAAAAGACGAACGAATGTACATTGATCCATTGAAGATACCACGAATTGAGCAGTGAGAATGGAGACCTTTGCGTGGACGGTATCAAAACCGCTTAAACACCAATTAAAAACCAAAAGAGATGCATAAGAAAATTCTGTACAACATTTATAAGACTCGTATGGGTGTTATTGTTGTTATTGTGACATTGGTTGTTTAATTGTTGGCAATTTCAGAAACTTATAAAAGATTTATAGTATGGGCGTAGATAAATATTTAAACAATAATATCACATCACAAACTTATTCACAATCTCTTTATTGACTTACGAATAAACTGACTGGTTAAATGCTTTACCAATTGTAATCCAATTCGTTTCCTGCTGATGTTTTAAGAAATTGTGTATCTCTAATAGAACCGGTATCGTGATGTATTATTACATCGTGTTTCGGGTAAGCCCCTCGGAAATAAAGAAATCCGGTGCGGGGATCAGAACATTACATTAATGGGATGTAGCTGCCGTGATGAAAAATGTTTTCGGAAACACTTTTTTTTTCTTGCCAACAGACGCTCGACGTTCTGTCCGAATATTTTCATCGGGATATTTCATTTTTGGGACATTAGGATTGATTGTAGTTTTTATTGCGGAGTACACTTAGTGTGGTGAAATAAAGAAAAAATAAAGCTTAAAATAATAATTATAAATTCATAAATGTTATTGTGTTAAATAGTGATAAACTTCGTTATTACGGAGTCAATGGCTGTTTAGATGCAATTATGGAAGTAAAAGGTGCATAATGATGATAATGCAATATCCACAATGAAAGGACTTGGTGTAATAACGATAACAGTTAGGGAAAAACATGAGCGGCTTTAAATAAAAACAAACAACTCAATACAAATAAATATAGAGTACACGAGAGAAGTGCAGCTAATTAAAAATCAAGCGGAGAGAAGTGCTACCAGCAAACAGGAATAAAGAACGACGCAATTATTCCAAGTCCCAATTATGCTGATTTTGGATCGTTTCCAACAGAGACCGCATTCACTGTGGCTTGTACGAATTTATATGAGCCTTTAAGTTCCCTTTCGAAGACAAGAATCTTGGCTCCACGTAAATTGGTAATTTTCTAATCAAAGTGTTTTCAAGTGTCTTGTACCGTGTCTTGCGAAATTCTTGACGGCAATTTTACAAATTTTCATTCAGGCCACATTATTAGGTCAAAAAGCTTGTAAACTCTTAATACAAAATTGAAAGTAATAAATTCGGAATGATTTTGTATTAGTGTAATATTGATTTGTATTGTATAGTCTAGGAATATACTGTTGAAAGTAACAAATATTGCGTCAACTTTTGTGTTATAATTTAAATACCTATTTCATTGTTCCATCATTTGACAGTCACATAATTAAATGAAACAATAAATGCCAATAGTCAATTCAGTAACAAAATCAATAAGGTATCCTCGCGGGGTCAATAGTTTATTGTCACAAATTTTCTGAATGTAAAAGTTTGAGCATAGAACTACCAGCAGAATCTGTTCGGAATACACTTTAACATCAGACACTAACATTCTCATGAATCCATAATAGAATGATCAAAGTAACTTACCTGTAAGTGAACTTCGATCATTATTATGCGATATTAACGCCTCGTCTGATATTACTATGTAGTTTATGCTGTAAACGTATCAGTAAACACGATTTTAAAGAAATCAATAAATAAAATTTGACAGTACGCCACACTGAAGTTAGGGCAACACTGATTTGGTAACGTCATTAAGTTCAAAGTATAAGAATTTAAATTTAATAGCAGCATAGAGGCTGTTATTAACCCATATCTTCATTTGCATGAGAAAAAGAAATTTAAAATCTTAATCATTACATTTTCATTATTGTTAGGGTGGGCAAGATATAAAAAAGGTACAGGGTTGGGGACACCCTCAGACGAGGCGTTAATATCGCATAATAATGATCGAAGTTCACTTACAGGTAAGTTACTTTGATCATTCTATTATACTCATTAACGCCTCGTCTGATATTACTATGTAGATGTTGAAAGTGAATGATTACAATAATGAAAATAACGATTTATTAGGGAAAACAATAATAACAGTCTTATAATAAATCACAATTAATATTTTAATCGTAATACTTATGATTCTAAGATACATTTGCTAAAGTTGTTTTCTACTTGTAATGGAAGATTATAAAATCTTGCAAAACTCTTTGACTTTTGTGTCCAGCCAGCAGTTAATTTAATTATATCAATACTAAGACCTTTTCTATTTGCACAAGAAGTAGCCGCATGACGTGTACTATGTGCGCTAAATAGAGTAGTGTCAATACCAGCTTCAATAGAACATCCTTTATCCATCTACTAAGAGTATGTGTGGAGGCTGGTAAATGGGGTTTTTTGTAGCAAATAAATAAGTTTTTGTGATCTTTTCGTAATTCCTTTGTTATATTAAGATAATCACATAATGTTTTAGCAGGACAAATGCTTTCATTTTCCTTGAAAAAGGGTAAGTTTAGAAGCGGCTGTGACCTATTCGCTTTTGAGGTTTTTATAAATTGTGGAATCTTAATTTTAATGCCAGAATCAAATTTGCTAATATTATCAATTGTTATAAGAGAAAAGGTTTGTAGCCTCTGAGCAGTTGTCAATGCTAATAAAATTATCAATTTTTTAGAAATCACATCTAAATCAAGTTCAGTATTAGGGTAGAAATTAGACACAAAATCAACAATCACACTTGGATCCCAGGTCTCATTATATTTTGGATTATTTGGTCTTAATCTATATATACCTCTAAAGAACCTACTTATATCCCTATTTCCCCCTAATTCACAGTCAAAAAGAAGTGATAGAGCTGATCTTATACTATTCAGGGTACCATATGCTGCACCATTATGAAATTTTTGTGTTAAAAATATTAGTATATTTGGTATAGATATATTAACTGGGTCATAGTTATTTAAATTACAAAAATTGTACCATTGCTTATAACAAGAATCATACTGTCGAATAGTATTATGAGACAACGAGTTTAAAATTATAACAACACTGTCTATAGCATATCCCTTTGCTAGATACACTCTGCTGATAACATCCCTGCAATTAGTGTAAGGTTGTGGCATAGAGGGTGATGTGACCTGAAAGGTGACAGCAGAAGGTTTTTATTAGGTTTGAAATACATAGGTTTCGCAATTAGCATAGACTTAAAAAGAGGGTACCATGCTTGAGATGGCCAATCTGGTACCACTAGTATACCTTTGGCCTTATCTTGTTTTATTTTGCATAAGCATTTCAATATTAAGGCAAAGGGAGGGAATGCATAAAACTTCATATCTGACCAAGAAACTGTAAAGGCATCTACTGACCATGCATCAGGTTCGGCATGCCAAGATATGAATTTTTCACATTTAGTATTGATTCTTGAAGCAAATAAGTCTATATCTGGGCAGCCAAATTTAATTGTTATCTTGTTATATGCATAAGGAGCAAGTTCCCATTCTGTTTCTATGTTGGTTATGCGAGAATGTGAATCAGCTTCTGTATTTTGTTTAGATGGTATATAAGAAGCAAAAAGATATAATTTCCTAGACTCGCAAAATTGCCATATTTTTCTTGCTAAATTATTTAAATGGGGAAATTGTATGCCCCCCATTCTATTTATATAACAAATAACTGTTGTATTATCTGTGCGTATTAAAATTTCACAATTATTTTTATTCTTAGCAAAACAATTAATTGCAAAGTATACAGCAAGCAGTTCGAGGTAATTAATATGAAGTTTCTGTTCCTCTTTGGACCAGAAACCATGAAGTTTTTGCTTATCGCACACAGCGCCCCAGCCAGTCTTGGAAGCATCAGAAAATATTTCAAGTGCATAATTTTCACGTCTAATAGGGGCAGAAGAAGAAGGTATATTTTGTAACCACCAATGTAATTCACTAATAATATCTTGAGTGATTTGCATTTTCGCTTCAAAGTTATTATTATTTTTTAACAGAGATATATATTTAGATCGTTCTAACATTTTTGTGTACAACCGGCCATATGGGACTGCAGGGCAGATGGAAGATAAGGTACCAAATAGGGAAGCGAACTCTCTAATACAACATACTTTCTTTTGACAGAATTGTTCTAAAGTTAATAAAATGTTTTTACTTTTTTCCCCTGGTACACTAATTGTAAAATTGTGGGAATTCAAATCAAATCCTAAGAACCTACAAATTCTTGAAGGAGTCAATTGACTCTTTGCATAATTTATTATAAATCCCAAAGACTGAAGAAAATTACATGAAAAAATAATATCTGATTGGCATTTTTCTTTAAACGGTGCTATTATCAAATAATCATCTAAATAATTCACTAAGGTTACATTCTGAGATCTTAAATAGGTAGTAATTTGCCTCATTAATTTTGTAAATACATATGGTGCAGTTGACAGACCAAATGGTAATGCATTGAACTGGTACAATTTTCCATCAAATATGAAACGTAAGTATTTTTTAGAATCATCGTGAATTTTAACTAAAAAATAAGCATCTTTTAGGTCAATTGAACCCATGAAATAATCATTTTCAATAAGTTTGACTGCAGTCCTTATGTCTTCCATCTTAAAATGACATTTATGTACAAATTTATTAAATTCTTTTAAGTTCAAAATAAATCTATAAGACTCATTTTTCTTTGGAATTATGAATATCTTAGACAAGTACTGCTCAGAAGAGGGCGTACATTCAGATATAGTACCCGTACTTAATAATTCATTTATACAGAACCTAATTCTATGTTTGTCTACCTCAGAAAAATTATTATTAAGTGGAATAACAGTCTGATAGACCTTACTAACTATGGGTATAATATAACCTTCTTGTACCCATTCAAGCACTTGAGAGTTTTTAGTAAAATCCCAATTGTTACAAAACATAGAAATCCTACCAGCAATAAATGGTACCTCTATGTCCTGCGACGGCGAGTTTCCATTGGTGCCCGAGCTCTTTCCTTGTCCCCCGTTGTCCTTATCATATTCCTGAATTTTTGTCGAAAGTTTTGTTGGTTTTGTAAGGAATGTTTTGCTTGAGATTGTCTTATGTTTTTGTTTCTTTGCCCGTCTTGCTTTTTTCCGCGAGACGGGCTCCAGTTGTTTAAAGGTTTTTGTTTAAGTAAATCTTTTTTGTACTTTTCCAAGCTTTTAGCATCCTTAATGATGTCAGTCAAATTCTTTCCGAACAAAAAATCACTAATATTTGTTTTTTCCAGGGAATCCTTCATTGTTTTATTTAATCCTGGAAGGATAACTGCCCTTCTTGTTTGTGATTCCATGTAGTGAACATCACATATAAGTCTTATACAATTGGACAAATCTTCTATCATATTTTCCTTATTCTGTTCTTCTTCTTCTATAAATCTTTGCAAAATCCTGCTCAAGCCTGAAATGGCATAACCAATCTGTGTCTGTTTCTCACAAAGATGTTGGTCCCTTTTCAAGGCTAGACCAGATAAAGTAGCCATTATTTCTGGGTTTAATATTGGGGCCGTAGTACAACAATCTTTGATTGTAGGTATGGTGTTGATTATATCATCTTTGTTATTTTTGTCTAATCCTTTCTTAAGGGTTTCTTGCCATATATTTACAATTTCTGGAGCCAGATCAAAGGTGTTTTTAACTTCATGAACACCTCCAATTTTTTTAAGTATTGAAGGCGATAATGTTTTCACAGTTTTAGGTGGAATATTCTCCTCATCACTATCGCTCTCCAAGAAAATTCGTCTTCTTTTTAATGGTGGAGGAGACGAAGATTCATCTGAAAGGATGGCCATATTATAGTGATATGAATAAGCAATCATATGTACTCGCTCGTAGCACCGTATGATTGCCATTTTTAAAAGAAATATTCGCAATTTAGTACCCAGTCTCTCGAAAGAAACGCAATTACCTATTTGGTACGACCTTAGTATAGGCGCTCGTCCTAACGCAAAGGTCTGACTATATACCTCAGTATAGGCGCTCGTCCTATCGCAAAGGTTTAATTCCTTAGTATATTCGCCCAGTAATATCGCTAGGAATTATGGTTTTGTCGTTTCATATAGGCGCTCGTCCTATCGTAAAACGCAAAACCAAAACAACAAGTAAATAAAATGGCTGCCCTGTTGACAAGTATGTAAGCCTGCTAAGGACTATTTTAGGCACACTTATAGTACAATCATACCTTCAGATGATAGATCCAAGAGTTTTAATAGTTTTTCTTTTAATTTTTTGTTTTTCCTGGAGTTTTCCATCCTGAATTATTTCTCCTCTGATTTTTTCCTATGAACGACGTTGTTGTTCACTGACACGAAAGAACATAATGACGTTACCAAATCAGTGTTGCCCTAACTTCAGTGTGGCGTACTGTCAAATTTTATTTATTGATTTCTTTAAAATCGTGTTTACTGATACGTTTACAGCATAAACTACATAGTAATATCAGACGAGGCGTTAATGAGTATAATCGTGGATTGAGATGTTTTCATCTGGGAAAAACGAGATTTTGCATGTTTACATGAGTTCCTTCCTCTGCCTCATGCTTGGTTTATTTCCAGCGTAGAGTTTCATACGGCCCAGTAACATTTACAAGCTGGAAAAATGTTTACCCAAGTAAGCTTAGCTGACCTATTTCCGTAAGATCTCTATTTTGTCGCTTTTACATTTTAAAAGTAGCAAAATGTTGTGCTCACTTGCTCATCGCTACCGTTTCGTTTAAGTTTCGATTCGCAGATACCACACGAGTTTCATCTGCGAAAACGTATTTTCACTACTGAAGTTTTCTAACCAATTTTGCATGAACACTTATTGCGTTTGCATTTTGTTACTTTCATGATTTTGAAACTGGAAAGGAAGTATATCCTTTCATTTATTTATTATGACTCATGAATCCAATCTCTTGAATATGCACTTCCAATTCCATCAAAGCAGAGTCCACCTTAGAAAAAATCCGTTTACGTGTGTGATTTTGCGATTCGGAGTTATTCAATAATGAGGAATAAAAGCCTTGATCTTTTTTACTTATTCGTTTCAAATACTCAATGATGATGGAATATTCAAAGAGGATCCCTTTTAGGCCGTACAAATGATTAAAAGCAATCATTTACTTCCTGTTTTGTGAGTAAATCTCTATTTAAATTAGGGAAAATATGAACAACACTAGACTCAACGATGTCAGCTTTAGGTTTTCACGTTGATTTACCGCAAACTGTGTACTCAGCGCGGTCCATCTACCGCAGTGCCTTAATACGAAAGTCTTGTGGTAAAGCTGGGCATTTTTGCCCGACTTTCATATTCATTACAGATTCTAAGTTGACCGAAGTCTTAATCGGTGTGTAAAATTTCATCCATTTTAGTCGCCTTGTCATTATTGACAAATGGTGAGTTAGCGTATAAAACTGAGGCTAAGATATCCGGGTGTAGCAGCATCAGTCTTAGTCTCACTATCCTACTATACCATCAAGTAAAATTAATAACAAGTGAATTGAGTGAGTGAAAGTAAATCATATACATTTTTACTATTATCAGAAGCAGATCATGCTGATGTTGCACTAACTTGCACACAATTTTTGCTCAAGAGTTAAGTAAGCACATCAGGGGGCTTAGACAAGTGGCAATCGTTTCATAGCGAAGCGATAACTAATTTCGTCATCGTCCCCGAAATAACGAAAAAAATTCCTAGCCAAACTTTATAGGATTAGCGATCGCTGTGTCGAATTGTTCCTTCTGTAAGAAAACAACATATTGGTTATAGAAGTACTCAACGCTGAGAAAGGAATAATTATGTTATTAAAATTAATATTTTCATTTCATCTGAAAGTGATGAACAAATAATTAGCAACTTCATCGATTCGTTGCAAATCAATTTGTCTACCAACTAACACATCGATGACTTTAATCGATTCGCCACGTTATTTAGCGATGGCATATTATGTCAATCCCATACATTTTGTGCGTATCGAATTTCGTTATCTTTTCGAATTGTCACGTTGTCTAGACCCTCAGGTGTTCGCTGAAATCGTAACTATACAATATTCAACCTCAGTGGCCAGGATTATATTATCAAACTCCCTTTCTTATAAACCGGGCTTACTCGGATCCGGAAAATTTTACGGGGATCGGACGAGGCATTCGGATTAATGAGGTTTCGGTATTAACAATTTAGATGTTAAAGCACCGTTTTCTCGTGGGCCTGAATTGATTTGGGTTTGTGGCATTTTCAGTCGGTATCGTAATAATTTTCCAAAGTGATGTCTTTTTGTTTCCTACTTCTCACTAACTCCTTATAAATTTAACGAGTATTTTGCAGGAAATGATAGTTAGTTCTGTATTAATTGTTATTTTGCATTTTCTTTCAAAATGCTAAGAAAACTAATCAAAACAAGGATTTTTTTTAAACTTGGGATAATAGTATACTTTTTAGTCAATATACACTCTTTGTTATTGTCTCCTCATTTCGTTGGTCAGTGCAATGTAGGTAGTAAGTTTAAGCATATTGATTAAGGTAGTAAACGTAGTGTAAATGGATATATGCTCGGCCATTAACGCCTGTTCAGCTTTGCTTTTCACATTACGAGTGTGTTAGCAAAACGTTTTGTGTGACTTAAAGACTAGAGATGAAAATGATGAAAAGGCTACCAGAGATTATTATTCCCTTTCATTTTATATGACGATTGGTCTTATTAAGTGATCTTTACTCAAACCTAAAAATCCAGGTCAAAAGCACTTGGAACCGAGCAGTTTGTATGACGCATTATTGAAAGTAAAATATGCTACAGAAGTAGTTATGTATTTCAAATAAGTGATACCTTTAGGTATAATATATAACCTCGATTTATCATGCTCTATGACTAAAATCTTGATCACAATGTCCTTTGGCTAGTTTTCTTGATCGGAAATTCTGCGCTTTTAAAAACTGAAGAGTCACCGTGACCGCACTGTTCTTTTTAAAACTTCCATCCTTCATCGCACTTATCGGGCGCAGCTATTTTGAAACTCTAAGGAGCCTTAATTTTAGCGATTCCGTCCTAATTACTGATTTTCTAATTAATCACCGGAGAGTTATTTGATTAATAGGCCTCCAATGCCGGGCGTTTGTAGGGGACCAGGCGGCGTAAGGAGGCGATGATTTAAAGATTTTGCAGTAACACCCCGTCTGGTTTAGGTTTTCAGGGCTAATTAATAAGTAACCGTGTCGAAATTACAAACTTGGGCTACAAATTTGCAAACGTATTTTGTTGTAAGTATTCAGATGTCTCATAATTATCTTGCTCATTTTACTTTGATAAAGTGTCACTCCAATATAACTATTGATGCAATTTCACAATAAGGGCAGATGATGATTTTTTTAAAAATATAACTGCAACCTTTACGCACTTTTCTCTAAAATTCAACGATCAATTTCGTTCATCTTAATAATTATATCCATTGACGCATCACTTTAAAACGACGCCTATACGCAAAACACGGGGCACCTCGCGTTCCAGCCATCAATGCTGACGAAACTCGACAAGCGGAAACGAACAAAACGAACACTAATGACAAGGACTAAGTGAAAGTAGGTCGGTGAGATCACGAGTGATATTGAAATGGAGATGGAGACCAGCAGCTGATACACGGAACGCCGAAGATTGGAAGCTGCGAGGAGGCTTACAGGGATCAAGAGGTCTAGAACCTTCGGGAACATGGCCTGGCCGCCCTCGCAGCGCTGCGGGGGCTGGCCGGGGCCTCGACGCGTACAAATCCCCCCAATGGGAGAAATTCACGACCAAAGGCCTGTGCTTCGGGTGCGGCGGTGACTGGGACTTCAAAGGTGCTTTGAAAGTGAACATAGACAGTGCGGAGTATACGGGTTACAAATATTATCATAGGAAACCGGGTTATAGAATAAAGTCGAGGTCCTGTGAAGATGCTAGGTTTATACATATCAATTATATCCTACTTGCGGAGGTCCAGCTTTTTGAAAAGGTAAGTGCCCTTGATTTCGTCGAGTTAATGATTTTTGCATGTTTTCGATCTTTTGTAATTATTTTTAGGTACAGATCTCAAGTGTGTGCAGTGCACAAACATATGTGTAATGAAATGTACGCTCTCTCGACTTTTTCTTTGTTATCTATATAAATTTCAAACATATTGTAAATGGATTACTTTCACTAGGTACCTATTGATAGTTTCAGCAAGTAACCAAGAATTATTATTTTCTTTTAGCTTTAAAGTTGTAGCAAACTTTCCACTCATAACTTTATACATCATAACAGCTCATATACGTCCCCACCGAGGGGCTCGAGCCTACCCTAAGTTAGGGTGTTTAGGCCTTAGTCAACCACGCTGCCCTAGTGCGGATTGGTTGACTTCACATAAAACTTTGAATTTCTTCACAGATATAAGCAGGTTGCTTCACGATCTTTTCTTTCACCGTAGGTCTAGGAGCGTCATACAAATGTACATATATATGGAATTCGAAAATCGAAAAACACATTGGTACATGGCGGACTCGAAACCCGGACCTCTCGATTGGAAGGCAAGTGCAGAGTCTACAGCGCCACCAACGCTCTTATAATAACTTTATTGAACTTCCTCCAAATTATAGTGAAGCTCCATACAAAAAGTAGCAGCAGACGTAACTTGAGAGGACTTTGTTTAATATTATGTTGCTCAAGGAAATTATTTTAATTTACAAATAAAAAGAAATTCTAATCTTATTAGAGGTAAATATTGTCCCATTCAACGGGACCGAATCTTCACTAGCCAATACTATGGAGGCACTTGACTCCGCACCGTAAGAATAGTCCACTCTCTGAAGTTTTCAACTGAATCATATTCATGGAATATTTTAATCATTTATGAATTTTCATCAAAACGATTGACCCAAATGAGTGTTACGACCTAATTTTTGATTAATCGCCCTGCCCTGAGCAGTGAGAGGCCTGTCATGTAATCTAGATCTTATGGCCTTGAGTTAAGGTGTAATTTTTTGGTGTAAATTTCATCCCAGGTGGCGGTAATTGACTGCAAAGCTAGTTGCGACGCACGATTCCACTCGGATGTGTCGGTTAAGTAGAGAATTTTAGCCAGTGATGTCCGTAGCCGGATAATATCCGTCGACGTAAAATTTATTTATTAAATCTTTAACGTACAACATTAAAAGACACATGCAGAAGGCTGACTTAATGCCTGAGGCATTACCAGTCAACCAGTAAAATATGGGTGAAATTGTTGACACAATACAAATTGAAGAAAACAACACATGAGAATTATTTGATAGAAAGAAACAATTATATACGTACAAATAACTATAAACAGAGAGCAAAATAAAAACTATCTACGTATTAGATTTTTAAAAGTCAATCAATATTGGATCAACCTTACACAGCAATTATTTATGTCAAAAATACTCGTAGAAATTAAGTATAAATATTTGCTGCAAATTGTACCTATCTAATGTTTTTAATGATAAATACGAGTAAGATACAATTTAATGTATGTGCTCCATAATGTCATACACAAATGATGAATGAATCGATGATAAATCGCAAAATCTATATTTTTTACAAGCGGCCCCGTCAGACGTTGTCCTGCCCGATTACAGCGCCACCTACCGGGTCCAATTGTACGTATAAACCTTCCCTGGACCTATTCAAAGACAATTTCATAAGAATCGGTGAAGCCGTTCAAGAGTTTTTGCGAGACTAACACACAGCGTTTAATTTTTATATACATATAAGAAGATTGAGCACTGTTTTTGAATGATAGCTTCATTCATAAAAAGCGTCAAAGATAAACAATGTTCGGGAAGTAAACAAATTATTTATTAAAATAATTTGTTTACTTCCCGAACACATGACAGGAAATACTTAAAGTAGCATATAATTCACTAAAGAAGTACTATACTCAAATACGTATCGCTGTCTATCCCTGGATCCGTATCCGATATCCTGTACGCTGTCACATCACTACTCGTATTCCAACTATTAATTAAGTATAGTCCTCGCCGTGAAGTCGCGATGACGTGTCAGCTCGACTCAACCCCCACAAAGGTTCCATGATATTATTGACTTTGTTTAAGTAAACGCGCTTAAGTGTCTGCTTAAATTGAACTTAGCGAATTAGTTTGGAAGTCGACCCGTGATTATGTTTACGGAAAATGGTTTTGATTTGAGTAGGTACTCGGAATTTAATTAAAGCTGGCAATTCATATTAGTTTTGCTTGGGTGTTGCCCTATTTTCGGGTCCTGAAACTCCTCGGGTAAGTAATGGTTGGGATGCAGGAAGAAGTTTGTCTAGCTAGTCTAAAGACTAACTGAGGGCAGTAATTTTCACATTTTACGGTTTTGTAATCTGTAACTTTTAGCGCAAGATTAATTTTGTTAGTTTTTAATATGATTTTAGCCCCACTGTTTACGTTTCAGATTGCCATGCAATTTTTACACATTATTGTTTTAACGGGACTCAGATTTCCTCATTTAATCCATACACTAACCATAGTATTATAAATTTCTCAGTGTTAAACTAAAATATAAAGTAAACATTTAATTCCTATTTTTAGAGTTAGGTGACGTGATAATATGGCAAGGTGGTTTCATAATCATTTTTCGTAACTGTCATTATAAAGTATGAGTATTCGTTACAGATATCGATATAGGCATAGGACAGCCCTATTCTATTATGAATTTTCTATTATTTGTCTATATGTTGCAGATAATTGTTAAAATTTAAGAATGGTTAAAGTCTGTTTGCTAACGGAACGTGTGTTTTTAACACATAGAAAGCAAAGAAGACAAGTTGCATAAAAAATGCATAGCAAAGTGAATTTCTACGAATGACTACGAACGCGACGGGTCATACACGGAAGGTGACGTACTGAACACCGTCACTCATTATATTGCCATCATTCACTAATATTCTTCTCAATTTACTGTGGCGGTTCTGTGCCAACAATATCCCCGTTCCGTCCCTGTATCCACAGCGTATGCATTTTTGTATACATCAAATTAAATAAATCGTTATTTGAGTAATTTATAAGTAATACTCAATACTCAATTATTTATTTATTGCATTCATATGTACATTGTACAAGCATTTTCATAAGATGTATAACAGTCAACATTAGAAACATATACAGTAAAAAAACATTTTCTATAAAATGATTTTTCTGAATTATCCGTCCCGTTTTCCGATTTCTCGTCCCGTATACAGCGGGCCTTAACCTTTCACGTATTCCAAACAATATCTCGAAATATAAACAATCAATAGAAAATTCATATTAAATTAAGGCTGTAGTACTATACTAATAACGATATCTGTAACGAATACTCATACTTTATGTTTACAATTAGGTACAAAAAATGATTACAAGGGGTGTTATCCTGCTCTGAGAAATAACTCAATATCCAGAGGAGCTCCAGAGGACTGATCTGTAAAAATGCAATAAGCCTCGGAGGCTGCGGCTCATCGGGATAATGCAATTAGCAGACCGGAGCCGCTGCAAGCAATTAATTCCATTCGCTCCGACTCCCGACTCCTGCGAACTGGATCCTGCTAAATTTTCCCTATCAAATAACGGTCTCCGTAATAAATAGTCTACAGTTTGTGAGCGGTCTCTAAATACAGCGTGGAGCTCGGCTGCGCAGAGTTCGATTACTTAAGTCAAGCAACATTCGCCGTTGCCAGGAGCCTGATGGGTGACCAAAAATGTGTAACATCTTGAGATCCTCCGTGTTTGGAAGACACGTTAGGTAGTGGGTCCTGCCGCGGACCACGCTTCAGTCATATCAGTCAACCGTCCCATCGGACTACGCTAGTAAAGGATTTAAGGCACCTTACTTATTGCGCAGAAATTGCTTATTCGCCAATTACATAGCATAAGAGCAACACGTAACTCCGTACAAAATATTTAAAATTAAACGGCTATTATTTATACGAAGAAGTCGAATTCATTTTACCACACCCGAGAATACGAAACCACTGAGCTCGAAACATATGGATATGGTATAGATTTATGTATACTAAATTTTGTGCTTCCTCAATTCCTTATACATGTTGGAATTTGATATGGGGATAACTCAAGCCCTGATGAAGGACAATGGATACTTTTTATGTCTCGGATTGTAATGAGTTCCCTGGGGAATGCGTGATATAAACGACCTCGCGATAAAACTAAATTCTACGCAAACAAATTCGCGGGCGTCAGCTAGTGACACTATAAAATATTTGATTTGAATAAATATATTCATATTATTCATTTTATCGATACTGCAACTGTTTGTTTGTAATGGATTAGGTGGATGATATCAAGGCCTAACAATTACTTAACTCAAAAACAACTAAATCGACATACAAGGTTATTTTTTAGTTAGGTACTAAAAAAAAGTTGTGTGCTTGTTTAGACAAGCAAACTGAACAACTTTCAATATGGGACCAACTTTGAAATCGCAAAAAAAAAATCAGCTGTTCCATACATCTAGGTTCAGTGAATGTTGAACATTTGTATGGAATAGCTGATTTTTTTTTGAAAGTTGTTTAGTTTGCTTATTTGAACAATCACACAAAATTTTTTATGTAACTAAAAAATAAACTTGTATGTATTTTAGGGAGATGTGCCGTTCTTGCATTGTGCTCGGCATTAAAAAAGGAATCGTTCAAAATTGTTACCCGGCTCACTCGATATAAAATAGTATTATTTATTGCCCTGTCAAGATATAAATGGTGTTGCCATTTTAAAATAGCCCGATGGCGGCGCTCGTGAACATCCTGTATGTTTAGTATCGCATTCAATATTTCACTCGCGTCCGCCCTCAGTTGTTTTATTTACAGTTTCTGAAATGTTTTATTTGCGAATACACAGTGCTATTCAGGTTTGGGGTCTAGTTCGAAAATACATTCAAGAACTACCTTTACAATTGGCCATTATTTTAACTTTCTCGATTTAACAGTTTAGCAGCATTCAGAATTGTAACAAAGACAGTCGAGGGTCAATAACGCCATCAGAAGATGACTTATGTTTTTTTTTTGTTTTCTCGTATCTGACCTTGATCTTATCTGAGATATCGTCAGCGCTAAAGTATCAGATCAGATACTTTATAATAGAGTATATAAAAATACATATTATTACCTATTAAATAAAGATATAATTTAAAAAAATACCTCTGACAGTTCAGTCTATTTTTGTATGAAATAAATAATAACAGATTGTTGCACCGAGCGCTAAGTAGCTCACTTACGAGGTACGAGACGCGAGAAAGGTGTTTGGAGTATCCAATTCGCTGAAGCGTCTGAAAAATCTCTTGCCGACCAAAACCAACTTCTCACTCGCACGGTCCGTTCTCTTTCCTAAGAGTCATTTTGAGTATAACTCCTCTATAAATAACCGAAACCTGCGATCCTCCCATAACCTATCCGTTTATCTTCCTGCACATTCCTCGTGTTGTTCCAAGTCATATACTAAGACAGCTAATAAACTGTGAAACACTTTACCTGAGGCCATAAGGCGAGCACCCTCTCAAAATATATTTAAGTCAAAATTGGAAAAATATTTCCTTGAGCTGGAGTATAGGTAATAAATTGTATTCACTCACTGTCCTTAAAATATCCTTGTGTAAAATATTGTTTATTATATTCATTATAGTTTATACAATATGTATTATGTTTAATAATTATGTATATATTAGTTTATATTATGTTAAATCTGTATTTATAATGCACTTCCCGCTCCATTATTTACTTTTACACTCTACTTAGCCCAAGGTTGCCTGGCCGAAATTGCTAATTAGCAATGAGGCCGCTAACTATAGAAACAAATTACCAATAATTTGTTTCTATAGTTTGTTGTTTTTTTATGTTGTCCTTTTTTTTTTTTTTTTTTTTTTATGGATGGCCCGGCAAATGACCTCCTCCCGCCTGATGTTAAGCGGTGAAAGAGGCCCAAATGAGTTGACAGATAGAGTAGGGACGACATCCACTCTCCTACCTGCCCGCCCCTTGCCGGCCCAAAAGATGCTTTTTCACGCCTCTTTTGAAGGAATCCATGTTGTAGGATGGAGGAAACACGTGCGCAGGTAGAGAATTCCAAGTGTGGGATGAACGACAGAAGAAGGAATCTTGGAATTTCTTGGTACGGTGTGAAAAGGAGGACACAGTGTACGGATGACTCCGAAGGCCCTTACGCGTGTTTCTGTTAAGGAATGGAGAGGGAGGGATAAGGTTAAAGAGCTCCTCAGAGCATTCCCCATGGAACATTCGGTAAAAGGCGCTAAGAGAGGCGATGTCACGACGAAGTTGTAGAGGCTCGAGGGTGTTAGTTGCCTCTACATCGCCAATTATGCGAATAGCGCGACGCTGCAATCTGTCCAGAGCATCGAGGAGGTACTGAGCGGAGCCGTCCCAAAGGTGCGAGCAATATTCCACGCAAGACCTAACCTGAGTTTTATACAACAAGCATAGTTGGTCCGGCGCAAAATACCTACGCACCTTGTTCAGGACACCGAGTTTCCGTGAGGCAGTAGTTATGACGGATTCGATGTAGTCTCTGGGGTTCAGATCGCAGCGAATGTTCATTCCGAGCAAGGTGATGTTGCTCTGTGTGTGAAGGGTTGTGCCCTGAAGAGAAGGAAGGGGGAGGAAAGGTGACCTTTTCGCCGAGAACACGCACACCTGTGTTTTCTTAGCATTGAACTCAACAAGATTGTTGGAGCCCCATTCGGAGACGAGGTCCAGCGTCCTGTTGAGCTCAATGATAAGATTCTGCCTTTCCCTACCAATATCACCACGAGCAGCCCCCGAGGCTCCGTGATATCCCCCATGCACTGTACTGTCGTCTGCATAGCAATGTATAGCTCCCAAGGAAAGCATATCATTGATATGCAGAAGAAACAATGTGGGGGATAGAACGGAGCCTTGTGCAATTAAGTATACATTCATTGATTCAAAAATAAATAAACTGACCCGACCACGAGTTACGTTATGTTACACCGCCATCTGTTTCAAGCTTCTGGAACTAACAACCAATTACAAACAATAAATTCCCGACAGGAAATTTTGAGGTCAATAATGGAGATAAAAACTGTTATATGTTTTAAGTTGTACCAAATTACATACATTAAGAAAAATGTCATCAAAATCGGTTAAGTAGTTTCGTAGTTTATCCCAGACAACATCGTGACACGAGATTTTCATATAGATAGACTAGCTGTGCCCGCGAACTACGTTTCGCCATAATAATTGTCCAAATATAACCTTATCATAAATAGGGGTATAAAAATAGTTTTCTTCCAACTATGCTTTAATTTCATCATAATCACACTGAAAACTGAGCACAAAGAGAGTCTTTAGTGCTCTCTAGAGCAATAAAAATGTATGAAATTTCATTATTGCACAGTTTTGTGTTTTTTTATCGCACAAAGAAGTTACTAATCTCAATGGAATAGTTATCTATTCAGCCAGCGCATATCGATACTTTCTTAGTTTATTTATATAGGTACGTGTTATTCGTTTCTATCCTACTTGTTCCAAATTTAAAAAATGATTGCTGCCAACTCTGATTTAAAAACTTTAATAATTTTGCGTGACAATATTTTTGGAATCGTTAAAGTGTGATACTGTCCTATTTTGAGTGCTTCGTATTAAGAATTAAAATGGAAGCGACTCATTAACTCCGAAAAACATTTTAAATGAAGCCGACAGTGTTATAGAAAACCTTTTACCCTTAAAATCACGAGTACAAGACGTAAAATCGTTTTATTTTAATGTTGTACATCTACTTCTTTTTCTCTGCATCACCCAAAGGTTGACTGGTAGATAATGCCTTCGGCATTAAGTCCCCCTCTGTACACACATGTACTGAAAGTATTAAATAAATAAAAATAAATAAATAAAATCTTGAACTTCTATTTTCATTTTTTGACGTGAGTTTTTTAACTACTATTCCTATAGGTAATAGTTGAAAGAAAGGCAGATTATGCACCTCGCCTTAAGTAATTTATTATTGCCCTCGTGCCTGTTAGAGCCCGAGGGCTCACGCACTAACGCTCCGGCTCCAAATCAGGCACTCGGTGGAATAATAAATTACTTTGTGCTCGGTGCAATAATCTACTATTACGACATATTCTCAGACCTACCGAATATACCTACACAAAAAAAAATAAAGCCGTTTCGGTGGAGTTGGACACGCAGAATTTTATATATTAGATTAACAAAGAAATGCACTCACAAAATCGTAAAAATGTTGTAATAATTTTTAGATTCGTTAAGAATTTCGCAGAGATAGAAGCTTAGATGAACCGGTTTCGGCAGGTAATAACCGGCCACGGCTGGTTTTAACCGCATCACGTCCAAACGGAGCTCAGCGTCACGGCCGCCATCTTGAATCACGCCGGCTCCTGAATAATGCATAGTTCTGCATCAAATTGAGCATGAGACGTTTTGCTGTCACGAATTTCCCTCGAATGCTGCGATAATATTCAGGACTGGCTGTTTCCCTGCGGTTATGCTTAGGTCTTGGTCCCATCGGAGTTCTGAGGATAAAAATAATCTACTCTTAAGACAGTGTACTTTTAGAGTTATTAAACCAGCTTTGGTATTTTTTCATTTTTTGATTAATAGAAATCTGTATAATAGCTAGAATGTGTATGTTGGATATTACAATTTTGTTGTGCCGACATATCTTGGTGACGTCACTTTTAACTTGCATATAACAGCTATAAATATAGAATTGTTATCAATCTACACCAGTTGAATAAAGTACAACAGCGACAACTTCAAAGATAAACACGCATCTAAAATTAATTGCGAACTAAAATTAATATGAAACTAAGTTGGGCATGCCAGCCAGGTGACGTGCGGTTCCATCCGGCAAAGCTAGGCTTAATCACATTACAGCCGGTTTACTACTGGCCGGATTACGCGCTGATCCGGTTACGGCAACATGGGTGACGTGTGAATAGCTCCGGATATACATTGGACGGCAGACGCCATATTATTGTTGTTTCGGCGCGAAGCTAAAATAGTGTTTTTTTTCTCAATCATTTGACAATACTCAAGAATATCATAAAAAATAGTAAATAGGTGTGTACAAAATTTTGTAGACTAGGTAGGATAGGTACTCATTCATATGACAATATTTTTAGCAAGAGAGCTATGTCTTACTAACTGCCCGCGACTTCATCTGCGTTCCTTGGGGAACTCATTTAAATTTGAAATAAAAAGTAATCTATGTCCTTTCCAAGGGTTTAAGCTATCTTTATCTATACCAAAAAATCTCATTAATATTAGTTCAGTGATTTAGGCTTGGAACCGTAACAAATAAACAAACTTACTTCCGCATTTTTATATAATACTAGCTTTCCGCTCGCGGCTTCGTCCGCGTTGTTATTGTTTTCCCGTGGGATTTTTTTTATTTTCCCGTAGGAAAAATGATTTTGTATCCTATTTTATATAAGATAGCTGTACCAGCGATCTATATTTTGTCTTAAAAGTTCAAAGAAAAACTGTAAATCTACTTTTCCGCAGGAACTGTTTACTTTTCCGCGATAATAAGTACCAGCCTATACCGGGTATAAGTGACGGTGTCCCATTTCTTTTAACAGTGAGTTCAGACCAATGTCATATATGTTTACCAATGTTTATTTTTCCCGGAAAAGCTTTAAAAGCGAAGAAAAGGAGCTTTCATTTTTAAATTTTTATTCATGTTACGCAATGTATGGCGCGCCGGTATCATTTTTGTTCCGCTTACACCGGGGTGCTAACGTTCGTTGACTCAGAAGAAAAACTAAAGCATGCTATAGGTTTTGTTCTGAGGTTGACCCAAACAGCTGATTCAACGCGCAGTATGATGGAAATGTAATACGATTTACATTGCGAAGTTTATTTTTTGTCTAATTATTGTGGTTTATTTACAGAATATGGTTTGTAAACGTTAACTAAGTTATATTACACCAGAAAATTGGGAAAAAAATAATAAAAAATCGGAAAATTTATGAAGTTTCCGGGAGAAAATTTCAGTGATTTTCAAATTAGGATCACGGTCTGAACTTACTGTTAAATGGTGAAATGGAGCACCGTCACTTATACCCTGTATATTAATCCCTGTCGTAATCCGTCTACCTACAAAATTTCATTAAAATCCATTTAGTAGTTATTGCGTGAAAGAGTAACAAACATCCATACATAAAAACCTTCGCCTTTATAATATTAGTAAGGATGATGATGTAGTCATAGTGTCCTCCTAACCGATATTCGGTCAGGTTAGCCAATCGCAACAGAGATTATAGCTACCTGCGCGGGACATATACAATATATACAACTTCTTAATTAGATACCGATAACCCTCAGACATGCCACCACTTTTTAATATAAAAGAATAATATAAATTAATTTTTACGAATGTTCCTGTTTTGTTGTATATCTTGCAAATTTGAAACTCTATGGTCGTGAATCTTAAATCGAAACGTGTCAATATACCCATATTTTACACTACAATTTTTAAGGACTAAGTGACATACACCTATGAGCTCACCAAATGGTCAAGATGAGTTTTTTCTTTCCACGTCTAATATTTCCGGGGACTCTTCAAGTGATTTAAGCTTTCATTCTGCCTCTCTACCTCTGAGTGACTCTCTCGATAACATCTTTTCCGCTTTCTCGTTAAATTTTAATCTTGTTCATATAAACGCTCAAAGCATTCCAGCTCATTATCCGGAACTTCTATCTAGCTTCGATTGTCAACATATCCATGGAATTTTCATTTCAGAAACATGGCTTAGACCGTGTCTTCCATCTACCTCATATTCTCTCCCGGGGTTTCAACTTCTTCGTAATGATCGTATAAATCGTGTGGGTAGTGGTGTGGGCTTATATATCCGTTCCCATATTCCTGTTAACATTGTTGCCAGCTCTTCTCCATCTTCTTCATCCGATGTTGCTCAGTACTTGTTTGTTGAAGTGAATCTTCAACACACAAAAATTTTATTAGGAGTCGTCTATAGCCCATCATCAACAGTTAACTATTTCGCAACATTCAACAAGCTCCTCGAAGATCTTTGTCCCCTATATAATCATACAATAATTATGGGTGACTTTAACACATGCCTTTTGAAGGACGATCTTCGTTCCTCACGCTTAAGAGCTATAGTTGAGGCTAGCAATCTGCATATCCTACCACTTGCTCCAACACACTCTCTCCCAAACTGCACTCCGTCTCTCTTGGACCTTATGATTGTTTCATCTCCTAATAATATTCAGTCCCACGGCCAACTGAGTGCAGATGCCTTCTCCCATCATGACCTTATTTATCTTTCCTACAAAATCCGCCCTCCTAAGTATAAACCCAAGGTGGCTATGCGACGGAACTTTGGTGCTATTGACATAGAACGTCTACGTATTGATGCTCACAATATTGAATGGTGTTTGGTGGATTCAGCTGAGGGTATCGATGATAAAGTTAACACTTTCAATACTTTATTGGTCAAACTTTATGATAAGCACGCTCCCATAAGACCGGTTAAGTTGAAAAATTGTCCTGCTCCCTGGTTGACTGATGAGTTAAAAACACTAATTAAGAAGAAATCTCGTGCAAAAACGAAATTTAAACTTGAGCCAAACGACGTCAACCATGATAAATACATCAAGATAAGAAATCACTGCAATAGATTGTGTAGGGACGCACAACGCCGCCACATTCACAGCTCCGTTGAAAATGGAAATCCCGCTAAGGTGTGGAGATTCCTCAGATCGTTGGGGATCGGAAAATCTCGTCATGGATTGAATTCTCAAGACATCAATGTCGACAGTCTCAATAAGCATTTCACAGGTGCACCGATTATAGATAGTGCAATTAAAAATCAAACTATAAATCTTCTTTCTGCTCAATCCACCCCTGATCATCCTCCATTTCATTTCAGCCATTTCACAGATTGTGATGTTAAGAAAAGTATCATGTCCATAACCTCAAATGCTGTCGGTACTGATGATATCAGTCGTCAAATGGTAATTCCCCTTATTGATATCCTAACTCCTATAATTTCCTCTATCTTTAATTACTCCATATCCACTGGTTCTTTTCCCTCTTTATGGAGAGACGCTCAAGTGATACCACTCCCTAAAAAGACTAACCCATCCATATCCGATTATAGACCCATATCTATTTTACCATTTCTATCAAAAGTCCTTGAGCGCCTTATACATCATCAATTTAACGCATTTTTGACTCAAAATAAACTACTTGATAAATTTCAATCTGGCTTCCGTCCTAGTCATAGCACAGTCACAGCTCTTGTCAAAATATCTGACGACATCCGTTTTGCTATGGAAAACAAACAGCTTACGTTACTTGTATTGCTTGACTTCAGCAATGCATTTAACACTGTAGACTATGACATATTCCTCGCTCTCCTCAAGTCACTTAACATATCTCCAACTGTAATGGCTTGGTTTCGAAGTTACCTTCATGGTCGCCGGCAGCGTGTATTAATCGATAATTCTGTATCAGAATGGAGTAATATCGCAGCCGGTGTGCCACAAGGTGGTGTGCTATCCCCGCTACTTTTCTCGATATTTATTAACTCGATCACAAGTATACTTACTTCTCCCTACCATCTATATGCAGATGATCTTCAAATTTATTGTCATGGTACTTTAGATAACTTAAACTCTATGATTCTGCAGGCAAATGACAATCTTACAGCAATAGCTAATTGGAGTGTAAATTATGGCTTGAATGTAAACCCTTTAAAATCGCAAGCTATTGTTGTAGGAAACTCATTTTTTATCTCGAAAATTGATTGGGGATCGTTGCCTGCAGTGATTTTTGACGGTGTCGACATACCCTACAGTGAGAACATTAAGAATTTGGGCGTTGTATTCGACAGAACGTTGTCATGGGCACCTCAGGTCAATCAGGTCAGCTGTAAGATGTTTGCAGCAGTGGGATCAATGCGTAGACTGCGCAACTTTCTACCTATTGCAACTAAGGTTTCTCTTGCTCAGTCACTCCTTTTCCCTATTCTTGACTATGCAGATTGTTGCTATTGTGACCTCAACGAAGTGCTCGTTGATAAGCTTGAGCGACTGCAGAATTTGTGTATCAGATTCATATTTGGGTTGCGGAAATATGATCATGTATCAGAATATCGATCCTATCTGAAATGGCTAAGAATACGTCAACGTCGTGATGCACATATGTTATCCCTGCTTTACAATATATTGTTTAATCCAAAGACCCCTCTATACCTCAAAGAACGGTTTAAATTTCTTCATTCCTCTCACAATGTGAACACTCGATCCTCTGATAGCTTACTCTTACAATTCCCCTCACATTCCACCGAATTTTTCGGTCAGTCCTTTACTGTACAGGCTATTCGTCTTTGGAATAGCCTGCCTTCCGCTATTAGGCGCAAACAATCTCTTTCCACTTTTAATATAAGCGTAAAGCAACATTTCCTTCAGCTCTGACACCACCACTCCCCCCCCCCCCCACGGTCTTTGATGTCATTGTCGTTAAAAATTAGTTTTATTATTATTATCTATTTCTTTATTATATTTATATATACATATATATATATATATCTATTTTATTATTATTTATTATCTTTTTCTAGTACTAAATTTTTTTTTTTAATTCTCGTTATATTATGATTATTATTTTTTGTTATATATTTATTTTCTAACCACCAACCTAAAACGTATGTTTTTTTCCAACCTAAAGGTTGCCTGGCAGAGATCGCCTACGGCGATAAGGCCGCCTATTTTGCTGTTCGTGTATGTATTGTTTTGTATTCTGTAAAAATCGTGCAAAATAAAGTGTTTCTATCTATCTATCTACCCCTCAAAATCGGGACGTCCCCCTTAAACACCGAGCAACTCTAGATTTGGGGAGTTACTGTAAATTATTTGTGCAGCTATTCGAAAAAGACAAAATGATACCGCTGTAGTGAACATTATACAAAGACAGAACTATGTGAACGAATGGAAGTTAGTGTTGCCCGAAAATAGTAACAAAAATGTACATACAAAGTTTAAAATTGTAAAAAAAATACCAGAACCTGAAATCAATCTGAAATCTGAGCCCAAATTATACCAATTTGGTACCTACTGAATAGGTATATCAAAAACGATCACACTGCTTCCGATGCACGAAGGAGCTTGACATGTTTCATATTTTTGGTCAACCATCATATATTTAAAACTTAAGTAATCGTGATGTACGCCACTACGCCAGTGAGATCCTCAGCAAAACAAGCGGAGGATAATGATAAAATGTATATCGAAAATCTATTTAAATTGAACCACAGCGTTAAGTTCGAGAGACAATCACATTGAATATAAAGAGCTAAGTGCTAGCGAAATTCTAACGGGACTCAGGGGCAAGCGAGTCGTTATCGCAGGTGGCGGGTGGATCCGGTTAAATCCGGTTACAACCGGTTACCAGGCCCGGGATTACCGACTGATCCGGTTCTGCAGTCGTTTGTGACTTGATTTATTCTCGGCGCGGATTGGATGTTATTTTTTTCCGTATAATAAATGACTTTGTGACCGATCTTATAACAGAGCTCTCATTGATTCCCATAGATTGGGTTATATGTCGGCCCAGGTGTAAAGGACATGACCAGTGCGACTATGGGCTCTAGCATACGCATTTAATAATGTGCAGCAAATATGGTGCTACTTTTAGAATTGTTATCAAAAAAATCAAAAATATCTTTATTTTTCCACAGTATTGCAATAGCTACAGGGGTTGGGCTTCTCCTTTTAAGTTAAAAACCTGTGTTAGGAGGGGCCCGCTCTTTCATTAGACATTATTATTATTTTTAACGAAACAAAAATGAACACACCCTTATGGAATACAACCAACTAATAAACGTGTGTTTGCGTGTATGCGTGTTTGTATGTGTGCGTGTATGTAAGTGTGTGTGTAAGATTGTTTGTGTGTGCTAAACTTTTAGAAGTACAAATTCCTTAAAACACATCTATATGAAATTAACATTAGGAACATAAATTTGCGTTTATCAAAACTAGTCCATTAAATATACATACCTAAATAATTGATTGACGAGCCAGTAGCTGTTCTGTTTGCTCGTTATCTAAATTCTTCAATCAGATGGATAGTGATTTTTTACATTGGTTTAACGTCATTGCATATATATGTATATGTCTGTTTACCCTTTTATATATTCTAATAGATAGATTAGAGAATTGTTGCTGTGCAAATGCAGTTCTTACAATTGGTTGTTTTATTACACAGTATGGATTACGCTTTTTGTTTATTTCTGGGTCTATTTTGTTTTTCCTTTGAACTTTAAGGACACATTTTAGTATAAATAGTTGTCTAACAGTTAAGAGATTCGCATCACTGTATAATTATGCCCATAGTTTACAGCAAGAAGTTTCTAGTCTCTGAAAGCCGAGAATCCAGAAAAAAATGAAGATTAGTTTTTGCTAAATAACTCTCCTTTATCACACAAAATGGCGCTAACGCATGTTGCAATATAGTTTATGAATGATATTCTGAAAGCAATAACTACTTCAGCATCTACAGATTCTTAGGGCTTATAAGCTTATTTGATTTTAGTTGTATTTTAGTAACTCTTCACTTTTTAAGGCAAATAAAGCGAAAGATATTTCTTTGACATTTGGCAATTTGACCTACAATATAGATAGATACCTACCTATTTAATGAAATCTTACAAAAAAGATTTTCTGCTTTGTCATGAAAAAAAAACTAAAAAAAGTTTCACGAAAATAAAACGATTATTTGAACTTAGGTAATGAGTAACAATTAAATGATATCATCACAAGAAAAATACGAACTTCACACTTCGGTTCACATAATACATAAGTATTTGCCGATTTGCTTACTTTTTCTCAAATCTCCAAAAAGACGGTGACAATTTCCGGTCAGCACTAATGTATGCATGCATGTATTTTCGTTGCCTCCGCACGGCTAGTGTCTGATTTTTTTTAGTTTTAAACGGGGTGAAAACTAACACTCTGAAAAAAGATTAACCTACCTACCGTTCCTTTAATTAGAACCCATTTGTAAAAAAGTCTATTAAGGAATCATGAAACCGTTTATATTGATAACAATATGCATAAATAGACTATATGTATATATAAGAATAAAGTTGAATGTTGTGATAGTCTAAGGAACAAGTTTTGTTTTTTTTTCCAATATTCAATTTTGTCATATTTATACCACTCAGCAAGAAAACCACTACGTTACCGGCCGCCGTGAATACAAAAAAAGTGCTAGAACAGGTAGATTATAGACAAGCATAAAGTTAGCGACTTTTGAATACTCATCATCATCACAGCTCATAACGTTTCCACAATGGGGCTCGAGCTTACCCTATAATAGGGTGTTTAGGCCTTAGACAACCACGCTGGCCCAGTGCGGATAGGTCGACTGCACATACATCATTGAATTTCTTCGCAGATGTATGCAGGTTGCCTCACAATGTTTTCCTTCGCCATAGGAGCGTCAGACAAATGTACATATAAAAATTCGAAAAACGAAAAACACATTGGTACATGGCGGTCTCGAGCCTCGGACCTCCCGATTGGACGGCGAGTGCCGAGTCCACAGCGCCATCGAATACTATCAGTGTCACAAATACAACTTGTAAATTAAGTAACGCAAAATCTCAGACACCCCGACATTTTTTTATTTTAAAAGTATTAACTATATAAAAAGATTAATTAAATTCTGGCGGATGATTAATGAAGATAATGTCCATTTTTTTTGTTTTGTTGCATAGCTTGCAAACTCTATGGCCGCGCGTCTGCGCTTACGATGTTACCGTTCAATCATCACGTGCCGATAAGAGGTGAAGACGTGTAGAGTTAAATTAAAAAGCGGCGTAGATTTTTTTTTATAAAATGGCGTAGTTAATTTAAAAAAAAATCTACCTCATTAGTGGAACCGGTTCTACTTTCGAATCCGAACAAACTACATTTAGATTTTGCACAATTTTATTAACACGTTGTATATTCTTTATAAATTCACAAATGGTGAATAATTTTGCAATGACATACAAAATAACCCATGCTCAGCAGTGGGGTGTTAAGTGGCCAATGATGATTGTGACATAAAATATTAATCTACACGACTGTACTTTTGTCATGGTTTCGGGTAAAATGCCGACGTGTATCCAGTTGGCCAAAACATAAAAGTGATTTAACTTAAGTTTCACCATCTGGACACGGGTCAAAATTTAGGCGTGTCCAGGTGACGAACTAATAAGTTATACTAATTTTGAGTTTCACCAACTGGGCACACGTGTGTTCAGTTTTTCGTGTCGAGTTGGTGAATAGCCCACAAATTTTCATCTAAATCGGTTCAGTCGTTTTGGCGTGAAAACGCGACAGACAGACAGAGTTACCTTCGCATTTTTTGTATGGTAGAGCGTAATCCTCTTACGGTTATCACAACTGTGTATGAAGTTTTTGTGCACCATAAATTCTCGATATATTATTAAGATAAATGAAACATGTTCCTCTATTGAATAGTTAAAGTTATTCGTCGGCTTCCATTAAATTCTTTCCAAAGCCTTTAACCATTCTTATTTGCATCTATCTAGATTTATTGAGTCTTATTGAGATATTTATCAAAATAATGGTTAAAAATGAATCTATGACACATTCGGAAATCGCACGCAATTCTATCGAGATAAACAATTGATTTCCTGCTTTTTTCAAATCGGTTAAAAGACAACAGGTACCACTCAACCTCACGTTATTATGTACCACAAATATTAATAATTCCATACTCATTCCGCTCCGCTTATAAGCCCCGTGACACATCAAAAGTACCCCCATCAAACACGAGTCGGCGAGAACGCAACGGAATGGCAATCAAAATGGTTGACACGATTGCGTGTAGCGACAAAAACTGTCCGCCATTCTACGCTTAATGTCCAGAAGTAACCGGTTTTAACCGGGCTAATCCGGTTTGGTCCGGTTTGATCCAGCGCATTAGCAAACGCGGTCACGCCGGCTATCCACATCAGGGCGATTCCTCAGATAATTTTCGACTCCTTAATGTTGCCCTCGTCCAGATTTGCATAATTTTATTGTAACCTTCAGGCCCCTTGTAATCTCCTACATGACGGTATTAGCAAATATTGTTACATGTGTATGTGATGACTTGTCGCCTTGCCTTTTCATAATGACAGTTAAATTAAAATTGATCTAGGATTTTTACAGACACGGAGTTGTTAATGATTCCGCTTCGCATACACTAACATAAAGTATGAACGATCACTAATTGTCATATTTGTCATTAAGTTCTTTATTTGTCCTTTGGGTTTTTCATTTGTAAATGGCATGGAATGGCTGTATATGATTTTTTAAATAGACAATAAATGAAATGGTCGTAGGATTTGAATCAACGTTTGTACATTCTTGCGGTAATGAAATAAACTGTAGGATATAGTATCTACATATAGAAACATTGTATTAAGGTAAAAACCTTAGTACAATGTTTCCCTTTGTCTGTTTATGTGTAGATAATGTCTCAAATTTTTTATTTTCTACTAATGTGCACTGTCAAAACATGTTTTCCTTTTTACAGTTTATATACGTTTTATCTTTTTTTTAATTTCATTTTGTGGAAGATCCAATTTAAAAAGACTAACAGCTATACTATTTAGAAAACTAGGGAAATTGAAATGCAATTTGTTTTTATAATAAAAACTCTTAAGCAAAAATTCATGTTTAGAAAATTGTGGCAAACATATTAATATAAATACAATTAATAAATAAAGATAAACTTGCTATACTAAAACTGAGACTCAATAAAGTCAGTAGTTCCTTTGTGGGTAAAAGTGTAAAAAGCTATGACAAGGTAGACGATTATCTCAATGAAAGGAATGCATGATCAGTTGAATCTGTTCGCTTCGCTCTTATGTATTGTACTTGTTTGTATTGAAAATCACCTGTTTGTCATATTTATATAGTTTTGTATCTTACTTCGTCGCGTTCCAAGGGAACTTATTAAAATTTGTTATAAAATGTAGCCAATATTATTTCCAAGGGCTTAAGCTATCGCTCTATTAAATATCATTAAAATTAAAGGTTTAGGCGTGAAAGCGTAACAAACAAACACACTTTCGCATGATTCGAATTATGTAACTTTTTGACATTCTTAGGTGCCCTTTATCTGCCTAAATTTTAATTTACTTTATTCCTCTCAACGTATATAGCAATAGTTGCTTTAGAATTAGATACCCCACTTTTTTCTACAAATATTCAATAGGCCTGTGTAACAATAAAAAACGGTTGGTCGCCGGACCAGTTAGTCTAAAGCTAGTGCAGGGAACTCCTTTGGGAGAGCGCTTCATCCCGCATTCGTGTCCCTATAACCTATTAAGGATACCTACATACAGCCGTCTGATCTAAATCTGAAAATAGCGTTGAATATTTGAGAAAGTACGCAAACAGAGATGAATATGTAAATTTGGTTTGTATTGTGAGTTTGGTGACAATATTTATCGTAGATATCTGCTATTCAATTGATGTTTAGTGGTACTACTCGTATATTTCTTTATTGTACTGTGCTTTAATTGTTGATTTAATCTACTTTTTGTCATATTTAACTGACTCTACATAATGTATATGATATGTTTTAATTTTCTCATTTTTTCTTCTTTCTATGAACTATGAAGATATTTATTATTTGGAACGATTGTTGAATTATATGCCGTTCAAATCTTTGCTCCACTTATTGCTTACCAAATAGAGATAACTGTTTCAATTAAATCACCAGTTGTATTAAATTCTTCCCCGAATTCAAAATCTGTATTTTATGTCGTAGTTTACAAGGTGTTGACAATTTGCGCGCATGAAGTTAATTATTAAATATCACCAAAATAATAAATATGGAAATTGGAGCCAAGTTGGATATTATGATACTATTATAGTGTGGTTGTCGACTTCACCGACGAAAGAGTTTACAAGGCGAATCTTGTGTACGCACATGAAGTTAATTAAATTTCACCAAAAACATTAATGTGAAAATGGGAGCCAAGTTCGATGTTATGATATAGTGTGCTTGTCGACTTCACCGACGAAAGAATTGAGATTTAAATATTGTACCAATTACCAATACTAATTTACTTTTGTAGACAATCCTGAAATTAATTATACGGACCTATAAGGTTCTTAAGGCACATAGTAGGGTCAATCATAACAAAATCACTGCAGAAAAAACCGGTTCTCTTCATAAATATTGAATAAAAAAATGTTTAAAAAAGATATGTTATTATTCAACGCATTCTTTCGACTTAAGAGGATGGTATTTTCAATTTTTTGATAAATTAATTAAAACTTGGTTAAAATATGACCCAAACATGTCTTGATTTTAAAACTTTAAACCTAATCGCGTCGTAAATATTAGGTTAAATCATATACTTTCGATTTCAATAAATATAGTGAACAATATTCTAGCGGATGGTCTTTTTAGATTTTTATTATCTTATTCGCCTTTATTAATTTTTATTGAAATAATTCATCGTACGCCTAAAGGTTTGCTTAAATATTCCCCTCACTCTCACTCGCTCACTCCTATGTAATCAGTGCGGGACGATCGAGCAAGGTCATTAGGACCACTATGCGCCTTAAGTAAATTCCTGTTTTTATTTTCTACTACAAGAATGCTTGCTATTTGAAAATATATCATATTAATTTGAATAGACAAATAATTAATAAATAAAAATTTATGATGATCTATTGAACCTCGGTACTTGAATTGACTTGGCTTGTTTTTTTACCAGCAAATCAAATTCATCTATCTAACATGTACCTTTTCCTTTATGAGCAATTATAGGATATTTTCACTTAATGCTTAAAATTAAATTGAAGACAGCTAATTGATTGATATGGCTCATGTTAGGTACTTCATACGTTGTTGTTTTTTAAAAGTTTCTATGTTTTAATCTAATTATACAATTTTCCAAAATTATTTTTGTAATCGATAGAGTATACTCCAGGAGTAGTCCCAAGGTCACCAAAGTCAGGGTCTGATGATGGGATCCTATAAAAATCGAGGAAAAACCTAAAATTTTCAGGTGTGTCCAACGTGTTTTGTGTGTATGTTACGCGATTACTCCGCCAAATGTGGACTGATTTTCAAAATTCTTTTTGTATTCGATAGAGTATACTCCTGGGGTGGTTCGAAGGTCACTAAAGTTAAGATCTAATGATAAGATCCCATAAAAATCGAGGGAAACCCTTAAATTTTATAGGTACGTCGAACGTGTTTCATGTTTTTTCCGAAGTTATTCACGTATTTGGAGCTGATGGTGGAGGAATCCTTAGTTTTGGACTTGACCTAAATTGATCAAATTTAGACTTTCTAGGAGATCATCGTTTGGCACAGATTTCAATATAGAGGCGTGATGTTGTCTGTACCTATTCTTATATTATTTTTAACTTTTCAGTGTTTTTGAAATCGGTTTTTATTTTTGTAAACAATTGCGCATTTCATTGCTTTTCTTGTATTGTTTGTCTATGTTTTGGTTTTATTGTCATCTATTAACTTAGCGCCAAAAAAATATTATTTCTTTCTTTCTTTATATGCCCCTTAAATAATTCCAACGTTCAGTTGCACCCGGTATAATCTTCCCCCCAATCAATGTCGCCGCATAATACGCTGAGCGGAAGCAGTTTTAGAGCCAATTTCATTCGGTGTGAACGCCAGTCTGCCCGGCACTAAACTGCGAAGTCTAACTAAGCTCGTCTTAAGGGTCCATATCAAGTTAACGACGCTGCACCGGCTGCGACACCTGGGGCCTGTCATAGACTATCCAGCGACAGATACGACAAGCTTGAATGGGTAGTGTTTGTAATTAACACCTCTGTTTATCTTTTCTGTTCGACTTATTCAAATTCGTTTTTGCAAATTGATTATGACATTATCACTTTTGCATCTCAAAGAAGCTACGCCAGTGGTTCGCTACTTTAAAGCTACGCCAAGTTCAAAACGGGAGATTTTGTATTGGAATGAACAAGCAAGAAAACCAGCAAGGGTATTTTTTTTTGTTCTTCCTGTTATTGTGCAATAAAGGATGCTCCAATAAATAAAGGCTTCGAGGTAGATATAACACAATCCAAATTTGAAATGATTCTTTTTTTTTTTTTTTTTTTTTTATGAATGCTGGATAAGCGTTTGGCCTCCATCTCACCTGATGGAAAGTGATGATGAGGCCGAAGATGGGACACGCCTAGCCAGAAGGTGCCTATTCACTCTCATCTTGAATAACTCCAAGTTATATTGCTCAGGGAACAAATCCGCGGGCAAAGAGTTCCACTCCCTTGCCGTTCGCCATATGAATGAGGAAGCGCATCGCTTCATGCGTTTAATTGGAATATCAATGACAAAAGGGTGGAACCCCAGCCGCCGTCTGGTTCCCCTGAGATGGAAAGGAGAAGCCGGAATTATTTCATGTAATTCCAAAGCACACTCCCCGTGATATATCCTATAAAATACCGATAAACATGCCACCTTACGACGATGTTCGAGGCTCTGTAGCTTGGCCCCCGTTAATTTGGTGTCACCAATGAGGGTCTTAGCACGCTTATCAATAGAATCAAGGGCCGCTAGTTGATATTTGGCAGACCCATCCCACAAGTGGCAGCAGTACTCCATACAAGATCGAACTTGTGCTTGATATAGTTGGAGCAACTGTTCCGGTGTGAAGTACCGCCTGACCTTGGAGAGAATGCCGAGCTTCATAGCTGCAATTTTGGCAACGGTTTCTATGTAACTACCAAAGTTGAGATTGTTAGTTACTTGCATACCAAGTAGGTGGAGATGATCAGTTACCGGTATGGATATACCACGGAAAGTCGGAGTCAGATAGAAAGGACTCCGTTTAGTGGAGAACAAACACGCCTGCGTTTTGCTAGTATTAAACTGGACCAAATTAGCGTCACCCCATTCAGAGACCTCCCGGAGTGTAGAATTCAAACGATCCATCATCGACTCCCGACAAGACCGGATCTCCTCTTTATTGGCCCTTGCATTGGAGACATATCTATCAACGACTGTGGTGTCATCGGCATACCCGAAGGTTCCAGGCACCAACAAGTCGTTGACGTGCAGAAGAAAGAGTGTTGCCGAAAGTACGGAACCTTGAGGAACTCCAGCATCAATAGTCAGTTGTTCGGAGCAGCAGCCATCTAATACTACTTGCATGGAACGTTCGCTCAAAAAGTTCGAGATCCAATTGCAGAGGTTCTGGGGTAGACCATACGATGGAAGCTTGCCTAACAGGCTAGAATGCCAGACCCTGTCAAAAGCTTTGGATATGTCTAAAGAGACTGCGAGAGCCTCGCCGTGCCCATCAATAGCTTCTCCCCATATATGTGTGGCATACACGAGAAGATCTCCTGTTGACCGGCCCTTTCGAAAACCGTACTGACGGTCGCTGAGGAGGTCATTATCTTCAAGGTATGCGAGGAGACGGTTGTTTAGAACACGCTCCATACATTTACACAGCATGGACGTGATTGAGATAGGTCGATAGTTAACTGGATCGGCTCTACTACCCTTCTTAGGTACTGGTTGTACATTTGCTAGCTTCCAAGACTTGGGAACCACTCCAGTCGCAAGTGAGAGTCTGTACAGGCGGGTCAATACGGGAGCCAACTCGGGCGCACAGTTGCGCAGCACAATAGCCGGTATGCCATCAGGTCCGCTGGCTTTATTCACGTCTAGATTTCTTAGAACCTTAAGTACCTCTTTTTGGTGAATATGAACTGCTGACATGGAGCAGTCAGCTTGAGGTAGAGTTGGAGGAGGTTTTCCTAAAATTGTTTAAAAGAAATATTGTTTAAAAATGCAATTTAAGTCCAGCTGTTGCAGGGGTTACAGTTATCCATCTGTATCCATCGGTATATTGTGTGTATGCACTTATGTATATGCATGTGTGTATCCGTATACATGCGTTTATATGTGCATGTGCATGTTTAGGGAAGACAGAGACACTTATGTCGTGTGCACTAATTTATTGGATTATAGTGTACTACAATTCTAACGTTAATGTACACTGTTTCATCTGATTTTTACTTTAATCTGTGCTGTGTACCGTCTTTTAAAGAAATTAAGAAGTGAAACTTAAAAATTATTAAACGTTATTTGTCGTAGCTATTTAAAATATTCCAGTTTTTATGAATACCTGACCTTGCAATTATTTCCAATGCCACGGAAATACAAAACAATGAGCAAAATTTGGTTACAGCAAAGAAATTGAACGATTAATTTTATGAGATCTATTTTAGGGTCAATAAGAGAGATCTAAAATTAAATCTAAAAAGCTTGTATTTTTAAATGGGTTTGACTTGCTTGAAAACAACGCTAGCTAGGTAACCAGTTATCAAAACAGTCAGTTATCAATATGGCTGAAGGGCGAATAACAATGGTTATGAAAGATACAGTCGGGGATATATTTATTTTATTTATATATATTAATTCTTCCAGTACCTACATTTTGTGTATAGTGGCGGACTTAAGACATAATCTACCTGTCAACCTTTGGGTGGTGTAGGTGAAAAGAAATAGACGTATTATAACAGTAAAGAATGTGTACTTCATTCAATTTGTTCGCAACAATATATTTAAAATATTATACTATATTAACCTACGTATATAAATAATACACTAAAACCACAGATAATATAATACTACAGTACAGATGCCCCATCCCATACAACGAAATGGGACCTACATAAATCGGGCTATTCTTCGAACTATTTTATTTCAGCATTTCACCGCGAGATGACGCACCAGCAAGCTCGGGCCATCGAGCCTTTGCTACATAGGGCTCAGTAGTTCTCGCACGCACTCAACAGATGGCACTTTGTGAACTGCTATGCTTATTATGCTTTGTTTAGTTCATGACTGTGTAAGTAAATAGGTCTTGTAAAACATCATACGCTTACGGCCGGCTGCACCAAGCTAAATGTGTTACAATTTGGTAAAAAATTGACGTATAAATCAATGTTATACCTAAGGGGTTGTTCCGCCATGGTTATACGATTTATGTCATACATTTTATATACGTTTGACATTTAAGATGTAATTGTAAAATAAATTTGATATAATTGGAGGTATAAGTCATTTTGGTAGTGGGTACTTTCTATTATATCTGTAACTTCAAATTCAAAAAACTGGTTAAGAATAAAGCAAACTTGCAAATTTTTTATATGTGACCTTTTTTTATCCCGCCCAAGTCGATTTTTTTCACTGATTTATATAAGTATCATTTTTTCAATTTATTTAGTATTTTTAAAGAAAATCAAAGTCACATAATATTGTATTTTGTTAAAATGTGATTTAATTATTTGACAAAATCTTGTTCAGTTTATGATTTTTGTTTTTTATATAAAATAAGTGTTTATTTTTATATTTATACATCTGAAAAAACTGAGCAATTTAATTACTCAGTGATATTTTATATTATAAAATATCATTGAGAAATTTAATTCTTAATTACTTATATTTTTTATAATATAAAATATAATTGAGAAATTTATATTCTTATAGCCGGCTGAAATTAATTTATTCGACTGTTTTATCAAATATCGAAATTATATAATTTAGTACTATTTTTTAAACAAAATTTTATTTTTCCTTGTTCTTTCTTACCAGTTATCTAATTTTCTGTTTCATTTTAAGAATGTTGTTATTAATTCTGTGATAAAAAATCATTGAAACAAAAGATACTTAATGCGGGTTCGAACCACAGACCTCTAGCGGTATAGCTTAATAATTTCGCAGTATTTCCGCATGAGCCATCTGTTCACTTAAATTTGATGTTGAAATTTCGAATCTATTATTTAAATTATGTGACGTCTATTGTAAGTCGCGCTTGCCACAATATTTGTAAATGGTAAAATCTAATAAAACACTGTACCTATAATATTTTATTTGGCAAAATTCAAAATATACCTAATCACCATTGAGATTAAAAAATAATTCAAGTAGTACCTATATTAATTTTATTTATTTTTTTATAGTCAGGAAACTTACAGAAATTGTGTATGTAAAGAAAAAATATTGCTGTGTTTGTAAACTACCTCAAAGTTTTGTATTACTGATAGGTATATATACGTGGAGCTTTATGTACCTATATATATTATATATATTTGTATATTTCTGTTATTCCATGTTGAGTGTATTACGTAGATATTAAGATTTTTGTTGTTGTTTATAGCTTAGTGTGTGTGTGCCATAGTGGTGCCTCTTCAGGGTGTCTACGGAAGACCAGCGCCGGGGAGTCTGCGACGCCTCGGCTTTATGCTGAGTAGATACCCTTTCCGTGGCACATCTATTAGTGTTTTCCCATTTTTTATTTGTTATTCTGTGTTAGTGCCATTGAATAAACCATTTTCTTTCTTTCTTTCTTTTTTCTTTCATTAATACTCACGCTGGGCTTTAAATGTTGACCTTAAGACTGCCCTTATGTCGCTCGTAATAGCGGCGGCTTTCGTAATGCAAATGTAAAGCTTGACGTGTTGCTGACTGTACTTTACGTATTACTTACCTATATTATCTATGACTATGTATGTACCTAACATAGTTGAATAATACTTATGATGTTATTAAAAATTCAGATTTGTAAAATTCGTTTTGAAATCCCCCATACAAAATAGTTAGGTCAGTGAAAAAATCACTGTGGTTTTATGAAACCAACATGCAAGTGAAACTTTTTTTTCGGTTCGTAGGCAATTAACTGAAAATTTCCGAAAAAATATTAAATAGGGTAAGTTCTTACTTATTAAAATCGCCTCTCTAATCCTAACCTAAATCTTTTTTTCTTAAAAGAAAATTATAAATAAAAAACAAATTGAGATATAAATAAAAGGAATTGATATACCTAATAAACAAAAAGCAATAAAGAAAAACAAAATAAGAAAACAAGCAATTTTTTAAAAAAATAACTACATCAGGACAGGATCGAACCACTGCCACACAGATTTAAAAACGAAGATCTAACGAGTAGACCAATCCTGACCTATTGGAAGTGGTGAAATTTACGATGTCATGTTTTTGTGTAATTCGACCATAATTCGACATTACACTTTCAAATGTATGGGAATTAGAAAATTAATTTTGCAGTTTCGAATTTTCAATGACGCCATTACTATTATGATTATGTCAAAATACCTACATACCAAACACCTTGTAGGTAATATAATAAAATAAAATAATGCAACTCAATCTGTGACCATACGAACAAGCATACATAAGTAGTGCCATCTATGAGTGAGCAGTATATAATCAAATAGTTAAAGCAGACATTGCGTGCTACTTTGAGCTATGCTTTTGAGAGATACATTGAAGTTCAGACAATTGTCGCTAGGAGTGCTATAAATTTGTAAAAAGAAATGTTAAACCGTTCTAGCATGACTTGAAAACGTATTTTGATACTTCCCACGTGCTAAGTTATTTTTTAAAATATAATCAATAGTTTTCTGAATCTCCTTGTTGACTTTTACTAAATTCACTAAAAAGTCATTACAAAAATCGATTAAAGTAGCGCCATCTATTGATGCTTTTATAGAATTATTTTACTTTTGTTCGTGATGGGTCCCCGTGCTAAAACATAAATATTCATTCATTCATTCGTATATATTTGCCGACTGTTAATAATCCAAAACTATATGTATTAAACGATGATTCGAATTTGATCTGCAGTCCAATCAATGACAAAGGATACGAGTATGACTTTCGTAATTTGTTTCGTCATTATGTTTTAACTACTTCAAAATATATGAAGGATAGCAAACAGATATGGTAGAGCGGTTACATTACATAACCCAGACTCTTTGATAGACGCAAACGCTTGATAAAAGTGTCCAGGTAAATCCTTACGTAAATCTCTGGAAGCGACGTCACAGACAGTGAAAGACGTGACATTCACTGTCTGAGTAATGAAGTATTACTCCCCTCATCTATGGGGTGAAGTGTGCGGCTCGAATGATCAATACTTCTCGACTAATTTGACGATTGTTAACCACCTCCGTGATTGATGAGACCACCCCGTACTGTAGGCTCACTCTCGAACCAATTCCAATCGATCGACATTGGGATTGTGATTTTTCGTGCTCTTATTTTGCCGCGCATTGGCGCCAAATTGGACCATATTGCGCTGATATCAGTGAATCTAACTCAGTGTTATATACTTAATTTTCTCAAAATTGGGATCAAATTTGGCGCTAGTGTTGCTACTCGAGCGTATGAAAAATTACAATCCCAATGTCAATCGATCGGAATTTGTGCAGTAAGCCTACTGATCTAGAGGCAGAAGATTTTACTTGGTTTGGTTAGTGGTAGGATTTTTTAAGTCCACCTGACTGCTACCACCATCTCACCTTAGTTTGTGGCCACAATAACAATGTTTATAACATTTTTATGTTCCAACAATTAGAGGGAAGATAGCCAGTTCCTCAGTTGCTGAAGAGTTCAGGTGAAGCTCGCTTCCATCTTCAGTTTTATCATCGGCTGAGATGAAGAAGAAAAAAAATCTTACTTGATACAATATGTACATTTTTGACGTGTAACTTTAGAATGCGCTTTCGTAGTGTTGTTTTGACCAACTATATTCTAATCAGAGCTGAGACATAATACAGATATAGTTGCGAGTTCTATTTCCATTTCCATGGATGGCATTTACTCGTAATTAGGTAGTTAATACCTAATTACTTGACGGTCACTTTTAACTTGAAAGTCAAAATTAAATAAAATTTAAATAAAAGTTAAATTTCAAGAGGTTCTAGTATTCGAAATGTCATTTCCTCCTGTCAACCCTTAAACTTCCCACTGCTGGGCATATATCTATGCTCAGATGAAGAGGAAGTCATGGGGATTCGAAATTCACTGGGTCAGCTAGTGAAACAAAAAGTTTAGTAACTTTCAACGTCCAGCACGCTGGAATGCCACAATGAAGGCAGTCAAATACCAAAAACCAATATAATGAACATAATGTATTCATGGGGCGGTTCGTCGCCACGCGCGAGTGCAAATCCGGCCACAGTTGATATTTAACCGGCCAGTACCTCGCCCACGCTAAAAAAGCTGTAAGTGACAGTTCCGCTTTGAAATGTATTACGGTTCTGTTTAATATGTTAAATAATTTTAACTTACTTTTTTTATGCAGAGATTTATAATAAGAGTATAAAAAGAATAAGAAATATATACTTACATATCACCATTTCAGATGCTAAGTTCAATTTTTTAATTGTCGTTGGATACAATCATATGCCTTCTGTGATAACAATTTGCGTGTATGATTGACTACATATCCTAAAAGGTTTTGATTAAAATTATTTATTTATGTCACTAGCTTGCTGGTTATCAATGAACACCGAAGCACCAACAAGCAAAATTCGAGACAATATTAGCATGTCTGTTAGAATAACAATAAAAAACATCAGACATTATATTAATTTACCAGCTCAACTGCCTTCAGTTGAGATGAAGACGCATAGCTTCCTTATGTACGTAAAATCAGACTCTGTGTTATCTCGAAATATTTTCCTTTAGGTGATCTAAAAGATTTAAGGTTCAGTAACGCGAGCGATACACAGTGCATGCACTGATCGACATATGCTTACCATTCGGGTGGTCCTTACGCTTTCATCCTCAGTAGTATGACCAAGGTAAGCTACCCTTCTGCCAGTTCTCGTACGTATGTGTTTGCCTAAAATATTTTCATTTTGTATGAGAATGAATGATAACTAATTATTTTGTGCAAGAAAAGCTTCTTAGTTACCTGATTAATAAATACCTAATTAAATAGGTAATTGTTGGAGCCCTTATATCACTTCATTGTTCGTCTGTCTGTCAAGACCCTTTTCTTTGCAACGCGTAAAGATATCAAACTGAAATTCATATCCAAAACTCGGGTCTACCGTCATCATATTCATCTATGATGAAATCAAACTTATAAGTCAACGTGATCAACAGGTAATGACCGTTTATGTCGCATGATTTCACCAATTTTGCGATTATACAAAGGAGTCAATAGCTATAGGGTACTATTGCGATCACTTCCGCCTGACCATTTAAAAATTTATTCGCTTGAATCGTGCGGAACGCCGTGTTACGCCCCCTTAAGTTTTGCCCTATTAGAAAAGATATACTCTTTCTCTCTATAATCGGCGTTGGGGGGTTCCTCGGCGGCTCGGCGGCAGGCCGAAGAAGAATCTTTTATTTCATTATTCCATGTCTATTCGAGGTCGACGGAGTGGGGCTAGAGAGCGCTAGTGCAAACGAAAATGAGCGTAGCGGTGATCAGGCGGAACTGCGCGCGATAGTACCTCCTTCCCGTTGACCTCGTACTAAGACTCCTTTGTGAGTCCCTCGGTGAGTGATTCGCACTTAGCCAGCTTTTTTATTATGAAATATGTTCTGGCTTTTAAAACCAATGCATCTCCGACTTTAAATTAAAAAAGGGTGTGCCCGGCTTTAGGGATCAAATTAATATCCGGCCAAACTAAGCGCCGAGTCCGGCTTTTGTGTTTTGGATTTGGCAACCCTATCCTACATCGGGTGGGCTTTACGTTTGCCTCCTCAAGCTACCCTTCTGCCTGTACTATATGTTTGCGTTGCGTTCGTTACGTCACTCATTTACGATCGGGCTTGTTCTGCAGTGTGGACGTGGCCTTATTGACGCGACGGGCTATAATTGGCACACTGGGGTTTTTCGCAACCTCAGCTTCAACCTCGGCTGTTTCTAAACCAGTTTTGTTTCTATTTTCAGTCCGCTTCATCAAATCGAGTTTTGCATTACAGCTTGGTAAAAAAGGATCATACTCGAGTTTAATTTTAAAGCAAAACATTTGTTCAATGTTCTCGTATGAAATACGAAAATACTCTCATGACCAAAAGCACTGGGCACCGTAGCAGCGAGCGCGTCTTGTATATTGTATGAACAAAGTCACTAGCCACCGTAGCGGTGAGCGCATCTTGTGTATAGTATGAACAAAATTACTGCCCACCATAGCGGTGAGCGCATCTTGTGTATTGTATGGCCATCGTAGTGGTGACCGCATCTTGTGTATTGTATGGCCACCGTAGCGGTGAGCGCGTCTTGGGTATTGTGTGACCAAAGTTACTGGCTACCGTAGCGTCGAGAACGTCTTTTTAGTCTTTCTAGCTTTTTTTACACACAATAGGGAAGCTCTTGGCCTTTATTATCACCTGGTGGTAAGTGACGATAAGGCCGAAGATGGAAGCGAGCTGGACTCCTCAACAACTAAGGAGCTGACTATCTTACCTCTAATTGCCGGAACATAATTTGTTATTAACATTGTTATTATGGAAAATTTTGGTTAGATGGTGGTGGCTAACCAGGCAGGTTCAGAAGCCCTACCACCAACCAAACGAAGCAGAAAAACTATTGCCCCCATGGGGATTCGAACCCCGGACCTCCAGATTACCTCTAGATTATAATACCGGGTATCAATCACAAGACTATGGAGGTGATAATAACAAAAATTCAATTGAATTTTTAACCGGAATTTACATATTGATCAGTTTTCATTTCAAGCCATGACCAATTTTTGTTTTTCATTGTGATGTCTCATTGCACTGTTGTCTCTGGCAAAAATGTATGAACCTATGATATGATATCGGCTGATGAATTGCATTACGGCGAGCGGACCGACGCGACGATCGACCGCTTAAATCATCGGCGATTCGTGCGATATGTCGCGTTGCGTCGCGTCGCATTAATTAAAAATCGTTCCGAAGTGTAAATCGGACCGTATTGTCCGGTCGCTCATTAACGCGTAGTTTTTGAATCGTGACTGTTACCTTGACGATGTTAGGGTGACCATGCTTTTTGTACATTATGGAACACGAGTGAAAAAATCAGGACACCTTAATTGCGTTATGCGTTATTATATTAACAGTAAAATGAACAGAATTTTAAAAAGTAGTCACAAAGACAATTATGTCACGACATAAAAAACGTCGTACAATATACGTGCGTATATTGGTTATACACACTTGGCTCTATTATACTCTCGCCTTCGGCTCGGGCTGAAATTCCGCCTCGTGGGTTATAACTAACATACCGCACTTATATCTTAATGTACTATTAGAGAATGCTGACTGATCATTACGCAAATTACGTTCTGAATGTACTATTTAGATAAAGCATTTTATATGAACTAACTAAGTTGAATATAGTGTGAAAAATAGGAAAAGAATTAATTAGTATGATAAATCCAAGAATTTGTATTGTACATAATCAATCCTTATTCAGATTTTACGACAGACACATAAAACGAAATAGTCACGTATAGAATTAGATGAAATATGCAGATATTGAAATCTTACGTTTTACAATCCGTACCAGCCACGTCGCTCGTATTCGAGGCAGTCAAGAGGTGAGGGTTGTCAACGAACTCCCACATTCCCTACTTTGAAAGCTTATAATATAAGATAATTCTAATATAACTTAATTAACGTTTCAATTTATCATTAAAGACATAATTTCAATTAACGTTGTGTTGGCTTAATTTTAATCGTTATGGTTAAATTGCTAGAAAATGTGTAAAATAAAATAAACGTTTTCATTTATTGTAGACATAAAAGGTGACATCTCCGTTATTACATTAGCATAAATGCTATTATGTCCAAGTTTACCTTTGAGGCGAAGGCATTTATTATATTAGGTGCTCAGAAAAAGTTCTCAATGCTTAGTAATGAAAACTTGTGTGATTGTGACGATACAGTGTTATTAATTTGTATATTGCTTTCTTATTCCGTTCAACCCTGTATTTGTAAACAAATTAAATCTTAATTCAACATTGGCACTTATTGACGCTAAAAACAAGTGCGAAACTCCGATAAGAATATAATAACTTTGACATCTCAGTCATAATGAAGACTTCTGCACACTTATGTAGAAGGATTAAAAAAATACTTTATTTTCACTTTGCTTTCAAACCCATTCCACAAATAATTCATTCGCAAAACTTCCAAAAATAACATTCAATAGCAATCTGTCATCAATGAAGATTCCAAACACATACAAAAACTAAGTCGCGTGCTCTAAATAATTCGGTCAAAATAAACAAGCAAATTACACAAATCTGCCTAATTGTTGTACAGTCAGCAACGCGTGAAGCTAACATTTCCGTTACGAATGTCATCGCTATTACGAGCGGTATAAGGGCGGTCTCAAGGTCAACATTTAAGGCGCTACTTTCCCGTTTTCAGGCAATTAAGATTTACTGTATGGCCACAAATATAAAACATACAGTTCTTAAATTCATAGATATTGTTGAACATATTATCTAAACATTCTTAAAGACAGAAAAATGATTAATATTATTTCACTCGACAGAAAAAAAGATCACTCTGTTCAGTATTTTAAAACAGCTGTGAATTAGAAAATATAATAATAAATGACATAAAAGGTTTACCAATACATGTGCATTTGTATTGTCTAGAAATTTGCAAAAATACGTTTATTATTTTGTATTCCAGTTTTCAGAAATCAAGTACCTAACGTTTTTGTACGGTTAAAGCGCGTAAGCGACATTAGAAGCTATGCAATTATCAGCTATATTCCCTTGCAATAAAGCAGTCGCCGTCCACGAGTAGATTTCCTGGGAAACCTCGCCTTAAAGTCTGACGTGTTGCTGTGGTACTTTATTTTACGCGACCACTTTTTATCCAACGTAACACGTGAACCGTGGCCACCCCACAAACACCAAAATTGAATTCGCAGTATGTACAAATGGAAGCGGTTTTTTCGCGGATTTAATCCAACCTGTACACTTTATCCCGGTTCCCGGCGCATCCCGGCCGCAACTGTAAAAATGCGAGGCGAAAGTTTCGGTGCCGAGCGAAATTCTCAAATTCAATCGGAACCGTTTCACTTTTCGTCACTAGAGCGGTAACATGGTCGAGTGGAGAGCTTCACTGTCCACACGCGCTATTTAAAAGGAAAATGTAAATATTAGGTTAAAGCTTTTTACAAGCTTTTATTAAACTTGCAATGTCTGGATGTTCGGGTCAAATCTTGCAAATTTTTGACCCACTTGCCAGTGTCCGATTGAGTTAAAATTTGGAATTCATCTTTAGTTCTGATGACAATACAATTATGCATAATTAGTATAGTGTTGTAATTTTTGTACAGCCCTCACAACATGGGTATCAAATGAAAAGGCTTAACTTGCAAAATACAGTAAGTATATTAATAAAAAAATCAATTCAAAGATGGCCGTCGCAACAAAATGACAGATTACATATTTCTGTACTGTACAATCCCCCCCCCCCCCCCCCCCAATATGGGTAATAAATGAAAGGGCTTGATTTGTAGAATACAGTGCACTATAAAAAAAAGCTTTAAATATAGCTTTTTATAAATAGATCTCACACAAAAATATTGACTTTAGGTCCGTGAATTTCCAATAGTAGCTGGATTTTTTCTGTTTGTCTGATTAATGGAACTTGTTGCACTTGCTGAGCTTGAAATTACAAAAATCAATAGAAATAAACATTTCACATCGGCTTGTTTGGAACCTGTACCGTCAACGTACTGTGTTGACGCCATAACTAATAGGCCACTGAAAACTTATCCAACCCGAGAGAATTAGAAGTATATTGATGTCTTTTTGCTTTGTTTAGTAAGCCAAAGCACTTTACATAACTCTTAACTTCACTTCCAATTTCTCTTGTATTGGTTTATACAATTTTTCAACTCAAGTCCTTGTGACTTGAGTTGAAAAATTGTATAAACCAATTGTATAAACCAAAATAAAATCTACCCTCTTACCTAAGTTTGTCATAACATACAGTACATACAATGGATTTCGCTGCACATTCGATTTCAAATATTTTTAATTGTTTTTTTAATTATTTTATTCTGTTTATTATAAACCCACCATAAACCTTCGCATTTTGGCTATTTTATTTGTTGTACTCCAACGCAGCGACGCATAGAGAGCTGCAAGGGCCAAATTCCTCTGTAGTTAGGGAATTCAGGTGAATCTTCGGCATTATAGTCACCATCAGGTGATATTTAATCAAAAGTGTAATCAAAAGTGTTTCTATCACGTTTCGTAATCCCATTAATGTTGTCAATAGTTTTAATCTAGTAAAAGAGTTTACTAATCACGACGGACAGTGCAGGCTTCGAGATAACCGTAAAACTATGGAGAGCCACAAACCGTCCTACTCGCTTAACGAGGCTTAATTAAAAAGTTTCCTACATAAAGTGTTAATCCCTTTTTCCCCGGGGCGCCCTCCACAACTTGGTAACAACGGTTAAAGAGCAATCAAACGCCACCTTGACGAGTTCTATTTGTGTTAACACGGTTTTTACTTTAATTAAGGCTCGAAGGACCGACTGTTTCGGTTTTTTTTGTGTTGAGCGTAAGAAACCGAAAAAATGAAAGAAAGAAAAGAGATCTTTCTTGTCAAATTTGGGATAAAATGTGATTACAAGCTAAATTTTTGACATTTAATCGTTGAAGATTCCAGATGAGGCTAGCTTCCATCTTTAGCTTTATTGCCTTGCTATGCCTCATCGATGATTTGTATTGTATCATTCAAGTGCTTTCCTGTCGTATCAAATAAAAAAATATTGATGTGAACGCAAGGTAACAGGATAATAAACAAATTATCTTTCAATCAATTTTAAAAATAAATAATCCAAAAATAGCTTTAACTGTAATAATAAAAATATACCCTCAATTATTGACCATGTCGTAATTTTCAACGACATTATTTATTTAATTAATTCTTCATGTACGCTTATGTACAAAGGCGGACTTAATGCCTGGGGCATTATCTGCCAGTCAACCTTTGGGTGATGCAGAGAATTCAGAGGTAGATGTACCAATACAAATTAAATTAAATGTAAGATATAAACAATACTTAAATTTCATCATCATCATCATCACAGCTCATATACCGTCCCCACCGAGGGGTTCGAGCCTACCCTATGTTAGGGCGATTAGGCCTTAGTCAACCACGCTGGCCCAGTGCGGATTGGTCGACTTCACATACATCATTGAATTTCTTCGCAGATGTATGCAGGTTGCCTCACGATGTTTTCCTTCACCGTAGGAGCGTCAGACAAATGTACATATGAAATTCGAAACGAAAAACACATTGGTACATGGCGGGTCTCGAACCCCGACCCCCCGATTGGAAGGCAAGTGCCGAGTCCACAGCGCCACCGACGCTCTGCACTTAAATTTAAACCTATATAAATACATACCTATATCCACATGTAAATAAATATGATAATATGCTTTATACAATATATACATATATATATATATATACACACATATACATAATTATAACTATGCACTATACTAAATATAAGCAGTTACCAAAAGCAGTTTTGAGTTTCAGCCATGTGATGGAGTTTTTCCTTGGAAAACTTTCCGCAATCTATTTTTGAAAATTACTTTGGTTGATGACTTCCTGACTTCCAGTGGGAGAGTATTCCATAAAAGGATGGATTGGACTAAAAAAGAGGAGTGTATGATCCCCGACTGGTGAGTTGGACATTTGAGAAGGCCATTATAGACGGAACGAAGGGATCTATCATGAGAGGTAGTGAAATACTGAAAATGATCTCTAAGATAATTAGGGGTGTTCGGGCCATTAATTAGGGAATACAGTGTTGTTAAAGTCCTCATATCTCTACGCTCACGTATGGGTAACCATTTCAAATGCATCCGATGAGCAGAGACATGATCATACTTTCTTAAATTAAAGACGAATCGAATGCAGTTATTCAGAAGACGGTCCAATTTGTTGAGTAGATCTGCATTCAGGTCGAGATAGCACACATCACCATAGTCAATAATAGGAAAGATTAAGGTCTGTACAAGCATTTTTTTTGTGTCAGCAGGCAAAAAGTTTCTTAGACGATACAGAGATCGTAATGTCCCAGTTACTCTCTGGCAGATACTTGCAATCTGGGGTCGCCAACTAAGACTAGAGTCCAAGTGAAGACCCAAATCCTTCACACTGCTGCTAAATGAAATTGCTTTACCATCAAAACTAACAGGACACAAACTATCAAAAGCAACCTTTGATAAGATCCTGGAGCTACCAATTATGATCGCTTGGCATTTAGATGGGTTAATACAGACTCCAAATTGCTCAGACCAACACCTAATGGTTTCAAGGTCCATATTGATCGCGTCAATTGCTTTATTAATCTTATCAACGTCCGCCTGGGTGTAAAGTTGCAAATCATCGGCATACAAGTGATACGCACATTGAAGACGGTAAGTAATAAAGTTTATGAAAACTGAAAATAGAAGAGGAGATAAAATGCCACCTTGAGGAACACCAGTTATAAGATCACTCCAAGAAGAAGAGGATTCTTCACAGATAACCGATTGCTGGCGTCCCTGAAGATACGATGAGAACCACTCCAACACCACACGAGAAACCTTGAGATGGGAGAGAATAGATAATAGAATGTCATGGTTTACGGTATTAAAAGCGTTTGAGAAGTCGACAAGAACCAGCACAGTAACTTTTCGATCCCCAATACCGGCTTTTATATCATTGGTCACTTTAAGAAGAGCAGTAGTTGTACTATGACCGGGTCTAAAGCCAGACTGAAAAGGACTAAGACGGGAATTTTCATGAATAAAAGAGGAAAATTGTTTGTGGACGCACGCCTCAAGCACTTTGGATAAGTAAGGGAGTATGGAAATCGGACGGAATTGAGTAGGAAGGGTTGGATTAGGTACCTTAGGAAGTTAGGGGGCACAATCGGGGAATGGCCAACGCCGATCCCGATTGTGTCCCCACGGAGGTCTAAGTATCTAGAGAGTTTTTAGCCGGTAGTGGGTCTTCTACCCGAGTCCTGCATATCCAAGGGGTGGCCTAGTCAGCTGAATGCCCTTGTCGAATACCGTAAAGACTGTATTTTCTCTCTTGTAAAAAAAAAAAAGGTACCTTAGGAAGTGGTCGCACATAGGCTCTCCGCCAAAGAGAGGGAAATGTACCAACCTCAAGGGAAAAATTTATGATGTGAGTGATTGCGGGAAGGATGTGATCAATAATGGGAACAAGCATCTGGCGGTTGATCTTATCACATCCCATCGCATTAGATTTAATCGACATTCATTTTTTAGTAAAATTATAGCTTTTAAACGTTCTAAGTTCTAACACAATACCAGATGAGATTTTCCAGTAAGAAGAGAAGATCCAGTATTCCAAAAAATTATTAAAATGTGCTACATAGTAATGTTTCCACTCGTTAACCTAACGAAGCGACAATGAAAGCTATTCAGTAATCAACAATATTGCAACCTCCGTGATAGAGTAGATTTTCGAAACAGGTCTGGCGCTAACGCTAAAATAGTTCACATTTAGTTTTTTCTTATTAGCTAAAACAAGTTGCCTCTGTGAACTAGGTGTCTACAGTCTTTTTGCCTGTACGCTGATGATAACAGGAGCAAACAGCATCAATATTGTTGCCGTGTTGGCGGGTGTAGTGATGTGAGCACACCGTTGATAGATTTGTCGATAGTTTTTTTCTTGTATTTATAATATATCCCTGGGGGAGGCCTATGTCCAGCAGTGAGCGTCTCTTGGCTGAAATGATGATGATGATTTATAATATGCTGAGCTTTTTTTGAAGGAAACGGTTTTGAATTTTTATAAATGGTGTCTAGAAATTGCTATGTAAATTGATGTGCTTGGTACATAAATCATCATCATCATCAGCCCACACACGTCCCACATAGGCCTCTCCAATTGCACGCCACTGAGCACGATCCGCGGCTACTCTCTTCCAGGTTTTTGCTTGCCACCTTATGAAGATCGTCGCTCCACCTAGTCTGAGGGCGTCCTACACTTCGCTTGCCGACGTACGGTGTCCACTCTAGCACTAATTTTCCCCAACGGTTGTCGGTTCTGCGGTTGGTGTGGTACATAAATGTGAGGAACAAATTATTATTTAGTCACTTTCCTCGCCTACTTAAATTAGTTTGTTTATTGGTGGGTTAAATCATGAGAAGGTGAAATTGACCTGGACCCCGTAAAGGTGATACTAAGATGTATATTAGCCCATATGCATAGTAGTACATCACAAATATGACATTTATTACAATAGTAACTGTTGCCCGTGACGTAGTCTGCGTGGAATTTAGTTCTATCGCGAGTTCAGAAATATTCAGGATAAAAAGTCATTATACTTCCTCAAGACTTGAGTTGTCTCTATGCTAAATTTCATTAAAATTGATTCAGCGGCTTAGGCGTGAAAGCGCAACAAATATTATTAGGGATGATTATTTTTATACTAATGAATTTTCAAACATTATGTACGAGTAGTATCTATAGTTTTGTAGATTTATGTGAATTATCAAATGTTGGTTTAAAACTTGAGAAAAAGTTGCCTTTGTGGTCTAGTGTTTGGTATTATCATCACTTACCATCAGGAGAGATTAAGGTCAAGAGCTTCCACGCTGTATGTAAAAAATTGAATGAAACAGGAGACAGGAGAAAATCCTAGTGTCGGGCGACGTTTTAAAAAAAAATGAAACTAATTTATCGACATGCCCCATCTCTAATAGACCTGAAAATGGCGGAGTGTAACGCAGATGGTGATGTTGGCGCAGCCCTCAACCCGTCACTTGTTTGCGGAACTCACGTCAGGCCGCGAGGGTAAACCCTCATAGTTCAAAATTTTGATAAGAGCCACTGTAGATATTCGTTAATTAACGGTCGGTCTATTTTCCTTGGATCTTTTAATTATATCGTCTAATGCAATTTTTCTATGCAATGCGTGATCTAAAGTACCTTTTTTTGAGGCGCGGGATTCTTTTTACGGATTCGCAAAGGAATTAATAAATAAATGTAAAGGAAAACATCGGAAAACCGTAAATATGTAGTAAGGAATTTACATACATACAAACTTTTTTAGGGGTCGACGTTGTTCGCTTCCGTAGGTCTTACTCTCGATACCCTACAAGTGATCCCCGGGTTGTGCTAAACGAACAACAACCTTTCCGGTGGTAGGCTTCGGCCGTGGCTGGTCACCACCCTCCCGACTAAGCCGAGTCGCCAAGCGGATTTTCCGTGTTCCGGCTCGTAGTTGAGAGTAGCCATAGCAGAGGATGGGTCTGGATAGTTGCTCTACACTAAACTGTAGTCTGCAGCTACTTGTGCTGCCACACTCAACGCCCGGCTCTGGAGGCTAGCGGGATCCGAAGCACGGTGCACCGTTGGCCGACCGTGGGAAGTTGGGGGCCCGAGTAGCGGGAAAGCCACCCGCCAAAGGCTGCCCCGCCACCCAACGAAAAATCCCGGGGTGCTCCACCTTGCCGGTTGGCGACCGGAAGGGAGGACCAGGTGGCCACTCCCGGGGGGGTTCGGGCGTCCCCGCAGTCTCCGAGTCGAGTGACTATTTTGTGTGGCAGTCTGAGTACCTAGTTGGGTTCGACACAGTGAGGAGCCTCGTCCAACTTCCATCCTAGTGCCTGTTCACACCACTTTCAAAATTTAAAATATGAAAAGTACGAAAAGGAAAAACGTTAAACAGCGGTTGCACGTCCTCCCATTAAAAGTGCTTTTCACCAACATACGTGGATTGCACTCAAATCTCAACCCGGTCCACCACCAACTAGAAACCGTTAAGCCGCATCTGCTGTTCCTTACCGAAACGCAGATTAAATGTCCGAGTAACGCGGCGTACCTCTATTATCCTGGGTACACGCTTGAGCATAGGTTTCTTTCTCGTGCCGGTGTCTGTGTGTACATCCGCGACGACATCTGTGCCAGGCGTCTCAAGCACCTTGAAGCTCCTCGTTTTTCCGTTCTATGGCTTTTGGTTGATACTGGTAATGCACAGATCATATATTCCTGTGTCTACCGTTCGCACAGTGGAGATCAAGAAACTACCAACTTGTTCCAATATCTGCATGACACGGCTATTGAAGCTCAGGGTAGGTATCCGTCAGCGCAGTTGGCCTTTCTCGGTGATTTCAATGCCCACCACAAGGAATGGCTATTCCCACACCAAAAAACCGATCTTGCAGGGAGGGAGGCGTATAATCTCGCGATAGTACTTAATCTTACCCAACTTGTCAACTGCGCTACTAGGGTTCCCGACGTTGATTCACACACGGCCAACTGTCTCGACTTATTGCTGACTTCTGATCCAGACCGTTATACCGTGACGGTTGAAGCCCCTCTAGGTACTTCCGACCACTGTCTGGTGAAAGCTGTGTCAGTATACTCTCCACCCGATCATGGCCTTCGAGGTAAGAGACGGGTGTGGAGATACAAGCTAGCGGATTGGGACGGAATGCGCCAGTTTTATGCATCGTATCCTTGGCGTACTTGCTTTTCTTCTGGGGATTCTTCGAGCTGCGCCGATGCTATCGTGGAGATTGTTCGTCTGGGTATGGAATATTTCATTCCTTACTCTGACGTCCCAAATGGCACCGAAGCACGTCCCTGGTTCAATAATGAGTGCCGCCACGCCGAAGTCCAGAAGCGGGCGGCATACCAGGCTTGGGCTGAAGCCCGACGATGCAAAGCTCCAAATACCCATGACCTGAAGAAAGCCTATAATAAAGTTGCTAAGGCATGCAAGAAGCAGTTATGCCGGGCAAGGTTTGCTCATATCGGCCGCATTGGATCAAAGCTGGCCTCATACCCAACGGGCAGCAAAGCTTTCTGGTCCCTGGCCAAAGCAACCGAAGCTAACTTCTGTCGACTGAACTTACCACCGTTGTTGAAACCTGACGGCTCACTGGCCCATACGGCAGAAGAGAAAGCAAATCTTTTTGCCTCTCTTTTTGCTGAGAATTCACGTTTGGACTCTGCAGGAAAACCTCCTCCAACTCTACCTCAAGCTGACTGCTCCATGTCAGCAGTTCACATTCACCAAAAAGAGGTACTTAAGGTTCTAAGAAATCTAGACGTGAATAAAGCCAGCGGACCTGATGGCATACCGGCTATTGTGCTGCGCAACTGTGCGCCCGAGTTGGCTCCCGTATTGACCCGCCTGTACAGACTCTCACTTGCGACTGGAGTGGTTCCCAAGTCTTGGAAGCTAGCAAATGTACAACCAGTACCTAAGAAGGGTAGTAGAGCCGATCCAGTTAACTATCGACCTATCTCAATCACGTCCATGCTGTGTAAATGTATGGAGCGTGTTCTAAACAACCGTCTCCTCGCATACCTTGAAGATAATGCGACCGTCAGTACGGTTTTCGAAAGGGCCGGTCAACGGGAGATCTTCTCGTGTATGCCACACATATATGGGGAGAAGCTATTGATGGGCACGGCGAGGCTCTCGCAGTCTCTTTAGACATATCCAAAGCTTTTGACAGGGTCTGGCATTCTAGCCTGTTAGGCAAGCTTCCATCGTATGGTCTACCCCAGAACCTCTGCAATTGGATCTCGAACTTTTTGAGTGAACGTTCCATGCAAGTAGTATTAGATGGCTGCTGCTCCGAACAACTGACTATTGATGCTGGAGTTCCTCAAGGTTCCGTACTTTCGGCAACACTCTTTCTTCTGCACGTCAACGACTTGTTGGTGCCTGGAACCTTCGGGTATGCCGATGACACCACAGTCGTTGATAGATATGTCTCCAATGCAAAGGCCAATAAAGAGGAGATCCGGTCTTGTCGGGAGTCGATGATGGACCGTTTGAATTCTACACTCCGGGCGGTCTCTGAATGGGGTGACGCTAATTTGGTCCAGTTTAATACTAGCAAAACGCAGGCGTGTTTGTTCTCCACTAAACGGAGTCCTTTCTATCTGACTCCGACTTTCCGTGGTATATCCATACCGGTAACTGATCATCTCCACCTACTTGGTATGCAAGTAACTAACAATCTCAACTTTGGTAGTTACATAGAAACCGTTGCCAAAATTGCGGCTATGAAGCTCGGCATTCTCTCCAAGGTCAGGCGGTACTTCACACCGGAACAGTTGCTCCAACTATATCAAGCACAAGTTCGATCTTGTATGGAGTACTGCTGCCACTTGTGGGATGGGTCTGCCAAATATCAACTAGCGGCCCTTGATTCTATTGATAAGCGTGCTAAGACCCTCATTGGTGACACCAAATTAACGGGGGCCAAGCTTCAGAGCCTCGAACATCGTCGTAAGGTGGCATGTTTATCGGTATTTTATAGGATATATCACGGAGAGTGTGCTTTGGAATTACATGAAATAATTCCGGCTTCTCCTTTCCATCTCAGGGGAACCAGACGGCGGCTGGGGTTCCACCCTTTTGTCATTGATATTCCAATTAAACGCACGAAGCGATGCGCTTCCTCATTCATATGGCGAACGGCAAGGGAGTGGAACTCTTTGCCCGCGGATTTGTTCCCTGAGCAATATAACTTGGAGTTATTCAAGATGAGAGTGAATAGGCACCTTCTGGCTAGGCGTGTCCCATCTTCGGCCTCATCATCACTTTCCATCAGGTGAGATGGAGGCCAAACGCTTATCCAGCATTCATAAAAAAAAAAAAAAAAAAAAAAAACTTATCGCAAATAAGTTTTTTCAGAACCCTCGGTGTGCGTGTCCATCTCGCACTTGCCCGACATATGAGTACTTACCTATATAAAGTTCCCCTTCTCCCTTTAAAGGTGCACTTTATTAAAACGACTGTACGTATTAATCCACGCCCGACTTAAACGCAAATCTTCAAATCCCGTGATGGATACGCCCGGTTTATCTTCGTTAACCGGTCCCGCTCGCGCGGCCCGTCCGTCCGGGACTTCTGACCCGTCTTGGCAAAAAATGTACATTGGCTTTCATAGGGTTACGGTGTAGGGGTCATATAAGTCCTCTTGATTTATTATGGAGTCACGTCTTGATTTCGCATCAGATTCTCACATAACATTTGATTTTCATTAATTTATTGTAAGCCTCGATACATTGTATTTGTTTTTGTGATGAGTAAATAAACAAAAAATAAACAAAAACCTAACTGACCACGGTACTCGCGCACCTACCTAGAAGTGAGGTGCCTAAAATAGTGTCTGGTGCCTTATTAGATGAAGCCCCGAGTCTGCGTATATCCTATGGTCGACCTAGGTAACACCGAAATCTAGGAATAGCGGTAAAGTACCAGACTGGACTACCTAATTACCCTTACAGCTTAGCCCAGCATATTATTAATAATTAAAATTATATTGTTTGTTGTTTCCCCCTTAACATTGTGATTTATGACTAATTTGGGTGACGTTTGGTACACCGATGGCTTATATATGACTATCCGCTGTCTCTGTGTGACTTGACGTATCACAATCACTCTCAACTTGGCAGTCAGTTAGGCAGTTGCAGAAACGTCATATATTTTATTAATACTCCTACAAGTCTCATGTTGTCTTGCTCTGTCAATATGTGAAAGAACGTGACAGCATGAACTTTAGTGAAGCATTAAATTTATTGAAACCTTGTGCAATTGACTGTATAAGAACAATTTAAAAATATTCGATATTACATGTTCTAATCAATGCTTTTATAATCAATCTTGTTTTTTTGAAAGTGGCTACTTATTTTTGCTCGACAGTGAATGTCATAATGCCAGTTTATGTACACAAAAGTGGTCCGTTCGGATAGCTTCCACCGTCTACCTAAGTTTGTCGCAATAATAAAAATATCAATAACATTACAGTTCCCAAAATAAGAGGTAAGATAGCCAGTACCTCAGCTGTAGAGGAGTCGAGATGAAAGCTCGCTACTATTTCAAACTTCGTCTTACTTATCTTGTTGTGGGTTAAAAATCTTTGTTGTTTCATCACAGTCTTGGACCAATCCACTTCCGGGGAAGTGCCGCCCGCCGCTCCGCCGCCGTGTCGCGCCTCGACGCGCCATCCGTCACGTGATCCGGTCCCGTGACAAATCGACCACTCGGCATCAGGATTCTTTGTTATCGGCTGTCACTGGATTCTGTAGTCTCTGGCTGTGATTTCACTGCCGTATTTGCTGACTCTCCATATTGATCGTATTTGCTTTTGTGGTATTTAACTGTGAGTCTACGAAAATGTTTATTAATTATACGGTTTTCACATATTTTCTTATGTGAGCTGTTCCAGAATCTGTGATGATATCTGAAATAGGGAAAGAAAATCAGCTGTTCCATCATTTCGTTTGAGTCTGTCTTGAATTAATTTTTCTCTACATGCTCTATTGTAAGCCCGAAAGTGCTCTATAAAGTCTACTTTTTACGCCATAAAGTGCTCTACAAGCTATACTTTTTCCTATTTTCATTTTTGAGTCTGTCTTAAATGAACATTTATAAGCCCTTGCGTGGCTCTACATGCTCTATTTTTAACCCGAAAGTGCTCTACAAAGTCTACTTTTTACGCCCTAAAGTGCTCTACAAGCTATACTTTTTCCCATTTTCATAAAGTACATCTCATAAGCCCTCACCTATAAGATATAACATAACCTACGTTATGCGGACACTTTCTCCGTTGTGGTCCGATAATTAAACAACATGTCTTTTGTTCCAGGACCTGCAATCGGAGATCGAGACGCACCGCGATGTGTACGCGTCACTTACAGGCACTGGCCGGCGGCTCCTGGGCTCGCTGTCCTCCCAGGAGGACGCCGTCATGCTGCAGCGGCGGCTGGACGAGATGAACCAGCGCTGGCACCACCTCAAGGCGAAGAGCATGGCGATCAGGTCAGTGTGAATTCATCATCATCATTTTAGATAAGAGACGCCCACTGTTGGAAATAGGGCTCCCCAGGGATCACCAAACTGATATGTTCTACGCCTCCCGTATCCAGTAGCTTCCTATGGGCTATGTCGGTGCATCTAGTTCTTCTACGACTGTCATCATTTCTGATGCGATTGCGTAGATAAACTCCGAACATACCCCTCTCCATTACCCTTTGAGTAACCTTGAGCATTCTTATGAGACCATTTGTAAACGGCCACGTCTCAGTTCCATATAACACACACTTTCGTCTTGAGACACTGCTGTAGATGGGCCAATAATGTAGCTTCTCAAACGCTTTCCAGCCCAGTTGGAGTTGTCGATTTACCTCCTGTAAATTCAATTCGTAAATTGTAAATTCAATCATCTTGTGTGAATTCGACGAACGATACCATACGATACGATTCGATGAACCATATTCTATTGGTTTTTTAAAACATATTTCCGCTCCTATCGTCTCGTCTCTACTTTAGAACAATTGCCAAGCTCCAATGGAGTTTGAGCCTCAACGTGATTAAGTAACACAAAGCCAAATAATTAAAGCAGAACAAGCGCTTTTGAAAATTTTGACAAATTCATATAGCTGAAAGGTAAAAACGAGATGAGAGTTGATGATTATAATTACCCTGTTGATAACGATCAAGCATAAACAGGTAATATTTCTACCATTTATAAAAATCTTCCCCCAACGTCCAGTGTGTAAGGGATCAGACCAATGACTACTTCCATTACACTGCAAAGAAACTTTGGACGCGATCGTCAAAGTCAGCCTTCGTATGGCATTTAATTAAAGTGCGAATGAAAATAGGTAAGCGAACAAACAAAGCGAGGCAAAGCAACGCAACTGCAAATGTTTCAGAATTTCCAATTGAAACTCTATCGGAGCTCTTGACGTCTCCCGAATTAATTTGTGCTTTGTCCCCGCAGGAGTTGGCTGGGAGATTTATATTTCCGGATTATTAAGCCGCCTCTCCCAAAATTTGATTTATTTATTGCGAAAAATATAACTCCACGTTTATCAGGAGAGCGATGTTGTACAGGTGATGGCTATGCGAAATGATATGAACCGAAGAATGGGTTTTATATTGAGTCTTTTATTTCGCATCACAATGGATTATGCTCTGAAGGTTGGTGTTACGAGGAAGATATGAGTAACTCGTAAATTTTTAGACTCCAGAAATAATCTCAAATTCAGTCGCGATAAAAGTTGGAGGAAGGCGAGCGAAATACTAGAAAACGTAATATTTTTCTTTAATTATCATAAAATTTTTATACTATCCATTTACGTGCGCTCATAAAATATTTTATAAGCGCATCACAATACACACGCTCTTTCAACGCGCGGAGTCATCAGAGAAAAGCCCATTCACTCGCCATGCAATACAGCTAATTCACCAAATTCGTATGAAAGACGTAATGGAAGCCTCTTAGTCTCGATACTCGATATCCGAAACAGCCTTTCAGTAAAAAATATTTCTTTTCATCCGATATTACTTACACGAAATGAAAGCAAATTATTTTTTCATCGAGCGAAACTCACACGATGGACCTTACATTTTGTTTTCAATGCAGATAATGACGATTGAAAAGGCATAAACTGAAAACTGGATATGTGTATCTAGTCCATGTCATTAGGCCGTAGGCCTTTTTAATGTTTACTGGTTAAAATAATGAATTATTGACTAAAGTCATAACCGGTCAAAACCATTTTTGACTAGTGAATACAGTCAAAACTGTTTTTGGGTTAATAGGTTAGGTATGTCACTAGCAGCTTTGACTGATAACCTACACCAGTCAAAAGTGGTTTTGACCGGTTATAAGTTTTGACTGAAACATTCACAGCTTGCTTCTTGACCGCATTAACGATTTGTCAATTGTCTTCCTCATCAAGCTTGCAAAAGTATTTACCTACCAATTCAAATACTATATGCCCAGCTTCAACTCATCAAGGTGGCTACCACAAAATGTATTCACTCTTGCACATTGGCGGTACAATGTCAATAAATTGAAAAAGGCAACATTATTTATCCCCCATTTGGGAGCGAAGAGTTATTGTTTGTTATTTATCGATATACGTACACGTTCTGTACACGTTATTAAATTAAGCGTTTTTAACTACCTATCTTATTTACTATTATTACCACGCATTATACACGTCACTATCACTACCTTTCCAAAAAATGTATTACTCTTATACACTACAATCACTTCTCCATTACCCTTAATTTAATTTAATTTTACCCTTACTTTAATTTAATTTAAAAAATCTTCCTAAGTACTATTAAATTGACCTATCAATCCAGTAAGTCTATGTATACCTACATTATAAACTTAAACTACTTATATTATAATTATAACATACTACCCAATTCAAAAGAAATCCCATGCATTTACTAAACAAAAAAACTTTCTTTAAAAAACACTCAGAGTAGATCCTTTCATCGACTTATTCCCGGTTCTGGCAGAATAATCAGCGCCACAGCTTGCTGCGGCAATATGCTGAGTCAGATCCGTTTCGCTTGCACAGTGCACTACAAGCAGTCACTAATACGTTTTTTTCTGTATTCTTAGTTTTTACGAGGTGTATGTCAAAAGCCGAGGTGTATGTATCTGTACTGTGTAAATGAATAAATGATTTATCTATCTATCTATCTATCTTCTGCTTGTCGTTTGACTCACGTGGCGAAATTACCCTTTGCTTATATTATATAACGATCACTCAATTTTCATTTTAAACGAGGAAGACGAACGTAATATTGCATGTAATATACACGGACATTAAAACGATAACTCTTTCACAATCAATTTTAAGCTCTACATATTGCTTGCTAAGGTTGAGATATCAATCGTTGAAATTTTTCACTCCCTAACCTTATTTGATATTCAATGAATTGTTTATAATTGAGCTATTTAGGTACTTCAACCATAAAATTGTACTTTATTTTTTAATACTTAAATGTTCACATTACAAAATATGGGCAATTTTATTACAAGTGAAAGGTCAATCATCGTCTGCTACGTAAGTAACTATTATTACTCACAGACAATTATTATTATACAATTAAAGATAATTGTTTATTATGTCATAGATAGATAGATGGGTAAACACTTTATTCACTTCTTCAACATCACACACATCCTAGAACTAACCATCCTATTAGTAACAACATTAGAACATAATCCTAGAACCAATCATATTAGTAACAACATTAATACAAATAATATGTAACCTTTGGGTCTAATCTAATCACAGTTTGTGTGCGCTGCCGAAGTGTAAAAGGTTTATAAGCTCAGCGATAGTTTTTGTCTACATCGCAGGACATTTTAAAAGTGTTTGCAATAGGCTAGATGACTAAAAATGATTTTTTTGCTTTAATAGAAGCTCATTCATTTATTAAACAGAAAGAAAAAAACGCTTTTCGAATAACTATAAAAACAACCAAGATATAAGGTATTAAATTAAATAATTAATCGTAATTCCGAAAAGTGCGCGATTCAAGAAAAACTGTTTTTACATGTGTATATATATCATATTTATATAGTATAGATAGATATATAGATATTTATATTACAGGAAATAAAAGACAAGCCTTTAAATATATTTAAAAATGAACTCAAAAAATGGCTCGTGGAACGCACTTTCTACTCTGTCTAAGAATTTTTAAACTACAGAACTGTTAGGTAACTCATGGACATAAAAAATGTATTTGAATTGTGACTGACATTTTTATTAATTTTTTCTTTATTGACATTGTATTATAATTTTTAATCTTGACATAATTTGTGATTGATATTATTAAATTTGAGGAGTATTTTTTTTATAATAGAAATTGTTATTTATCGAAATAGTATTATTAATTTTAAATTTCACTGATAGTTAGTTATTATTATGAGCGCTCCACATTCACGCGAGGTTCTCGGCGAGAGTCTCGGCAAGAATCTACGCGAGAAGTACGCGAGAACCTCGGCAAGAACTTCTTGGGTACACACTCTCGCGAGATTCTCGCGAGAACGTACAAGGCAGGGTTGGCACAAAATCAGTGATTAAATCAAATGTCTTTATTTTTGTGAATAAAAAATGTATTTTTATGAATATCTATTTTCCGAGTAAATCTGATATTTCATATTTCAGTGTCATTATTGTAATTCTTGATTAAAAAACTAATTTTCCAGCTTTTTGGTCCCTAGTCTGTTACGTAATTTCGAGTGAACTATGCCAAATGTAAAAAAAAACTTTCCACTGATGCTTTAGGAGGCTATCGCTCCAAATAGTTGCCTCAGAACTGAGTAAATATTTAATTTTTCCTCTTCCTCTTTCGTTTCCGCAAAATAGTTGCTTACTTATTAAAATTAGGAAAGATAAAAACTAAAACATCAAAAAAATCATGATAAATTAGGATTTTTTCAATAAATCATGATTAATTGGATTTTATTAAAAAATCATGATTTTTTCCAACCCTGGAACAAGGTTCTCAATATAGTTCTTGCGCCTTTGTCTCGCGCCAAAAAACCGACAAAAGTCGGAGAACTACGCGAGAACATGCGAATCGGATCCACATTCACAGTTCTCGTGTTGTTGTCGCGTTCTCGCGAGATTCTCGCGAGAATGTGGAGCGCTTATTATAATTTTGCATGCTATCTGTGTATGGCTGAATAAGCTGAATTTTATGTTACCTGACCATCTTCAGTGTACCTTGTTCATATGCAAATAAATAAATTTGAATTTGAATTAAAGATTTTTCTCCATCTCTTTCTAGCAAAACGGCAATTTACAAGGAGTTTATATGACCGTACTCAACGATGACGTCACGGTTGATGTCGGATCTCTCTGTCTAATCGCCTTCAAATTAACAACTTAAAATGCTTGTATCTAATGTATTTCTAAGCCGATATTAATTCTAATTTCACAGGCCTGCATCTTGTTCCACGGTATTTTAATATTCAATGACGAGACGTAAAAATTACAATTCAGTCATCATCCCAATTTCAAAAACTTGACTTTCGCAGGACGTAATTTTCACTTGATCTGCAATTTTAATAATTTTATTGTAACGGGAGATTAATAAATGCGATTCATAAAAATCTCTTCTTCACTCTCAGAAAGGTGTTGAAGAAAATCCCATCAATCTATTAATCAATCATTTTATTTACTCATAAAACATGGGTATATACATAGTTGTTAAATGCAATACAAACAGAGTACAGCCATGATGAGAAGTAAATTAAAAATTGACATGTCAAGATTCTAAACAAGCCTAAATACATGAATAATAAATAAATGTCAGATTGGGATAACCTCGATCTTCATAATACTTAATTACAGTCACTAAAATAATAATAATAATATTTATAACGTCATTGTCAATGAAACTTATATTCTATGTACTAAATAATTATGTAGTCAAATTAGGGAATTATGATGTCAAATAAGAAATTAAACAATTCTAAACATGCTTGAATACATTAATATTAAATAAATGTCAAATTAGGATAACCACGATCATAATAATATTTAAAATCACAAAAATAAAATAATAATAATAGTATTTATAATGCCCAATACTTAAGCAAAGTAACAATTTAAGATGCTAGAGGAATTTGTTGCTCAACTCTAAAGCTTTTATTTCCAGTAAGATTCCTTACTTAACTGCTGCCGGATTTTCGTCAATCCACTTCGGTGAATTATGTACAATCACCTCTCTCATCGCACCTGCCAGATCTGGAGGGACAATTCGCCTGGGGCCGTCAATTAACCTCAGAAAATTAGGAGGCTCCCTAACAAGCTCAAACACAAATTGCTCGGGCACTTCTTGTAACGCCCCGAAATTGATGCAGAAATTAAATTCGAAACGAATTGGACGCGGTTCTGCGGGCCCGATGAACTATTTCATAATCCCTTAAATTTTCGCCAATGGGAAATGCTTTATGAAATTGTTCCTTTGTTAAATCTTCTGCGTCGCTTAAAGAATTTTGTTCGAATTTCTCGTCGATTAAGTCTCAGTTACTAATGTGTTTGGTCACATTTTCATTGTGATTTAGTTTTGGGACATGGTGTTTAGCCGAGTTATTATGAGCAATGACTAAGAGATTTTACACACTCAATTAAATTCTATCTATTGCTTTTGGTTATGTAGTTTCAAATATTCAAATTGAACATCGTAAGGACTCTTCATCATCACAGCTCATATACGTCACCACCGAGGGGCTCGAGCCTACCCTATGTTAGGGTGATTAGGCCTTAGTCAACCACGCTGGCCCAGTGTGGATTGGTCGACTTCACAATACACCTTTGAATTTCTTCGCAGATGTATGCAGGTTGCCTCACGATGTTTTCCTTCACCGTAGGAGCGTCAGACAAATGTACATATGAGACTCAAAACGAAAAACACAGCGGTACATGGCGGTCTCGAACCCGGACCTCCCGATTGGAAGACAAGTGCCGAGTCCACAGCGCCACCGACGCTCTTAGTTAGTACGGACTCTTAGTTAGAAATATTATAATCTGCTTCTCTTTTGTTAATTGTAAGTATATCTTCAGTTTGTGATAACGATAAGGGAAACAAGCAATTAATAGAGGAACCTAAATATAAATCAAGGTTGGTTAATCTCTAGATGAGATGTCGACCAGCCAACCCTAGCTAGTGTAATAACGTTTTTAATGTAAATTGAAAATTTTCTCTCGGAAAAAAAACGAGTCTTTGGCAAATCTGATGCAAATCATACTTTACTAAGCCACACAAAGCTCTAATAAGGGATAGAGACTTAAAGAGCGTTTATATCTTTTAGAGCCTTAATACTCGTAATTTTATCCATTGTTTATAAAAAATCAATGAAAGCTGCTAAATGAAAAAGGCAGGCTACGACTTAATTTAATTCCAAACATTGACATCAGCTGTTTCAATAACATCAGTCCTCTTCAATTCAATTCAAACTTTATATGATGCTGTAGCATCACCATACACATTTGTTGACATTTTGGCAAGTGTTCGACTGGTTGCCGACGAAGCGTTGAATAATTATCAGATTTGTCGTCCACAGCACTCTGACACACATGCAGTATACATTCGGCTAGCTGTGAAGGTGTCTGATGATAATTGACGTTCTGATTGGATTCGAATTGCGTAGTCGGCCGTTCAAACTGTCCGACATATTGCACGGTACGTGTCAAGATGCCTGACAAATTATAGGCTATTATGTATAGTAGTATGTTGTATAGTTTGTTTAACGTCGTAATAACGGATTCTTCCCCTTTGAGCAACTGGGTGATATCACCCAGGTGAACAAATTCCACATTTTTGTGTACTAAAATCACCCGACACCAAATCACCTGGACGACCAAATTCCACGTGATTTAAAGGATATTGCTCTGCGTCCATACATTATTCGCCCCAATACCAACAGCAGTGAAACAATGCTTTTCGTATAATTAGACATTAGTAAATACTGTACGTACGTCCATATCAGTTACTACGGACAAGCTTCGAAATCGAATTAAATATCAAAATGAATCAGATTTTGAGGTTAGTTGAAGTAACATTTTATTTTCTTAAGGCAATACACATAGTCCATACCTATACAATTATTTAAATAATAATTATTGCAATCAATCAAAGAACGTTATTATAGCCACGTACCTAGTCTCGAAATTATAAAGCAAGTCAAAAACACAACGAACTAACAAGCGACAGCGCGTGAGTAGTCACGTGACGTATGTTTAAATTTAATTTACGTTGTAAATTGTGAAAGAAATTATAAAAAAATTAAATTATACAAATAAATAAATGTCCATACCTACATAAAATCGACTCAACTCCGTTCAGTCGAGTAAAGGTAACAATAACCATTCCTATATTTTACTTCATTTGGTTTTGTTTCTCAAAGTAAGTAGTTTTATAAATTTTGATTTATCCGTCGAATACATATATTTGTTATGAGTGTTATAAAATATGCATATAATTATGACATAAATCAAATCTTCGTTGGTCATGGGGCGATTTTCGACATTGTCTTTTACTTATTTTGTTTCCTGAAATCTCCTGGGTGATCTAATTCCACACTATAAAACTATTTCCACGCTGACACCCAGCTACATCTTGGCGGGCGTGTTTATGTGTGTCCATGCATGCACTCTTGCTGGGTGTTTGGGTGTGTGTGTATGTATATATATGAACTGGTTGGTGTAAAGTAGGCGGTCAGTGCTCGAATAACCTAATTGTAAGCTCTTAGTTTTTCATACAACAGCATGTTAATTATTATTTTTTTCTTTTTTCCTTTCCTTTCTCTGGTAATATTAAGTTATAGTTGTACCATGGTACAGTCCCTGATCGATCCATTCGACGTGGGGGGAGCTCTGGTGGTCTGAGATACAGGCTTTGTTAGCTTAGTTCAGCCACCAGTCTCCTACAATCTTGCTGAACTGCATTATTGTTAAGATTGTGGAGAAAATAACAAAATAAATATTAAATATTAAAAAATATATTAAATTGTGGAAGTAGATCACCTATTTGTGATTTCACCTTATTAATTTGTATTATTATTTATTTTTAAATTTTATGCATACATTGTCTTATCTATTAACTTATTATCCTGATGTCTAATGTCACTGGGGCTATTTTATTTTATTTTATTTCATTAACAATGTTTGATAGCATTACTAAAATACTTTTAGCTTGACGTATTACTTACACAAAAGCCAATCACAGAAACATACTACGTTACAATTAACTATTAAAAAAGAAAATCGTAAGGTGTTAAAATAAATCATGTTATTGACGAAAGTCTTAAAAAACGTTATATATTTCAAACATTTTATTTAGTATTCATATTTTGGTTGTAAAACGGTATTATGGTGGTTTACTTTTTTATTGTTATTGTCGGAAAAAGTACTTTAACATATTTTATTATTATATCCTTTCTAATGTTAACTTCTATGTGTAATATTGCAATATGCCCTAAAAGTAAAGAATTTCAGAAAGGATACGTAATCCTTCTACAAATCCTACAGCGAATTAATCATTTTAACATTTCGACATAATGATGTGTCATTAATCTACATTTTTTTTGTTATCTTCCGCTCATAGAAATCGAACTGTAACCCGCATGAAATACGGCAGCAATTACGCAATCAATTTCTGTCAGCACTTGCGCCGTGTGATTAAAATTTTTGCTGAGGATATTATTTTGTTAGGTCAAAGCCGAATACACTTAAGTGTTGGACCTATATTTAATTTAAAGTTTGTTGAAGTTGGTTGTTATTATATTAACAACTAAACACCATCATCGTCGTATTACAATGTGGTTCATTAGTTTCTTTGTCACAACGCGCTGTGGTCACATACCATATCACTTCTTGTAGATATAAGCCCGTCGTTGTACATGTCTTTTTTATTGTATTTGTTATCATATTTGTTTGTGTACAATATAGTTTTATATATATTTAGCCACTTCCCTCACGTCTCTATTTGGTATCCCTGTCATTTCCCTCAACAAGTCGTCAGCATTTTTATAAGAGCCAAAACAAATTCGCAAGCTGGATTTTTTTTCAATTGTTACTGTTGCCAACTAGAACTTTATTAAAAGTGCTAAAGTGTAAAGTTTTGAATTCTTATCGTCTTAATTCTCCACATTGGGTTGATCCTACTAACCAAACGCGAAGTGTAGACGGCATTTGAGTCTGAAATGAATGTTCATTTAAGACTCGAATACCCTCGACAGCTAGTTGTGGTCATCGGGCTAAGCCTTGCTCTCTCACGTTTCACTCAGAGCCGGCATTTCAACTATTCTCTAACTAAAATACCAACAATTTTGGGAACATTATTGTACGCCCTCGCAACTTTGCGGCTGCTTAGATACAGTGCTTAGTATTACCGACCGCTGTATTTGGGCTAAAAGAGGATTTTAAACTCCCAATGTTCGTAGTTTGTGTTCGGGTTATGATGTTAATAACTTGTTTATTTCAGTGGCGGCTTATAGCCCGTCGTGAAAATGGGATCATCTGCGATTAAGTTTGTTTTATGATTACTTTCCCTAACTTTATACAAATCCATTGGCTAGTAAATATTTTTATCGGCAGGATCCTGGATTTTATAAAATCAATCAGATAAGTAGGTAACGTTTGAAACTTACAATATAAATATACATTAAACATAAAATCCAATACAGTCTTGTCAATAATAAGAAAATGCTATCATCAAATAGCTTAAAATAGTTATGACGAGTTTACAGTGACATAGAATTCACGTTTATAATGATTTTCATGTATTTTGAATATGTATCTTAAAACCCAGTGTGAATCACTTACAACAGGAAACCCAGCAATACAATCATGCATGTCAATTATGTCTGATATGTTATGCCCCGTTTAAGAGACTTGTGTAGAGCAATGAAACCTATATTAAACGCGTACCGATCAAGAATTCCTGGCATTGCTTGAGCGATATAATGCTACTGAATTTTGAATGACACAACAAAATGTTTGTTACTCTGGAAAGACATTCTAGGTAACTACCGTTAACACAAGCAATATAAACTGAATCATTTAAAGCGATACGCTTTCAATTTATAATCACAACACGACAACGCTTTACCTACAGTTAGGAGCCAATCAAACCGAACATATTATGACGAGTTAAGACCTTTGAAGTTTGAGAATGAAGTAACCCTTATTACAATGACGCAAGTTATATCTTACAGTACAGTTAACACAATATCGATGTCAACGAGCACATTACAAATACGGCGCTAGTTACACATGGAATAAAGGCGCAGTAATATTAACAATGTAGCTTTTAATGCGCAAGTGGATACCGCCTTTGCGCCTTTATCGCGCTATATTGCTCAGAGTGAGCTGTAAAATGAATTTTATATAGTTGACTATACTTATCACACAGATTCGTCGGGGGGTAATGTTGTTTTTTATAGTCCCAGCAGTTTTATGGGCAATCTCTTAACGGAACTGTAAATCTAGTGAGGTTTGAGAGTGCTGTGTGTTTCTGCGTGGTGTCTGTCACACGTTTGCTCGCTAACGTGACGTTTGTGGGTTGATTTCGAATAAAAACTGGCATTTTATGACTTCTTGATCGATAGTAAAATGTATTCTGTATTTTTACATGCTACACTTATCCAGGAAATATGTTAAATTCTTTGCCTTAAACAATTAAGATAATCTATACTATCCTACTCTGTCCCACTTCCCTTCCATATCTGGAAGACTGTGTTTTTTGTTTCGTTCCTCTTTAACTAATAGAACATCTCGTTCCTGCCTCACGACATTATCCTGAATTTAACTTCCTACTCAACACAATTCCTTTCTTACTCCTATTCTGCGCAGGACTTAACCGTGACTTTTAATCCTATGTCACAAGTTGGCAACGTACACTGTGGTTTTTGTGGGGATTGCAGATTTGCTTCGAATCACTATAGGTAACCACTTACCATCAGGTGGGCAGTATTCTTGTTTGCCAACTTAGTTGTATAAAAAAGTATGTAGATATCTATGTAAGATAATCATAGGTCTGTTTCATTACATGGCACATGTCAGCAATTGCTATCTATTATTTGTAACTTTATTGGTTTTGTATTTACCAAACCCAAAAGGATATAACAGACGTTGTGACAAATTTATTACGCCTCCTAAAAATCGTGCGCGAAGGCTAGTAGCAACTCCGGCCTTGTATTTTGAAGAGCTTAAATGAGTTGTCGAAACCCTCATTGGATCCAAACAGGTTTTATGTTGGGAAGTTGTTGCGGTCATCCCTATCAGGTGGGGTGGACCTTTGTTGAGTCCCTTTGAGCGTCGCGCCTTTGATGCTGCAGAAATGAAAGCCCTTTTTTATTTGAATTGTCATCTATAGTACCACTCGCACGTCGTCGATGCATTGATATTAAAATTTATGAACAGAATGTTTATTAAGTACTTACTCGTAGGTTTATTAACAGAATCCTTCAGTAATAGTTTGTTGCGTGTTAAATAAATTTTGTTTGGTTTTGGATTGTTATTTAAAACGTTTAATCCTTTAATTTTGGATGGTGTTTGTATCTTATCTAAGATTACACTGTATCTGGGCCTTTTAGATGATATGAAATCATTGTCGCTGTAATTTTGAAAGCTACGCTTTAATTGAAAAAGATTTGTCTTTTTGTTCTGTTAAATATAATAATAATATAATCAGTGCAGCAGTAATAATAATAGAAGTATTATTATTACTGCTGCACTGCTGCTTTGCGGCAGAAATAGGTAAGACGGAGGCAGCCAAGCAGCCGATCCTGGTACAGAGTCTCCCTTCGTGTTCCGCCATTTGTCAACAAAAATTGTCATTATTGGGTACTTTAAAGTATTTTTAAAGCTTTTTTCCTTTTAAACCACCCCTGTATTAAGGATGTTGATATTGTACTCAAATATTGAACGCAACCTTGTGGCTGAACGCTACAATAGAATGTTATATATTAATGTTACATATTCCAACAAAGGAGAACAAAAGAAAAAAGAAATATTCAATGTAGTCTAACAATTTTTAGACCAACCAATGGTGATTAATTTTTATTATAATAATAAGATAACATATAGATGTTTCATTGATACTCTAATTTCGATGAGCGAGTACCCATATCATGAACAGTACAAATACATTATAAGTAGCCTAAAATAAAAAATATTTTTTCCAAATCGCCACAGTAGAATGACAACCGAAGTTTCCGTTTCGTAAACACACGCAGGCTTGGTTCAAATTCGCATTGCTCAGCAAATTTACATTTATTGTGGAGAGCGGCGGCAGCTTTCGCAAAATCCACACACGCTGTGTTTAAGTTGCCGGGACTGTCTCAGGTGTGCTGCGCTTGCGGTCGGACCTTTGTCCACGAGCGCTTTGACAGGTCTGAGTCCCTATTTTGGATCGTTCTCCTGGCGTCTAGCGTTATCTGCATCCGATTTCTACTGATTTTACTTTCATTTTTTGATGTAAATCTATAGAATTTTACAACAAATATCAATATTATTTTGATTTCTATCAAAAACGTAATTAACATAAGTGAAATACGAGCGAAGAGGACGCTTGACTAGTGCTCGACGCCGGATAAATGCTTCGGAAATAGAGCGGCGGGAGCTCTATTTATTATTGTGGTGTCCTAGTTTGTTCACTTTGGTCGTTAAACAGGGTATGTATTATATAAAACACAACAATACGATTACACTAAGCAGCGTACACGCGTCCACACCCGGCCACACTCGGCAGCGCACTGCCTTGCTCGCCTTGTGAAAACGCGCGCGCTTTATTAAAATGTCACAATTAGGTATGTTGATTTTCATCAATAACGAAACGAAAATCAGTAGGAGTCGTACGCAGACGACGCTCGACAAACGCTCGACGCCAGGCGAACGTTCCAAAATAGGGCCCATCGATGGCTCATAATATACCTAGTTTGCTTTTCAGATCACGATTCGTCGATATAATACAAATAACTTTGACGAGATAATCTTCCAATGCAAAGTGAATTGTTGATCGCTTATGGCTTTTGGCCGCAACTCTAATGTTTAATTAATGATACTGCCGTTTAACAGTTACTCAATGTTCAGATTATAATCAAATATTGTTCAGCTTTGTGTTATATTCTTCTACGTATAAACGTCAGCTTACTGAACAAAAATGCTAAAATCCTTAAACATCACACAGTACATAATCTGAACTATTATGCTTACGTAGCCATAACCGCTGAATCTGAGTGTCATTGTTGAAAGTTATCTGGTGAACACTAACGTGCACGATGTTACAAAGCGGTATGCGCTTTGGCGGACTTCCCTTTGTGGCTCGATCTTTGATGTTCAAGCTCTTGGAATGTTCATTAACTACACAAAATTTTGCAATAATCTGAACTGAAGCAGATAAGTAAACATATTATGATGAAAGTGAATTTTAGGAATGCTGGAATTTACTTTTTATTTGATTCGAAATCGTTGACTCTATACTTAATATAGCACCAGTCCTTAGCACCAGTCAGACCGGACAAACTTGGATATAAAACAAATTAGGTGTTGTTTATAAAGTGTTATAATTATAACGTACCTACCTACATTTAGTCCTCAAAAGTACGAGACAATTTACGAATATTACATATTAAAATTATAATAATCGTTACATACTTCCCTCGACTTTAAAACTTAACTTTTTTTTGAGAAAAAAGGAGATTTATAATGTTGATAATAATACATCTAAAACAGTCATGCTATATCACAATTAACTGGTATCATTTAAATAATAGTTGGAATACTTAAAATTCAATAGAATCAATGTAGGAAAACTAATATATTAAGACCTCCATTAGTAAATATTAATGGCAGAGAAATTTACAATTGAATTATCTGCAGCTCCACAGAGCAAACTAAACTTGCAAAAGAATGGGGCGAATCTGCTGACAGATCTCACATCCCAAAAACGACCTTACTCCCTCGAAAATAAAACACGGAATCTGAGGAGGTCTGCTGTAAATTTAAGCAATGTTAAGTAAAATGAGAAAGTGTAAAACTGGCTGCAATTGGCTGAAACGGAAGCCGGAGATTTACTAAATTGCTGCTAGAGTTGAACTTCTGTCATATCGATTCTTATAGCATAGAGCCTTTTAATTTCCTGAATATAGTTCAGTTAAAATACAGTCTAAAATATGGTTGAAGCGTAGACTTCGAAACGACCAATCTATCATTCACTGTGAAATTTAGTTTTATTCTATTTTTGAGATTATTTTTTATGCTTTCATATTAAAGTTATTTCAGAGGTTGTCTAATCTTCTGAACTTTAAATTTTTCCAAAGTTCCGCATTATGTTTGCCTTTGGCTTAGCTACATTATTGTGATAACTCAAATATCGCAAACTCTCATTATCACGATAACATAAATTAAAATGTTCAAAAAAAATCTTTTCGCAAACACTCGAATATCTACAATACTAATATTATGATTTGATTGTTTGTTTGTTTGTATTGAATTGGCTTCGAAACTTCTGAACTGATTTTGATGAAAGTTGGTATAGGGATAGTTCGAGACTAGGGAAAGGACATTGGGTAATTTTCCGACGGAAAATCCCGACGGGAAAAGTTTTCTTACGGGAAACGTTAGTTATAATACAAACAAAGTTGCATACGGTCAGCTTTCAGCTAGTAACCGATAATGTGACCCCACTATTGAAATATTTATATAGATGATGTATATTTTTAGCTTTTCTGCTTCTTCTTTAGCACCACTCGTTCTGTTACATCTGCGACTTTGCTTTGCTGACGACAAAACCATGGACAGAAATAACATCAACATAACTATCAACTAGACCATATCAATGACATGTTGTCAATTGAGAACATACATTGCTATGCAGATGACAGTACGGGTGATGCGCGGTATACCGACCACCAGAATGTCCCTCGGAGTTCGTTGCTCGAAAGGCGGTTACAACTTGTGTCTGACGTCGAAGACTCTCTAGGGCGAGTCTCCGAATGGGGTGCAAAGAATTTCATCATCACAGCTCATATACGTCCCCACCGAGGGGCTCGAGCCTACCCTATGTTAGGGTGATTAGTCAACCACGCTGGCCCAATGCAGATTGGTCGACTTCACATACACCATTGAATTTCTTCGCAGATGTATGCAGGTTTCCTCACGATGTTTTCCTTCACCGTAGGAGCGTCAGACAAATGTACATATGAAATTCGAAAACGAAAAACACAGTGGTACATGGCGGTCTCGAACCCGGACCTCCCGATTGGAAGGCAAGTGCCGAGTCCACAGCGCCACCGACGCTCACCGACGCAAAGAACTTGGTTAAGTTCAACCCCACGAAGACACAAGTGTGTCTTCGCATTCACTGCGAAGAAGGACCCATTTATCGTAGTGCCTCAGTTCCAGGGAGTTACTCTTCGTATGTCCGATGGTATTGGAATCCTCGGTGTGGAAATTTCTGCTAATGTGCAGTTTGGGAGTCATTTGGAGGACAAAGCCAAATTGGCGAGCAAAAAGCTGGGCGTCCTGAACAGAGCCAAGCGGTACTTCACTCCAAGCCAGCGGCTAATGCTCTATAAAGCACAAATTCGGCCGCATATGGAGTACTGTTCGCACCTCTGGGCGGGAGCTCCCAAATATCAGCTCGACCCTCTTGACTCCCTGCAAAGGCGTGCATTCCGCATCGTCGGTGATCCCAATATCACGGCCTCAATGGAGACGCTTGAGCAAAGGAGAGACTTTAGTTCTCTCTGCGTGCTCTATCGGCTCTTTAACGGAGAGTGCTCTGAGGAACTGTTTGCAATGGTGCCCTCTTCCTTTTTACCATCGCACCACCCGCCATCGCAGTAGAGTTCATCCATATTACCTGGAACCAATCTCGTCTAGTACAGTTCGGTTTCAGCGTTCATTCCTTCCACGTACGTGTAGGCTCTGGAACGAACTCCCAGCTGCGGTGTTTCCTGAGCGCTACGATATGTCCTTCTTCAAACGAGGTTTAAGAAGAGCATTTCTCTCCAGGTAGGCAGTGACAGAACTGTGCCCCTGGCATTGCAGATGTCCATGAGCGGTGGTTACCACTTAACATCAGGTGGGCCACTGGCTCGTCTGCCACCGTTAGCAATAAAATAAAAAAAAGACCACCATAGAGCAAGTTGAGAAGTACATATACTTAGGGCAGGAGATCAGAATGGGTAATAATAACCAGACAAGCGAGCTTCATAGAAGGATAAGGCTTATGGGGGCAACAAAAAGCACAAAAACAAGCACAAAAACAAAAACAAAAAGAACAAAAAGCCAGGATATAGCTTTTATAATAATAAAAAAGATACGAATTGAAAATTAACTCCAGACTTTATTAATGGAACATCCATGGAAATGTTTATTCCCTAGTATGAATGGAAATATTCTTAGACGTCGTCCAACACTATTTGAAATCACGGCTTAAACACATTAGAGAACAGCGCTGTGGCCAAATTTTCAACAATTGCGCTTATTTCGTAGCCGAGCCAAGTTTCTGAATTATCGTCGCAAGGAAGACTCATCTCTTTATGGTCCTGATTTTATGGTGGGTTCACCGCCAACTCTTGTTACAGCTTAATAAATTGTTATGAATGTTTGCATTTAAATTATTTGACGCTGCGATGTGTTATTCCTCGTTGTTTAGAGGGAGTTTGAAGTCAGAGTCAGATTGGTGGTCGTTTTTTTTATGTTTGAAATACATGAACTAATTCATCTCGAATATTTAATACTATTATATACGTATATCATGTTTTGTTACTTTTACTATTTTGCACTATTCACTTTTCTTCTGAATTCTTAATTTTATTATCCTTCTTTGATACCTGAAACAGATTGCTATGAAGAATAAAGTAGCCTGTACCTATTAGCTATGTTAAGATTTGTTTACATATTATGTACCTATAAAAATGTTAGGTGTACTTTGCCTCTTATAACATCAATCGAATTAAGAAATAATTGAATGCACTTAGAATACATTTTCTAAGTTCACGAAACTTTCTGAATAGACAATGAAAAATTCCAGCTTAATCGTTTTTAATTTAAAAAAAATACTATTATTTTATGTTTCGATATTTGTAATTCTTATAAAAAGATTGGAAAAATTATTAATTACATTGTAGTCGTCATAATAGGCCGTATTTGTCATAAGAGCGTAAACTTATAGCTCAAAAAATTTATCAGACTCTTCTTGTTTGCAGAAACCGCCTTGAAAGTAATGCTGAACACTGGTCAGCACTGCTCTTGTCTCTCCGTGAGCTGACGGAGTGGGTGATCAGAAAGGAGACGGAATTGAACGCATTGGCCCCACCGCGCGGCGATCTGTCCGCACTGTTGAAACAACAGGTAAATAAAATCAAAGATAGATAGACCTTTTTTGTAAAATCATTATGATAAAATTATTCATTAGCTGTTTCCATTGTTATCAATTCATCTAAATAGATATTGCTTCATAAATGGCACGCTGCTTGTTAAATAAATTAAGCAGCCTTAGGTGCTTGAAGAAACTAACAATTAATTTAGAGAAATCGTCTTGGAACTCCCTCTGCAACTTTGAACCTTCTTAAATTAATTTGAATTAATTTGTAATCATATAAAGGAAATCTATAGAAATTTTCAATGGTATTAAAACATTGTTTACTCTTATCCGTCCTTTTTGGGAGAGTTAGTTCACAGATTAAAGTTCAGATTTTTTACCATTTCGATTGAGCAAACAGTTCGCAATTTTATCATTGACTATCATATAATTCATAAAGATTCAATCACTTAAGATTGAATTTTGTACTATTACACATAAAACAAGAACATATGACATGACGAATTGCCCGACGAAAGGCGACGACGAAAGGAAAGATTAATAAAATAAAAAAATCAGTTTCATGTCATATCGAAACAAAACTAATCTCGTAGCGCAAGCTGGCAAATTGCGATGGATCTGTCAGGTCGGCATATCGTAAACGTTAAAAGCGCAATCCTATTATAGTTATCATGTCGTCGTTATGTTCGGGATGTTCCGGGGTGCGAGGTCGGCGTTTGTATGGCTTTGTTTAGTTGGCCGATTATAGGTACAATTGTCGGACTGATTTTGGCGCACGCTGCAATTTGGATGATGTTGTTTGTTGAATAAGCGACGTCGACTAACATCTATCCGTCGGCTTGTTACTGAAACCAGTTCGTTACGACGAATAATAAAAATCACAGATATTATTTCACTAGAAATCCGTGGATTCAATTTGGCGCTGGTATTACAACTCTAGATTGGAAAATCACAAAACCAAGGTCGATCAATTGAAATTGGTTTCACTAGTAAGCCTACAGGAGTGGTGGAGAGCCATAAAGAGATGGATGCAGATAGTGCAGCAGCGATCGGTTTGAAAGGAAGTATTTCTGGTAGGAAGGAATGATGATAAACATCAGGATGAATGACGAAAACAGTGTATATCTTTTTGCCAAGATGTAACAAACTAAGTTAAAATGAATTAGGTACTCTGAACGGTACCTGACCTATGACCTATGATATTGCTGTATCAGTTGGAGACTTAAAAAATATTATCAATTCTGAAGAATATTATTGCTATATTTACTACTAAAATGAAAATATAAGTATTTACTAAAGTAGTTTATTGAAACCTTCTATATTTTGGTCTCTCGTTTTTGATTATTTCTCTGCTTTATATTATTGTCCTGAGTAAATTACTCATGTACAACTATAAATGAAAATAGTGCTAACAGACGTTATAAATTAAATGATTTCATTGTTTCATTCTTACTGTGTGTTGAAAATTGTAAATTCCGATCGCGTCTGGTATTATTCGGAAGATAAACTTAACTGACCCGAATAGTAATAGGCCGACCGGAGAAAAAGGAAATGAAACATTAGTGCTAAAGTTAAATCGTCCTAACAGACTATTCATGATTCTGCAAATTTTTTATGAGCAATACGGCTGCAGATCATCAACGACTCATTTAAATCGTAGCCGGACTCATACGAAGCTCTACTAAGCCAGTCTGAAGCTTCATCGATGACTTCATTTTATTTTATGACGTTTATCTTACCTCGATATTTCCGTGTTATGTAAAGCTTCCACTCAGTAGAGTATGGTATTAAATTGAGTTGATGGCATTTAATTTTTAAAGGTCAGATAATATTTTGAAGGTTTTGAAGTAAGATTTTGTACTATTCATGAGAGAAATAGATGAGTATTTATTAAAATGAATACTATTTTGGTGTTATAGTTAGTATTACACTAAGAATCGGCTATCAAACGTTTTTATGTAAAACATTTTACATCTTACTAAACCGTTTTACAATTATTTTTACTGCTTTCTGCTTCATAGCTGAAATTATTGTATTAGCTATAACAACCATATCTTTATTATCTGAAAAAATGTTTTAGCTATTTACAATATTTTCGATACAAGGAATTTGATTTGCCATGCTCCTAAATAGAGAAATCCTTAATTGATTTTGCTATAAGTAAAAGCTGATAGCGCATTATCATAAACAGTCACCAGTATAACTTCATCAACACCGATATAACTTTGTCACGGTTGATTCTCCTTGAGACCTATCTCTCGCTCCATTATCGTTGCCGGTGATTAAGTGAATATCGCTCACACATCTGGCCCGCACGGAAAGGTAAATTAACTGTATCGTATCTCTGGAACTAATTGGGCGCGAATGAGCCGCTGCCGCCATCACGCCGCCATTTTGTCGATTGCCGTGCCGCAAAATGGCGGGCCCGTGATGTTCGCACATTGCACTGCGGTTTGTTTGAAACAATTCTCCGCTTGATGTTAATTAATTACGAATGTAGTATTACTTGTTTGCGTTCGGCAAATAGTCTTGATTGTGGTGTGATGTTAATATCTGCGAATAAAGACAGGCGGGTATCTTTAACACGTTTTAAGGGATATTATTTTAAGTGTGTAATTTCAGTAATAAATTAGACATGTTTTTTTAATTAGGCTTACAAAACTGGAAACAATCAATTGGTACACATGTAAACATTTGCATATCATACTGAACATTAATCAGATTGATCCATCTTGATGTAAGCACAGCATGCTTCAAATTACCTTATCCGGCTAGCTAAATATTATAATTATATACTGTAGTATTATATTATCTGTGATTATAAGTACTAAATATTGGACATTTCACTAACATTACAAATTGCTTTTCTTATACTTATTATGTTTCGCTGAGATCAGAGAACCGTTGAAAATGTCTCTTTGACATTTTGCGTATAGAGTTGTAGGAACTACACATGCGATACAACGGAGTGTGCTGACCAAGACGTGACTTATAGAAGGGAAGGGTAAATGTCATTTGGTTTTGGACTCGGCTAGCCAATCTAGGCATTGTAAACTGTAAACTGTAATTTTCGAGAACTTATAAGTTATTTTTACGACGCTATTTTTATTGCAATCTCAATTAGTCGGTATACCAAAGAGCCCTTTTTGTTATTAAAATTTTACCAGTATCAATTAAATTTTAAATTTGTCTATTAAATAGTAATTGAACAAGGAGTATTCAATTCTTAAGATAACATTCGCGTAAAAGCGATTCCTCGATATTATAGTTATTCGAATCGCTTATTTCTTATTCATGTATACTGCCGAAGTGATGAAACTTGTAAAAGCTATCGAAATTATTACTATAATTATATAAGTTGCAAATAGTACCCAAAAGCATTTAATTATTTTTTAACAACTAAGTTGGTAAACATGCAGACTGCCCACCTGATGGTAAGTGGCTAAAGACGCCTCTAGTACTTACGTGTGGTTCTAGTACACTTGTTAATATTTACAAGTCTACAATCTTGACAAGGACTGATAATATGATGTGAAGTCACAATACTCAGAAATTTCACTGTCTGTCCTACGCTTCAAAGACGTGATTAACCTCCACGTGATAGTGACGTACCCTGTTAAGTTAATTAACAATAAATCTCTGTTGTTTCAGGATGACCACCGCGCATTTAGAAGACAATTAGAAGATAAAAGACCAGTGGTAGAGAGTAATCTTCTGAGCGGTAGGCAGCATATAGCAAATGAACCTCCACTATCGGACGCAAGTGATACTGAAGGTATGTCATTATTTAAATTTGTTTTAACGTAAGGATTGAGATGAGTGTTGATTTTATGTTGTGTTTGCTTCGCTATCATTTTAAGATTAAAATTACAAGGACGATAGTATCTTTACAATCATCATTATTAGCGTCATGGATATTTAGTGACAGACATGGATGGTTGGTCACGAACCTTCTTACGATGGGTCTGTTGAGAAAAAAATTATTTACTTACATATGTAAAAAAGTCAAATTCCACTTGTTAAGGCCACTTGTTCCACTTGTCAGAGTACATCAATCCATTTTCATCCAAAACAGTAATGGATGTATATAATATATGTAGTATACAATCGAAAGTTTAACGCATTGTATCATACTGGTCTCACTTGGCGTATACTAGGGCTCTTAGTGGAATTATTCCAAGGCTACTACGAGTATGAAAAGAAAAACTGCAAATGTTAAGAAATTTCAAAATATTTGCAGTTAAAGAAATATCTAATGAAATTTCAATATCACACGAATCTAATGAATTTTTTTTTGAAAGCTTAGAAAATATTTTAAAATTATTTATCTGTGTTGAAAACTACCAGTAGGCTTTATTGATAACTAAGCTTATGCATTAGCCCTTGGTGAAATCAGTGCGTGTTGCGTGCGTCCAAATTGTATTAACTACTATCGAATATGGCTCTAGGTGATACGATCTAGGGCCGAAATCAGCCCGGAGGATGCACAGATCCATGTACGCATCAGTGCTCCCTGATTAATTTGCGCATTTCATGCCCACATTTCTGATGCAATGTGTTTCATCGTTTCGGATATTATCAGCTCCCATTTGTTCTCTTTGGAATTATTATGAAGGTGGTTTGCGGCTTTTTTGTTCGATCGCTCGCAAATTTCGTGCTGGAAATATATTAGGCCTTCAGCAAAGTGACTTATTATTGTTATTTACATGCGGCTTTCTATGAGGTGTATGTACTGTCCAGTCAGTTTGCATATTACCTCTCAAAACTAACTTGAAAAAGTCATTCGATCGTGTCTTCTGACTTGCTCTAGAAGGAACACAACACACTGTGACGATACCCTGCTATCTCGTGTGAACGTCTTAAAAAATTATTTATTAGAAGAAAACAAAAAATGTTTTCGTCTCCACAAGTAAAATAACATTATTCCATCAAAATATAGTAAGCATTTTAAGTAAACAGGATCTCTTTGAAGTCACTCTTATGGAATTATCCAGAGAAATTGGTCAAATTGACATTATATGTTTATCAGAAACGTTTATAAAACAGGGATCTGAAAGAAATTTAAATATTAAAGGTTATAATATGGCTTCTGCCTTTTCTAGGAATGAGAGAAGAGGTGGAACTTGCATATTACTGAAAAATCATATTGATTACATAGTATTGGACATTATTCAATCGAAGCTCTTTGTGTTTGAGTGTTGTGCTGTGGAATTATTGCAATGTAATCTTATAATAATATGTATATATAGGACTCCCTCATCTGACATTAATTTATTTTTTGAGCAATTGACATCTCTTTTACAATCCTTGATGCGAAGGCGAAATAAAAAAATAATTCTTTGTGGTGACTGGAATATAAATATTTTACAAAAAAATAAAAAAACGAATGACTTGATAAGCATACTAAATAATTATAATTTGAATTGCCATATAAACGAACCCACCAGACAGAACTCGTGCTTAGATATGATAATTAGCAACTTAGAAACCAATGTTACATCAACACTTCACTTTTTGGGCTTGTCAGACCATGAGACAGGGCAGAGTATCACATTTGAAGTTGCAGTTAATACCAAATATAACAAGAAACCGGTTTATTGGTTTGAAAAAAGAAGAGATATGAGCATATCTAACACCAATAAATTCTTAGAATGTATGTCTTTACTATCATTTAGTGAGGTACTAGATGAATCTGACACTCAGAAAGCCTTTACATGCTTCCATGAATTAATTACCTTGATATTTAATTTGTGTTTTCCAATTATAAAAGTTAAAATTGTAAAAAAGCCACTGAAAAATACCTGGATTACAAAGGGTATAAAAAGATGTTGTATTAATAAAAGAAGGCTTTATCTAAAATATCGTTTACATCCGACAAATAAAATGTATGCTAAAATAAAATATAAAAAATATTCTAGAATACTAAAGAAATGTATGCTCCAATCACAAAAAAACGCAAATGCACACCGTATTCTAGATTCAAAAAATAAGTGTAAAACGTCATGGGATATAGTAAAGAACTATACCCAAAATAGTAATAAAAACGATAGCATTACGGAAATAAAAGTGAATAATATTAAAATCAATGAACCATTAAGAATATCAAATGAATTCAATAAACATTTTATTAATCTGACGAATAAAAGTAACCCAATACATATCAATGAATCAAGACAGGCATTGAGTAATGTTCCATATCACTGTAATAGTATATATTTGACACCAATAAATGACATAGATATCAATAAGGTGATAAAAGGATTAAAAAAGACACATTCTATAGGATATGACAGCATTACAACAGATATTATTAAAAAATCGGCTAAACATATTTCCAGACCTTTAGCTCATGTGATAAATCTGTCCCTGGTTCAGGGTCACTTTCCGTCTGAATTAAAAAAATCGATAGTAAAACCTATATTTAAAAAAGGGTCGAAAGAAGACTTGAACAACTATAGACCAATTACATTAATACCAATCATAGCAAAAATTTTTGAGAAGGTTATGTACGACAAAATCTATTCGTTTATTACATCACAAAAGTTATTCTCAGGTGCCCAGTTTGGTTTTAGAAAAAACAGCTCAACGACTCTAGCATGTTTTCACCTAGTAAAGGAACTGACACAAAATTTAAATTATGGATTTAAGACATTAGCAATTTTCTTGGATATGAGCAAGGCCTTTGACTTTGTCTCTCACCAACTCTTACTACAGAAACTGGAGAGATATGGTATAAGAGGTAGTGCATTGTTATGGTTACAAAACTATTTATCCGACAGAGAACAATGTGTAGAAATAACCAAAATAACCGGAAATACAAAAAACTCATACTACTCTGACTATATGTTTAATAGATGTGGAGTTCCACAAGGAGGGGTTCTGGCACCATTATTATTTTTGTTATATATTAATGACCTACCTAGTATCACAGACCAGAAATGTCTATTGTTTGCAGACGACACATCCATCATCATTAAAAGTAAAAGTGAACACGAATTAAAAAAAATAGTAATCGAAAATTTCCAGAAATTTATAGAATGGTTTGACAATAATTCACTGAAAGTTAATATTGACAAAACTAAATTAATCCGATTTAAAGCTAAAAGTATTGACTACGCTGATATTGACATAAATTATAAAAATAATAAACTGGACATGGTAAAGGACACAATGTTCTTGGGAATTAAAATAGATGAATTATGTAATTGGAAACTTCATATTGACCTAGTAGTAAACAAAATTGACAGATATATATTCGCTCTTAATAGAATTAGACAGCTTGTATCACAAGAAGCCGCTCTCGTTGCTTATCACGGATACGTCTCATCAATATTGAGATATGGTCTTATAGTGTGGGTCAATTCAGTAGATATGCTTAGGGCCTTTAAAGCACAAAAAAGAAGCATGAGATCAATCTGCGGTGCTGATTATTTGGACAGTTGTAAACCACTATTTAAGAAATTTAATATACTTCCATTACCCTGCCTTTACATATTGGAGATTTCTATTTTCGTGAAAAAAAATTTTCACCTCTTTCCAAAAAATAAGGATTATCCATACAGAGGTAGAAGGGTTGACGATCTATACGTTCCTCAACAAAAATTGGTACTATACTCAAGAAACACGTACTGTATGGCTATTAGAATATATAATAAAATACCAGACAAAATAAAAACATTGACATATAATAAATTTAAATCAACACTGCATAACCTTTTAATTAGTAAAATGTATTATACTATTAATGAATATCTCAATGACAAATTATGACAATTCTATTAAAATTATTGACTATCATCTTGACATTACTATTATTTTATTTCTACTACAATACAATTCTCTCTAATAAATAATGATATAAATCTATGACCCTGTAAAAGCCATTTATATGTAAGCTTCTATCAAAATAATAAGATATCCATGCTCATGAAAAACAAAATATCTGCATATATTAAATGTATAATTTAACCAATAATTTTAACATTTGCACATCGAACATTCGATAGAATATGTCGGGAAATATAACTGTAACAACCTACTAACCATATTCTGGCAAATAAATGTATTATTATTATTATTATTATTATAAAAATTTTTGTATAACGAACAGCGTATGAGTCGTCCATGAAATAAGAAAACATTTTTTTTTCATTAGTATAACGACTTAATCGTTCATAAAATTGTTGTAATAAAATCTATGAATGTAAGGCATTAAACGCCGACCGTGACTCCTCGAAGCAGAAAGTTCACTCAAGCGTTCTAGATAATTATTGAATTGGGATTCTGTAAAGTTGAACGAGATAAAATAAAGTACTTAAATATGCCTACTTATTTTTACATGCGAACTTTTAGCGCCATGTTGGATAAAAGTAAGCAACATTTTGCTAGTTAAAGCGGTGTGCTTACGATGATAGTAAAATTAGAAGAATTTATGTAGTTTTTTAATAAAATGTTAGTCTTAACAGGTTGAACTTGACTTATGTGTATTTGACTCTATAGAAGTTTGAAGATACGGTTAAGGACTAATAAAAAGGGTAATCGTAAATTCAAATTCACATACCTAGACTTTTTTATTTTGAAATACTACAGGAAAGCTCTTGGCGTTCACCCCATCTGATTAACTCTTAACTGTCGAAACAAACCAATTCTGTAAAACCAACCAAACAGAAATATTTTATTCTATGAGGTTAATATTTATGAGGAATCTAGGTAACCATGTCCAATCTACACTACGTAGTCAAAACAACTTGACTACAAAAACCGTAGAGAAGGTCAGAAATACACAGTGCCAAAGTCCCGTCATCTCAAGAATGACGTGATCAAACTCAGGTTCAGTCAGACAGCGGGCGGGGCGGGACGACGACGGGATGTCGGCGGGGCGGCGATGCGGCGTGGACGTCACATAGCCGGCGGGGCGTCGACGCCGACGCCCCGCCGCGCCGTCAGTGTGAACACGAAAGCGAAAAGTCATAGAACACAACGCGTAACGCGCCGCCGCCGCCACGCCGACGCACACCGCGCTCACGCCCGCCTGTTGTCATTGCATATGGTCAAATACGCTTGCACGCAAGCTTGCATAAGGCACACCTCGGACACTCCATACAACGTTCGCAAATCAATTACCTATCACTACTACATTAGCAAATGATGTTTGCACACGCGCAAATGTGTGCGTGGAATCTAGTAGGGCTGAGTGCGCGGTTATCAATCGAAATGACGCGAGAAGTGCAGTGACTGCCTTCTCTTTTACCCGCATAGCGCTGTCTCTGTTATCGGCCGGCGCTCGCGTCTATTCGCCCGAGCGATCGCGCGAGCCCTTCTGTATGTATCAGTGATGTCTACATCGAAGTGCCGGGTGGGATGAGGTATTTGAAATGAGTGCAGGGAGGTGAGTGGCCGTTCTGTACGTAGTACTATTACCTATTCTGTGCATAAGGTTAACCTGCTAGCATGCATAAGGTCAAATCGTATTGCGTCCCTGTCTGCGCCAGTTCAGTGGTCAAATCTTTTGTGTGGCGCACAATGGACTGACTCGGTGTTTACCCCTGCTTGTGGATCACCGACGTCGCCGGATTTGTGGACACGCGCTTCATTTGCGGACAGCTCCATTACAATCAATGCCGGATTGACTTAGGGCTGATTGCATTTTAGGTGGCAGCTTGTCGGGGACAATCAGGGTGGCGTGCATTTGCTTTGACAAGTTTGTTTATTTATTATTTATGTAGATACACACAGCAACATCCAGACTTTTTACATGTTGACCTTGAGACGGTCTTATGTCGCTCGAGGTCGCTCGTAATGGAGACAAGTTTCGTAATGCAAGTGTAAAGCTTGATGTGTTGCTAAAAGTACACAAATTAACAAGCTAAGTATGTATAACACAATAAAGATAAAAGTGCAGCTTATTTCTGAACTGATTCTGAGCAACAAGAAATTTTCGGGGGTGGGAGAGTCGCCCTACTAAATGCCGGGAATACCCTCTAAAACCTCCCCTTTATCCCACCACTAAAACTTCCTCAGTGATGGGATTGGTAACGACTTCGAGTAATAGCCATCAGATATTTGACCTAGGTCTAGATATAAATTTGGTTTGTCTCAAAAGATTTTGTTACAACAACAAGTCAACCAGGTCACACTATTGTTTGACCTTTGACCGATCTTAAATATCCCTCGTAGTAGCGGTTTCTAAAGTGAAAATGTAAAGTTTGATGTTGTGTCGACTGTACCTTGTCATTTTAAAAACACTAATGTGTTTCTTTATTTTTCAACTGGCAAACGAGTTTTTTCATTGGTGCAAATATTCAGATGTTCGCTCTGCAGCAGCTCTTACAGCGTAATAAATTTAAATTAACTTCATTCAACGTCATTTAAAATTCAAATCGAATTTGCGCTAATGCTCTAAGGTACTAGGTAATCGTATTCTCAAAAAAACACTCGGTAGTGTAGAGGCTGTTCATATGCATTTCCTTGTAGTCAAGAAACTCGAAAAGTCTAATTTTTGATTCCTCTTTATAATTGCCAACATTACAATAATAGTTTTTCCCATTACATAAATTTTGATTTTATTAATTAATATAAAGACATACAGACGTACAATGGAGTGATACTTTAAGGCTTTCATTTTTCCTTTTGAGGTACGAAACTGTTCTAATGAATAGGTAAATATATGTTGCTTTTCATTTGTCATCAAAAAAGACTTCCGGGCAATTACGACCGGTTGCACCAAATTTACATTTCACGATTTCGTAAAAGTAACAATATAAATACGTGAGAATTGTACCATAATCTAGTTTCAATTGTAGTTTTATTTTATCCTTTACGTTTAAAAAGATTAAATGTACGGCGCGAATCATGTATTTAACAGTGAAACCACCCATTTTTAGGTATTAAGTTGTTACTTTTTACGAAATCGTATAACGTATATAAAACTTGGCGCAACCGGCTGTTAGTCTTTCAAGTTGAAAATGGCATTCCAGCACAGCACAGATTCCTCATGGCATGGCGGAAGTAACAATGTAATTATGAAATTCCCGCCTTTTCGGAGCCGAGCTTTGAGCCTTGCTCCGCTGTGAAATACTTGCTTCCGGTGCTTCCGGTGGAGAATGTCGATGGACTCATGTACGCCGATGAACGAATCGCGTATTTGCATACCTCAGGCATATTTTCTCTGCAATGTTTGTTTATTAATTTCTCGATTGGATGTGTATTTCAGCAGAATATTAAATGAATTTTAACAATAACCGCATGATTGCGCTCAACCAATCAGAATGCTTATTAGGTCATCAAACATTTGAAGGACAATCTATGCGCTCGGTTGGACCGAACGTTACGTTTTCGGTTTGGTTTAGATATTATATTTGTGATATCGCTCCTGTGCTGACAAAACTGATTGATCAAAATAGAACCTTGGGTGATTAAAAATAGCTTATTTTCAACAGGATTCGATCAATAAATATTATTTATTTGACTTCGGAGCCTCTCGGATTTGGATATTATTATGGATAGGGGCTCACGGCATGCTCACGGTCCTATCAGGGGATTTTTGTCTAAGAAAAATTTACCACCGTCGCCTTTAATTTGACAGTCATAATGCCGTCAAAACAACACTGCGCCGACTATCTTTTGCAGTGATGGACGTACATACTCGTATAGTGACTGTCAAAATTTAAAGCCATCCGCCCATTATAGGTTTCCGCGTTTAGACCCACGGTATACCTATAATAATACTTATGGTCCCCTAGACTAGAGCACATATTACTAGAGTGTAAATAAGAAGTGTCATGTTTGTCTGCAGTCATTTTATTAAGTAAATAATTTAATGTTATTGATTTTATAAAAACTTGCTGCAACCTCTGCCTGTCTTTGTTGAGTTGAGCTTTATACCGGGTGTAACTGAACACCCCAATAACATTTAAGGGGCATATAAGTTAGATACTAAATGGACCTTCAGTGCTTGTCTGAGACCTAGAATCCCAATACTTTCAGAGTTATTTGATTTCAAACTGAAAGCAAAAACTTTCAAGTGACAACCATAATCAGCTCTTAACACAAAAGAAATTTAAACAAAATGACACGTGACAGACGTGAGCGTAGTATTCCTCGTACGCTTACGTAGGGTTTTCGGCACTTAATACCAAAAAATAATTTATTTAGTTTGTATGACGTGAGCGTAGTATTCCTCGTACGCTTACGTACTTAGGGCTGTCGGCACTTAATACAAAAAAAAATGATATATTTAGTTTGTATGGGAAAAAAGTAGGTTTGTTAGCCCTAATATTTTTCCTACAGAATCTCTACTTCTGATGGATACATACCCTTAAATGTTATTGGGGTGTTCAGTTACACCCTGTATATTATACAGATGTAACTACAAATAATAATGTATAAGGACAGGAACTTTATTAACTATTTAAATTAGGTACACGGAGCTCGGTGGCTTTCTAGTTGGAAAGCTTTAGTTTCGATACTGAAAACAAAGCAACCTTCGCCATGATTGAACCCCGGATGGGTGACCAACACTTTGTGATCTCGAGTTCCTCCGTGCCTCGGAAGGCACGTGAAGCCGTTGAACCGTTTCTATCCACCAATCCGCATTGGACCGGCATGGTGGTGTTATGGCCCTTACTCCTCACGGGTTTCTTCCATGTAGGAAGACCTGTACCCAGCAGACGTTTAAGGGCTGCGATAATGATGATGAAATTAGGTATAAATGCAAAACCACTCACATTATCCCAAATGTAATTGGGATTATGAAAAAAATATCGTTTTATTGTCTGATATATATTTATAAGGGCTATTAAAAGACATTTAAGGCGTATTTACACTGACGAGCAAAAATTCCGGGTCACTTGCAAAATCTTCGATATCTCCTAAGCTATGAAACAAATGGGCCTCTAAATAAATTATATGAAATAGTAATTATAATAAAAAAGCACTTAATGCTCAAGAAAAAAAACGGTTCATATATTTTGTCTTTCAAATCTATTCCTTATATGTATACTTACTCTACGAGAAATCGAAGTAATTCCAAGTGACCCGGAATTTTTGCTCGTCAGTGTATTTCCTTTTATACCTTGATACATTGATTTAAAAAGGCGCGTGACGTCACCCCTGCGCACATTTTACAGCATGTTGTGACGTGGCGAGCGAATATATCGACAAAGTAAAGAATATCTGAATTTTTTAACGATCTCACTGACATACTAATTATTAATTTTAATTGAAAAATAAATAAAATCAATATCTAAAGAAAAATTTCGTCTCGAGATTTGAACCCGCGTTTCCAAAACATACCGTGTGGACGCCTAGCCTTTAACTTTTTATACCCTTTTTTTATTGCTATTAAGTTGGCAAACAAGCAAACTGCCCACCTGATGGTAAGTGGTAACAGTCACCTGTAATATATGTGGGTCCTATGAGATTCGCCAACAAACTGCAACCCCCACAAGAGCCACAGTACAATGTAGGTACGTTGCCAACTTGTGACATCGGATGTAATAGTACATACTGCCGCGGTCTATAATGACTACTTTGCTGGTCGCGCTGAGGATGGCCGATGACAGCGTAGCGTAGCGCAGCTCCAGGCCGACACAGCGCGGTCAGCGTGCAGCACTTGATGGACGAGCTGAGATAAACCTTTACAGTGATACGGTCTCGGCCTTTACAGTGACGACAGCAAGGGCTGCAATGATGGCCAAGCTGGAAGGCCTAGAGCGTAGCTAGGCTAGCTCGAGGCAATCATAGCGTGACCAGCGAAGCAGTCATTGTGGGCCAAGGCTTATATAGTGCTTTACTCAAAAATGCAAGTACCTAATCTAAATAAAACCAGCAAGTAATTAAAATAAAAACTTTGCCGGCCGCTCTGTTACAAAACAGAACGCCAAGGTCGACTTTGCTCAAACAAGGTTGTCAAAATAATGACCACATTACATGCATTTTAGAGTAAAGTAATTTCAGTGCCATATCTTACCCTTCAAACCGGAACACAGCAATGTAAACACAGCTGCTTTGCGGCAAAAATAGGTAAGACGGAGGTACCCTTGCAGACGACCCTAGTATTATCACTCCTAATGTTTTGGCAGCCGGTCGGGAGAGCGAAGGCGACTCGCGCGGCTACCGGTCCGCGGAGGAGCAGGCGCGGGAGCTGGCGCGCTCCATCAGGCGCGAGGTGGCCAAGCTGGCCGACAAGTGGAACAGCCTGGTGGACCGCAGCGACTCCTGGGGCCGGTGCCTGGACGACGCCGTGCAGGTGAGTGTCCCTCTGCTTCTCCTCCTTGCAAATACTTGTCTTATAATTGTTTGACCAGTGGCGCATTGGCGTGTGCTCGAGTAACGGTTGCTAAAGTGAAGTAACTTTAGCCGTGGTCAGGCCCGTGATGGGTGACCAAAATGTGGAACTTCGCTCGCCAGCACGACGCTTCGAATGGCACGTTTTAAGCAGTGGATTCTTCGCATGATCTCGTAAAGGAACAGAGTGCGCAGACTCTTGCGTTCTAACAATAATATCTAGTCCCTGTTGAGATTAGCTGTCGTGATGAGCTGTTGAGATGACCGAATATTAGTTAGGTGCTAAGAATTGTAGGTATATTAATTTTACTACTAAACAAGAATATACATTATGTCTAGAATATAAAATATTCATCCTTGTATCTCCATACGTCGCAACCAAAGCTAGAATGCACTAATAATATCTGGAAAATAGGTTGAATCTAATACTAAAAATCCTTAAAATACTAAAGTACCTAATATTTAGTAGTAGAAATTAATGATCTAATTATCCCAATAAAATTGACAACAAAAACTGTAAACTACCTACTAACTGTAAAACTACTAAGCCAAAATTCTATACCAGTGCCGCCATCTGTAGTCGGATAACCGAATGTACACACAGACATCCCCTTCGATGCGTTATTCAAAGCGGTCACTAGATGGCGCTATATACTAGTTTTATTGGGTGTTTCTCGATCAGCTTATTGTCTATAACAAATTAACGATAATATTATTATTCATTGAGGTAAGAATTAACTGTTTAAGGAATACAAAATGTTTTTAAAAATATAAAGAAAATAACCTTATTCTCGAAGCACCACTCGCATAGGATTACGAATTAATTTTCCGTAATTTCCACCGTATTCTTACGGCACTGCAGCTGTCAAGTCGGTTAGGTAGGGTGAGCAAAACAAATATTTCGATAAATTAATTATGATTAAAAAAACTATTTATTTGAGTACCTACCTATAGATTTTGATTCTGCTCATCTCTACTCATCAGATAAAAATAACAGTTTTACACTCAAAAGTAGTTTTGACTGTAACCATTTTACTTAGGACTATTAAATTTTATATACATTTCTGTGATGATGACGATACAAGTATCTAAACTACTTATACTAAAAAATGATCGCAAAATTTTTGGTGGATTTTTGGATTTTTGATGCTTAGTATAGGAACGCTGATATGAGAACCCTAAAGGGTGCTAATATCAGTTCTTATACTACACTGAGGGTAATACCAGGGACTTACTCGTGGTCCCTGATTTAAATTTGATAGATGGCTTGTAGTGTCTTGTTGAACTCATCGTTTGTTACTGTATATGGAAACATTAATTCTAGAATTCAGTGCCTCACTTTAGTGGCACGCGACTAAGATCATTGACTTGAAATCCAAATATGGTTTAATTTTACAAGGTTTTCATATTCTTACACACTTAATTATGCAACTTCCTCAAACTGTTTCCCTCTATACCTACTCATCCGTAAATATGGGACACGCAGCAACATCTATGTCATGAGGTTTTGAAACATGAAATAGGTTAATAATAATAACTCGGGCGGGACTCGAACCCACGTCTTTTCTTCTCTTACTAACTCTGACGAAACTTCAATGGTATTGATTTCTATTTACACTTTGTTAAGTCAAAGTGACCGACACTGACAAGTTTTGGACGTGATGTCCTAATCCAGCCCCCCTAGCACGACCACCAAAACACGATATAATAAAGCGGTTTATCGCGATAAACTGTCAAAACACAATAGGTATTCATCGTATTTTGACAGTTCACCGCGATAAATCGCTATATCACGTCGTGTTCTGATGGTCGTGCTACGGGAGCTGGTGGTGTAAAGTGTAAGGTACGTTTTACTAGTCAAAATAAAAAACAAGAATTGAATTTCGATGCAGTCTCTTTGATGGCTTTATAATAAACTAGCTGTGCCCGCGAACTACGTTTCGCCATCAAAATACTTAACACAGTGTTTAGTTTTTTCCTCCATTTTATTCCATAATGATTCAACTTTATTCTGCCTTTCTTGAGCATCGGCCATTTCGAAATTAGGACAATTTTCGTAGGTTCGTAATGCTCTTTTTCTAACAATCCACAAAATTAAATACATTACATATTACTATAAACACTAAGTATAATTATTGTTTTAGAGACATTATTGATATTAATAAATTCTTCTACAGTACAAAGAACTACACAGTTGCAAGAATAATCTTTATCGTATTCATGTTTCGAATTAAAATAAACAATTGTTAATAAATTAGAACTGTATACGAATAAAGTTTAGATTTTATAATGGGTCTTGGTAACACTAACAAAATATATTTTTTGGATATGACAACTTGGTCAATTTTGACTGGTCGTACAGTAAGCTCCTTGTCAAGCTATACTGTTTGACCTTTGAACCGTTCTTATGTCGCTCGTAATACTGGCAGTTTTCGTAGAGTTAATGTATAGCATGAATGGGGGGGTTACTGTACAAATACGTTTTCCGTATTCGATATCCGATCACGGAATACAGACACGGAGTATCGTGAACGTAGCGCAGACGTTCGTTTCTTCTCATTCGGGATTTCTACCATTCTACCTAAACGTACGTACAGAACGTGTTCCGTTCGTAATAAAAACGAACGTGTCCGGCAGTCAATGAGTATTTTGTATAGATTTGATGCATTCGGATGCCCGCATTCAGAAAATGCGAAAAAACGTATTTATGCGGTTAGCCTTAAAATGTATTGAGACTTCCGTTTTTGTAACGTGTACTGTGCGATATAGTGTTGCTGGCATAGTTCGGTTAGCAAACTCGCCGTGATGACTAACATCCAACACACAAACTTGGAGTTATCGTTAGTTAGTTCACGATCGTTGCATTATCACGGTCTCGAAGGACACTAAACACAGGTAACATCTAACATCGAACAGGCCCCGGCTAGTGGGTTCTCAAACTTTTTTGGTGACGGAACCCTTTTGGAAAGCGAAATACTTGACGGAACCCTAAAATAAAACAATAGTTTTTAAAAGTGGAACCCTAAAATTCTTTATTAATAAGCATAATAAAAGTACGACCAGAGAGGGTGTTTTGATTTTTCTAAATTATTGCGGAACCCTTATAGGGGTATTGTGGAGCCCTAGGGTTCCACGGAACACACTTAGAGCATGGCTGCTCTAGGTACCCTTCAGGGCCTACTTTCATTTAATACCCCTATTGCTGGGTTTGAAAAGCAACTGTTATCCGTCTTTTTTGAGCGGCGGCCATGTTGAATTTACGTCAATGTTGCTACGTTCATAGTGCTCTACTGATCAAGGCCTTTCATTTGATACCCATATTGCTGGGCTTAGAAACGAACTTTTAACAGTTTTTTTTGAGCAGCGGCCATATTGAATTTTGTGCTATTTTCCTAGGTTCATAGTGCTCTACTCTTCAAGGCCTTTCATTTGATATCTATATTGCTAGGTTTGGAAACGAACTTTTATCCACCTTTTTTGAGCGGTGGCCATGTCGAATGTACGTCAATATTGTTAGGTCCATAGTGCTCTACTCTTGAAGACCTTTCATTTGATACCTATATTGCTAGATTAGAAAACGAACTTTTATCCACCTTTATTGAGCGGCGACCATGTTGAATTTATTTATGTATTGCTAGGTTCATAGTGCTCTACTCATCAAGGCTTTTCATTTGAGACCCATATTGCTGGGTTTGGAAACAAATTTTTATCATTTTTTTTTTGAGTGGCGGCCATTTTGAATTTAGGTCGATTTTGCTAGGTTCCTAATGCTGTACTCTTCAAGGCCTTTCATTTTATACCCATATTGCTAGGTTTGGATACGAACTTTTATCTACCTTTTTTGAGCGGCGGCCATGTTTAATTTGGGGCAATTTTCCTTAGTTCATAATGCTCTACTCTTTTAGGCCTTTCAGTTGATACCCATATTGCTAGGTTTGGAAACGAACTATTATTCTTCTTTTTAGAGCGGCGGCTATGTTGAATTTATGTCAATGTTGCTAGGTTCATAGTGCTCTACTCATCAGGGCCTTTCATTTGATACCCATATTGCTGGGTTTGAAAACGAACTTTTATCCTTTTTTTTTTGAGCGGCGGCCATGTTGAATTTAGGTCGATTTTCCTAGGTACCTAATGCTCTACTCTTCAAGGCCTTTCATTTGATACCCATATTGCTAGGCTTGGAAACTAACTTTTATCCACCTTTTTTGAGCGGCGGCCATGTTAAATTTATGTCAATGTTGCTAGGTTCATAGTGCTCTACTCTTCAAGGCCTTTCATTTGATACCCATATTGCTAGGTTTGGAAACTAATTTTTATCCACCTTTTTTGAGCGGCGGCCATGTTGAATTTAGGTCGATTTTGCTAGGTTCCTAATGCTGTACTCTTCAAGGCCTTTCATTTTATACCCATATTGCTAGGTTTGGATACGAACTTTTATCTACCTTTTTTGAGCGGCGGCCATGTTTAATTTGGGGCAATTTTCCTTAGTTCATAATGCTCTACTCTTTTAGGCCTTTCAGTTGATACCCATATTGCTAGGTTTGGAAACGAACTATTATTCTTCTTTTTAGAGCGGCGGCTATGTTGAATTTATGTCAATGTTGCTAGGTTCATAGTGCTCTACTCATCAGGGCCTTTCATTTGATACCCATATTGCTGGGTTTGAAAACGAACTTTTATCCTTTTTTTTTTGAGCGGCGGCCATGTTGAATTTAGGTCGATTTTCCTAGGTACCTAATGCTCTACTCTTCAAGGCCTTTCATTTGATACCCATATTGCTAGGCTTGAAAACTAACTTTTATCCACCTTTTTTGAGCGGCGGCCATGTTAAATTTATGTCAATGTTGCTAGGTTCATAGTGCTCTACTCTTCAAGGCCTTTCATTTGATACCCATATTGCTAGGTTTGGAAACTAATTTTTATTCACCTTTTTTGAGCGGCGGCCATGTTGAATTTATGTCAATGTTGCTAGGTTCATTGTGCTCTACTCATCAATGCCTTTCATTTGATACTCATATTGCTGGGTTTGGAAACGAACTTTTATCCGTTTTATTTGAGCGGCGGCCATGTTGAATTTAGGACTATTTTCCTATGTTCATAGTGCTCTACTCTTCAAGGCCTTTCATTTGATATGCATATCGCTGCGTTTGGAAACGAACTTTATCGGCAGTCATGTCAAATTAAGTCAACGTGGCTAGGTTCAATGTTTTCTACTTTTTAGGTTCTTCGTTCGATATCCATGTTCCTTGGGTGGATCCAAAAAAATGTGATCCGTCATTTTAGACATTAGGATCAAGAGTCCCGTCCCGTCCCTCGACGCGTAACCCAGAACATTGCATATTTTTTTTAATTATCAATATTAATCTATTACTTTTAATAGTTTTAAATGGATGAAAGAGTTTGATTCCTTAGTCCTAATGTAAAAACATATAACATCTTTCAAAATACCTTGAAAAGAGTATCTTCATTTTTCAACATTTCAAATATTTCAAAAATTGTACCGATTTTGTGATAATTAGTCAAGAATTAAACCAATCTACAAATTTTATGGTCACTCGATAAGTATTATCATAAAAAATGCTTTATACATTGGTTGTATGGCTTGATCTTTTTGCCTTACCACCACGGTACGACATAAGAAAAAGACAATTTGGTTGGCGAAATCCAGTTGGGCACAGCCATTAACAGAAAATATTAAATTTTATTTGTACTATGTGAAACACTTCATTCCTACCTTTCAATTTTCGAAATCCAATTACTTAGGATCAGGCTGTATGGCGTAGTTCCATTGCCTTTCCTTCGTGGAAGAAAATACCTTCTCTCTGTACTATGTGACAGACTTGTCAAAATAATTTTACGTGCGCCATGTTGTTTTTCTACCTAAAGCCAATTCGAAAATTTTATATGGTATTTTTTCACTAAAAATAAAAAGTGAATTTAAACAAACGAAATTATGCCTAAATGTTCTTCCGGAAAATTCTAAGCATTGTGGTGAAGCTATATCAAATTCTGTCCAGTAGTTTCGGAGATCTTTCCGGACAAACAGACAAACAAACAAACAAACAAACAAACAAACAAACAAACAAACAAACAAACCAACAAACAAACAATTTTTTTTAAAACTATTCTATCGTGTTCTGCTAATGATTTTAAGGCGACCTGTGTATTTTTTTTCTTAATATTTCGCAATTACAGATTTTTGTACCCCTACGATTTTATTATATATAGAGATAGTATTAATAAAAACGATTTATACTTACTTAATATAATAATGCAAGTGTGTCGTGTCTGTTTCGTTAGTAATCACGGATATCCGGTCTTTTGTGGTAGCCCTACGGCCGTTTCAATGATAACATAGGCGCAGAAGCGTCATGACGCATGGTATTTATTTATTTATTTATTTAATTATAATTGCGTTACATGCGACATAGTGACTAAAACATAGAAATGTACAAGTACTAAATATCACATGCACCTGAAAGGCATAGCAATAAAAGGTAAATAAGAAAGAGGGGCAGACATTTATATTATAAATTTTTTATCGCAAAGGTATTCATTGATAGAATAGTAACATTTTTTAATTAAGATAAATTTTAAGCATTTTATAAATTTATTTAAGTTTGTTTCGGCTTTGAGATGTTCCGGTAATTTATTATAAATTTTGATTGACATCGGATAGGGACCTGAACTGTGTAAAGTTAATTTGGATGTTGTTTGCAAAAGATTATTTTTATAACGTGAAATGTTGTGTCGGGGTACATCTGTAATTTTTACATAAAAATATGGGTGTTTTCTTACAAACTTACACATTTCCAATATGTATAAGCATGGTAACGTTAAAATATTGAGATTTTGAAAATGAGGTTTGCAACTCTCTCTTTGTGTTATATTTGCGAGGACACGTATACATTTCAGTAGCCACGCTTGTGCGTAGGCGTGATAAGCTGTTACAGCTGTTTTTAAATTGGTAGATTTCTTTAGTTCCCTTAAAGCGTATATGAATTGTGATAATTTTGATTTATTTTTATAAATATGAGATTTAAAGTTAACATTAGAGTCAATATTTATACCCAACAATGAAAAATTTTGAACAGATTCTAATTTTGTTTGATTGTATGTAAAGTTTATGTCTAGCTCGTTTTTCTGTCTTGGCCTGAATTGTATTATTTTTGTTTTATTGAAATTTACTTCTAAATTATGATCTCTCAGCCATCGTTCTACTTTATGTACAACACTATATATTTTTTCATTAAGTCCAGTACTATTGCTACACGGAAATACTATAGAAAAGTCATCAGCGAACATCACACAATGCTCATCAATAACCTTTGGAAGGTCGTTAATGTAAATAAGGAAGAGGGCACATCCAAGGACCGAACCCTGGGGTATCGAGTCGCGCACCGTTTGGGCCCTTGATCTAATAGATGTTATGGTTCTCGAATGTTGATCTACATTTTCTATTTCGACAAATTGTGAGCGATTTCTGAGAAATGAAGCAAACCACTTATGGGCTACACCACGAATACCAATGTCATAAAGTTTAGTATCTATAATATTAACTTAGATATACCTGAAACTATGATTGTATTGATAGTTGAAGTTTTTTCATATGCATTAATATATCTCGGGAAAGATAGTAAAAAAACTCATCACATCTGGAATAACTGGAAAAAGGTATCCCATAGACAGATCTATCGGCATAATACTTCCCTTCTGCTTAAACTTTGATCAATAAATTGAAATAAATATAAAGGTTTATTTTGGAAACAAAAGTAAACATTATTATTTTTATTACTTACGTTAGACTTTATGATTTTTAATGCTTTGTGGATATTTTAAAAAAATCATTCTTTGACCTGCGAAAACCGAGATGTAGAGTTATTCCCAACGATTATACAACCAATGCTTTGTTAAAGAATAACAAATCATACATTCTACACACTTTCGTATTATTATTATGGACAGTTTAATAATGATAAGTGTGTATATCGTAACTCATATTTTTGTTATTATAACCAGATTCTGATTAAAATCATATAACTAGCTGCAATACTCCAATAAATGAAAAATGTTAAATGTTAGTATGACAGGACCATTCTACGATGGCAGCTTAATCTGTGACAGCATGCGCTTGCTCAACTCGACTAATGCGCCGCGCCGCGACTAGAACACGTCCTGTAGATGTCTGAATTTATTAATGCTGGCCATTTGTCTCGAATTGAGCGTTGTAAAGGCGAGTTGAAATAAGCATGAAGACATCACGTCTGTGTTTAGGCCCGATGTAGAACATTCAGATTCAAGCTCGACTGACTTGTTTCAATCAATGCCTCAAGCGAAAGAGAATTCGCGAATTTTATTTAAATCACACTTTATATTTTTAGGGTTCCCTACCTCAAAAGGAGAAACGGACCCCTTATAGGTAATTCCGTTGTCCATCTATGTGTCAAGACCCCTTTTTTCGGGAACGCGTAGAGATATCCAACTGAAATTCAAATACTGGCAACTGTGAAGTAAAGTAAAGTAAAGTAATGTTTATTTCGTATAGTGATTACACAATATTAATCTAGGATGTAATACTTAATTTTTTGAGTAATGAGCATAGGGTTAATAGATATAAGGTGATTAATAAAAGAGTGAAATGTCAAAATATGTGGTTTAATCCGGCAAAGCCGACATAAGGATTTTTTTTTTATCCAAGGGAACACAATATTAGTGGGCGCACTGATTGTGGCCTACGGCTGCCAATCAGTGGTGAGGATTTGTATCACTAATATTTTTAGATAATATGGTACAGGTTCTTTGCACGATTTGATCGATAACGCTCTCTTTAGTTAACTCCCTAAATGCCTTTACCTAGGGATGGTAGAATTATGTTTTATAATAAACTTATTTGGAGTGGACTCAGCTGTGAAATTCGGGGAGATCCTGCTCTGGAGACACCACAGGCTCCGGGCCACCGGACACTGGTGGTAGAAGAGAAGTCGGGGCAACCGGGTTCAGTAGTTGAGTCTGACTCCGGGGTATTCAATAACCACGGGGTAGGGAATTCCTCCTGTCGGAGGAAAGTGGGTCTGCCTGGCTGCGCTGGTAGATTGCTGGCTGTCTATTTTAATGACGCTACACTATGTCGTACGTGCTTCGAAATCATATGAACGAACGGGTAAAATGGGTTAGAGGCCCTTATATGAAATTGAGTAAATCCAACCGTGTGGAAGATTAGGTGTTCGCTTATCGATGCTTGAGATTTGTTTTAATAAAATAATTTAGGCTATCTAGCCAACAGACACAAGCGTTCGACCGTCAACGTCAAAACAGAAAATATGGCTGTCTCGGCTCAGCCAGTCCACACTCCACAGACTAACTATTCTGAGATAACATAGACTAATAAACATAGATAAAAAACCAAGTAAACTATCGATATTTATTGAATTAAAAGTTCCTGAACTAAATTTGAAAATAATCAAAGACACGATATACATAAAACTATTATAACCCAAGGCGCGTTCAATGTTTTCTGAATTTAGATAAAAAAAGGTAACTACTACATGGAAATATCACTAGATGGCAGTAGGAACCTGATTAGAAATTTCCTGTAGGGAAATTTATGTTACAAGGATAAATAACAAAACAAAGGTAAAGCAGAACTGATCAGCGAGTCCCAAACTCGGCACAGCCTGTCTTTTGGAACTCAGTTTTTGATTTTACAAATTCTTGCAATAGTAGCATATCATACTTGTAAGTCAACACAATTAAAAGATATACTCGTAACTGTTTATGTCGCACATTTTTGTAAATTTTGCAATTTCACCAGGGAATCAAAACCTATACGGTCTTATTACAAAACCTGGTCCAAAATTAGTCTTGGTTTAATTAAACCTAGTGCTCTTTCACTTGTGTTAATATAAAGAGATATAGAGACAGTGTTAACTTAGTCCTGTTTTAAACCAGGACTAAGTTTAAACCAGGGTACTTCTCGTTGACCTAAAATCATGAAATTTGGCAAAAAGAACGGCCTTATAGCACATCATCATCATCACAGCTCATATACGTCCCCACCGAGGGTCTCGAGCCTACCCTATGTTGAGGTGATTAGGCCTTAGTCAACCACGTTGGCCCAGTGCGAATTAGTCGACTTCAGATACACCTTTGAATTTCTTCGCAGGTGTATGCAGGTTGCCTCACGATGTTTTCCTTCGCCGTAGGAGCGTCAGACAAATGTGTACATATGAAATTCGAAATGAAAAATACATTAGTACATGGTGGTTTCGAACGCCGGACCCCCCCCATTGGAAGGCAAGTGCCGAGTCCACAGCGCCACCGACGCTATAGTACATGTTAAAGGAAAAATCTGAAAACCGTAAATATGTTTGGGAACCTATTTTGTGCGGAACCCTCGGTGCGCGAGTTCAACTCGCACTTGGCCAATTTTTCTCGAAATAAAAATAGGTGTATTCCTAATACAGAGTTGGAAAAATTCGTGGTACGGATCGATAGAGTCAATCATCATATCAACCTGCGAGACGGATCTCTGATTAGACGAGGAGGAACTGGAATACTACACTAGACTGGCCAGACGTGAAGGTGTTGGGTTCCGTTTCGAGTGTTCTAGCTCTTCACATGCAGAGGTAACTGAGTCAAGTCCCTCTGTCAGCCCCTACGACATCCACGGGGAGAAAGGGAGAGGGGCAATCGCACTATTTACAACGTTATAAGGGGCTATGTCGAAAATATTGGTTATTTTTAATGTAATGTCATAGGTCACTGAGAGATCTTACAGATCTGAAACTTAAATATGTGTTTCTTTATATCTTTAACTAGAAACGCCAAAAGCTGGAAACGCGAATTAAAGATTTTGCCTCGATACATTTTATGTTTTAAATTACCTCTTAAATATAAGATAATTCAGGATTACTAGTAAACGGTATTAGGTATTCATTAAAAAGTTCCATAAATAAGTAGATATCATCATTATTTAAAATCTTGTAAAAGCATTTTTTTCTAATTATTATAGTTATTTTTTTAAAAAATAATTTGTATTTTGTCGCTTACGTCGATAATTTCTAAACGACCTGATTGCATGCGGGCGCAGTGCATTCACGACTTTGATGCCATAGATATAAAGACTAGCTACTTGAGCACGGGGGGCGCCCCGAGTTTACGTATAGACCACGCCTCCCATTGTTTGATTCATTTTCGATGTAGCGCCTCAACCGAATCAGAAACGTTTCCGTTCCCATACATTTTAACAACACCTTGACAGCTGTCAGGTATCAAAACATATGAGAACGGTAGGTCACGATTTGGTTTTGGTTAAAACCTTCGTTAATAGTGCGATTGCCCCTCAGCGCAGATATGTAATCTACATCCGTTACCTCACAGAAATAAGGACAATCATCACGAGCAAATATGTTAGCCGCAATCAGATCTCTGCTTTGGGATTAAGGTGAAGTTAGAAAGGAGACGGAGAGTAGTTCCAGTTTGGTATTTGGTTGAATTTGGAGAGAGGGGGCGACAAGTACCAGTTTGAGATTGGTTTTGGTTTTTAGGATCGGCATTCATTTAGATAAAGTTTGAGACAGAGGGATAGAACTTCCAGTTTGGAATTGAGGTGAAGTTAGAGACAGAGGAAAAGAATTTCCAATTTGAAATTGAGATGAAGTTTGAGACATAGGGAAAGAAGTTCCAGGTTGGAATTGAGGTGAAGCTAGAGAGGGGGAGACAAGTTTCAGTCTGGGATTGGTTTCGGCTTGTAGAATTGGCATTCAATTCAAACGGGTCACTCGTCCAAATCGAACCTTATTGTTATTCTCACGCCAATTAAAGGAAATTGGATAAGCCTCAGTAATGGCTATTATTGTCCATTGCATCCGCATCCCCATTGTGATCCGACGGCGTAGCTTTCCACTCCGCTGCTCCTAAACAAAGGTGTCTGCGATACATGTTAATTTGATTAAAAATGTAATGTTCTATACCTACTTTTCCGCGTGGTCCACGATTTTACTGTCTAATGACAGCTGATCTCAACGGGGACAAAATATCAGAACACGAGTGGTATTTAAATCAATTAAGTACCACGTTTCTGAGTTGATTCGTGTGCTACGCCCTTAGACTCGGGAATCCTGGTTAGAGGCAGCGCAGGACCGATATGTTGGATCATCATTTAGCGAGTCCTATGTCCAGAAGTGGGCTTCTTTTGGCTGAAATAATATTGTCGTATTTTAATTTAATTGCAATTAACACAAATTATAGACTAATAATAGGCATTAAATTTATGATAGCAGACCACATCTCGCATCAATAAAAACAGTTGTGCCTTCCTATTTTCGATTGCCTCCAAATGCATAGAGATTTCAGGTAAAGCCGCAGTTGTGGAAGTGCCAATAAAAGAATAAACAAAAGACCTTCTAATCGGGAGATCTAGGGTTCGATCCTGCCATGTTTATGTACCAATATGTTTTTCGTTTTTCGAATTTGATATGTACATTTTTCCGAAGCTCCTACGGCGAAGGAAAACATTGTGAGGTAACCTGCATACATCTGCGAAGAAATTCAAGTGGTGTCCATGAAGTCGACCAATCTGCACTGGGCCAGCGTGGTTGACTACAACCTAAACACCCTAACTTAGGGTAAGCTCGAGCCCCTCGATGGGGACGTATATAAGCTGTGATGATGAAACCTAGTCACATCTTATTATGTCTTCGGTTGGTCTTATTATGCTAGTATCAGCATTGCCTCCATATACTCAGCTTCAAAAAGGATGGCCTGAATATCGGTCCTGAAAAATTCCAAAATGGACAAAACTAGAGATCACACTCTCTAGTGAAACCCCGACGATTCTAGATGGCCTAGAGGCTAAGATATCGATGGAACGAAATAGAGACAGACAGACGAACTTACGGAAAGATGAGCACATAAGGCTCACTCTAAAACCGGGCCCAAAGGAGAATTACTTTCCTATTTACCATCAGGTAAGATGAAGGCCAGCTTCCCTGTTCGAGTAAAACACCTAGCTGCATTTAGTCACACATTAAGGGGAAATTACACGGGCCGTTTTTTCATACAAACGTAGTCCCCTGTTTCTTTCTTGGATAATGGCAATAGTTGCTGTATTTTTTCCAAAAAAATCTTTGGTCACTCAGAATTTTTGATCCATTCTATATAATATTAAATTATATTAAGACTTACGACTACTCTTATTTTAATGTGAGTTGCGCAACTCAATCAAATTAGCTTAGTTTAAAATGTTATATATACACATACACATATACACATCATGGATATATAAAGACTTTTTTTTTATATCTGTATTATCGCAATATTCTTATTGTACGAGTGCTCTTAAGTAACCTATGCTAACATTTCCCTATTTATGCCTATGTATTCACTTCGGGTTCCAGGGTTGATGTTTGTTATTACACCAAGGTCGCTGCGCTTGATAGGGCTCTGAGCATCATTTTTTCATTATATTCTACCACCTCTTCATCTGTTGCTGTACTGGAATGGGCAACGAGACGTCTAATTGCGTCGTCCTCCTTCAGCTCCCGGTAGAAGTAGGTGCAGGATACTGTGTGTCTCGTTATGGCAACCACCGCGTGGGGAACACTATCATGGACAGGGTTCTTCCTTTCTGCTCATCTGAGCACAACCACGTGATCGTATGTTAGTCCTTGTGCTTCATGGATCGTCAGCAATCTAGATTGAGCTCCGGTACCAAACCCATCCCTCCCATACGCTTCTTTCTCGTCTTGAGTAAAGGTAAGGAAGAGGGTATTTTGGTCGCCCCTTCGTGGTACCGCTTCAGATGCCATTTTGCATGTCATGGACCTTAGCACTTGCCGTGATGTGTAAATGCCCTCGTAGATGTTTTGGAGGGCGTATACTACATCCAGCGGACTTCGGTGTGTGCAGAGAAGCTTTTCTGTTATCGACGTAATGGCGGCAGGGCTTCCATAACACATCTCGAACAAGTTATCTCTGTCTATGAAGGGGATCTGATTCGTGTCAGTCATCAGTACCAATTCTCTTGTTGTTAATTAATTTTAATGTTAAAAGTAATTAAATCGGCCTAGTTTTAGAGCAGAAAACATTGGACTGCGAAACGTCTAAGCTGCAGTTGTCTCTATCGCGCTCAGTTCGTTTGTTTGGGGGCACAGCGCGACAGCAATACATTTTAGAAAAAACCTTTTTTTTTTACTTTAGTGTTTCCTCTTAAATAGTTAACAAACCCTCTTATTGTGTATCAAAGTCACGACAACAGGGCCTGTACACAAAGTATCAATCGAGGTCTTTTCGTTTTCGTTATAAGTTCTGTATCGAACGGCAGTATGAGAATAATGCGTGCTGTGGATTCATTCCCATACATGTTGTTCTTTTTTAACTTCGTGATCGTTTTTGAATTGCTACTTTATTTATCGCTGGTCAGGCGTTGTCGCACATAATTTTAAAATTCCCTATGTTGCTTGTAATAGCGGCGTTTTCGCGGGACAAGTGCAGTATTTGACGTGTTGTCGCTTGTACATTGCCTGTCAAATTGAATGCGGTAGATGATGATGATTTAACAATAGGGGGTCTGCCCAGTCACGGTGCTCGCGCGCCCACAATGGGCGATTCCCGAGCATTGTGTAATCTGTCGTCGACGTGGTTAAGGTGTTTTCGGACGAATAGCAGTTTACGCTCTCTCCAAATTCAAGATCGAGCTGGCAATGTGCAAATGATTTTAGTCGCGAACGACTAATATCTACGAATTTTAGTCATTTGTCGGAAATGCGGCCGGAATAGAAAAATTTGAGAATTTTTAATGATAGATAATATATTATTATTTTTCTAAGTAAGTACCTTTTTCTATAAACATTAATTCAAGGCAAATCAAAACCCTTGTTCTGTGCTTTCAAACTTATGTAAAATTTTAGTTTAAACTGTATTTTCTTTCTAGAAAACGATAATAACAAACACTAACTTGTATCATACATAACAGTAGACATTATTCTTATAAGTACTGTCAACAATAAAACAGTTTAAAATTTTTTACAATTAGTCTAACCGCCGGGTGCGGCTGACCCTCTACTCGAGTGTCAGGAATTTTATTTTGATATCAGGATTTTTATCAGGTATTTCCAAATTTGTATCCTAATTATTGAAGAAATTTTAATCTGCTTGAACATGTCGTGGCGCTCGGGAAACAAAGCAGTGAGTGGGAAGTTCGTTCCGGAGCCGGCACATTCTTGATAAAAAGGAGCGCTAACTGAATATAAGAACATTAAAAAAAACCATTTTACTGCGTGAAATACACAAGAGTATGAGCCGGGGTCGTGTCTAGCGTAGACTAGGTAGATATTTTTTCTTAGCGGCGGAGCTGTACACAGCTCCTGTTTAGAAACTATAGGAATGCTTGTGTCGCCCAATAGCTGTCGACCCGGCGGCGAATTTTCGTACGTACCGTGTAGAAGACTCCTAATTGGCGCATAAAGGTTAATTATATTTTTCATGTTTCAGCATATGCCTCGTAAAGATAATTTAATACATTTCACTTATCTTATTAGAATAGAGACATTAATGAGCCGGATGAGCCTGGCATTAATCATACCCTGGCATAATTAAAGCACTGCTCCGCGATTAAGGGTTATTTGATCAGGGCACCAGGCGAGCATAAATAATGAAGATATATTAGCGCCGATTATTCGCAAGCCCCGAGATTTACGGCACCAGCGTGTGGAGTGCCAGCGGACCAGGTTTGGATGACTGGCAAGTAGCTCTTTGTGTTGCGTTCGTACGCAATTCTCCTAAAAAAGATATTTCCTGAAATTGAATTAATATGCGAGAGCGGTACTTGCTTATAACCTTCTCTAGTGTCCTGTTTTTTTTTAGTAGTATATTACTCGAAATTACAAATTTGTTTGTGTTAAATGACAATATTAAATAGGTTAAGGACGCTTGGACGTCCCACAACCACCGAGTCCTATCTTTTTGACTTTTATAGGATTGATTGTGGGCTCTGTTTGCCAATTCCCTAAAGACAAATAAAACTTTTTTATTATTATCATCATCACAACAGCTCATGTACGTCCCCACCGAGGGGCTCGAGCTTACCCTAAGTTAGGGTGTTTAGGCCTAAGTCAACCACGCTGGCCCAGTACTGATTGGTCGACTTCACATACACCATTGAATTTCTTAGCGGATGTTTGCAGGTTGTCTCACGATGTTTTCCTTCACCGTAGGAACGTCGAACAAATGTACATAATGAAATTCGAAAACTAAAAACACACTGGTACATGGCGGTCTCGAACCCCGGACCTCCCGGTTGGAAGGCAAGTGCCGAGTCCACAGCGCATATTTAGCAGCATTTACCTACGTCCTTTTTTAAATCGCCAACATGGTCTCGCGCCCACTCATAACCAAAAATCTCATAACCAATACGTAAAGGTCCCACTCATAACTGCTGATGTGAGAAGACGAAACTCATAACCAACACAACTACACAATTATGTACAGTCGCTTTAATAATTATTAACAACATTAACAAAAAAAGGTAAATAATATTTTAAATCAAAGTAAAACGCTTGGTATAAAAGAGGTGTAAAGAGGCATCTTGCAGGTCGGCAAGGTGATGGTGGCTATTGCGGTGTGTAATCTCTTCCGCATTAATATTAGCACAAACAATATAGAAGACAAAATGGTTTTTTTTTTCAAAAAATTAAACCGACTTCAAAAACACCAAAAGTTATAAATAATATAAGAATACAAACAACATCACAGTTTTATATTGAAGTTCGTGCCAAATTTTAACTTGTACTTATATTTTTTTCAGATTAAGACTTTAATATAGAACAGTGATGTTGTTTGTATTCTTATATTGTTTATGACTTTCTGGTGTTTTTGAAGTCGGTTTTATTTTTTGTAAACAAAAATTCTTTTCTATCTTTTTAGTTAATTTAAAATACCAAAAAAAAATGTAATATTCTGAATGTAACAAATACTATTCTGAAAACCGCATCAAAGTCGATTCAGCCAAACGCGAGATAATCGCAGATAAACATACATACAAACATACAGGTCAAACTGAGAACCTCCTTTTTTAACCGACTTTGAAAAAGGAAGAGGTTCTATGTTCGACTGTATCTATTTTTTTTGAAAGCCGTTAAAAAGGATCTGCTTATTTTATACATGAAATTTCTTCCAGCAGACCTGCGAAAGGAGAAATTGTAATATATTAGAATTTGCGTGTATAGCAGCTTAGAAGGCGATCTAATAGTAAACAAAAATATATAAATAAAACCATACTATATAACATACTAAATAAAAAATAAGTAGAAATACCTATTACACAAATAATATGAATATTATTAAAATGTTTATATATCATATTCGGACTTGGATAGATAGTATTCCCTTATGCGGCGCTTGAAAGAGTAGATGAGATGTAGCTATCAGGACAAACTAATTCTCAATCACTTCTCAATATTGTTATTTTTGTTGAAGATGTCACGGAGAGAAACTATTTTTTGCCTTCCTTGCACTAAGATTTGTTTAGTGCTTACCCGAGAACCTTACCTCGAGAACTATACCCCCTAAATCAAAAAAAGAATTTACCAAATCGGTTAATAAATGACAGAGTTATGAGGTAGCAAACGTAAAAAAAGAACATACTATGGAAATGATATAGTCCCCCTTTTTGTGAAGTCGGTTAAAAAATAAAATGACTCGCAATTGAAAGTTGCGTTAAAGTTGCTTAATTTCTTCAAAATAATATAAATATTAAAACCGATAGTTACCCACATGGTGTTCTTTGATTGTCAAAGATAATAAGTAGTACTACTGGACACGTAAGTAGTACCACGGGTAAGGACTGGATTTTTTGTGTATTGCGTCTTGAAATGACAGTTAAGACTGTGTTGCCGTTTGCACTGTAACTTAATATTTCTTTTTCGTATGAAATAATAAAACAAAAAGTACCTACTTTAAAATTAGTATGCGAGTATAGTAAGCAAGATAATAGTAAGCAAGCACTATTGGTCTCAAATGTACTTTAAAGTAGTTCACAGTTTAGGTGTTTGCTTTTTTTATGTTCGGTTATGAGTTACTCCTTTAAATTAAATATTTTATAAGTTTAAAATAAATTTCATAACCATGGTTATGAGTGGGTCCTCAATTCAGGTATGAGTCGCCACATTTTATTCCAGTTATGAGTTTCTGGTTATGAGTGGGCGCGAGACCGCCAACATTATAAGAGCTTCCTTGTAGTATTTAAATTAAAAATGTCTGAAGTCAACTTATTGTGATATTTATACTATGGTAGCGATCTTCAGGTCAGCCGGGAAAGTTTGCCCAGCCCGGGTTACGGCTACTAGCTGGAGAGCCCGGAGATCGCCTGACCACTGACGGCCGATCGCCTGCTAATTAAAATAGTTGACGGACAGTATTCTGCATCGTAAACATTGCTTTTTCACTGGAGTTTTGCGTAGCGTGAATGGAATTGGATTTGTTGGGAACAATTAACTTTCGAGTTTTATAATCGTCTGAGAAACGCCTTAAAATTTGTCCGCCCCTCCCAATAGGGGGTCTCCCAATACATAATAAGACAGAATAAGGACTTGGGCCTCCTTCGCGGATCTCGAAACCGATCGATCCTGTGCGCTTCTCTCATCCAGCGGCTTTCCGCGACCTTCACTAGATCGTCGGTCCACCTTGTAGGGGCCTACTAACGCTGCGTCTCCCGGTACGCGGTCGCCACTCGAGGACACCTTTCAACTCCAACTGCCTACAGTCATCAATTCTACGAGTGATGTGTCCCGCCCACTACTATTTAAGGTTCGCAATTCTTTTCGCTATATCGTTGACCTTTATTCTTCTACGAATCTTTAATTTCTAAATAAACTCCTGATAAAGTAAATGAAGCAAGCAAATAAATTCCTGGGTTCTATTTTCAGGAGCACTAAACCGTTTAAAAACGCTAGGACGTCAATACTTCTGCTGTCGCCCCCTTCTGTGAGGACGTCGTCTCGCAGAAGGAGGCCGCGGAGAGGGAGCGGAAGGCAGATCCTCAAGCCGCTCCCATCCGTCGCAGACGGATAGGCAGGTGAAGGCGGGCATTCGCACAAGCGATGCCCGTCTAGTGACCCTGCCGTGGCGGCCTGCGTGCACGGTTGGCCTCGTGCAAGCCGCCGTAAGGCCCTCCGTCTGGGGATTGCCCTGGTGTTTTCGGGCAATCCCCCCTTGGCGATAGCCCGACTAGTTGGTCGGTCTTGCCCGGGCGCGTGGGTAGTGGAGTCGCAGTGTGGACCTTACCTAGCGCGCCCATAAGGGCAGGTAGAACACCGGGGGGTTTTAGTGGGTAGGCCTTGCACTCTGCCGGAAGAGCCCCACACACGCTCACCGTCTAGCCAACGGCGGGTACAGTGCGACCACGCATTTCCCCCCGAAAAAAAAAGGTTCATCCTTAGTCATGATTTTAAGATACCTACATGTGTTGGAAAGCAATCTACAAAAAATATTAGTTTTATGTAGTATTGCTAATGATGACTGTTTTCTGTGTTGTGCATATATTTTATTGTTAATAAATAAACAAATATATCGATGCACTATGCATTTCATTCTGCGATACCGCGGCACTCGATAACAATGAGCGGTTCGTTATCTCGCTCGTTATGCGACCACTTGCGATGAGTTCGATAGCAATGCGCCCGTCTGATAGTTTTATTGGAACGATAGTCCTTAGATGCGAAATCATTACCGTTGACTAAAAAAAAATTCTCATTACTAGCTGACCCGACGACGACGAACGACATTCTGTAAAAGATTTTGTTTTCGACGATAAAGTTTGAGTTGACAGCCAGGTACAGTTGTCACGAAGACAGAATAGGAAAAGAAGATATGATTTGAAATTGTTCAATTTTTTTTTCTCACAAAAATCTTCTTCGACTATTGAAGAATATTTGAAAAAGAAATAAGCCGAATAGTTGCAACACTTTTGTTTTGCGCTTAGTAACTTAGTAAACGATTTTTATTGATTAACATTTTTGTTAATTTAATTAAAGTATTATACCGTACAAAATGTAAAGCTATTTTCTATAAAAGAATATAATTGAAAATACGCCGCGAGAAACAACTATATAGTTAAAAATAAATAACATTAATGATATTGATGTTAATGAGTATCTACCTATTTCATTATTATTGTAATCTAATTTGAACAGCAATTAGAAACTACGACGCAACAAATATTTATATAATCCTATCACGAAACTTATAGGTTCTTTCCTGTCATTGAAGCTTATTTCAATAACAGATAACAATAAATTGTCCATCAAATATTTAACAGCATTCACGTAACTCTGCAAATGTTTTATACACACAAATTAGATCGGGGAAGTGGAGAGCCGCTAAAGGATTATATTAATTTTTTGACTTAAATATCTATGAGAGTGAATAAAACATTTAAGTACTTCAAATTGAATCAAATACCAGGTCGCTCGTTAGAGTCGCTCGAGGCTTGAAAACTCTTACGGACTGCATCTGGGATGCATGGTTGAAACTTTATATAGTCGGTGAAGATAGAATAAAAGTTGTATAATCATCTAAAGGAATAATTTGTTGTCACACAAGAACTTGGAAATATTGGTACAAATAATGATTGCTGACTTTGAAAAGGATATTCTGATAGACATTTTGATTAATACTGACGAGGAGTTTTCAATTAAAAAAGGAGTTATTGACATTATGAATAAGAATGGAGGATGGTGAGATGTGATAATCACTATGAATTTGTGTGATGGAATCTTTGATTATAGACAAGTATAAGGATGGAATAATCTATACTTCTAATAAAAAAATCTCACTTCATAGCTGGAAATCACGAGAGCCCAATAATTCACTTTGAAACATTTTGCTATAATCGCAATCAAAATTTTTATTGTCTACTAGCTGTGCCCGCGAACTACGTTTCGCCATCAAAATACTTAACACAGTGTTTAGTTTTTTCCTCCATTTTATTCCATAATGATTCAACTTTATTCTGCCTTTCTTGAGCATCGGCCATTTCGAAATTAGGACAATTTTCGTAGGTTCGTAATGCTCTTTTTCTAACAGTCCACAAAATTAAATACATTACATATTACTATAAACACTAAGTATAATTATTATTTTAGAGACATTATTAATATTAATAAATTCTTCTTCAGTAGAAAGAACTACACAGTTGCAAGAATAATCTTTAAAATAAACAATTGTTAATAAATTAGAACTGTATACGAATAAAGTTTAAATTTTATAATGGGTGTTGGTAACACCAACAAAATATATTTTTTGGATATGACAACTTGGCCAATTTTGACTGGTCGTACAGTAAGCTCCTTGTCAAGCTATACTGTTTGACCTTAGTTTTTACTGGGTTACTGTACAAATACGTTTTCCGTATTCGATATCCGATCACGGAATACAGACACGGAGTTTCGTGAACGTAGCGCAGACGTTCGTTTCTTCTCATTCGGGATTTCTACCATTCTACCTAAACATACGTACAGAACGTGTTCCGTTCGTAATAAAAACGAACGTGTGCCGGGCATTCAATGAGTATTTTGTATAGATTTGATGCATTCGGATGCCCGCATTCAGAAAACGAATGCGAAGAAACGTATTTATGCGGTTAGCCTTAAAATGTATTGAGACTTCCGTTTTTGTAACGTGTACTGTGCGATGTAGTGTTGCTGGCATAGTTCGGTTAGCAAACTCGCCGTAATGACTAACATCCAACACACAAACTTGGAGTTATCGTTAGTTAGTTCACGATCGTTGCATTATCACGGTCTCGAAGGACATTAAACACAGGTAACATCTAACATCGAACATCCAATACGCCCCGAAGCGGTTCTTAACTTTTTTGGTGACGGAACCCTTTTGGAAAGCGAAATACTTGACGGAACCCTAAAATAAAACAATAGTTTTTAAAAGTGTATTCTTTATTAATAAGCATAATAAAAGTACGACCAGAGAGGGTGTTTTGATTTTTCTAAATTATTGCGGAACCCTTATAGGGGTATTATGGATGCTCTAGGTACCCTTCAGGGCCTACTTTCATTTAATACCGCTATTGCTGGGTTTGAAAAGCAACTGTTATCCGTCTTTTTTGAGCGGCGGCCATGTTTAATTTACGTCAATGTTGCTACGTTCATAGTGCTCTACTGATCAAGGCCTTTCATTTGATACATATATTGCTAGGTTTGGAAACGAACTTTTATCCACCTTTTTTGAGCGGTGGCCATGTCGAATTTACGTCAATATTGCTAGGTCCATAGTGCTCTACTCTTGAAGACGTTTAATGAATGTTCGCATTTGTTTTTGACTCATTCAAGTAATCTCTTAATAATATTAAATAAAATATAATAAGTTAATAAAAAAGGAATAATAAATAAATAATCATTGAAATTATATATGCTTTTTAATGTAACATACTTATTTAATTTAACATTAAGCATATTATAGAACATTAAGATATGAGATATAAGAACATTAAGGTATTTCGTTGATGTCTGTATATCACCTCTAGCTTTAAAAATAAAAAATATTATGGCGCAAATGGTGCGGTTATAGATCTATGACCGCACTATTTGCGCTAAAACACACTCGAGTTTTATGAGCTGCTTTATATATCTAAAACAGATGAAATTAGAACCACTTTACGAGCAGGTGCGTTGAATGATCTAGATTCTAGAATAACCAAAATTGAATATTAAATTTATATGTGAATGATGTTTCTAATTTAATTTTATATGCGAATTGATGTGGGTATTTAATTTATTGTTTGAATATAATGGTTTTTAATTTAATTTTAATAATTGCTGATTTAATTTTTGTAATATTCATAAACTTAACTTATTTAATATTTATTAAATTGAAAAGAATGTTTAGAGGGTATCACCCTCTCCCTTTTCAAACTTGCCGTGCCCGACAGGGTCCCGATGAACTGTTTTGAATCATTAATTGTTAACACCTTATGTAACATTGTGGAGTGCAATAAAGTATTGAGTATTGAGTATTGAGACCTTTCATTTGATACCTATATTGCTAGATTAGAAAACGAACTTTTATCCACCTTTATTGAGCGGCGGCGATGTTGAATTTATTTATGTGTTGCTAGGTTCATAGTGCTCTACTCATCAAGGCCTTTCATTTGAGACCCATATTGCTGGGTTTGGAAACGAACTATTATCCATTTTTTGAGCGGCGGCCATGTTGAATTTATAGCAATTTTCCTAAGTTCATAATGCTCTACTCTTTTAGGCTTTTCATTTGATACCCATATTGCTAGATTTGGAAACGAACTATTATCCTTTTTTTTTTGAGCGGCGGCCATGTTGAATTTAGGTCGATTTTGCTACGTTCCTAATGCTCTACTCTTTAAGGCCTTTCATTTGATACCCATATTGCTAGGTTTGGAAACGAACTTTTATCTATCTTTTTTGAGCGGCGGCCATGTTGAATTTATGTCAATGTTGCTAGGTTCATAGTGCTCTACTTATCAAAGCCTTTTATTTGATACCCATATTGCTGGGTTTGAAAACGAACTTTTATCCATTTTTTGAGCGGCGGCCATGTTTAATTTAGGGCAATTTTCCTTAGTTCATAATACTCTACTCTTTTAGGCCTTTCAGTTGATACCTATATTGCTAGGTTTGGAAACGAACTATTATTCTTCTTTTTAGAGCGGCGGCTATGTTGAATTTATGTCAATGTTGCTAGGTTCATAGTGCTCTACTCATCAGGGCCTTTCATTTGATACCCATATTGCTAGGCTTGGAAACTAACTTTTATCCACCTTTTTTGAGCGGCGGCCATGTAAAATTTATGTCAATGTTGCTAGGTTCATAGTGCTCTACTCTTCAAGGCCTTTCATTTGATACCCATATTGCTAGGTTTGGAAACTAACTTTTATCCACCTTTTTTGAGCGGCGGCCATGTTGAATTTATGTCAATGTTGCTAAGTTCATAGTGCTCTACTCATCAATGCCTTTCATTTGATACCCATATTGCTGGGTTTGGAAACGAACTTTTATCCGTTTTATTTGAGCGGCGGCCATGTTGAATTTAGGGCGATTTTCCTATGTTCATAGTGCTCTACTCATCAAGGCCTTTCATTTGATATGGATATCGCTGTGTTTGGAAACGAACTTTATCGGCAGTCATGTCAAATTAAGTCAACGTGGCTAGGTTCAATGTGTTCTACTCTTTAGGTTCTTCGTTCGATATCCATGTTCCTTGGGTGGATCCAAAAAAATGTGATCCGTCATTTTAGACATTAGGATCAAGAGTCCCGTCCCGTCCCTCTACGCGTAACCCAGAACATTGCAGTCAGATATTTTTTTTAATAATCAATATTAATCTATTACTTTTAATAGTTTTAAATGGATGAAAGAGTTTGATTTCTTAGTCCTAATGTAAAAACATATAACACCTTACAAAATACCTTGAAAAGAGTATCTTCATTTTTCAACATTTCAAATATTTCAAAAATTGTACCGATTTTGTGAAAATTAGTCAAGAATTAAACCAATCTACAAATTTTATGGTCACTCGATAAGTATTATCATAAAAAATGCTTTATACATTGGTTGTATGGCTTGATCTTTTTGCCTTACCACCACGGTACGACATAAGAAAAAGACAATTTGGTTGGCGAAATCCAGTTGGGCACAGCCATTAACAGAAAATATTAAATTTTATTTGTACTATGTGAAACACTTCATTCCTGCCTTTCAATTTTCGAAATCCAATTACTTAAGATCAGGCTGTATGGCGTAGTTCCATTGCCTTTCCTTCGTGGTAGAATATACCTTCTCTCTGTACTATGTGACAGACTTGTCAAAATAATTTCACGTGCGCCATGTTGTTTTTCTACCTAAAGCCAATTCGAAAATTTTATATGGTATTTTTTCACTAAAAATAAAAAGTGAATTTAAACAAACGAAATTATGCCTAAATGTTCTTCCGGAAAATTCTAAGCATTGTGGTGTAAGCCATATCAAATTCTGTCCAGTAGTTTCGGAGATCTTTCCGGACAAACAGACAAACAAACAAACAAACAAACCAACAAACAAACAATTTTTTCAAAAGCTATTCTATCGTGTTCTGCTAATGATTTTAAGGCGACCTGTGTATTTTTTTTCTTAATATTTCGCAATTACAGATTTTTGTACCCCTACGATTTTATTATATATAGAGATGCAGTTTCCATTATTAAAGTAACGAATAAGATAAATATGTGCAATCTCTAAAGTGTTGTGAGCAGCCTACTAATATTGAATGTGAATGTTGAAGACGGATGAATTTCGATCGTTTGGTTATCCTTCCCGCAATACATATTTTGACGAAACTCTCTATATTTCGTTGATACTCGGAATTTCTACGAGATTTGTATCTATACAATTATAGACTATTGTGTAAATATAAGACTTTTAATCAAAGCTGGTCACGGAATCGGGAGACTTGAAACAGCATTAAATCTATTCACACCGCACCTCTCATCCATCATACATGGCGTCGTCCAGCCAAGCAAAACTCCCTAGAATCTGCATATTATACTGACAGGCATACGGGGCATGTGCACGCATACATTACGTCGAGGACCCGTGACGGTGCCACGACTTAGCAGATCGTGACGTTGACGAAGCGACAGCGAGGCGATATTAAAAACGGCAGGATGTAATGCATGACTTATTCGGATTTGGCCATAACTTTTGATAGAGTCACATTCGTATGTTGAGATAAACTTGATTTTTGATAAATATATCCTTCCTTCCGCTTAAGCGCTTGTGCTTGTGGATTGATGTTACACATAATGTTCCATGCACGAATCCAAACTAATCGAATTGCAAAAATTCATATTTCTCAATATAGATTTACTGTAAATTTTAGGTAGTTTGTGTTGTGTTTATCCTTATTCATCCTTATTTGCCGCATATTATCGTTCCCTCATATTATATTTCCCGTATAACGGCAATTGCGGGATACTCTGCCTTTAAATATGGTGGCAGCAGCCGTAATTACTGAACCTTGTCCATTTTAAATCCGACAAATATTGAAGTGCGATAATATTAGAACAGATGGACGTTTGTTACAATTCCGTGGAGAAGCTACTGAAGCAATTGTGATGACACTCAGTTTGTAGATAGCTGAAGACCCAAATTGATACTCGAATAGAATTGTAAGGCACAGTTTTTATCCAGTCAATCAGTCTATATTCATTTTCTACCCAGATACCCATCTGCGTGATCGCCTAGTCTAAATGTGTGCATTATCTGCGCCATTAAGCAGCGTATGTAAACCCTAAGCTGTGAGCCGTGTAAATCGCTCGAGCGTAATGAGGTCCGCGCCCGCTGGCGACCGCGCGCCGACTGACCACTGCCCGCAGACTGTCCCCGCGTCATTAACTCGGCCGGGGCGGCGGCGGCTTCGCAACTACCCCCAGCTCGTTTTGGCTTAGGCACGCTAATTCCATTGCGGAATCATGTGTCGCGTGAGAATTAACTTGAGATTTGGAGCTTTTACTGTTCGTGTGTCTGTAGAATATCTGTGGAAAAATAACACGTCTTTAACTGAATATTTTTCATCGCCGAGCCTAAAATAGTTATTATTACACCTAAACATATAGGATTATCCCAGCAGTAGGTTTGGTTCCTTTTATATGTAAATCTAACTGTTATTTTTTAAGCTACATGCATACATTTTTTGATTTAACTAATAACTAAAAATGAGTAAACAAATGTTTAAGCGTGTATTTTTAATTTCATTTTTTAAAGTTGAAAATGGTGATCCCTGTTGGGACGTTAACGTCTTAAATTTTGAACTATAGCCTTATTTATTCATACTTAACTATGATTATAACAAGTTTGGAAATCGGGAAAGTCTTTGGGAAGAAGAAATTAGGAGGACACTCAGAAGGTCTATCTTTTTATCTTCTCTAATTACACTAGGATTAAGGGATAAAAGTAAACATATTTATAGTATATGTTTACTTTTGATTTTTTATATATAATAATATTTAACGAATTTTAGCGTCGGTGGCGCTGTGGATTGGAAGGCAAGTGCCGAGGCACTTGCCTCCAATGGGGAGGTCGGGGTTCGAGACCTGCCATGTACCAATGTGTTTTTCGTTTCGAATTTCATATGTACATTTGTCCGAAGCGAAAACATCGTGAGGCAACCTGCATACATCTGCGAAGAAATTCAATGATGTATGTGAAGTCGACCAATCCGCACTGTGCCAGCGTGGTTGACTAAGGCCTAATCACCCTAACATGGGGTAGGCTCGAGCCCCTCGATGAGGACGTACCTATATGAGCTGTGATGATGAACGAATTTTTGGCTGTGTGAAATAGAGTTGAATTTAGAAAGATCCTCACTGTTTGAGTGCTAAAACTTAACTGTAGAAACTTTTGCTGTTCCAAAAACAAGCTTGATACATTATTTATTATTGTACCAATATTAACGCAATTGAAATAGATACTCATCACATCCCATCCTAGCTCATTATACGTCCCCACTGAGGGACTCGGCGAGCCTTCCCTAAGTGAGGGTATTTAGGCCTTAGTCAACTACGCTGGCCCAGTGCGGATTGTCGACTTCACCTACACGTTTGAATTGCTGCGCAGATCTATGCAGGTCTCGCGACGTTTTCCTTTACCATAGGAGCGTCGGACAAATGAACATACATATATATGAAATTCGAAAAAAACGAAAAACACATCGGTACCTATATGGCAGGATTGAGTCCCGGACCTTCTGATTAGAAGACCAGTGCCGAGTCCACTGCATACTACATATGTACGAAGAAAGCAACGCGAAGCTTAACACCTCGTCTGAAACAAAAATTGATACAGGCAGCCCGGAGCCAAATGGAAATCGCAGTATCAATAAAACCTCAGCTCTTACATAACTTTTGGCCGTATTAATTGATAATTCGGATTCATAGTCTGATTATCCGATTAATTATGGCGCACCGCGGAGATCAGTGATGTAAATGTGAACAAATTTTATCTGAACAACCGGACGGGGTTGTTTTTCGATTATGGCTTTTAGAGCGTGGCGCTTATAGCTGTTTTCCCGTTGCGTTTGTGGACTAGTTGGCGCGATGTTGAGTGTTATTGAAATAAATTGTTCTACGTTATCTTGTGATTTTAACAATGGCAACGCCGGTGTTGTTTATTTGAGTTTTTTTTATTACTTTACATTTGGCGCCCTGTATAACTGAGTTCCGCGCAGACAAAGTCGCGGGCAACAGCTAACATACGTTATTCATAAACATACACTTTATTCATATAGCTTGGGATTGTTGTGAAAGTAGATAAATATATATGGTTCGGTGGTTCTCGCGTCGCACCCGCTGCCGCTGTCATCGTTCCAGGCGAACTATCTGAAATAGTATTTCTCTCACGGTTCACTTTGCGTTATTTTATTACGCTTAAAATTCTGTAAGGTCATTCGTTCTGTTATGAATTTCCCGGGCGGCGGGGCAAGCTACGTGCAGTGCATCGGTTCCCGAATTCTGTTCGATCGAGCGAATTGTTTGACGTGAATTTCATAGTTTCAATTGCTCACTAACTTTTCAAGCCTTCTTTGTCCGCACCACCAAAGTTCGCTAACAAACCTATTAACTATTAATTAAGAGAAAACACTATGGTCGCGAGAATTCAAAAATATGTTTTTGTGAAAATATTTAACAAAAAATAAAAACCGACTTGAAAAACACTGAGAAGTTAAAAATAATATAAGAATAGGTACAGACAACATCACACTTCTATATTGAAGTCGGTGCTAAACGATGATCTCCTAGAAAGTCTTAAAATTTGTCACCGACTTCAATATAGAAGTGTGATGTTGTCTGTAGGTAGGTACGAGTACCTATTCTTATATTATTTTTAACTTTTCAGTGTTTTTGAAGTCTGCTTTTATTTTTAGTAAAATATTTTTTATATTTAACTTTTTAGTGACTAAAATCTTTTTTGTGAAAGTAACCCTAGTTAAATACCAGTTCACCTTCGGTGAGCTGGTATTTAATTAGCGTTTCCCTTGATTTTCATAGGATCCCATCATCAGATCCTGACTTTGGTGACCTTAGGACCACCCTAGGAGTACACTCTATCGAATACAAAAAAAATTTTGAAAATTGGTCTACAATTGGCAGAGTAATCGCGTAACATACACACAAAAAAAACATACACATCGAATTGAGAACCTCCTCCTTTTTTGAAGTCGGTTAAAAATGTATTAGTGTCGCGCTGTGCCCCCGAACTAACGAGCTAAGTGTGATAGAGACATCTGCAGCTCAGACCGAAGATACCTATGAAAAGTACACCAAATAATCGTTTCGAAGTCCCCTGTTTTCTTTTCTAAAACAAATTAAAGAAAGACTTTGGCTGTGTTTCTATGTTTTGCCTTCATCATAATCTCGTCTGTTTGTTGGATGTTTGAAAGCAACAGAAAGCTCTGACATTTTTTTAGGTTTATGAAGGTTTAAATATCTTTTAATAATTAACATTATGAAAAAATCATTGTGTGGTTTTATGAAACCACGATTAAATGTTTTTTTTTCGGATCGTAGGCATTTAACTGAAAATGTCCGTAACATTATTCAATCAAATCAAAATCGCATTCTTAATCTTAACTTAAATCTTTTTCTTCTGAAAAGAAAATTATAAAATATATAAAAAAACTGATTAATAAAAAGCAACACAGTAATAAAGGAAGGAAAAAACAAAGTAATAAAATAAACAAAAAAGCAATAAAAAAATCATCGTCTGTCAGCTCATATACGTCCCCACCGAGGGGCTCGACCTACTGCCGCACAGATTGCAAGTCGAAGATCCAATTCTGATCTATGTGAAGTTGACAAATTAAAGATCTAATGTTTTTGTGTAGGTAATGTGGCATGCGATAGATGGACGTAAATCATTTGACGCGATGTAAAAAAAGCTTCACTTTAAAAAGGAAAACATAGCAATATGCTAAGAGTGGCCTTAGATTTTTTTGGTAAGAAATAGAGCAAATAGTTGCCATTATCCAGAAGACTACTTTTGTATGGAAAAACGGGCCGTATGATATCCTCTTGATGACGTATACATGGACGACGTGGATGTTTATAAAATGAAGTATGGCATACAATACCTACATGTAGATAAATTAAGCGAATCGCCCGTTTCGCTGCAGCGAGCGTTGCGCTGCGTCAGCGCTCAATGGGTGCGAAATTTATGCGCGCGCGCAGACCCGCGCAAGTGACAGATATACGAGTATTGGCGGCGCCGGGGCCCAGCGCATTCCATTCGCTCTTTACACGCGTTGGGTATAAGTAGGGATGTTGGATTCTCCGCTTTGATTGCGGAAGGTCGGATCTCGCGATTGTTTTGACATCTTATTAGATTCCGACTTCATATCCGGCTATTTTTAGCTGGCGGGATTGATATGCAAAGATTGAAACAGTGATTATTATTATTTAATACTAGCTATATAAATATCTCGCGTCATAGTGTTTGTCCGGGATAAACTCCGAAACTAAGTACGATTATAGACGCGTTCCAGATAATCACGGATTTGCAACATTTTTAACATCAACGCGATTCATTAGCCTTTCGTGTTAACTTTTCGTGCCGGTTTCGTGTGTTCCATTTAAGCATTTTTGCCACGAAAACATCAAATAACTATGCTAAACATTTTATTCCAGTGGGTGCGAGATCAATTAGATACGACCTCTGATATCGGCTTTCAAAGGGAATTGTTCAGTTTGTATGGGTGCTTTGGCTTAACATGAACAGCAATGAAACTTATTAAAAATTGTCAGTTTTAATTTTTTGTATCTAAAAATATGTAATTCAAGTAATATAATCGCGGGAAAGTCTAGTGATATGCCAAATAGGCAAACGTTATATTCCAGTAAGAAGTTGCTAATGTTTGTGACTTTAATCGTATATTAGTCGAAAATGATATTATTAGTAATTAAAAAATATAATAGTGTACATTACCAACCACTGTTTTCATCAAATTATATATTTTTATACATGCTTGGGATACTATACCGAGATAACAGTATCAACATCAGACGCAGGTAAGTATCCAAATGTCTGTGTCCACGGATATAGCCGGGTCCTCATTTCGAGCAATATCGGTATCCATTATAAAAGCAAATCGGGTTGACAGTAAAAGAGTCGAAAAAATTACATTCACTTCACTGTACTGTACTACACTGTATACAAAGGCGAAGCTAATTCTTTTTAAAAGCATATATTTATAAAAATAAATAAATAAAATAAATAAATAAACGATTTTACAAAAGATGCAGTTTTTTATTGTATTGTTTTATGGGAATTAATTTTAAAGTCATAATATCTATCGACTTTTTGTTAGCAATCAATGATTTTTCAATGCATATTTTACGTAAAAGCCACACAGAAATTGATGGTTTCACTTTTGTCAATAGTGCTACTTAATTAAAATATATTATTTTGATGCTTACTTTCCTTCGACGAGCATGTGAAAAATATTTTTCATACATTTAATTAAACTCAACAGTAAAAATATTTAAAAAAAAATAACTTGTTCACGAAAAGCTGAAATTGAACAATACCCTTTGACATTTGGACTCTTTTTTTCACGAATCAAGAAGATTTTTCAGCGAATTTTAAAAATAAATTGAAAGATATTTATAGGTTAACCGATTCTGATTTGTATTACTTATGTGAAATATTAAGATACTGCACTAAGTAGGTGAGGTGTCACAATTCAGCACCAAAATGTCAACATTTCTTTTAGGAGACACAAAACCAGGCAAACATCAGATGTCAACCACCAGCAAAGTGGTGATACTTATCTGGAACACAGCTTGTATGTAATTTGGTCAAGCTTAAAACATAGAATAGCTTATAGCCCGATTATTGACATCGATATTTATTATTGCGTTGAACTTTAGGATGGCGAAACGTAGTTCGTGGGCACAGCTAGCACAGAAGTAAGGAAGCACGGACCTAAAAAAAAGATTTTGTAGGTCCATGTAAGGAAGGAACAAATAACTGGTTACTGTGACCTGACATATTATGGCAACGTTACACATATGGGTACCTTGAAGGAGTTGTAAATTTGCAAATCTTACAGGAACAACATGTACTATAAGTGACTGCAACCAAGGTTCGGAACCGGTTAAAAATATACCGGTTAATATCGGTTTATTTCGGTTTTGCTCCGAACTTTTCCTGAGAACGCGAACGTTATAAGAACTTTACTATGACATAAATAAAGCGGTTTAATTGACATTGTATCGTGTTATTGACTTGAAGCCGCGTACGCCCGCGCAGTACGTTTTAACGTATGTACATTGACGTCTGATTTGCGTAGTGGATTTACAAACCACTATCATTTGTAAGTATTTAAGATAAGTAAAAAGCGAAAGAATACAATATATAGGTACATACTTTGATTACGTCGCAAACAACAGTTATTCAAACTGCGAAGAAGTGAAGTAGGTACTGAATAAAACTAAACAGTATCAATCTTGCGTTCTATTAACCGGTTTTTATTACTCCAAACCGGTTTATTGATAAAAACCTTTATGTAAACATTCTTGCAAGAACCGGTTAAAAAAGCGGTTTACTGGAACGAAACCGTAATAAAAAGATTCTGCTCCAAGTAGGTACATGATAATGGTTTGAAAATTTAACCGGTATCCGAGCCTTGACTGCAACCACTTATACAATTAGGTACAACTTAATGGTATAAAGAAGGTAATTCTACTTACTCTATTGTAATTTGTATCCCTTCTGTTCAGCAATTCTGCAATTTCCAATTTCTGTATAACTTAATGGTCTTTCATAACAAGTTTGTTTTAGATGAAAAACATTATATAGTGGCAAATTCGACAGTTATGATCTTTTTAAATTAATTTTTTTTTTGTTTCAGGTAAGCGCGCTTTACAAATTCTTAGCATCGAAATGAAAGCAAGGTAAGTGGTTATATTAAGGGCTATTACGGTACGTCTACTCTCTGGAGATTAATTTTCTTCGCCTTTAGTTTGTCGCGTTAAATTACTTACACTATTAGTCGCACGGGGTCCATCGGACCCCATAACTATTTTGTGATTTGAACAATAATAAATGCTAATTTATATTCATATGTAGAAACTTTAAGAATAATATCTTAGTTTAAGGAACTAATAAGCTTCTAAACATCAATAGCACAAAAACTTCAAAAACAGTGTTAAAAACACATAAAAAATAACATTACAACTATTACACTAACTAATATTTTTTCTGTATTAAGACCTGTCACACAGATGGGATCCTGAAATCATTAAAATAGCCTATTGGTATTGAAGTAGGGAATAGAAAGAAGGATCTGAAGGAAAAATCATACTACACCATTAGTCGCACGGGGTCCACTGGACCCCGAGCACCCCCATATGGCAACTTGTAATTGTCGCCGCGGCTGGCGAAACACTGAGGCATGAGGGACGCATGAGCTTAGGCAGCTACCTGGACGTACAGTCGCGTACTATCTATATTTGACAAAGTCTGACAAAATCCAAGTCGATTGGGGTCCAATAGGCCCCCCGCGCATTAAAGGTTTAACCATTTTATAGAAAAGGGCTAATAGGTACTATAGGCGACTGTAGCCACTTACCAACTTAGTTGTATAAGAAATCAATGGATTTATGGATTTCTCGTGTTACTTAGCATTTTTACAGAATGTGCACTCATACATAATATAAAACCGATATCTCTTTCAAAGCGTTATAAATCTTTAAAAGATATACAAACATATTTACTGTTCTAACTCATAGAAGTAGTGATTTATGGGCAATATTTTAAACTGGTAAATGTTACCGATGGCGTGGCGCATCCAGTCTTTGTACCGATTTAATTTAATAATGTTATATTACTCGCATACTGCTCAGCATATTAATGTATACATCGCGGGTTAATTTACGATATAATCTGTATACAATAACCGCGATAATTTATTACTGTACAGTGCTTGGTTTGATGTTTTTATCGCTGCCTGGTCGAAACTCTACATTTATCTTCTCTGCACTCTACATCGTCTGAGCAAAGTTTGACGTCATAACTACTTACTGTTTGTGACTTACTGTGTTTCTCAGATTATTGGTAAAAATGTAGCTAATTAATAAAGAGCTTGCTTTATTTTTACAGAATTTCATAAAATCTGTAAAAAATTTAAAATTGTGTGTTGTTAATGAAGTAATAATATATTGTTACGTTTGCGGGGTGGTTTTGTATACTCGAAGAAAATATCGAAACACCGACAATTTAGAGATAGGATTTAATGGAGCACTTAATAAACCACTTTACTAAATATTGAACACTATGGACACATAACACTTCACTATAAAACGTAACTAAACACTGAACACTATGGACACAGAATACTTCACTATTAAATGTAACTAAACACTGAACACTATGGTATGAACACATAATACTTCACTAAAAAACGCTTCCAACTTGCAGTTGATCGTTCCAAGTCGCTTGTATCGCTCGTTTCGCTCGGTTTCTGTCCGTCCGTCAGCATAAGCCCTTGCGCTATGTAGTACCGGTTAAAGTTCGCGGCATTTCGAGAATGGTCGATTCTTGATCATTCAATGCCCAATCGATTGTTTGTCTTTCCTTCTGGAAAGCTCCATGGTACACCTGATTATGTTTTCTGTCTCTGTCAGCATGTCTGGAAGGTTCTGGATGCATTTCGATATGTCTTTTGCTCACTATTTGTTGTCCCTTTCTTATCGTGCTATCTCACTGACTCCTATTAAAAATTTTGTTATATAATGAAGTGTGCTTCAAAGGCCCATAAGGGGTCCTGAAAACGGGTTTTCGGGACACGGTGCGGTTCGGTTATGGGAAGCCTGAAACGGACTGAAAACATGTATCAGGCGCCTAAAAAAGGCAGCTTGGGTGACATTTCGATATGTATAGTATGTAATAGAGCACCTCCTGGAATGCGCTGAACCGCGTTTTGAGGCTACTGAAAACGTTTTTAAGGCAAAGAAAACCACGCCGGAAGATTCTTATACCATCGGCGTAACAATATCAATATCAATTGATTAAGTTCTCAGTACACTGTGGTGGCATCATCCCCGTTTTTGAAGTAGCAGGTTCAAATGCTGCCTGAGGTGGTTTTTAGGGTACCCTTGTAGAATCACCTCGTTGTCCGTCTGTCTGTTAAGAACCTTTCCCTCGGGAATGCGTAGAGACGTCAAACTGAAATTGATATCAAATACTCGGATCTGCCGTTATCTTTCAGCTGTGAAAAACTCGAAGTTGTAAGTCTACGCCATCAAAGATATGACCGTTTATGTCGCGTATTTTTGCAAATTTCGCGATTTGACAAGGGAATCAAAACCTATAGGGTACCTGTTGATCTAGAATTATGACAAAGGAGCAAGGTCTTGTAGCTCACGTTATGAAAGAAATATGAAAACTGTAAATCTATACTAATATTATAAAGCTTACCTACTTACTTACTTACTTACTAGTATTATAAAGCTGAAGAGTTTGTTTGTTTGGTTGATCGCGCAAATCTCTAGAACTACACTGGTCCGAATTGAAAAATTATTTTTGTGTTGGATAGCCCATTTATCGAGGAAGGCTTTAGGCTATGTAATATCACGCTAAGACCAATAGGAGAGGAGAATCAATGAAAAATGTTGCTAAAACGGGTAAAATTTAGAAGATATAACTGTAAGTACGCGTTGAAGTCTTTTATAAGGCGATACGTAGTTCGCGGGCACAGCTAGTATGTAGTACATAATTAGAATCTTTTATTCTTAGATGAGTTCTAAGTTGATGGCACTAAGTGTGTACCTTTAATGTGTGCTGATGTACCTTTAATACTAAATAAATAAATAAATTTGTACAGAATTAAGATACAATCAATATCAAGAAGGGTGGATTGAAAACAAGAACCCTTGAAGTCCCGGAGTACTCATATGAGTACGCCGCAAAATCTCCCGAAACATAAAAAAAATGTATGTAAATAAAATGCTCCTGTGTGTTGCAGTACCCAAAGCAACATTAAGCAAAAATATGGACCAAACATTTTGATTATTGTACGTATATTGACGCCAATGCTATTAACTGCGAGTTCCTTGTAAAAAACCGACGATATACTTGTAAAAAAATCAATATATACATCGATTATAAAGAATATCAAAAACAATTTCTAAATATAAACAACTTAAAAACACACATAGAAGGCAATAATACTCAAAAAAGTGCAGCGGTCATTCCTCACCTAGTAAGTGACGAAACTGAAGGGTCTTTTTTTCGATAACAAAGTTGAAAACGCATTTACAATTTTGCATCAAAATATACACGGACTATGTGCTAAAAAAGAACTTATTGAAATAACGCTTTCTGATTGTGACTTGGATCCGGACATATTATGCTTTACTGAAACGTTCGTAAAAGCCGGAGATGAAAAACAAATCATCCTAAATAATTACGAATTAGCAAGTAGCTACTCACGGCCCAATAAGAGAGGGGGTGCATGCATTTTAATAAAAAAAGGAATCGAACATAAAAACATAACGTGCTTCAATAGCCTTTCGACGACATATCATTTTGAGATGTGTGCAACAAATTTGATCTCAAATAACATTATTATAATATGCATATATAGAATCCCAACAAAACTTAGGAGACATACGGAATTATTCTTTAGTAGTTTAAGTCTACTACTAGATAAATGCTTAGCGAAACATTCAAAAAAGAAAATTATTATAGCAGGTGATTTAAATATAAACACAATAGAAAAAAATGCCATCTCCGCAAGGTTAGAAGATATATTAAAGAAATATAATCTAATTACTCACATTGCCGTTCCTACTAGAGGCAAAGCTTGTCTAGACCTTGTTCTAAGCAATATCGAACATGCTATAGGGTCTATTCACACTTTGTGCCTATCAGACCACGAAACCGCGCAGGTTCTAAGATTTACAACACCACAAAAAAAACAAGCCCCAAAAAATACATTCATTTTCAAACGTTGCTACTCGAACGAAAATATTAAAAAGTTTAAAAAATATATACAAAGTCTTTCTTTCAGTAGTGTATATGTCTAGGAAGATTTAAATGCTGCCTTTAATGAGTTTCATGAGCTTTTTAGTTTACTGTATACTCTTTGTTTCCCGTTGAAAAAACTCAAAATAAATCAGCTAATCAAATCTCCATGGATAACAAAAGGTTTAAAAAAGAGTTCTAGAAATAAAAAAACACTACGCTTTAAATACTATCGTTCTAAGAGCAAATCTGATAGGCATAAATATCTACACTATAATAAGCTGCTAAAAAAGTGTATATTCAAAGCAAAAAGTATCACAAATCAAAAATATGTTACAAATAGTAAAAACAAATGCAAAGCAACATGGAATGTTATAAAGCAAGAGACGGGTAAAGCTTTCCATGGAACTAGCATAGACAAAATAATAAACGAGGGTAAAGAAATAATCAAACCTACAGAAATTGCTACGACATTTAATAATTACTTCATAAACAATACAAATAAAAAAAATGACAACTTAGAAATAACTACTCAAAATTATTTAGTAAATACTATTTTTATAAAACCGATTGACGAATCTGACGTTAAGAAAATTATAGGACATTTAAAAAATACAAAATCTGAAGGCTATGACAACATAAGTACGCAAATAATAAAGAGCTGTAAGGACGAAATATGTACAGTATTGACTTATCTCATAAATCTATCACTGACAACAGGTACTTTCCCAAATAAATTAAAAACGTCAATAATTAAGCCGCTTTATAAAAAAGGAGACAAATATAACATTAATAATTACAGGCCAATAACACTGATTTCGATATTTTCCAAAATATTTGAAAAAGTAATGCATGACCAGTTACTTTCCTTTTTTGGAAAGCATGCCATCATAAAACGAAACCAATACGGATTCCAGAAAAATAAATCGACCACACATGCAACATTCAATCTAGTAAATGAGATCTTGCAAAACGTAAACAATAATTTTTTTACCACAGGTATGTTTTTGGATATGTCAAAGGCGTTTGACTTAGTCTCATATAAACAGCTACTTACCAAATTGGAACATTACGGAGTCCGAGGACCTGCACTAGAATGGCTAAAATCCTTTCTTGAAAATAGAACACAATATGTCGAGATAATGCAATTTAATAAAGAAGGCATAAAACAAAATTACAAATCAGAACTAAAAATAAATAGTTTTGGTGTTCCCCAAGGAAGTATCCTCGCGCCACTGCTATTTCTAGTGACTATTAACGACCTTCCAAATGTTACAAAACATAAGATGACTTTATTTGCAGATGATGTCTCAGTCATTGTCACCTCTGATCAGCAACAAAATGTAGAACAACATAATAATGACATAACAAATACTTTAGGACAAATAATTAAATGGCTAGAACAAAATAACCTCAAAATAAATCTAAATAAAACACAAATAATGAATTTTAATAATTTCTTGACTAATATAATAAGTGTTAATTACGATGGACATATCTTAAATGATGCAGAAAAAGTTAGATTTCTAGGTATAGACATAAATTAAAAATTTGACTGGAAAGAACATATAGAAATGGTATGTGACAGGATAAATAGATTCTCGTTTGGACTATACAAGTTGACAAGAATGGCAAATAAAAATACCGCTATTACTGCCTATTTTGCATACGTTGAATCAGTGCTTAGATATGGCCTAATAATTTGGGGAAATGGCACAAATATTCATGATGCCTTTGTTGCTCAAAAAAGGTGTATCAGAGCTATAGTCCACATAGCCTCTGATGTGTCATGTAAACCTTTCTTTAGGACATTGAATATATTACCATTGCCATGTCTTTACATTCTTATGATAAGCAAGTTCGTCAAACAAAACATAGGCTTGTTTACGAAATTAAATAATGTCACAAATAGAAATCTGAGAAATCCAAACAAACTTGTGCTTGAAACGGTTCCAAAAACCAAACGCTTCCTCAAAAACAGCCATGCAATGTGTATTAAATTTTTTAATAAAATACCTGAAAACTTGAAACAATTACCTTTAACTGTGTTTGCCAGACATTTACGTAAATGGCTCTTACAGAAAACCTTTTACTCGGTTGAGGAATTCCTAGCACACATGTAGAACATGGATTAATCTAAATTAAATTAAGTAAAATTAAAATGATTTGAAATTTAAATTAAATTGAATTAATTAAATAAAATATTGAATTTAACTGAAATAAATGAAATGACAGTTGAATTAAAATGAATTACCTACTAAGAAATAAATTATATTGAATTAAATTAGATTAAGTAGGATATTAATTTCATTCTAAATAGAGCGACTGGCTTGAGATTGAATTAAACAAGCTAATTTAATAACTTTTAATAAATAAATATAGTTATGGACTTAATCAAATTAGATACATTAAATAAACAAGTTAAATTATATGAAACATAAATAATAAATAAAACATTTTATTCGGTTAAGGAATTCCTAGCACACAAGTAGAACATGGATTAATCTAAATTAAATTAGGTAAAATTAAAATGATTTCAAATTTAAATTAAATTAAATTGAATTGAATTAATGAAATAAAATATTGCAATTAACTAAAATTGAATGAAATGACAGTTGAATTGAAATGAATTACCTAATATGAAATTAATTATATTTAATTAAATTAGATATAGGTAAGTAGTATATAAATTTCAATCTAATTAGAGCGACTTGGTTTGAGATTGAATAAAACAAGCTAAATTAACCACTTTAAATATATATAGTTATGGACTTAATCAAATTAGATAAATTAAATTAACAAGTTAAATTATTTGAAACACAAATAATAAATAACGTTATTATAATGCTAATTGCGACTCTTTATAATCGATGAGTCACTGATTTTATAAAACCTCTTACATTTGCATGCTGATATTGTTATCTGCTAAATAGGTTAGAACTAATTATATGTTTAAGAACGCAATGTACCCTGTTTATAGCAAATAAATGATTTGAATTGATTTGATTTGAAAGGGCCAAGACTCAGTGTAGATTTTTTTGAAACGCCCTAAAAAGAGCAAAAAACACTGATTTTCAGCCATTACCCATGTTGATGGAGAGGCTTAGGGCATAGAGAAGAGAAGCAAGTGCAAGCCAATAACATATCCTAAACATCGAACATGTTTGTTCCAAACCATTATCTAATTCTGTGGTACCTACTAGTTTTTAATTTACTATAGTTAAAATGAGTGTAATAAATGTATCTATCATTTTATTTTATCGCCAAAAAACATCAACATTGTCACTATCCACAATGGTTTTGGACAACCCTATCTCGTTGCCGTGGCGACCGTCACCTCGAGCGTAACGATTCGGCCGCGATTATCTCGAAGATTCGATTAAAAAAAACCCTGAGCTCGAATACGAGACGAATTATATCGACAAAGGGACTAATTTCATAGCCCCTAAGACTCTTGCTTTGTGAAATGAAATTTTACGTTTTTCTCTCTTCTATTCCTTTCTCGTTATTACGAATCGCTTACGGCTCGTGGACGGCGCCCGGTGCGTAAAGTCGCCCACGAAAAATGCCAAATTGTCTATTATATTTTTCATTGTTCATATTTTTTGTGTCTAACAGAATTTTGAAATTGTCGAGTTATAACTTATAAAAAAAAGGTCGCAGATATGGAGCTGTTTCAAAAATGTAATATTTAACCAATTACGGTGTTACTCAAGAAGTTTTTATATGTTGTCTAAAGTTGGACACTGTTTAAACATGACGCTATTTCTAATTGTACTTTTAAAACAAATGATGCAGTGTTTTACTAATGACAGCGTTAAAATGTTTTTGTATGTACTGACACTATATAGGCGCATTCCAGATAAGCATGGATTTGCAACATTTTGTAACGGGATATAATAAAAAGTAGACGTTGCAGAATCACACTGATTTAATTTCGATTTACAATCGGGCAGAGTTCCGTCTTAGAAACAGTAAAACAGAGAAGTGATCTAAATATGAGATGACGCGGCATTTTATAGTTTCTCCGGTAGTAAGGCGCTAGCTTGGCTTGGCTCTGATTGGCTGGCTTGGGCTGGCTGGCACATGGCTGCACGTGCTTGGCTCTGATTGGCTGGCTTCGGCTGGCTTGCGATTGGCTGAGGTGGTGTGGCGCGTAACAGTCGGCCGTCCTGAAACAATCATTGCTCCCGCAATGGAAAAACACGTGGTTAGGTTTCAAGTAGGTCAATGAGATCTTCGGTTTCAAGCTGGTCATCAGAGCTACTGGCACTGTATGATATAGGGTACTGTGATTCTGTGATAGGGCCTCAAGAGTCCGATGCAACCAGGCTAGTAAAGGCCACAAACACAGTTTTAATGTTTGAAAACTATCGACTTGTTCAGTGCCCCATTTCCATAACTGCGTTTTTCTTTGTTAAATCTGTTAAAGGGCAAGCAATTAAATTGCGAAACTTTTAATAAATTTACGGAAATAGCTACATAGCCCTATAAATTGACGTATTTCATGAACACTACTAGGGGTAGGAAACTGTGACACTGGTAACAATTTTGATTCACCTGGTTGAATGCCATTCGAAGATATCTCATGTCCTAAGTATGTAATTTTGTTTTATAAAAATGAACACTTACTCACATTTCACTTTAAATTTTCCGATCTTCATTTATGAAGAACTTTTTGTAAAATATCTAAACCTGACTGAACATCAAAAGAGGGTAGCAACACATTGTCTAAGAATGCTAAAATTTCATATTTATCGGGAAAGTCATTGTGGGTTTTTGAACTACCGCCTTTTGTGATTGGAATTTCGTATTGAATCTACAACCTTATTCATTATTCGTATAACAACAGACGGTGCGTTATCTAAGCCAAACGGAACACGCGTATATTCAAATACCAATGTGGCGTTATAAAGGCTGTTATGAGGTTATCTGCAGGGTCGATTTTGACCTGATGGTAACTTTGTGCCAAATTAAGACTCGTAAAGAAATTCTTAACGGCTAATTTGGAGACCTAATCATCGATATTAGGCAAGGGTCAACACAAAGTCTACTATCGCCGTTCTTTTTTTTTACGAATTACGGGAGAAGCAAAACATGATTCAGATTCTTGAACTATACCTGCGTCTAGCAATTCAGACACTTTGGATCTAACTACTGACTGTGCGACAAGCTGTAAGGTGACGGTATATAGGCTGTTCACTTGTTAACTTTATTTTTATGTTTAATAAATCTGTACATCCTAATAAGTCTTGTGTTTTACTCGCAAAATAGTCAGGGAAATTGATTAGTAAAGCAATCAAATAATCATAATCGGTTTTTATTCAATAGATCTGAACTGATTTATATGTTTGATGCCCCGATTGTGCTAATATTGGCTTGGCTAGTGTGCAATAGATTATTTTGGCTACAAAGGTAGTGCAATAAAATAATGTGGGCTAACCTGAACCTCCGAAGGCGGTGTAGTAGTGCAGCTGGTGAGGGCGAAGTGCTGAGCAGAGCCAACAGCTTCTTACTAACGAGGCAGACATTTTTTTGTGTCCTTGTCGGCTGACGACATCTTTACTTGACGGGCTTGTTCAAATCCAAATTGACGGTGGCTGGTAATCATTCATCACACATAGGAAGCCTTCGTATAATTCTTCGGGACGCTCGCAATGATATGCTCTCGCATTCGCTTGTGCTGGTGGTGGTAGACCGCGAATGATGCATGAGACAACTGCGCTGTCTGACAACTTACACCCAAAACACATGGCGACTTTGTCCTGATAATATTTGGTCATCGAATCCATATTTGCGATGTCTGGGATATTTTTTTTTTGCAATATTTTTTATATTTATCCCACTTCTGATATGTAACGGGATATAATAAAAAGTAGACGTTGCAGAATCACACTGATTTAATTTCGATTTACAATCGGGCAGAGTTCCGTCTTAGAAACAGTAAAACAGAGAAGTGATCTAAATATGAGATGGCGCGGCATTTTATAGTTTCTCCGGTAGTAAGGCGCTAGCTTGGCTTGGCTCTGATTGGCTGGCTTGGGCTGGCTGGCACATGGCTGCACGTGCTTTGGCTCTGATTGGCTGGCTTGGGCTGGCTGGCACATGGCTGCACGTGCTTGGCTCTGATTGGCTGGCTTCGGCTGGCTTGCGATTGGCTGAGGCGGTGTGGCGCGTAACAATTTTCAACATTTTTAGCATCAAACTTGTTTTATTTACCTTTAGTGTTTACTTTGCGTGCTGGTTTCGTGTGTGTTTCCATTTCAACATTTTTGCCACGAAAAGTTAGCATCTCTCATACGCCCAATATGCCAGGGCATAAACACATCTCTAGTCATAACAAGTCCTCTAATACCACTTCTTGACAGCTTTCAAATTTGACGTTTGTACTTTTATTTCATGAATTTAAAAAAAAATTTTAGTCGATTCTGATTTGTTTATTTGAAATTTAAAGTTACTGGACTAAAAAGGTGAGGCGTCAAAATTCAGCACGAAAAATCAGTTCCTACTCCTACATTTGCAACAATTAGCACCGCTAAATATAAGAAACGCAAAACGAGGCTAACATCAGATGTCAGCACCAGCAATGTGGTGATTCTTATTTGGAACACAGCTACTGTTAAAGTTTTGAAATTCTCTTCCGGCTCGAAGGTTGAGACAGGCAGTGAAATCACTGATTACCGTATCTGGACATCTTATGTCACAAGTTGGCAAGGTGTATATTGAAGTCTTTGTAGCGAAAAAAATTCAAATATTACAGGATCCACATATTGGTGATACCTATTGGTGACAGACTGTAGGCAAATACCACCAGACGAGCAGCCTGCTTGCTTCTTTGTGAACTTTGTATAACATACGTCAAATAGTTTGGTAACATAGTTTCCGTTGAAGTTCAATGCTTTTTGGAGCTTTTATGTGTTTGTATGTGTTTCAATAAATGTGTTTTTATGTGTTTCAATAAATAATTTTATTTTATTTTATTTATTTGGGATAACAAACAGTTGCTACAATATGTAATATTTACACCGTCCTTAAAACTAGGTTAATCATTGTGCAACCAACACCGCTATCCACATGTTAGTTTGATAGAAGTATTACTCGACAATAGAAATTGTAGTTTAAACATACAAAACAGCTAAAACAAACAAAAAAAATTGTAGCTTAAGAATAAATACGCAGATTAATATTCCGTTACTCAATTGACTATTTAGGTAGATAAAGTTTTCAATGTTTCGCAGACTATTTTTTTAAATTTCAGTTCCGATAATGCAAAAATGTCTAAATTTGAAAAGTCAATGTTAAATATGTTAGTGAGGCGACGAAGCGGTGCACGCTCTCCAGCATGAGTCCTACATACTGGAACATAAAACAATCTGGGAACACACACAGCCCGCCGGTGAACACTCCGAGGCACCAGATAACATAGTTTGTTGGTCAGCTCAGTGCAATCAAATGCATTGTTACAAATTTTGTATAAGGTCATAATACTAAGGAGCTTTCGCCTGCAGTCCAAACTCATTACATTGAATTCAGTTAACAGCTGTGCATATGATTGCCTCTGTCGATGGCATCTATAGAAAATATTTCGCAAAAATTTACGTTGTATCCTCTCCAGTGATTCGGTGTATATTGATTTGGTTAAAACAAATAAAGCCTGTTCGCTTTTTTAAGCAAAAAGAAAACTTGTTTTGAGCAAATGTTTCGCCACAAAATTAATTAAAGCCAAAACCCCATTCATCGTTTTGTAAGATTCAACACGATAGCATGAATGATGCTGCGTTTCCCTATCGCCAGGATTTTGCACAGCTAAGTAGACGTGAATGAATAGTGGCCAAAATCCAACGCCGAAATGTGGAGGCCATTATTTATTTAGCCCGCCGTAAGTGCCACTCAAAACAGTGTCTTAATTAACCAGAAACTGAGTGGGGCTGCAGCGGTCGGGCGCTGACAGCGTGACGAGCGCAGCGTACGTAGGCACTAGCCCACCTAGACAAGCATTTCGATAATCGCTAACGCAATCGTTAGAAGGAAAATGTATGCGATTTGATATCAGGTTCGCTGGTCTGGCACACAGTGCAATCAACTCTGTTCAATGCAATCTCCGTTCAATCAAGCAAGGAGAAAACATCAAATTTAATGGGTCACTCAGAAAGGAATGGCGCTCATCAAACTGTTCACTGGGGTCTATTAGGAGCTGCGACAGACCACTTTGGTACCAATTATTGGTTATTGTAATAAGGATTACTTTATTTCACTCTGTAAATTTTGCACAAGATTCTACAATAGAGATAGAATGTTAATCACATATTAATATTTCTAAATATTAACTATAAATAAAACCATTTATAGTTAATATTTAGTATTTATGTATTTATGTATTTATTGCGTAGTTTAGCTCTCCTTGAAATGCAGTGCCCTTGCAGGGTGCCACCTATGTATAACACGTGACAAACAAATAAATAAATAAACAAAGATGGGTCTAAGTAACACAAGACTTAGAGGGTCTAAATAGAAGAGTGATATATTATATGTAAAATAAGGTAATTTTACACAACTTATGGTAGGTAATGTAAAAGTTACAGAAATCTAACATTTTATTAGTCTCAGTAAAATGTCTAAAAGGATAATCATTAAAGATACATTAGTTTTTTGGCTCCCGACGCATAATGACTAATACGTGAAATGACCAATATTAAAAACGCATATTGATAAATACGCATAATGAGTGTTCGAAATCTCGTTCGTTATAACAGTGAACGCATTAAATTCTTTTGCTACAAATGGAAATTAGATTGTAATCTTTAGCTAGCTCATGATATGAGTAATCAATAACTGATTAAAGTAGACATCAAAAAGATATATGTTTAGTTAGAGAACACTATTAAGAAATAAAGTCATCGATTGAAATACAATTATCGATTGAAGTCTTGGGAGGTGGCACAGAAATGTCGTGGCGATGCTTTTAAAATGTGATCAAGTTATTGTCCAAACTCTTTATAAAAGTAATCTGCATACAATGCTCTACCATTTAAATTTTTATGTCATAAACGTTTTACATATTACACGAGTATTCACAGTTATAAAGTGTATCTTAAAAGTTGATAAATTATTTTTTCATTGGTTAACAGCATTTCTAATTTGTGCTGTGTTTGGGTGATTAAAACTTTCTCATTTGGTTTTTTCGGAATTCTAGCTTATTTAAATCTGCTTTAATAGACATACCAGTGTTAACAATAATTATGTACTACGGTATTTTAGTTGGGTTTGTATGTTTTATTCCACTATACTTAATGCCATGGCCAGGTCATTTCACAAAAATTGTCGAAAAAATCATTGTGTGGTTTTTATGAAACCACGATGCAAGTGAAACGGGTTCGGATCGTAGGCATTTAACTGAAAATTTTCGGAAAATTATTCGAATTATATAGGAGTATAAAAAAATCGCGTTATTAAACTTAACTTCAACCTTTTTCTCCTGAAAAGAACATTATAAATAAAAAAAACCATTAATAAAAAAACAAAAAGTAATAAAGAAAAAAATTAACAAAAAGGCAATAAAAAAACTATGAAAATAATAACGCTCTAACGCATAGACCAATCCTGACCTATATGAAGTAGTAGTAGAACATTAAAGATCTCATGTTTTTGTGTAACGCTACATGCGATAGATGGACGACAAGATTTGAGGCGACGTAAAAGAAGTTTCACTTTAATAAAAGTTTAAGACCTACTGTAACGAGATGCATAAAACAACATTTTTTTTGCCATTGCTCTGTTGTTTCGACAGTGAATGTTGTTCAGTTGTAACAGCCCCTTTACATATCAACAGAATTCACCCCCTTATGCCTTAGGGCGCAAAATACGGGTTGAAAGTTTCTATGGATATTATTTAAAATCTGCTCCAATTTCTATGAAAATTATTATTCGAGCTCTTAAATATAAATAACAGTCTTCTGTATAATAGGCTACAAAATTATAATTATAATAGGCTTCCATTAACAGAGACAAGTTTAGGGTTATTTTAAACGTTTTTCGTCATTGAGTAGAAAACAAGTATTGTTTTTTTTTAATTAAATTTCGTCGATATTTATAAAAATTGTAATATCTATGTAATATCACATAATCTAACCTAAGCGACTCATACAGTTGAAGACGTCAAACTATATAGTTATGCTGAACTTTCGATCATTAAAGTCAGTTACAATATACTATCAATATACTTAACTATTGATATCCAGTATTATCAACAATAAGGAATCAAATGTGTAACAAAAATCGCAAAGAATGCAACGTGACAAGCACCAAGGGAACTGCGACTTATTTTAGGCGCGTTCCACCTAAGTACCTACATATTTGCAGCATATTCAACATAATCGCGATTCATTAGATTTTTATAGGATTTTGACCATCTAAGGTTTTTGACCATCGTCAGAGCATGCTTGCTTAGGTGGAAAACGGGGTTTTATATTCTATGCGATTTGTCATCATTTTGTCATTGCAAAAAAGCTTTTTAATTGAAATGATGAAATGTAATCACAATGTAATATATTAGAAATAAACATTTTAAAATGTAATGAAAGAAATAATGCATAACATTGAAAAAAGTGTTATTGTAGCTACTACGAAAAAATACATAAATATGTAGTTGCCATTTTGTAACAGGAAATGCAGTCTTTAATTTTTTGCCGAAAAAAACCGTAGCTTCTATCTGTTTTACGAGTATATTACACTGAAAAATCATATTTTGATAAAATATATTTAATTAGAAATACCGCTTTATTGGTCATAACCTTGATTATGGGGCAAAATCGGGCATCCTCCTTTAAAAAGTTAATATTGGATCAAATCTGACCCCAAATTTTTTATTAGTGGATTCTTCTCCCGATTCTGAACAAACTATATTCAGAAACAAATAATCTAGACCGAGAAATACTTTCTTCTTTGGAGATCCAACGAAGATAGTTCGTAAATCGCTTACGCTTATAACCCTGCTGCGGCCTCCCACTGGTTTGCATTTTACCCACCGCTCATAAATTCGTAATTAAATAGCGAACTAGACTCCCGCCCGAGCTGAATTCTATTTAATTTTTCCACCCGCGGCTCATCTTAGCCCTGGAATTGTGTTAAAATGTAATAAGTGAAACTTTGCACTCGACTCCAACAAGGAAGTCCAACTGTACCGAAGGAGTTACTTTTTTTAACGAATTTCAAACTTAAATTTCAAAATGGAGTAAGATTTGTTCAAGAATTAATATTATTAGGTAGGTATGTTTGTCTCCTTTTCCCTGCTAAGCCATTGATCAGATTATAATGAAACTTTGATTACCTAACTGTCAGACTGAACTAGTGGGAATAAGAGCTTCATGAGGTGTCCACGAAAGTTTGGGGTTGAAATAGTGGATTGTTTTATAAGGGCTGAACAGCACCTATAACAGTCAACTTTTCGAGCGCCGATGTGTAGAGATTGAAATGGGTGCGTTTACCCGAATTAAACATTGTACTTTTCATTTTGAATATGAGGAAAGTAAAACAAGGCTTATATCCCAAAAATATATTTGTGTTCGGTTTTCCCGATTTTTTTTCTTTCCAAATCTACTTTCCCGCGGGAACTACTTACTTTTCCGGGCTAACGGGTAGCCTATATGTTAATCCATGTCGTGATCCGTCTACCTACAAAATTTCATCTAAGTCCATTCAGTAGATTTTGCGCGAAAGAGTAACAAACATCCATAGATCTATACTTACGAACTTTTGCATTTATAATATTAGTGTAGATGCGAAACTAACTCTGTCTGTCTGTTAGGTTTTCACGCCTAAACCGCTGAACCAATTTTATTGAAATTTGGTATAGATATAGCTTAGCTTCTCAGGAAGGACAGAGGCTACTTTTTATCCTGAATATTAATGAGTTCCTCGGAGGACGCGTGACATCACTGAACTAAATACGCAGCCGAGGTCGCGGGCAACTGCTAGAATTTTTGTTAAAATAATATTAAAATACTCTCATATACGTCCCCACTGAGGGGCTGGAGCCCACCCTAAGTTAGGATGTTTAGGCCTTACTTCACATACACCTTTGAATTTCGTCGCAGATGTATGCAGGTACCTCACAATGTTTTCCTTCGTTGTAGGAGCGTCGGCAAATGTCCATTTAAAATTCGAAAACCATATTGGCACATGGCAGGATCCAACCTCGGACCTCCAAATTAGAAGGCCAGTGCCACAGCGCCACCGACACTCACTGCAGACTGCAGATCGTCGGCTGCAGATAACTGGCACTTATTTAAGTTTACGAAAACCTAGCAGATGAATTGCTGCTCGTGGAGATTCTTTACCCCTTGATGACAGGCAATGAAGAATGTCTAGATTAACATAACTATAGTTAGTCTAGTCCAAAAGATCTATTTGCAGTTTTATTTCTATGTGTACAACAATATGAGAACGGCTATCTTACAGCTAAAATGAATTTACGACTTCACTCTGACCTTTTTTATAAAGATGTTCGTCTTAAATGATCTAATTAGATTTTGATTTGAAGATTTGAGATCATCATACGATACAATTCTAAACTGTTGCGGCTTCTGAAATTTTATATTTCTATCGGGCCCATTTCTGAAAGTTAAGAAAATACCAACCGGCATTTCAAGGAAAATATATTATACAAGTCAAGCTTTAGCGTGGAAGGAAGCGTCTACGACGAGGCACTAGCAAACTTCATAATTATGCCGGCGTTTTATTGTTCCGCTGTCAGCAATAAAGTTTTTAGCGTAAATAGAGGCAAGTTTCTTGCAGATCGCTTGAGAGTCGCTACTCGTGTCACTGGGAGCTTCATCAGCTCGCATTTAATTGAATGTTTGATGTTTATTTGTTATGTGCTTTGTCCCTGTGAAGGGTTGTGATAGTTTGCCCCCTTGTGTGACTCCCTCTTCAAATTAGACGGTCAGTGTACAGTCGGCTTCAAAAGTAGATAAACATTTTAGTATCATGTCACACCAACTATTAACAATGCAATATATGTGTAACCATATTAAATAAAAGGAATAGTTGGTGTGACATGGTACTAAAATGCTCTAAAATGCTTATCTACTTTTGAAGGTGGCTGTACATTCATTTACGGATTTATCAATGATATTTTATTATATGATATAGATTTGTCATATGCTTGCACTTTAATCGAAGAAGATGTTCCGATACAGCAACGATAGCAGATATACTCAGTTGCCATTTGTTTTACATTCCCTGCTACATTGATTAACAATTTAAAAAGGACAGCGTAATGAAGACAATATTAAAAAGAAGATGGTTAGAGGATATCATTCGTTAAATATTATATTGCAATTAATAATGTCTGGTCGACATTATAAATTGCAATATTAAGAAAATCATCGAAACATTCTTATGAATCCAAATATTTTTTTTTCTACATATAAAGGTACAATTGATATGAGATCGTTGATGACTTACAAACTTTTAAATCATTATTTGTAACTTTTTAAACACGCAGGATGGCATTCTGTAGTATTTTTAATATAATCAATACCATATACAATCTTGGCAGTCTCGATGCGGACTAAAGATAAAAGTTCCTACAGTACGCGACAGGTCGGCATGGCAATCGAGGTGTGAGATTGAGAGTAGATCGGTGATACCCCGTACATCCCCACAGCACTGGTGCCATCACAGTATGAGTGCTGCACAGGGGCCATACCATGATCGCTTATAGGTAGGTTAAAACAATATTGAAACAGAGACACCGCTCATACTACGTATAGCGCTATCCCGCTCTCAGTGCGGTTTCAATATTGTTTTAGGCGATCATGGTTAGGGGGCAGGTCAGCATAGATCGCATTTATCAATTTCGATATCACTCACGTAGTTGCTTATAGTTTTGTACTCCAAATCTAACGTGGATTGCCGCGTCGACCTGTCGCGTAGGTACTGTAGTTAGGACGTTTGCGAGCGCGTCAATCAACTCAACTAGGTACTTGCCTATTTAAAAAGTGTGTATTGATATTTATTAAAGGATCGTAACATAGTCTTGTACTGACACCACAGTGACTGATAATTATTGTATTTGGATAACTGGTTTATTATAATTTGTGCTGGCAAGGTATAATTATTTTTATTTGATATCAACAGCTATTACATTGATAATTTCCTTCCGTCTAATTACAATTTTGTTTCATTTTTGAAATCAATAAGTGCCTGTAAAGGCGTAAATGTTGAATAAAGATTTTTGAATTTGAATAACTTAGAAACTAGGTACATTACAATTGGTAGGAGATTTATAAATAAACACCGCGTGCAATTAAAACCTGAACAATGTTACAACTAACAAAATTTTGCTGCCTAAGTACTAAGAACTCTTATTGCTATTACAATGATTTGTATTATAATGATTTGTATAGTAATGTGTCACAATATACTCGTATGTCCACGAATTTACAGTTGATATTGTATAGACTATAAATAAATTCTCTATACGGGTGAGTAATCCTAATTTGGTTAATGGTTAGAAAGAGGGGGACTTGGCACCGAGTTGTCTACAAGGTTACCTCTATCTTACCTGTGGGCCTTTAGACAAAAGCCACACACTTATTTTTCCGCAGTCATTCCGCAAATAACATGTATGGAGATGCCATTCATCATCATCACAGCTCATACACGTCCCCACCCGGAGATGCCATTAGCTGCGAAAAAATTGCGTGAAGTTGTCACATTGTAATGTCAACTTGCCATTTATATCTGGGGGTAGTTCGCTTGTTTACCAACTTAGAAGCTCAAAAAAAATATTCGCTAATACTTGTGAAAAAAATATTCTATGAATATACAATTTTGCATTTTTTCAAAAATACTTAAGTCGTTTTAGAATTTGTCAAAGGTAACCTGTTCTATGTATCCCTGTAGATGTGATTAACTTTGAACTAAACGCCAAATCTTTATTCCTGTCTCGGTCTATACGTATAACATTCACCACCCCTTTCATAGCTATCATCCTTCATTAGACTACCTATTGATCAATATTTATATCCTTTCGTTCCGCCAGTCATTCTTCCTCGTTTATTTTAATAATAGCAGTACCTAGATATATCGTTGCTAAACTATTATAGATACTTACCTAACCTACCTAATGTTTTTATACTGGTCTTTGACCGTTTATTCGTGAACTTCACAACTCTGTCATCTACGGACCTAAAAAGCGTTATAGCGATAAATTCTTTAGATGTCAAATATGCAAATCTAGTAAGTTGCTTTTTTCTTGATGTGTATTTATTCTGCAACTGTAAGCCTTAGGGCATTGACTCTATTGATTTCACTAATCCATTTGATATATGTACTACAAACATTATAAATGTAAATGTTTTGAAACATCAAGCTATAGCTACCTTAAAAGACATCACATTTAAGGAGCAGCAGAACATTTGAAAAGTTTTTCTGCTCTTCATTGACGTGAATGTCAAACCTTAATTTATAATTTAAATTACTTTGCCATGAACTTATGTGGAATATCTTAAATATTTTTTTTTATTAAAGTTTGGAAAATTGCAAGTGTTTTCTGTATTTTGATATTTGTCATTATAAACTTACTTGGTGTTGTAGATACTCTAAAAGGACATAAACTACTGTTGTTGGTAAAACGGCAATGCAGTGACAGAAACTAGAATGCAATTAGATTCAAACTCAAACTCAAAAAAATAGAAATGATTCATTAATAAAAAAGGAATCAACGGTAATATTATGAAACACTAACAATAATTCAATAGCTTTCTATTCGGAAGAGGAAGAAAAGTCCTTGGGGGATTCATTGTCAGTCTCTTAGACGTGGTCGCTGCGCTGCGTTGATTGATTCTATTGTAATTTATATCATGTTTTTTTTGTTGACTTTAATGAACACTTATTTCTTAAACGGTATTATTATTACACCTCTGATTTCAAAAAACTAAAGATAGTACTTAAAGGAATAAGCATTTGAATGAATCAGACTTTCTAGCAAAGGACCATTTTTCGTGAGCTTATCTTTAATCCTCACACCAAATATAGCCGTTCGTGTACATACGAGAGTCTATTTTAATTGACTTTTTTATCATCGCTCCAACATCACGTTCTGCTTCAGATTAATCTGTTCTGCCAAGAGCGAGCCCGAAGGACTCACGATAATTATGTAAATATGTATGCGCCCGCGCATCGAGTTTGCATTTCACGCCAGTGTCATGGCGGGCGACCGCGCAGCGCACGCGTTGCTCGCGTTCGGAAACAACGTAAAAAGTGCGCGACATTTTTAATTACCCTGCATCTACAAGTTTTTTTTTTAACTTCTTTTAACGGCACAGGCTTTGAGTGTTGAAATGTATGTGATGATGTGCTATCGGCGATGTTTTGTGCGGAAAATGACAGTGTCGTCGATGCTGATCTTTTAATTATGAAGGAAGTAGATCTGCGGTTTCCTTCGCCTGTGAATAAGGACCTTATTGAAGGATTCAATGTCATCCGGTATTATGTAGGAAATTGCACTAGGTATTTATTTAGAGAAAACGGATTTTTTTGATTGCTTGCTTTTTATCACTTACTTCTGTTTCCAATTTTATTTGGTAGTAAATAAGTGTGTTTTAGGACTTGATGCTTAAACAACTTAGACCTATATTTTTATAAATTTTTCAATTGTTTTGTAAAATAAATTCAATAGAATTTATTTTATAATACAATTGAAAAATTGATGTTTAGTAAGATACTAGCTTTTTAAACTTACACATTTGTTAAACATACGAGTATGTATTTTACCTGTTTATAATAACTTATCGGAAATCGCACATGCTAGCAAAATAAATTTAAGTAAGAAAATAAGACGAGCACTTGATTGATAAACTCATAAAGTTTCTATTTTAATTTTTATACGTACTGAATGACCATAAACAAGAGCCTTTATTACAACTTGAATCCACTGTCCGTCATCCGTTTTAATTCCTGTAATATAATTAAAATTATTCTAAACTTAACCCTAAACGGCGTCTGATTTGATATTGCCTAAGCTAAAACAATTTATCTCTTTAAAACAATAGTTGTAATCAAAATTTGTTCTACAGATATGGTTGGTCACTCACAGAAAGCTTACAAAAAATAATCAGCTTCTAGTTAAGGCTGCAAAGTTCTTTAAGCGACTTAACCTTAAACTTTTTACAAACAGATAGTAATAGTAAAAATTAAACTTTGAGCACTGCACGTGAGCTTTAATCCTCTCGGTTCTTGATTTTGTATTGATTCGTTTGTATTTCAAAACGATGAGGAACATGTTGTGCAACATGTCGCATGTCAAATGCTGAGTAAAAGATGCATAGGCTCCTTAGATAAAATTTATGATCCTCCCAATTTCTTTATCGCTACTTCCCCACTTCCTCGGAGCAATCAGTGCATAGATAACGAAGCCGCATGCGTTCCGTTCCACTTGAGATATTCCATGGATGTCGCTCAATGGAGTCGAGTGTAGCAACGTCGGGATTACAGTCATCCGGGTCTTGTTCTAACTCAACGTCTGTGACGATCGTTTTTGATTCGATATTCACTTCGACGTCAATATAGGACTCTGTTTCTGTCTATCTGTCTTTATAAAGCAGTAATGACTGTTAAAATGACAGCGGTCGTAATGCTTTTTGAGTCACATCATGAAGGGGCCGGTTGTCGGCTTATCGTCTTGCGGTGTCGGATACTGTGTTAACCTTATCCAGAGGATGTTTCAATCGACGTACAATCCAATGTGACTAATTAGTAGTTAATTAAGATTATTTGACGTATTCTGTATTGGTTTTATTTTGAACGTGTCTCCTCTGGAATGAAGTTTCAATTTAATGGTTATATCAGTTGAATGGCTTGTGATTTTGACGACAAAGGAATCAATATTTGTAATTGTTCTTACTTGTATACGATTTATTTTAATTTGAATGTACTGCCTATGTGGTTTCAGAACCCATAAAGCAAGTGATTTAGCTTTATCAATCATCTCGCAAGCCTTAAGGATGAGGATAATATGTCACGGCAACGGTTTGTTACCTTACCTCCAGCCTCATATCTAGAACACTTTTAACAAGTGCAGTAAGATCAAACTGATTGCACAAAGAAACCTCTCGGATGGCATCCAGATATTTTGACTGTTCAGCCTCCCTAGAAAAATGCCACACGCTAACTTTTCCGCAGTCGTTCCGCAGAAAAAATGTATGGGGTTGACATTAGCTGCAGAAAAAATAGCGCGAGGTGGTCACGGGCTAATGTCATTTGTTTAGAGGGACTGTAACGGCGACGTGGACCGCCTCACCCATGCATGCCAATCCATCATCAATCTCCGCGAAGTCAAATGCAGTGCAAGCGAATTCTCGGTTTTCCCAAGAATCGCAAGATTTGTTTGAAATAAACCGTGTCTGTGGTCACGGAGCGTATTGTTTTAAATAACATCATGCTCTAAGTACGTGACTTACTTCGTATTAGGGGCGTCGTCGTTCGGGAAACTCTCATTGAGCGTTGGTTATGTTTAATAACAATTTCGTTATGTTAAAAAAGGCTACTGGATAATTTGTGTTTTGAATGTCAATCGGAGATTTCAAAAGCACCATGTTGTTTGGTAGAATGGTAAATATTTATAGGTTGAATTGATGGTAGGCCTCTCACGAGGTGGCCCGAGGATCGGGTGATGGGAGAAGCGTAGGACCCGATCAGCTTGGAGATCCTTGCATTTGGCCTACGTCCAAACAGTGGGCGTCCCTTGACTGAAATGACGACGATGTAATTGTTTACGCAGATAATGACGTGTATAAACAGTCGCCAAACGCTTACGGATATTGTAAAAATGTTTAATCTTTTTAAACTTTAAGTAGTTACAACTTGAAACATGAAACTGTTGTTAGCATCAAAATGATAACGTCGCCATTTGAGTCTATCCTAAAATGCTTATCTACCTTATTTAATACTTCCTTTTCTACGATAAAATGTAGCGCAGGAGTTATGAGATTTTTGTGGGCAAATCGTTTGGAGAGGTTTAGGGGCAAAGGTTGCTTACTGCCACGACATCAATTTTATTGTTGAATTTATGTAAACTATGTCGTTTTTAAGTTTTAACTCTTCTTTAATATAAGTACTAGCAAATTTATAAAATACCTAGTGCTGTTATGTAAAAGATTGAATTTGCCCTAAATGAAATTACCGGCCAAGCGCGAGTCGGACTCGCCCATGAAGGGTTCCGTAGGGTTTATGACGTATTAAAAAAACTAATTACTATATCTCGTTCAAACCAATTTTCGGTGGTAGTTTGCATGGTAATGTACATCATATATTTTTTTTAGTTTTATCTTTCTCTTATTTTAGAAGTTACAAGGGTGTTCCGTATTAGGGTTCCGTAGCCAAATGGCAAAAAACGGAACCCTTATAGATTCGTCATGTCTATCTGTCTGTCTGTCCGTCTGATTCGTCATGTCACAGCCACTTTTCTCCGAAACTATAAGAACTACACTGTTGAAACATGGTAAGTAGATGTATTCTGTGAACCGCATTAAGATTTTCTCACAAAAATGGAAAAAAACCGGTCAAGCGCGAGTCGGACTCGCCCATGAAGGGTTCCGTAGGATTTGTGACGTATTAAAAAAACTACTTACTAGATCTCGTTCAAACCAATTTTTGGTGGAAGTTTGCATGGTAATGTACATCATATATTTTTTTTAGTTTTATCACTCTCTTATTTCAGAAGTTACAGGGGGACACACACATTTTACCACTTTGGACGTGTCTCTCGCGCAAACTATTCAGTTTAGAAAAAAATGATATTAGAAACCTCAATATTATTTTTGAAGACCTATCCATAGATACCCCACACGTATGGGTTTGATGAAAAAAAATTGAGTTTCAGTTCTATATATGGGGAACCCCCAAAATTTATTGCTTTTTTCTATGTTTGTGTAAAAATCTTAATGCGATTCACAGAAAACATCTACTTACCAAGTTTCAACAGTGTAGTTCTTATAGTTTCGGAGAAAAGTGGCTGTGACATACGGACGGACAGACAGACAGACATGACGAATCTATAAGGGTTCCGTTTTTTGCCATTTGGCTACGGAACCCTAAAAAGCAATAAATTTTGGGGGTTCCCCATACATAGAACTGAAACTCAACATTTTTTTTCATCATACCCATACGTGTGGGTTATCTATGGATAGGTCTTCAAAAATCATATTGAGGTTTCTAATATAACTTTTTTCTTAACTGAATAGTTTGCGCGAGAGTCAAAAAAACCTCCAAAGTGTGTCCCCCCCCCCCTGTAACTTCAAAAATAAGAGAATCATAAAACTAAAAAAAATATATGATGTACATTACCATGCAAACTTCCACCGAAAATTGGTTTGAACGAGATCTAGTAAGTACTTTTTTAATACGTCATAAATCCTACGGAACCCTTCATGGGCGAGTCCGACTCGCGCTTGGCCGGTTTTTTTAAACAAATGTTGGCAAACAAACTTACTGCCCGCCTGATGGTAAGTGGTAACAGTCACCTAAAGTACATGTGGCTCTTGTGAGATTTGCAGCAAATCTGCAACCCCCACAAGAACCATAGTGTAAGTTGCTTAATTGGGTCTTAAGATGTAATGCCACGGCACCTAATAATTTAACTAGCATTGCAATTTAGCTACCCTTCAAACCAGAACACAGCAATGCAAGTACTGCTGCTTTGCGGCAGAAAAAGGTAAGACCCTCGTACAGGTAAAATAGAGCATAAGTAAGGGATTTAGAGGCATAGTCAGAAGTTTATTTTAGACTATCTCATGACCGCAATTCCGTCTGCGTGGAATTCATTTGTAACACGAGCTCGGTTATATCACGAGTTTTCAGAGAACCTATTTAAATTCGAAATAAAAATTAGCCTATGTTCTACCTCAGGGCTTGAGCTATATTTGTATAGAATTTCATTAAAATTGGTTGAACGGTTTTGGCAGTTAGTTAACAAACTGACAGTTAGAGTCAATTTCTCATTTATACATTTTTTTATTTTATTTGCTAAGAGTGCGTTTGACCATTTAGCCTGAAGTTAGACGATGATGTGGTTGTAGATGGAGCATGCTCTTCTAGAAAATGCCTGTTCACTCTTTTCTTAAGGGAGTCCAGATCATATTTAGGTTGAAATACAGACGCCGCCGGTAGGCTGTTCCATTCAGCCGCAGTACCCACAATGAAGGATGAAGCAAAGCTTTGCCTGGGCCCTCGGTACTGCTACTGGATATGGATTGCGTACAATCCGCCGTTCGTCTGGAATTAAGATGATAGAAACAAGCAGGGGGGATTACTTACTTTAAGATGCAGGGATAACACACTTTACGGAAACAGCGTTAATTTCACGAAAGAAAACGCCGCTTGATATGATCAGAATTGTCGTCAGTTGACAAACTAGTACAATAAACTAATTAGCGATCGAAGCCCGCTGGCTCGTTAGCTATGCGGTAATAAACAAGATGCTACATAGCTAATTAATTGCACGCTGTATCTCGTGATCACTACGAGACGAATTAATTTGTATTTGTAACGGAATATTGTGTTTAAAGTTTATTACCCACTCTCAGTCTTTCGCTTCAATTCAAGTACATTCAGAGCTTCATTAAATCCGTACAATAGTATTTTTGCAAAGGACGAACAAACTGGGTACTTACTTGGGTACTCACTAACCCCTATTTACAATACATATAAGTTTATTAATACAGAAACAAAGTTGATTTAAACTTGCCCCTGAAGTGAATTCAGTCACCGGAACAACGTGTAGGTACTATATACACGTGGTTCTTGTAAAACTTGCAAATGTGTAAACCCCTCCCCCCCCTTTTACGATGGGAAATGCCTTTCGACATCCTCGCGTTTGGGCAAACGCGAAGTTATATTGCACTCTCCACGGCCACTGGAGGCAGATTGCTACCTAGCAACAACGGCCTACTGACTAAAACCCAACGATAAATACCACCCACATACGCCTTGAGCGGTAGGACGTCCATCACCGCCATATCCTCCCCATCATTATTTTGACGACACGGTTAGCGCAGAGGTCGAGTGATCGCCTACTACGCAACGGGTCGCGGGTTCGATTCCCGCTCGGGACAGATATTTTGTATGGCCTACAGAAATTTGTTCCGGTCTGGGCGTATGTGCATGTGATATTCTATGTTTGTAACTGCACCCACGACACAGAAGAAAATCCTAGTGTGGGGCGACGTTTTTTAAAAAAAAAAAAATATATCATCAGACAAGGGAAACGCCGAAAAGGGACTCGTCGCTACCAGACAAGGCTATGGGAGCTATCGAACACTTCCACGACCTGAAATATGCAAACTTTGTGCATGTTCCTGGCACCACACTGTAGATGTCTAGCTAGTCACAATACCCAGCCAATTTACGACTTTTTCGTCAGCTGCTTTACAGCAGATATGGATATGATAGAGATATTCGCGCAGACGACTAAGGTACAGTCTCCTTTTGGTACTAGGATAAATGTGAATCATATTGTCAATGATGACGATATCGACAAAATCTGGGGGAAAAAACATATGGCGAGAGATTTGAAACTGATTCGGTACCTACCAATGCATTTATTTATAAACAAAACCAGTGAACTTTAAAATCGAGTGCGGTAATCAGGTCATTTCCGGCGCGAGCGTGCGTGCGCGCACTGAATGCCAATCGTTGCACCGTCGCGTCGCCGCCGCCGCTGCCTGCAGTTTTCACTCGTGCGCATTTATTTTCACTTTTTATTGCGTTTGTTTTTTATGGGATTCATAATTTTACCACACTTCGAGCTTTCGGCAAAAGTCGGCTGTCAGCGATAAGTGTGATATGCTGAATTCTGCAATTGCTGGCGAAAGTAATGAAGAGATTTAAAGTATGATGTACTTGTGTATTCGTAAGATTCATATATGTTTTTCTTGCTATTCTTAGACCGAATTCATCTATAAATTAACTCAAATTTTTGCTTATAACTACATAATTACTTTATATTTATGACTCTCTATTTTGTAAATGCTATATAAATTGATAAATATTCAATACGACAAAAAATGGGAAATTTTGCCGGAGGGCGACTCTGTACGAGGGTCGTCTGCTTGGGTATCTTCATCTTGCTTATTTCTGCCGCAAAGCAGCAGTGCTTGCATTGCTGTGTTCTGGTTCGAAGGGTAAGATATGGCAGTGAAATTACTGGGTACCGTGACTTTACATCTTATGTAACAAGTTGGCAACGTACACTGTGGTTCTTGTGGGGGTTGCAGATTTGCTGCGAATCTCACAGGAGCCACATGTATTATAGGTGACTGTTACCACTTACCATCAGGTGGGCAGTTTGCTTGTTTGCCAACTTAGTTGTATGAAAAACAATGTCGATATTCTCAGCGGTGCAATTTTTATTGGTATTGCTTTACAGCTAGTCAAATATAACGCGAGATAAATACAAAAAGATTTGTTCGTAGATAATTTATAACACCTTTTTTTTCGGGGGGAAATGCGCAATCTCACTGTACCCACCGTTTTGGCTAGACGGCGAGCGTGGCTCACCCAGCAGAGTGCCAGGCCTACCCACTAAAACCCCCGAGGGTGATCTTTCTGCCCTTTTGAGCGCGTGTGGTAGGGTCTACAATGCGACACCACTACTCATATAATTTATAACCCCTTTTTTTTAGGAGGGGAAATTGAACACAATAACTATCTAATAATACCGTGTTTATATCGGTTATATGAATTGTTATCAAATCAACCACTCTGGTTATAGTTTAGTTGACACGTAACACGTACATAACACGTGCGGTGAACTCTTCATAATCTATCTATCTACTCAGAGATACGGTACGTGATTTCGATTTGATTCTCGATTAGCACTGAACTCATCCAGACAATATTCTCTGGTATTACAAAGCAATATAAAAATAAACTTGTCGTTTCAACGCACAGGCTTAAAAAACTAGAGGCTCATTTATGGGGAAAATGACAAAGTATATCAGAGCGAGAACAGGGGCTAAATACTTGTTACGCTTTTGACAGGGAGAACTTAACTAAACAATTTTCGGTCACCCATCACTACCTGACCACGTTAAACAACCCTTCACTTTACGAATCGTGAAGCGCGCACACACACACGCAGCTCCTCAGACTAAACAAAATTAGTAAGTTTGAAATAAATAGTCATCCAAGGGTTAGATTTTTCTCATCCGTAGGTACTAGTGTAGTTTGTGACTAGTGTGACCGGTTTTGTTAGGCTACGTTGAGTCACGGATACGGCGTGCACCGTAACTTCCGGTCATAACACAGTTTCGCAACTGCAGTGCAATATCTATGCGACAGCTTGCAAACGCCATTACTAATTAAAGCATAGCCGACATTTTGCGTTCTAATTCGTATTTAGTCGAATTATAATGCGATTTATATTATTGTTAAAGCTCAATATGTCGTTGTCAATTGGGATGATGACTGAATTCAAATTTTTACGCCTCGTCATTAAATATTTAAATACCGTAGAAAAAGACGCAGTCCTGTGAAATTAGAATTAAAATCGGCTTAGAAATACCTTAGATACAAGCATTTTAAGTTGTTAATTTGAAGGCGATTAGACAGAGAGATCCGACATCAACTGTGACGTCATTGTTGAGTACGGCCATATTGACTCCTTGTAAATTGCCGTTTTGCTAGAAAGAGATGGAGAAAAATCTTTAATACCTTATATCTCGGTTGTTTTTATAGTTATTCGAAAACCGATTTTTTCTTTCTGTTTATTATATGAATGAGCTTATATTAAAGCAAAAAAATTTTCTTAGTCATCTAGCCAATTCTGTATTCAGAATTATTGCAATAAAATTATAATTTTCAACAACAATCTTGTGTGAATGAGTAATTTTCTCGTCGATGTAATATCACAATCTTTCTGCAACATGCGTTAATGTACAACAATACGCTGGACTTTACATGATGATCTTGAGACCGCACATGTCAAGCTTTATATTTTGAGACCGCACATGTCAAGTTGACATGTACATGTCAAGCTTTATATTTTTGCATTGTATGTGAAAGGACAGAGAAATATCCTTTTCATTGAAATATACACTGATTCTAACATAGCTACACTGAATTGTTGTTTTAATACAGAATAAAATGTACCTATTGCACTTGATAATTTATTGCACTGTTTGAACATGGTTTAAACTAAAGGTAACTTTACTGCACTGGTTTAGATGTTGTTAAATTTTCACTTAGGAACTAAGGATCAGATAAGGGTAAGGCAAAAGGACCTAGGCCTTTGCAGCTATAGGTTTGAATGGTTTTTTTATATTCAGTGTTCTTTACAGACTCGTGGACGATCTGTGTTTTTGTTTATACTTCGTCTGTCCTTCCTGTGTCTTTAATCCTATGACTACTCTTCACCTATACTTGATACTTAATTGAGTTGGGCAGCTCATAGAATCCATAACTAATTAATTACCTATATTTTTAAGTATAATTACAATTAATAACAAGAAACTACTACTCTTGAATTGTTAACGTTCCTGATATGTAAGGGTCACACATTTATCTACTTTCCTTACTATAGGTAGTTTAAAAAAAACTATGTATTTTCTTATTCTCTAGAAGAGACGAAAAATAACAGTATGTAGTTAATTTCATGTCTCTTTAATTACAAGACATAATAATTATCTCGATTGGCAGTGGCCGCAGACGCCGGAGTTAAAAACGCTCGTTTGAAAAAGAGGTAAATGCACTCTTTATTAATGAGTCTGCTGCGCTCGCGCATTTACGATCGTAGAAGTGAAGGAGCTTTTTTGATGGTTGAGAAAGATGGGTGACTGGGTACACTGCCTAGTTAAATTTTCTTCATATTGGCTTTTTAGTAGTACAAACGTAATTGGTTTTATGGGTTAATGAATGATCTGACAAGATCAAACCTCGCTTGCTCGTTTTTCGCCCTTTCGATTAGCGGACGAGATTCTGGGGCCTTAATTTGAGTTCGCTTGACGCTAACACTAGCTTAGCGATGAGTGGATGAGACCAGAAATAAAGTGGAGGCTGATATCTAACGTAAATCTATAGGAATCGAGCGCTCTATACCAGAAGTATTATCTAATGATGGGGTCCTTGGTGCTTCAACAGAGTGTGCTAGCATTCTGTAAGATCCAACAAACCCCCACTTCTTGGGGAGGTCTATGACCAGTATAGTGGATATTGTTGATCACATAAAAAAATAAAATACACTTGTACACTGAAAATAGCTAATTTGCTTCTCAAAATCGTTGTTAGTATACGTAAAAATATAGTTACTCTTCTAGACACCGAAAGCTTCCACGGTAATTTGTATTATGCGAACGACGCCAAAACACAATCTGGAAAGTTCGCCGCGACACTAAGATGTGTTTGCAAACCATTCGTTGCGGAGAGCTGGTACTAATTTAGAATCCTTGAAATTGCAACTTCCTCAATCTCATTAACATTGGAAGCACATCTTACAACGCGACATAAAAACGAAAATAATGAATAATATTGGCGCCATTTTGGATTTTGATGACGACAAAAAAGAAAAGTTTATAATTATTATACAAATTTTAATTATGACAATTATGGGTTATAATCATCTACTTACTAGAAATACTAAAAGAATGAAAGGGAAAGCTACCTTACAATATATTATTAAGAGGAAATCGTACGGGGCGTTTTTCCATACGTTTCTCTCCTGTCTGTTTCCGTTCTGGATAATGGCAATAGTTAGTACTTCATTGTCTCCAAAAAAAAATCAATGGCCGCTATAAGCATGTTCCTATGTTTTTCTTTTTTATTAAGTTAAAAGGGATATCAACCTTCAAAAACCCAAAAAATTGACTTGATTTTCAGCTATATTCAAACATATAGCAAACACATTTGACGAAATTATATGAAACTAGCTTTCCGCTCGCGACTTGGCCCGCGTTATTTTTGTTTTCCCGTGGGATTTTTTTTCCCGTTGGAAAATTACCCTATGTCCTTTCCCTGGTCTCGAACTATACCTATACCAACTTTCATCAAAATCGGTTAAGTAATTTCGAAGCCTATTTGATACAATCAAACAATCAAATCTTTCCTCCTTATAATATTAATATAGAAAAGCAAACCACAGAAACAAAGCCAAAGCCTTTTTTAAATTTCTAATGCAAAAAATTAATTGTTAAATCGGTCTAGATTTGGCAGAGAAACAGAAGACTACATATTTTGTGCACTTTTCATAGGTATTTTCGGTCCAAGCTGCAGTTGTCTTTATCGCGCTCAGTTCGGTTTTTCGGAGACAGCGCAACAGCAATACATTTTACAAATACCTATTTTTTAATTCTCTCGACATAAGTGTTTCCTTTTAAGTTTCATCGAGAACTTATCCAACCCAAGTGAAAGGGTTGGATAAGTTCTCGACGACCTATGTAAGTGCTCGTCAACACATTATGTTGAAGAAACATGAAGCAGCAAGATTTTTTCCACTATTGATTTATTTATTTACCACATAATATGTGACTCCATTTCGTTTAAGATTTATAAGTTTAATTATATTATTAAATGTCATAATCTCAGATTTACCTAATATCATGAATTGCAATTGGGTTTATATTACAATTAAAATTAATAATTATTCAGCAAAGAAAAAATTATGGAAATATATAAAAAATTTGACCTATTGCCTATTTGCTTTTTATCAAAATCAATCACATCAATTTATCAGTTATTAAAGATTGTTACTTTCGAGTGGTTTCTCTTCTCAAGTCTTACTTAAACTATTACTGGATTCGCTTGCATGTGTTCCCCAACTTAATGAGAGTTCCAAAAGACCTCCAACTCAGATTCGGTATTGAACATTGTAAGTGCTAATTCGGTCAAGCGTTACCCAACTCGCGCAGCCATCCATAATATTTGCTTACTCTAATTCCACTTGAACTAATAAGGTATCTAGTTGCTCAATTTTAAGTATATTTACTTAATCGCTTTATCTTAAATAAACATTAGTTAACTTTAGACGTTTCACGCTTATAGGAATGGAAATATTCGACATTTAGTCAACAAAATCTCTCAGTTTTGAAAATAGTATAAGATTTTCTTTAATGTAATTATTGCTGATAGATAAATTGTATATTGGTGTCTGTACCACAAAGGAATTCAATCTTCGTTTGAATAGTTATATACTTATAAATACTTCTTCTCCCTCAGAAATATATACAAATATATTTATTCAACAAAAAACTTTCAGAGAAACAAAATATAGAATACGGATTAAGCGTAGCACTATTGATCTATACCTAAATAATTTTCTTAACAGGTTTTTTTTTCTTGATAACAATATGAATGTCAACATGAAAATCAAGAGACGTTTTTTGCAAAGTGTCTCATGTTTTATTTATTTTTCTAAAAATGTCCAACTTCTACATGAACCCAAGTTGTAATTATGGAACTTGCTAAGTTAAATATAACGAAAATGCATACACCAAATAGATCACATAGCTTATGCTTTGTATTTATTGAGAAATAACTGACAATAGATTTATGGCTCTGCTGAGATAGAATAGACCCTATCTAATTGAGGAGTAGTAGCTTTAAACTGTTCATCGTCTAAACTGTATTAATTGAGCTTTGTTTCGACTCGTTCACCCGCGTCGTAATGACCCATTTGTGCTTTTCAGTTAACAATATCAGTCTTCATATAGTTTGATTCTCTTCAGCATTAGTGGGTTAAACTATAGAACCTTTAGGTATTGCATTGTATTCACGGCATATTTTGATTTTAACACGTTTCTAGAGCATCTTGAGCGTGATGCTCTGGTATTGATCTTACTCCTTTTTGTTGAATCAACAATACTTTTAACTTTATCATTGTAGGGAAAGACTTAGTTACTAGGTAAGATATTGGTACTGGTAGCCTCGTTGGAAACTCGAAAAACTTCTACCAATCAAATTCAACACACAAGCTTTCGCCTTTCTGTTAAACTAGATAGTCCCACCTTCTGGACACATGTAGCTAAAATACGAAGGGCTTGCGAGCACTGATGAATATGAGAGATTAACATGACGTTATGATCCGTTAGCTTTGAGTGCAACTCGTTTCGGTGCAGAATACACGAGTGTAGCCGATGTATCTCGTGCGAGGTGTGGCGATAATCTCGTTCGTTTTGCATACCCAAGCAACGGAGACGGGCCAGTTTTAGACAGGAATGCCGGTAAGTGTTGGTACCGACTGACGTGCGTAAATATGTGCATGAGATTTATAGAATGGACGACACGTATACAAGGATTAAGAAGTCTAGATATAAGTTGTTCGCGCGAGAGGCTTCGTGTGTCATATAAGATAGATTAACTCATGTAAAGGTGGTCTTATCTCACGTGTGGAGTATTTATTATTTTCTTCTTCTGTTCAACTTCTAGACTAATATTGTTAAGAGCAACGATTTTGTGACTGTATAAACTCTTCGGAATTAACTCTGAAAGATATTTGTATTTTAGAAAACGCAAAAACGCCCAGCCGAAATATCAAATTATCCGACATCAAAAAATATCTACCTGTTTATGTGTGTTCATCTCCACCCATTGTGAAACGATGTTAAATTTTTTCTCTACCCAAAAGAGTATTACTCCTAAGGTTGTTCTCTAACTCTCCTTATTCCATATAACTCCTCGGTGACAAAGAAGTGTCCTCCATTGTCTCCAAGTCAGGATCTGGTAACGGCTTCTCAGAAAATGGGGGGGGGGGATATCTTTAATTTGCATAGACACGTCCTATATTATTATGTTTTATGTTTTACTTAAGCTACTCAGGTATTTGCGTCAGGTAGTCATTATCTCAGGGATTCTTCCATTATGCTGAGCTTACATGATAGAAGGATCCTTGACTTTTAGTGGTAACGGTTAGTTCTTTTAATATAATAGGCACGTTGCATTCTTAAAAGTATAACTCCTTAACAGTTAGGTGTTAAGGAAAAATTATTTAAGTACTGGTTAGATCGCTGGTAAAATTCTTTTAAGTCATGTATCTGTTAAAGTTAGGTTCGTGTTACTATTATAATTATGACCATATTAATTATGCAACAACATTAGAACTACCTATTTAAATGTGGGAATTAGAGTAGGTACGAGAACTTTTGTCTAACGCAAATTTCTCTAATACAAGTCCGGAATGACATTAAAAGTTAAACGGCGCCTGGCTGACATCCAGAAACTTACTCCATTTGATATTGTACAAATCGCTTGAGCATTCTTCAGTATTTTATTGGCAAAGTTTTGTATCTGCTCCGTTTACAATAGAACGGTTTGTATTATTTAGCAAACCAAATTATTTCATTGACCATAACATTTTATAAAACTGCTACATAAAATGTTGATGATTAGATATCGCTATCTAAAATATCGTTGCAAAAAGTTATTACCTAGGTTCCTAGAATAAAGAAATAAAATAAGATAAACTTATTATATAATATTTTCTATAAATGAAAAGATGATAATTATGGATAACTTTCAATACTTGTTAAAATTAATCGTTTGATAAAAAACAGCCGTGTACCAAACCGTCATCATCAATATTGCAATTAATCTCATACACATCCCACTGTTGGGCATAGGCCTCTCCCTAAACGAGGAGAAACTGACCCACTACGTCACGCTCCTAGATGGGTTGGTGTACGACTTTGTTTTAAGTTTTCCATCTCTTCACATAGCTATTATTGCGATAAACTCCCTAAGTTGACTCTTATCCATGGATTGAAGGGTGACACTGATAATAATAATAAATAAACACATATTTTTAAGACACCATTTGAAATTTGTTCAATAATGTAATACAGCGTGTCTTCTCGAAATATAAGATTGGGAACAGAACAAAGCAGTGTTCCAAAAAAGAAAAATGCGTTTATTTTACTAGAAAGTACTGAATATTTTCACCATTATTCGTGCTTTGAATGTGCTTTTGTTTATTGAGTAACATTTACAGATAAAAATAATATTAAAGAATCGTCAATTCCATTGCCATACGTAATATAGGATAATGTTTAGAAAACTGTATAAAGTATCATACCAAAGAATAGTGAGCTTAGTGTAAGAAGTGACAAGTGTGGCCAAGTTGGGAAGGAAAATGAAAATGCATCTACCGACGGATATTTCGTGTGAGATATCTCACAAGGGAGAGATGGAGACGGTGCAGATATCGAAGGAGGCTGAGATGATGTACTACGAGCTGATCAGCGCTTTGGAAGAGGAAGAAAAGGTGAGCTTTCCTTATTTTCCGTTATTGTTTTATTTTTCGAAAAGTTTTTGATTATGAATCTGATAAACTACAAATGAAATCAAAACATGAATGAAATGTTACGTTTGACTTATGGAAACTTGTCTATTATACTATCTTGAATCATAAAAATTTCTGAATAAAACTTAGTATGAGATGGAAAGCTATGAAAAAAGAAGGATGATTTGATATGTGCTAAAACTCCAAAGGTAGGCACTGCTAGATATAATAGGTATTATGCGTAAGATATAAATCTCTTCTTAAATCACACTTAAATGTGAATACTTACGGAATCTATGTCTAAGTAAATATATGTAGTATTGTGTGGAAGTGACGTTTTTAGTTGTCTCTATAGTAACTTTATAAAGGGGAATGCCGGATTTAGGCCCAAGACTGCACATCAAATACATACTGTCTAAAAATCATATAATATTTATTAATAATTATTCGCACTATTATTAATTGCCTAATGGTTGGATATAATTCAATACAAATAAATAAAAAATACTGAAACGACCGCTCTAAATTCACTAAGAAGCGGTGACGGTCACCACAGACTTGCCCTAACAAAAAAAAATGATAATAATCGATTAGTTTCAATCGATTAATAAGGTATAATGTTAGTGTCTACCATTCATTTAGTTACTACCAAACGTTTGGTAGTAAATCACTGGTGTCTACGTATTATATTATATTTAGCACATACCTACATACAATAATTCTCAACAAAAAATGGATGTCACAATAGTATCGCGTAGCGTTCGATACTCGATTTATAGTACAGTACCTACTCAGTTATATAGTTTTTTTTTCTGCCGCAAACAGGAGCTTTATTACTACAAACGCACACCACACACAGAAGATTGAACAAAACTTACATTGTCATTTTTTAGTAATTTGTGAGAAAATATTGGCTCTTAATGCTCCTGCTCTTAATGTCCAACACAAATACAACAAAAAATGTTCAAACTGCATTGCCTTGCGTTTTTCAAAACTCTTGTGAAAAGCTATATTTTCCATTTGCTACATACGTTACGATAGGAAACTGAATAGTTACCAATAAATCTTTAGTGAGTATGAGAAAACTAAAAAGTTTTTCATACAAACGTCTCGGCGGTGCAGTTTAACAGTTCGATCTTAACGATTTTTCGTAGAATCTATAAAAAGTGTAGCGTAGTGACTTTAAAGGTGTTATTTTTAATTCGTCATAGCAAACTGATAGCGAAAACGATGCTTTATGACAGTAAGGCATTGCTCAATGAGAGCTCAGCATTATAATCAACTCTCAGTTTGGTTCGTCGAATTAAAAATCATACTTTAGTCTCTAGCTAACTAAAGTAAATAGGTAGGTACTAAACAGTTTTATTTGTAAACGTTCAATAAACTTAGTTTAGATAATACACTGTTAAAATCCGTTCTATTATCATTATATTTTTTCATATGACAGAAGGAAACAAAACAATAAAACTACTTATTATCCCTTTTGTAACATAGTTCCTTTTTATGAATAGCTGTTTAAAAATCTTACGATCGATTATTTATTATTTGATCGATTGATACAACTGGTACTGGTACGAAACGGATGGCAACACCGGAAAATCAACATGTCAAAAGTTCATAGGTAGGTACTTTGCTATGATGCTATGATTAAGCATGAATAATGACTCCGTCGACTCCTTTTTCAACAACGACCACGGCTTGAACATGGATTTCCGTTCCTACACGACAACCCTGGCAATGATATGATTTAAATCTCTGGCGATAGCAACGACCGGCGACCACGGCATGCCCATAGTTCGTCACAACAATCAAATGGTACAACCATCAACAAGCTGATATTTACGCTGTGTCAATGGCGGATTGAATGTTTCCAGAATGCACGACATTTACTCGAAAATCTCGAAATAGCAGAAGTGTGTGATGTGGTACAATGTTGGGTTGAACCACAGCAAGTAAAAAGTTAGTACAATTCATAACCTGTATTTTCATTCATTTCATAGTTGAATATTTGTAAAAAATGTGTTTACATTGCACATGATAATGTTCAATAGATAGGTAGCAAACTAATAAATGTAAACTATTTTTGAAGGTATGTGTGTCAAGTGATATGTCACTCGTTTTGCACATCTGCATGGGATCAGATTCGACATCCAAGAAATCAACCAATGGAACTAGTTACCAGCCATCCTTAAGTATGCATCAGTTGCGGTCGCTCTCAAGGGAGAGGTGACATAGATTGAGGATGGATACTCCAAGAGCAAGTTGCATAACAAATATGGTTATCCATCAGATTGCACCACATGATTAGATTATTTTAGAACAGTAGCTTATCTGATGTGTCATTGGACACAGGCCTCCTCCAGCGATTTTACTCCTCCAGTTATCACTTTTTTTGGCTAACCTTGACCATAGTGGACCCGCTACCCTCTATATATCATCAGACCATCTCTGGAGTTGTCTACCTCTCTTTCTTCCTGCACCCTGATGGGGAGTCCAATATATTAACAATTTCGTCCATTTTGGTGTTCTTTCCCTGATCATATTTGGGTTTCAATGTCTTTCCACTTTATTATTTCGAATAAGAATATTAAGCAGTACCTAATAACTGTAATTAAAAATGCTCTTTTGGTCTCATTTTGTTCTAACTCGCACAAATTGATATATTAGGTTTTTAATTAAAAAGATATTAAACCAGTACATAATTATTAAATGTTTTTGCATATATTTTATACGTTTTTAGTACTTTTCTCATTGTTTCAGTTGCCAAGATTAGCTCACCTCTGTCATAATTGTTGGCGAAGAATTGACAGAGCAGTATTACGATCAACTGAAGAACAACAATATCAGGTGGCAAATCAGGACAATATTGTAGAAGGTGTTTGTCAGACAACACAAGAAAGTGCAACCCCATCCAATGATATTGTGCTGCCTAATTATATTAGTGCTCCAAGTACCCACGAACAATGTTCTTACCCTGGTTGTAATGTGTCTGATCGACATTTGAACCAACATCACTATATTTTTTTACTTTGGGATTATAATATTATGTGCCTCCAAATTCTCAAATTGATAATTGGCAATTTTTTAAAGCAGGTAATCGTTTTCATGTCATTTTCTTTGCTCGTTAGTTGAGTAAAACAAAACAAATAATATGTTAAAAAGTATGGTGATTTCAAAAAGTCTCGCTTTTGGTAATCTAAATACATTCTGAGCTTATTTATTACATAAAATGTATTTAAAAATATAAAATAAGTGATTACTGTATAATGCAGTTGTATAAGTCCAAAAAAATTTTTTTTTAAATAAAAATAATAACATTAAAACCCCGACTTTTTTTAAAACAATTCTTTTACCAATTAATTGTTGTATTATATACTGTTGTTGCCACAAAGTTTTATATGTGTGCACTATGGGCCGAAGTTACTATGGAAATCTGGCATTCCCCTTTATATTGTTATATTTTGTACTGTTGGGACTTTCAAGAAAATAAATATGACAAAGTTATTTTTGATTCGATTGTCCTTACTATCGTATCTTTACAGCATCAACTCTATTACCATTACATCATTATGAAACTTACTATCATTATCGTAGTAGCATAGTCGAGCACGCATCCAAATTAAGTCAGAAAAAACTTAAGCTATCAAGTTACTCGACAGGACCAGATTCCCGTGCGTTCAGGTTTGCATCATAACCAGCTGAGTGACCGATTAGGTTGCGGCAGATGAGAGATAGAATATCCGTAATTATTTTATTTGTTAAGGATAAAGTCGTATTGTACTCGTAAATGAGTCTAAAAGAGATTGAGCCTATATCACTAAGACCATCATCACTTTAGATGAAAATTTTACTAAACATCATCTGGTAAAATTTGCCAAGGGAGGACTACAATTGCGAAATATTCATGGCATTCTTCTTAACATGTTTGACTTGGTAAAATTGGATGGTAAAATTATGTTTACCAATTAAGGTCACAATGGAATGAGAAGAAAATGATCTTTATTGAAATGAAATTATTTGAGAATCTTTGATGTCATATGTACTATACAATCACGTCATACATACCTCATCGAAAAAAGAATAGGCATAAGAAATTCGTCAAATTCATCATCACAATATTATAAACAGTACAATTTGCAAAATATATGGGTAGTATATTCCTATTTTGCTGGTTTTGTTTAACGGTAAATTAGAAAGAGTACAATACAAGGGTGAATACAAAATTAGGTACGTTGTAGGATATTTAAAATACAGCAACAAGCCTTTAACAAAATTTGTTAAATCCACGGACTATTTTAGGAACTTTATCTAAAATGTCATACCTATATAAAATTCATTATGAATCCTCACCTCTACAACTCTGTATTCGAATACAGATGAGATAACGGCTTTCAGCGAATCAGTTATGCAAACATGATTTTTGAATAATATTTGACTTATTTCACATGTTCAATAATAATGTCTTGATAGACCATTATTTTTCAATGTAGAACTTTACTAAAGTAAAATCTTTGTTATGACTTTGTTTATTTTTATTGACGGAAATTATAGCTAGCTGTGCCCGTGAACTACGTGTCGTCATAATAATTGTAAAAAAAATCTGGAGAGGGCCACCCTTATCACCTAGGAGTATAAAAAATAGCCTACGATTTACTCTCAGACCTGCCAAATATACATTTGGCAGGTCAAAAATGTCATAAAAATCGGTCAAGTCATGTCGGGGGATATTTAATTTTAATTGTTTATTTTAAATTAATATTTAAATTTAATCTAAGGATAACAAACATTGTGACACGAGATGTTGATATATTAGATAAAGACATAATAATATGACCTAAATTAGAACCCCGTCGTTAACATATAAGAAAGCTGACTATGATCACAGAACGTCTGTTAATACGATGACTGAAACAACATTAGTAAAACTGTTTCGATTTGGATCGATCAATATTAATATCGTTTTTGACACATTTTGTCGCAGATTTGCATAAATTAACATAAAAATTTTTCGCGAAACTCCCCACTAAGGTCAGTCACACGGCTCCGCATACATTAACGTTAGCAAGCCGTTCCGTCCGTCTATATACGTAACTGTATACATTCGAAGATCCGTCGGCACTTTATGAATAATAAATACATTTCTGCAAGTTTATCGTTGGAACTTTTTGTTTGGAAACCGTTCGTTCCATTTCGACTGCGCTTCGGGATTCTAATTATGTTTGTTTAGATTTGACTAAGGCGTTTGATGAAGTCGGCTGTGGGAGCACAAATACATAATACATATGTAGTTATTGGTAGGTTCATAGTCTTTACGAATTCCTGTGATGAATGAAACCTTTAATTCACACTAAATCCCCTTTTCTCTAAGTATTGTGTCCTAAAATATTTTAAAGTGTAATTTTAAAGAAATTATGATTAAATTGCTTACATGGTATGGTTTCTCTTAAGTGGTGATTGATGTCTTTTTTACTTATTTATTTATCAAGAGTTTTTCCTATCATCGAATGTTATTTGATTAATACTCAAAGTATACTGACATTTACTAAAGTTAGTACAGCTTTTAAAGTAGAAATAATTAATGATACCTTGAAATTTTGTCACAACACAACTTCAAAACTCAATCATAATGTACCAGTCATCGAAGATAAACGTAGCTCGGTCGCTCTTGATGTCCCCTTTGTTATACTCCGTGCAAAGGAGCGGCGTGTGAGACATCCGCCGGTGTTGGATTTCTGAAGCCGTTCCCACAACAACCGGCTGGTTCAGGATGTCGACTACTTGTTGCTCGATAAATGTTTAAGTTTTATCCTATATATCATCTTCGTGGCACTTATTATAAGTTTGAAAATAATTTGCACCGAAATGTTTTACGCCATCTTCGCTGAACGGATCTCAGTAGAAATCGGCACATGTCCTTAATATCCAAGATACAGGTGACATTATAGGCTATTTATTCTTAAAATATTATCGGTTTCCGTTATCCCAACAGCATTCCAGTTTAATTGCTTTTTTCACATAGCCATTTAAAGATTTCTTAATGAGCAATATTCATTAAGAGTAAGTAAAGTCTACTTTGGCTTATCTTATCTTATCTTATAATGGGGGGGCCCCCAGGGGGCCCTGCACTTCGACCCTTAAGGATCCTTTGTACTTCCCCAATTTCTACATTCATAGATTGCTATCACCATTTATGGACCAATTGAGTTCACTCATGAGTCTCACAATTGGTCCAGGGGGGATAGCCTTGAAGTCTTCGGGTTTGGGATATCCGATCCCGAAGAGACTCATTCTCCTACTTTGGCTTAACACAGCTAAAATCCTCCATCATTATGTTTCAAAGCAAAGAATTACATTGTTCATTTTTGTTGATTTGCCTGCAACAGAAGCAGTTTAACAAAAATGACAAATATAATTAAGTATAACATTCATTTTGCATCCTTACCTCAACAACTCAGTAGATATATAAATGAGATAACAAATTTCAGCGAACCACTTAATATTTTACTTATTTTAACATGTTCAATAAAATCTGTCGACCTAATATTGTTCTAAAAAACTTCACACACAGTATATTCTTACGAGGATGTATGTTCATGCAATGGTGGCTTGATAAATCAGTGAAAAACGATACCAATATAACTGTAAGAAGAATGAAGAACTTAAGCGTTGTTGGCAAACCGCAGGTGGCTAACGAGGCATCTGATGATCTTTGTCATCTCATCATCTCTCTCATCGATAGCCAAACCATATGACAGAAGCAAACCATCAGATTATGGTATGGTATGGGTCCTGTTCAGATTTTTGTTGCAACCTTAGCATTTGCCTCGTCGACTTAATATTTTTGTTGTGTGAAATTTTTTCGACCGAGAATTGCTAAGTGGACCACAGGCTACATACAAATACATAATAACTTTATTTGAAAAAACCATTATCTATTTTATATGAAGTGAACCACGAGTTAGAAAACTACCCCTGGTCCACCCACGTAAAATCAGCTCAGTAGGTAGGCATAATCTCGCGTTTTCCGCGAGGTCTGCGTAACCATTGCCCAAATAATTCATTCTTTTAAAAAATGTGAATTCGGTAGGTAAGTCACGGGCATTTACCCTTTTTTTTTCCTCGGGGGAAAATGCGTAACCGCACCGTACCCGCCGTTGGCTAGACGGCGAGCGTGTGTGGGGCTCTCCCGGCAGAGTGCCAGGCCTACCTACTAAAACCCCCCGGTGTTCTCCCTGCCCTTATGGGCGCGCTAGGTAAGGTCCACACTGCGACTCCAATACCCACGCGCCCGGGCAAGCCCGACCCACCGGTCGGGCTATCGCCAAGGGGGGATTGCCCGAGAACACCAGGGCAATCCCCAGACGGAGGGCCTTACGGCGGCGTGCACGGGGCCAACCGTGCACGCAGGCCTCCACGGCAGGGTCATTAGACGGGCATCGCTTGTGCGAATGCCCGCCTTCTCCTGCCTATCCGTCTGCGACGGATGGGAGCGGCTTGAGGATCTGCCTCCCGCTCCCTCTCCGCGGCCTCCTTCTGCGAGATGACGTCCTCGCAGAAAGAGGCGACAGCCCCCCATTCCGCCTCGCCGCGGAGCATGGCCACGACCATGCTCGGCAGCGAGAGGTCACCGCCTCCCAGCGCAGTGTTAAGCACGCTGCGTTAGGGTCGCCAGGCCGTGCACACCAATAGGGTGTGCTCGGTAGTGTCGTCGGGAGCGTCGCAGTGGTGACACCGCGGCGTTTCCTCCCGACGCGCGATCCGGTGCAAGTAGTGACCGAAGCAGCCATGCCCGGTCAGTACCTGCACCATGCGAAACGTGAGGCTGCCCTGCCGACGCCCTACCCACTTCTCCAACACCGGACGTATCGCGTCGATCGTCCGGTGGCCGGCATCTGGGGAGGCGAGTGCCTCACCCCACTGATGCAGAGCCTCCCTCTGCGCCAGGGTACGAATCCGCTCCACCTCCTGTGGAGCGAATCGTCCCCCCCGTTCACGGGTAGCAACCCGATGTCGATACACCTCCGCGAGCACGCGTGCATCGACATGCCACGGCGTTTGGCCTGCAAGAACGCAGGCCGCGCCGTAACTGACCGTGCGATACGCTCGCACGGCCCGAGTCGCTATGACCCTCTGCGGACGTCGCAAGAGTTTTGCCACCGTTTGGGGAGAGAGGCACTCCGCCCATGCCGGGGCTCCGTAGAGTGCCATCGACCGTATCACCCCGTGATACAGTCGACGGCACGCCGATCCTGGTCCTCCCACATTAGGGAGGACCCGTCCGAGTGCGGCTGCGGCGGCGCACAGCCGTGGAGCGAGGAGCTTAAAATGCTCCTCGAAACTCCATCGGGGATTCAGAACCAGGCCGAGGTACTTAAAGTGCGCCTCGACTGGTATACGGACTCCCTCCACTCAGACACGTAGCCCCGGTGGGATGCCATGCTATTCCACGCCACCCTGCGACGGGGGGCGTGGAATAGCATGGCCGACCGACACAAGGTGGGCCGCCTCCTCCCCCGTTTTCGCTCTAGCCGCGACGAGCGTGTTCGTCAGCGAAGCAGACGCCTCGCAGGACCCAGTTGTACCCCAGGTTCCATAACAGAGGACCTAGTATGGAACCCTGGGGTACACCCGCCGCCATTGTCCACGTGTGGACGCGCCCGTCCGGCCCCTCGTAGAGAAATGACCTGCCTTGCAGGTAATCCTCCACGAGAGCGCGGAGGTACGGAGGCACCCGGTGGAAGCGGAGTGCCTCCTTTATGCACTCGTGGGGCAGGCTGTTGAAAGCGTTGCGGATGTCCAGAGACACCGCAACAAGAATCTCCCCACGAGCTGTGGCCTCCTCAGTCCACCCCTTGAGGAGGGCCACCGCGTCCACCGTGGACTGGCCGGTGCGGAAGCCGAACTGGTTGTCAGCCAAGTTCGGCCCCCGGTCCTCTAGGTGCTCGATGATGCGGGAAGCCAGGATTTTCTCCAGGAACTTCCCGGCCTCGTCGAGTAACACCACCGGCCGATACCCAGTCGGGGAATCTGCGGGGCGGCTCTCCTTCCTTAACAGGCAGAGCCTGCCCGCTTTCCAACGACTGGGAAAGCGGCCCGAGGCGATGCTTAAATTTAGCACCGCCCGGAACCGCTCCTCAAGGTGTCCCAGGGCGAGGGCCAGAACCCTGCTTGGGACACCGTCCGGTCACAGGCATTTACCCTACTAAACAAAAAATCCATATTGATCAATTTATAAATAGTATAAACTAATGGAATAATACATACATTTTGTGTGACATCAGTAGAACTTTTAACATTAAAATTCCATACTTAAAAATCATTCGAAAAGGAATGAACGCCCGTTTAAAAATTTACTTGCGCAATCGATACAGGACCCGCATCTATCATACCTACAAATAAATGCGTGCGTGTGTGTTTTTAAATTGAAAACCAATAAATCTGATGAACACGGAGAGTTTGCATTCGGAAATTCGCGGGATTTATTTTAAACGGAGCAAGCACGCGATTTTTGAGCCATGATTGCGTTTTATTTTCAGTTTTTTTTGTACACGCCGCTCTGCAATGTGCTTTGTGGTCTAAGTGAGAGGGTTTTGCGTTTTACGTTCATTAGTCCCTATATTAACATTACAATTTTAAATACCTAAATGCGGCTTATTAAAACAAATAAATTTTTTGATTATGATTATCTCAGAAAAATACTCGAAGAAAATCAACAGCCTCGATATGTATCTAGATGGAACTCAAAACCGTAAAATTTCGCCAACCAAGCGACTACAAAGTAGGAAGAAAAATAAACATTTATTTGTCTTGAAATTTAATCATGTTTAAGTCAAATCAATCAGCGTCTCTTGGCTGATATGATGATGATGATGAATCTAATAAAAGTCCTCACCTTTCGATATGCCATTGACTGTTTCTCATGGCGAGTTGAAAGAACTATTTACATAATAATAAGGCTTATGATGATAAGGTGATTATTCCCATGCAAACTAAACGTAACAGTTACTCACATAACAACCCATAATAATCCAGATATAAAAGCGCCTATGGCATTCTAGATAAAATCCCTTTAACGGAATGTTGTATCCGCAATCGCTTCATCTCCGCCCTCGGGCCACACGTCGAGCACTCGCGGAAGCAATTTAATGTAATTTCGTGAAATACAAGCGACATAACGCCCGTGGACGCGTCCATTGCGTTGCGTATACTTTGGGTTTTCACCAGATTAAAATTGAATTTGCTCCATTGAATATTGGGCAGATTTCGAAATATTGTGCTTTATATAAAGTCTACGATTTTACATAAGTACTGCATGTTTTACACTGGTGCATAATAAAGTAAACAGTCTCAATCTGAATTGTTTTGTAGAAATCTGTAAATGTGAAAAGATTAGATTATATTTCTATAATTTTAAGATCATTATTAACAAATATACTGAGATTTTTTTTAGTTTTTAATTTAGTGCCAGGAATATGATCTACATTATTTTACATGCTCTTTAGGCGATACAGAGATAAAGAATTAGATTATACCACTCCATAATGTCCCAAACAATGTAAAAGTATAATTAAACAGGGTTATAAAATTATAATAATCATGTCGTTGATTGGTATTGTGATTTGCATTGAAGTTTGGTGTTTTTAAACAGACAAAAAACAAAATTGATTGACAAGATTGATAGAACAAAGATTTTTATTATTTTTATACAGTATCTATACAATTCATCAAACAGGAAATACCTGTGAAAACCGCAAGGCAACATAACACCGTGTTTGCATATCTGCGGTTTCAACTAAATAAATAAAACATCATCAACCTTTAAAGGTGGACTTGATACCTTAGTAACTTAAGTTATTTGTAAAAATAAAATAAGTGTTAAGTATCTAATAGAACCACGGTATTCAGTTTAAAATAGTATTTATAGTAAGTCCCAGTATGAGCGTGTTACTTGTTTCATGAAAGACCGCATAAGTATTTTCAATGACTCATGAAGAATTGAAGGCTATCATTTACCTACCCTACCAGACACATTCTGATAACGAAATAACTATTTGTTCAACAAGAGAGGAAAGCTGTTTATTGCTACAAGTACTGACTTTGAATTTAAGTAACACTTTGTGTATTGTCGTACTTGTTAGCTTCACAGCTGGGTCTCTCAACCATCTATCAGATGAAGTGAGATCATCTCGAAGAGCACTATAAAAAGGCCGTCAAATGCCGTCAAAATGTGGGTCACTAGGAATATACAATATCTAAGATCTAAGATGTCCTGCCCCCCTACCAAGACCACCGAAAGACGATATGATAAAGCGATATATCGATATGAACTGTTAAAAAAGTTGGATTTTTCAGCTATCTCGAAGTTTTGAGTATGTTTTTGATATTGGGATTGTTATTTTGCGTATGATTAATATATTAATGTTCATAAAATTTCAAGGGAGCTATTATATGCAACATATTGTGACAGTTCATATCTACTTATCGTTTTATCATATCTTGTTTCGGTGTTTATGCTACGATGGCAGACGTATGTCCATCCGATTATGAATTCAGAATAGGTAGGTACATGTGGCGAGGGTCCTTTTTTCTCGTGGAAGTCGTAAAAGCTGACTTAAGGTGTTCACTTCAACTGCACTTGTGCAAAGAGGTGGAAAACTCGAAACAAAATCTATATCGACCTGTATGGTCAACGTGATGTTTCAGCTAATTCATCCCGAGAAGCGACCGCTGGCTAGCAATTGAAAGTGGGGGCAAAATTTAGACCTCCCGTGTGAGGTGCCTGTTCTCCTCCAGATAGCTCGCCCACTTTCCGAAAAGGTGAATAGGTGAATGTAGTCAACCTTATTTTTTCACACTTAACTTCTGTTTGCATACACCTTAATTACAAATGGGGTGTGCCCGTGTCCAACAGTGGAAGTGATGAAGATATATGGCATATGGTTTGAAGTGATAACGATGTCGGTCATATAAAAGCCATTCGTTCGCTATGTTTATTATTTACAGCGATTAACGCTCCGTTCTTGAGGGAGCAGTCAGGCGAGCTTAATCACGCCTTCAATTCCCGAATTAGTTTTATAGCCGCTTTGCTTTTAATTGGCGAAGTGGTGGTCTTCCTTGACCAAAACAAGAATGTCAGGTAGTCCGTGGTTGCTAACCACACCGAGTCTTCTTTAGTAGACACTGCAGTGTCATAAGAATTTGATAGTGAATTTACAAGATGGGTATAGTAGGTAAGAAAGTATAGGGAGACATTTTTAGTACAGAGGGACTCTTACAGCTAAAGTCCTGCATTGCACCGGTTGCCAGCATTCGTCGATCCCCTGGACGTCCCAGGAATTGGCTTCTCCACTCTGGGGGGAGGGACTCAATCTAGGCGAGTAGACGCTGACGAGGTTGTGGAAAAGTGTTCATCCGAGTTCCTATGACCTTGTCCGCGATCCGTCTCTCCTCGACGTGTTCTCTCCATTGGATGATGGGATGCGGCAGTGATGGATTTTCTCGCGTCAAGGTGTGTGTGTCCATTGTTGAGTTTTAGTCGTGAGGTATACGTGATGTTTTTCCCAACCTAAAAAGAGGCTTTGTCCCGCAAGAGGTTGTTCGGAATCATACAAGGATAAATTTTTGTAGGATAATTATTCATTAAAATTTAATTTAAATATTATGAAGTACTTTGAACATTAGACAGATCTTAGTATATATCGACATTGTATACAGTTATACATTTTGTGTTCACAGTAAGGCTCCATGCGTGATTCGTGCGACATCACCTTTAAGTGCGTGTGGGCGACTATGCAATGCGTTAGAGCAATTTCACTCGATTCCTTCTTAGATAGGCGATGTATCGTACATTGTTGGAATGCTGAGCTGCTATAAACAGAAACTCAAACGCTTAAAGCATTGTAGATAAAGGAAACTTGTAGCTTTCTTACTCTGCATGGTGGTTTAAATCCACGGTAAACTACTCGAATTAATGGTTCGTGAGGTTTTCATACTTTGCTTTGTTTGTGATGCCCCTGGTGTTGCAGGCGTCCATAGATTACGGTTACCATCAGGCGGGCCGTAAGTTTGTTTGCCGGCATCGTAGTATAAAAAAAAATACTTGTTGTGGATATCGTCAGAACCAACTAAGGGACTAAGGGAGAACCACAATTACTTCTCTATGAAGCGATAAAACCCGAAACAAAATCTTACACTAACCGAAATTGCATGAGTGATGTAGTAGGCCGATTTTCCCTGGTCTATTTAGTCCCATTCCCGGTAGTAGGAGGTATCGTTGGAAGTGATGATGTCGATGATAGAAGTCCACTCTAACAACGTCAACGTCAACGTCATTGACAAGAAGGGAGGAGGCGATTTATTAATCCTTTCATTTATTTGTTAGTGCCATTTCTTCGTTTCTACTTGTAAAATTTTTGACCTGGTTGAACTACATCCTTGCCATGAACTCAGAGACAGTATTAAAATATCAGTGAGAGTGATTTACTACTATACTCTTCAGTAGTTCTCTCTGTCAGGTCAATGCTAAATAAAAAAAAAACCGACAATTCTTCGAAATAACCACAAGAGGTGATAACAAGGAAAACATAAAGGCAAAAGATATTAAGGGAGTAACTTTCGAGAAATATGTTAAATACATCCCTGTTAAATTAATCGTTTGTTTTTGTGCGAGGTGTCCATTTCAATATACTGCTTTCTGACTATAACCCGGTGACGATAAAGTTGTCAATAATAATAAACGTCTAAAAATAACCATAGGATTATTCGTCAAAGCGTCTGTCGTGACTCATGCGCGTACTAATGTGACAGATGCCATACATTGTTCACGTCGTCGATGCCAGGGTGACGACGATTTTGTAGAATTAATAAGTTCATAATTTTATTTGTCTATTTTTATATGTATAACTATATGTATATAATTACCTACATCCACTGCTAACCTCTCTGCAAAAATGTTAATATTAACGTTTATTATAATGAATAAATTGTTATGTCGTGTTAACGTCTCAATTAGTTTACAGTTATTACTTCATGAATAATTCATTACTAATTAATTCTGCGACTGTCTACATTAGAATAATAATTTACACTTTTATATGATTAGGCAGAATCGTATTACTGTCACTTATAAATTACTAGCTGTGCCCGCGAACTACGTTTCGCCATAATAATTGACAAAAAAAATCTGGAGAACCTACCACCTATTCTGAGACATACCAAATACACACATTAAATTTCATAAAAATCGGTCAAGCCGTTTCGGAGGAGTTCGATAACAACAACATTGTGACACGAGATTTTTATATATTAGATTTCTCTTGCTTCTAAAATGTACGATAAGGAACTTTAACGAATAACGAACGTTGAATTTTTTGACTTATTACATAGATTAAACTCATAAGTTCTACATACTCGAAAGAGCGGTTTGAAATCTTTTTTCTTCGTTAACTTAATGTGTCCAAATAGGTAACTGCTTCAAGTTTGATTTTTAATTCGACGGAATTCTGACAGATGTCTACCATAGACAAATCAGATATAAATAACCTTTTCTGCTTAGTATTTTTTAAATATTTAATTACAAAAAGTATGAAATAGAATTAGATCAAGTAATGAAATTGTAAATAGTGTTTTCATCCCCCCATCTCGGAAAGAGTATTTTTGCTATTCGATATCTGACCGCCAAAACCGTTTTTATCCGCTTGAGGTTAAAGTAAATTTGAATTTAGAACATCGCGTGCACTAGGTATGTGATTTCAAAACATCATTAAACCTATTTACTTCCATCTCCATGGTGCCGAATTTATCATACAACTTTTTTAAATTTGTTAAAAACTCAACTCTGAACCTCCTTGGTGTACTTTTGTTATTAATTCGCTTTGCGCGCGCCATTTTGTTTTGACGTCGTATTGTTATACTTAAATAAGAAACTTGAAAACAAGTAAAAAAAAATGAAAATGAGTGATTCCAGCGACGAAGAAGTTTATTTCAATGTTGTAATAAATATGTACCTAAACTGAAATAAAAGTATCTCGTGATTGTTAATGTTTTATTTTGCATTTAGTCATTTCCTCGCTGAGGGAGGATGAAAAGTTACGTGTTGCACTCGAGTGCAAAGATTTTTCACCTTGTGCTCTTTTGATTCCCTCGTTAACGCTCAGGATTCTAATTTTTGAATCCTTCGCTTGCTCGGTCATCAAAATTGAGCACGCAATTTAAAAGCAACTTTGCACTCATGTATAACAAATAACTATTGTTTTGTGCACTGAATGCACACTGGCTAGTTTGTATTTTTTTAAGTGCTAAATGGAAAAACAGAGTAAAACAACATATCATCATCACTAATATCGTGATTGTTGTCATCATCATCAACTCGGATTATAAAAGAATCACACACACTATCCATAAGATCATTAAGAGGGAACATTTTATCCTCTTTTTTTTCTTTAATAATATGGTTTATGCATTCTTGTCATTTTTCAGCTGTAATATTGCTTTCTGATATTTATTGTTTATACCGCGTTTAATATAAACCGCGGTGCATGACGCGGCGTAAATAGTTTTTTAATTTTAGATTTGACATCTTGTTATATTGGCCCTTAGAAGAAGCAAGAATTTTACAAAGAGGTTTTTCTAAAAAAGATTGGCAACCTACGGATTATTGAACAGGGATCCCAGTAATAGAAAAATAATTTCCTTGGCAATTATTGTAACTTCAATAATATGATATTAAACAGTGTAATTACCATTTTAAAATTATCAGTAATTTTGTGTCTTAGTTTTTCTAATTGAACCCTATGAGTTTGTTTGTTTGTTTGTTTGCTTGAACTCGCTAATCTCAGGAACTACTGATTCAAATTGAAAAAATATTTTTGTGTTGGATAGTCCATTTATCGAGGAAGACTTTAGGCTATATAACATCACGCTACGACTAATAGGAGCTGAGCATCAATGACAAATGTTGCAAAAACGGGTAAAAAATATACGGCGAAACGTAGTTCGCTGGCACAGCTAGTATTAAACAAAGGTTTATTTTTTATTTTGCTAAAATGCTCTCCCTTTTTAGGAAAAGATTTTCAATGTTGGCAACACTTATGAAATGTCAGAATTCCGTCGAATTAAAAATCAGACTGTAGTTATATTCTTTTTGTATTTAATAGCCTGTACACTTTATTTACTGAATCACGGTGTTACCGCGAAACGTTGTCTATAGTAATTCATTTCGTGACGTTTACGAAAGTCATTAGTTCTCTTTGTTCTTCAAGTCCCCAAGTAACGTTTAATCATGGACACTCTTTACATGAGCTATTCAAAATTCAAATTTGACGTTTCCTGCGCGCGCGCACCGGCGACGCTGACAAATTGTTTCTCAGTACACAATCGTTGTTCCACTGTAGACTTTGTTGTTTCAAATACAAAGATAGCTTTTGAATGCACTTCCCTTTGTTGTCGACAATGTATTTTGTTGTATTGTTGATTGGCGTTAAAGCGCGCTTAATTAGGGGGGTTGCTGTGGAAAATTGTTGTTTATCTGCTTTGACTTCGTCGTGCTATTTGTGAATATGTTTGACGTAACAAATATTGGTACGTTCGAGTTACGAATTTGTGCTAAATTCTTAATGTGTTTTCTCTTTCTTTCAGGTATGTATCGGAGGCGAACGGACCGCATCGCATAAATCGAGCATCGTAGTAGTAAGTGTTATAAAAAAGATTTTATTAGGAGAAGTAAATAAATATGATGTGAATATTATAACCAAGCGAAAAAACATAAAGGTTATTTATGTCTGTCAAAATTGGCGAGCCAAAACTTTACAAATTACTTAGAATACTATTTCCACTAAAATGCTCTGTTCTATCTAAACTAGAAAGGATTTTAATGAATAACTAGCGACCTGTCCCAACTTCGCTAGCTGCAATTGACTTTTGTAAAAAAATATAAGAAAAGTGAGTTTTTATTGTGAAATTGTATCGACAACATTTGGCAGCAGAAATATCACAATGATATGGAGATTCCAATTATAGCTTTGAGATTATCATAGAAGCCTTTTTTGGCATTTCGATATTTTCATGTACAAACCTTTTTTTTGGTACCTGCAAAAGATACATTCTGCGAAAGGGACATAATGAGAAATAGGACATTTTGCGAAGTAGAAATTCTGCGGAAAACCCAAGTTTGTCTTTGGTATTTTTTCATACAAACCTTTCTTGGTACTTCTTGATTTTTTGCAACTCTACATTTTGGTATTTCTAGTTACTTCTAGATCTTCATTCAAACCGAATAATCGTCCAAGCCTTATGGGCATCAGGAATAGTATGCCTTACACCTGCATATACCTATCCTACTATTCGTAATCTGTGATATTGCCAACTATCACTTATCAAGTGTAGCCATTAAGCAGCTGTGTGGAACCGCTATTTAGCTTATCAGATTTAATCTGAATACTCGAGACTACAAGCATGCTACAAGCTACCGTAAGGATATGGATCGAGAGTTTATGGTGCGCGTTAGCTGGTAATCGTGCTGTTAACCTTATGTTACCAACTAACTTTCTGCCGGCGACTTCTCTTACGTCGACAAATATTTTTGAGCGATGAAACTATAGAAATGACGATTATTGTCCAACCTTTCAAACAAATTGTCACGATCACGAATTGATCGCTGGACAGACCTTTAGTATAGTTTTTTTATACAACTTAGTTGGCAAACAAGTAAACTGCCCACCTAATGGTAAGTGGTAACAGTTACCTATAATACATGTGGCTCCTGTGAGATCGCAGCAAAACTGCAACCCCCACAAGAACCACAGTGTACGTTGCCAACTTGTGTCATCGATGTAAAGTCACGGTACCCAGTAATGTCACTGCCATATTTTACCCTTCAAACCGGAACACAGCAATGCAAGTACTGCTGCTTTGCGACAGAAATAGGTAAGACGGTGATACCCAAGCAGTTGAGCCTGGTACAGTCTCCCTCCGGTTTGTTTATTTTATATATTATATAAATAGAAGTAAATAGTAATATTTTCCAAATAGATATTTCGTGCTTTTCTTTTAAATAATACGAACGAGTACCATTTTGTAATTATTTGAAAAAACAATTGATACTGCTAGTTGAAACTAAGCCTTTGGATCCAAATACTTCAGAAAACCTGAGTAAGTAGGTGTTACTGGTACTTATACCAATGAAAGAGCTTAATCGAAGCTTTCTCCAAGTTCATGCAGCCACAGAGCAAGACGCTAATTAGCTTTCTGATTTTTACTTCGTTGTTTTACGATTTTTTAAGACTTTCATTTCAATCTCTGGATATAATAAAGTTTCATGGTGTGTATGTACATGTTTGCGGCACGTAACTTTCATACAAAGCCTACGAATAACATCTCATAAGTCAGATAACTATAGCTGAACAGATTGTGTTGTGTATCTTGCTTCAAATTTGGTTCAAGTGATTCAATGACAAAATGAGAAAACAATGTCCACTATCTTGTATGTACAGTCAGCAACACGTCAAGTTTTACATTTACATTAAGACTTGTCGCTATGAAATGTCATTAGGACATGTCACCATTACGAGCATAAGAGCGGTCCAAAGACAACATGTAAAGTCTGGCGGGTTGCTGTATATATAAAATTACTAGCTGTGTCCGCGAACTAAGTTTCGCCTTAATAATTTTGAAAAAAAAATTGCCTACGGCCTATTCTCAGACCTGCCAGATGTACACAAAGAATTTAAAAAAAATCGGTGTAGCCGTTTCGGAGGAGTTGATAAGAAACACTGGGACACTAGATTTTTATTTATTAGATGAAGATTTTTTGATTTTTTTTACCTTAGCGTAAATTATTGAAGCTAGACATATGAAATTTTGTTAGCAGGTACCTTTTACAACGCGGAAATCCACTATGAAAGTTGTTAGAAATTCAACCCCTAAGAGGATAAAAGACGCGATTGAAAGTTGTTCTTGGATATCCGTTAATTTTGAAGCTAGTACCATGAAAGTTTGTATTTAAGCTAATAATTAGATATGAATAAAATCAAATTTCAGTATTTTTTAATTATTACACCTTTTAAAAAGTGGATTATGGATTGAAAGTCTGTTTTTGTTTGAGCTAAAATAACTTAACGTGTTTTACTCTGGACTATTTTAAAGCTTTAAATTTTTACAGTTCGATTTTTTTTACTACGGGAAAATATAGAATTTCCACGGGGAAAATAGGTATCAAGAACGAGGGCGAAGCTACCTGAAAAGCTAGTCATAAAAAAGATCCACTCTTATCCTAAATATCCATTGCAAACTTTGCAAATTTAAAAAGTTGCATAGGAAGGGTTTGGTAAAATTATCATTGATTTCGCAATCCTTCCGACGATACGATAGAACAATGAACGGCTTAAGAACAAAATAAAGAACGACGCAATAAAAAAAGGTTTCTTACTCAGACCCTAAGGTTCTGCACCACTGGACTTTGGACTTTCGTTATATTTGCTGTCAAGCAGTCCTAAACCTTAAAGTGTGACAACAAGTACGAAATTCGCTTGCGTACATTCGGCACAAACTGCCTTTTGTTTCGCGAAGCTATCGGCATTCTGTTATCGTATTGTAAACGCTATTGTTACGTGATAGGGCTTGCTTTCATTTGTTCACGTGTTTTCGTTCAGACGCCATATGCGCGGAATGAGTCAGAGGTGCCGTATGTAGTTTGATGATATTTTATGAGCTTCGGATTTTTTTTATTGCTCCCCGCCTCTGTTTCGCTACGAGTTCGCTTGTAAAGGGACCTTTTTGCCACTGATTTTATGGACTATAGACACTTAACGCGGATTTGAGCATTTCATATGGAGTGCGCGGATCGGAGCGAGGTTGTGAATGTCAATTTTGAGAATAGCATGTGTTGTTTATTTTTATAACGCATATGTTCTTGACCTTGCTGAAGGTCTTTAGGCAGGTTTCGGGATTGTTATTGTGTCGTTGACATTGTCACGTCATAAGTTTGAAGTTTACGTGAAAAGAACTTTACTTGTTGATGCGGTATGCTTTGTCGGTAGCTTTAATTATATTTACTGGATCTGGATGCGAAGGAATCCTTATCTGTTAGAAATTATCTTTAACTTTATACAAAAATAGAAGACAGCGAGCGTGTGTGAGGCTCTCCCGGCAGAGAGTGGCAGCACTAAAACCCCCCGGTGTTATCCCCGCCCTTATTTATCTCATGGTAATATCCGACACCACTACCAACGCTTCCGGAAATGGCAAAAGGTACCTAGACCAATCACACTTAGAGTGTAACACCGTTTTTTCTTTAAGTCTCATAAAACACTAATTTGGCAAATACACTGGTTTCACTGTTGTTTTAATACAAAGTTCACAACTAAAATCATAATTATAACAACTTTGTCAATTAATCTCACAATGTCAATGTCAATTGTCAACGTCAACGTCAACTCACGTCACGTTAGTGACATTTGCAATTATCTTTGGTCATTATTCAAATTGTGCATAAACAAAATAAATTTCGCGTTTATCCTGGCCTTGTCTACAAAGATAGTTTCTTTTCGCCCAAAATCCCGTGCCCACCTTTAGGTGGGTTGATTTTCTGAAAATTCGGAATTTTTACATTTAGACCGTTTGTTTTGATCACTTTTAGAGTCATTTCATAAGATCCACTTAAATTTATTCCTCATAATATTATAGCCTCGTGATCGTCGAATAGAATTTAGAAAGCGTTACAAAATTGTTCCTTTTTTGTTTTGTTTTCAACAGTTTTTGTTTTCTTTTCCCAACATTAAATTTTGACATACAAATTAGCAAGAAAACGCACTACAAGAGATCAGATCATATGATTTTCCTAACTTGAGAATTTCATTGGCTTGGGGTCCGGGTCCTTTATTGCTGAAGATCATGAATGATATCCACGTGAGGTATTTTTGTACACACCGACACAATCATCCATTGATCATATTGGCAATAAATTGCAATAAATAATTTTGAAGCGCCGCTTTTTCCAATACAATAAACTCCTAAAACTTTTTATAGCCCCTTGTGGCCCAGTTTGTTCTTTGGTTTTTATGGCCTCCTTGTCTTGGCCCTAACAAATCCACTCGTAAAATCACCGGCCTACGCCTAATATGGGCCTTTGGGCAGTTTCAAATTGTACAGTAGCTATTTCGGGACGGCTGAGATATGAAACGATGTTCTCGTGTGATAGGCTGTTTCGGTGATACGGGAAACTAGGATAGGCTAGGCGTGAGTTTGGTTTCTTTAAAAGGACGAAAATAAGACCCATTGTTCGAAATACCCTTCTGAACCGTACACATGACATCAGGGTTCTACTCTTTGTTTGAAAAACTTAAACCAAATATGGCGCTCTGAATTTTGACAGTCAAAGTTCGTCGGCACTGTCTTGTTGTACCGTTTGCAATGACTGTCAAATTGATTTGTTTTTCTTCGACTAAGTATAAGTGTACATTGGTTAGCTTTAGCTACGCCTCCGAGCGCACTGCGCCAACAAGACCTAAGACGGACTGTCTTCGTAATGCTGATTTCACACGGACGCAGAACAGTGCACAGCCCAGTACTCTATGCGCATAATATATGTATAATTCACAGAAGTATATCTATTTTTGTAGTGTATACACATATATCATGTGTAGTTTATATTTTTTATTAAGTATCAATTTATACTATTTTAAAATGTATTATGTTCACACCACAGGCTCGTAGTCCTTGCATGCAATTCATATAATTAGGTTAATAAGCTTTAGTTTAGTACTTAATTTTTCCACCTGTCATTACCATAGTTACAATTAACTTTTCACATTCTATCGCTTGCCTGATAGTTATTACTATTTTTGCAAGACACAATTGTTCACAAGGCCTCACATTTTGTTTGTGTATTAATTTAAGAATAAATAAATAATTAAATTCATTAATGCTCCTTTGCAACCACTTGCAAAACAGAAAGCACGCATTCGCACAGTAGCAGTGCTTTGCTGTCATCTGTGCTGTCTCTGTGTAAAACCAGCATTACACAGACCTAGATCCACCACTAGCTCGCTATCAGTTCGCCAAGTTAAAAATGTCTGCCCACGCACCAGATCCGGGGCCGCCTACGCATTGCCTGGACGATTGCCAATTAGCGCTGGTTCAGGTTCGGCTCCCGGCGGCGCCGCGAGATACATCGATAGCCTAGTACACTCGAAGATACAACTCACTACTTTCAAAACGGATTACGATCTTTTTAAGTTTCCACTGTGCGTTGCTGATTTGCCTTTTCGTGAGTTTAAAGCGCATGTTATAAAATACGAGTACAGTTTTGAGTAAAGGTATACTTATTATAAAGTTAACGATAATTTGAATGATGCCAATGCTCTTGTCGTTGATTTGTAACATCACTCGTCGTAATGTAAAGAGATGTTATCGTAATTTGTAGACATCCTTCGTTAGAATGTAAACAACTGTTATCGTGCATAACTGTTTATGTGAGCAAATATTATTGTGTATTGTACCGACATAATTTATTGTAAATGTCAATACCTCTAATAAAATTGACAAGTTTTTTGTGATTCTTCTGATCGGCAAAATAAATTGGATGAATCAAAAAACGCTATGCTTTATTTAACGCTACAAATCTTTCTCTTTCAATCGCGTCACAAGAAAAGACATACAAACTGTCACGTTTATAATTTTATTAGTATTCACACAGACTAGTATAAATAATGTATGAAGTACGAAAAACACACTTGTGTATCCGCCAGTACATTTGTAAAGCCTTTGTAATAATAAATAACAGATTTGAGTCGGCAAAGGGAACGCCCTGCGGAGCCGGACAAAGCCGGTGCATCAACATTGTATATTGCACTAATCTGGCTCATGGCGTAGTTAGGTTATATTTATTGCTTCAGCTAATGGGGAATAATTACGCACATTTCTCATCACATCTAAATATTTTTTTAGAATAACAACTCAACAAAGTACCTTTTTCAAATCAATTAAACCTGAAAAAGATATAAAAGTTTCAAATAGCCCTGATGAATTAAAGAGCGAGATCTAACATGAACTATGACGTCACTGTACACATTCACTACATAGTAAACTAGCTTTACGCAGCTTCGCTCGCGTTTTTATTTTCCCGTGGGAATTTTATATTTTCCCGTAGGAAAAATAATTTTGTAGCCTATGTTAATCAGGAATAATGTAGCATTCTAATGGTGAAAGAATTTTTGAAATCGGTCCAGTAGTTTTCGAGTTCAATCGTTACGTATACATACATACAAATCTTTGCTCTTTATAATCATAGTGTAGATAACAAAACTCCGTTTTGAATGTGAGAGGTGGATCACTATCTTCAATAGCTGATAACTCGTTTATTTCTTTTTTGCAAATACTCGATAAAGATAATTTAGTTGTCATTAACTATTTTTCAATTTCATGTGTTAGATACATCAAAACGTTACAGATATCTTCAATAGCTAATGAATAGTTTATTTCTTTTTTGCAAATACTCGATAAAGATAATTTAGTTTTCATTAACTATTTTTCAGTTTCAAAACGTTACAGATATCAAATTTTTGTTACAGTACGATAGATGTTTCGCATTATTGACTATCTATTATAGTTCCTAACCACACTCAACGTTGCTTAATATTTGCAATCGTTAACATTACACGTTAATAGATTAATAACAGTTTGCATAAAAATTAATAGTTTTTTTACGTATATTTCTCAACCTTTATTTCTCGGCATAGTGGCATGTAGTATTACGGTTCTGTGTACTTGTTACTACTAAGTACCATCAAGTGGATGGATCCAAACCTTATTTGTCGATCATCCGCCGCTCACCTGCGCCCGCGCATGCAGATCGCAAGAAAAAACCGCACCAAATCGGGTCTAATTACAACTCGTGTCCTTAGAAACGTTGCTAAAGGATACTGGATTCTATTTCAAATAGAATAAGGGAAGTTTGTGCACCTACGTCATATAGGTACATGTTATACCGTTATAACGGAACTGATATACTTGCTTTATCATAATATACTTCGATGGTGGTTTTATAACGAAATATATATAATATGTGCATGTCTGCAAAAGCGATTATGTACATCGCTTTTGCAGACATGCACATTTATATATATATAAATGTGCATGTCTGCAAAAGCGATGTACATAAGTAATAAAATTAGCTTATCAAAAAACAAAGTAAAGACCACCTGGAACATCATTAACCAGGAAACAGGGAAACCCAAAAGCCGTGTAAATTCTTTCTCACTAGAAGTTAATAATAAAGCAATAAAATCAGATATTGCAGTTGCAAATGCGTTTGAAGATTTCTTCTACCATATACCTATAGAAACTACAAGTAGTCTCAACTCGTGCCCCAATGCGGCTGTAGTCCTCTTAGAACAAAGTGTAGAGAAGTGCAGCATAGGCTTCAACTTTGGTCACATTGACGCCGACACTATTCTAAAAACATTCCGCATGATCAGTACCAAAAAAACTGAAGATCTTTGGGGTATTTCGACCCACTTAATCAAATCTATAATAAAAGAACTTGCTCCGCAACTAGCGTTCATTTTCAACAAATGTATTGATGAAGGTATCTTTCCTGATCTAATGAAATACAGCAAGTTAATACCTTTATTTAAATCTGGAAATAAAAATGATCCTGCAAATTATAGACCAATTTCGATTCTACCAGCACTTAGCAAAATATTTGAAAAAATTATTTCTAATCAGCTGTCAGATTATTTCACAATCAATAAAATCCTACATATGAACCAATTTGGCTTTACTAAGGGTCGTTGCACTACAGAGGCTGGAGTTGCACTTCTCAAACACATTTTTGCCGCCTGGGAGTGTAAACAGGATGTGATCGGTATATTTTGTGACCTGTCAAAGGCTTTTGACTGCGTTGATCATCAGACTCTTCTAAATAAGCTCAAGCATTATGGTGTGTCTGAAGAGGCAATTAAGCTTATTGAGTCTTATTTGTCCAATAGGGTCCAAAAAGTTGTAATTAACAGAACTGAGTCTTCTGGTGCACCTATCATTATGGGTGTGCCTCAAGGATCAATACTGGGACCTCTGCTCTTCTTAATTTATATTAATGACCTCCCACACTTCACCAATAATCTGTGCGATACAGTACTATTTGCAGATGACACTTCTTTAATATTTAAGATTGACAGAGGAAACGGAAATACTGACGTTGTAAATAGTACTCTTTCTAAAGTATTGCATTGGTTCACTGTGAATAATTTATCATTAAACTCGAGTAAAACTAAATGTATTAAGTTTTCATTGCCAAATGTTAGGAAAGTGGACAATATTGTGGAAATGAATAATCATACTGTTGAATTCGTCGATTTTACTAAATTTTTGGGTATAACACTAGATTCGACTTTGCAGTGGGATCCACATATTGCGTCTTTAGCAAACAGACTCAGTTCTGCGGCATATGCTGTAAAAAAAATGAGACAACTTACTGATGTTGAAACGGCAAGACTGATTTACTTTAGTTATTTTCACAGTGTCATGTCATATGGGCTATTACTGTGGGGATCAGCCGCTAGTATAGAAAGTATTTTTGTACTTCAAAAAAGAGCCGTGCGGGCTATTTATAATTTACGAACAAGGGATTCTCTACGTGATTTATTTAAAGAAATTAATATATTGACTTTAGCAGGACAGTATATTTATGAAAATTTGATTTATGTTTATAAAAATTATAACACATTCGATACCAATTTTAAATTTCATAACTTAAATACAAGAAATAAAAATAAACTTGCCGTTCCAACGTACAGGCTCCAAAAAACTAGAGGCTCATTTATGGGGAAATGTAGGGGAAAGTGGGGTAATTGAGAACGGCGGGTAATTAGGAACAGTTGAATATCAAATACTCCCCCCGCACTACACCGCCCGCACACGTCTAAGTAGATTCGCTTGCCGTCCCTTAGTATGCCCGCAAAAGTGTGAGTGAGAGGACGCCCACATGTTGTCACGGTGAGTCAGACAATCGTTTACGTAATTTTGTTACAATTTTTGTCGTAAGTAAAAATCAGTGTAAAATGTATCTTTTTGAGCTTAATGACAACATATTTTGTTGCCATCTTACATGTACTATCTATTTATAAATTCCAAGTAGTTTTAAGTTCACCGTCGATAATATTGCGAGTAACGGATATTTTGTTTCGTATTCCTAACTTCGGGTAATTAGGAACGGCATCAGGAGGGTAAATGTGAACGTTCCTAATTACCCCTGATAGTTAATTGATCATGTAAAATGTTCTAATATTTGAAAATGTTTTAGATGCCTAGACATTACGAATGAAAAACCACACCGAGATACTAAATTGAAGATCTTCGCCATGCAATACAAGATGTTAGAAGTAAACAGCTTACTTTGGGCAAAGTATCCATCAAATATTCAGTACCAAAAACAACATTATTTAAACAAGTTAATCAAGAAGTTTTTAAGAAGCCAAAAAATGTCGGTATTCTGTCTTTAATAAAAATCAGGAAGACCAGTTAGAAAAATATATACTCGATTGCAGTAAATCTTTTTATGGCATAACACCAAAGTCACTACGAAAAATTGCTTTTACGTTTTCTGAAGATATGACCATTGATACTGCTCCTTCGTCCATTCCTGTGCTTCTTTCTGAAATAACCAACATACCTATCATTTCAGAAACAACCATTTCTAAGCGACGAAATAAAAAACATTCGCAGATTTTGTCTAGCACACCTATAAAATATCAATTAGAGGAAAAAGAGAAAAGACAAGTTGAAAGGAGAATTAAAAAAGAGAAGTTTATAACGAAAAAGAATACTAAAACTACAAAAAAGAAGTCAGAAAAGTAAGTAAGTAAGCAGTAAGCGCAAAGAGGTCAGAAATTTAAAGAAAGTGATCGAAGAAAATGAAAATGAAGAGGAGTATTTCTGCATATTTTGCGGTGAGAAATATGAATCTCCACCTACAGAAGATTGGATCATGTGCGTCATTTGCAACAACTGGGCACATGATAAATATACCAGCGGCCAATGCAGTAAGGGTTACGTCTGTGATTTCTGCCAAACTAAGTAATTATAGTACTTATTAAGACCTAATTATGTCGTTCACAATTACCCCATATCGTTCGTATTTCCCCCGCGGACTGATCTCAATTACCCCACACGATATCGGGTAAATACGAACGGCAATGTTTTTTATTTTCTCTTTTTTTTAAATATAAAGTTTATTTCCAAGAGTTTTGAGTTAATTTCTTTGTAGCTAGATTAGTAATGTTAATGTTGCAATAAAAGTTGATTACATTTATAACTTCCTTTTATTATTTTACAGGGTTGTAAGTTAGGTGTTCCCAATTACCCCACTTTCCCCTATATCTTTTTACAATAAAGTTCCACAGAGTGTTACTGACTTACCTTTTCATAAGTTTAAAGCGCATGTAAAAAAGACTCTAATGAGTAAAGGATATTATAAAGTCAATGATTATCTGAATGATGTCAATGCTTGGTCTTAATTGTAGACTTAATTTATAGATTTAAATGTATAATGTACACTGACACATCTAATCTTGTAATGGAAGTTGAACACAATCTTTACTTTTGAGTTCTGCTTCCAATTGACGACTCTGTAACAATACAGGGAGAAAAAAATAGCCCTTGCTGGTTTTCTTGCTGGTTCTTTCCAGTACAAGGTCTCCCGCCGTAGACTTGTGAACCAATGGCGTAGCTTCTTTGACGTTCAAAAGTGATTGTAAAATCCCAATTGAATAAAGGATATTGAATTTGAATTTGAATTTGAATTTGAATAACGTGCTAGAATTCTATACATATTAACTTGTGCAAATTCATAAATATGATCCTGATTCGGGGTTGAAGTAGACCCGAGCAGTATTCTGCCAAAATCTATACTTACTAATATTATAAAGCTGAAGAGTTTGTTTGTTTGGTTGAATGCGATAATCTCAGGAACTAATTGAAAAATTATTTTTGTGTTGGATATTCCATTTATCAAGGAAAGCTATAGGCTATTATAACATCTCACTACGACTAATAGGAGCTGAGCATCAAAGAAAAATGTTGCAAAAACAGGAAAAAAATGTACGACATGCTGTTATTTTCCGACATCCACGCGAACGAAGTCGCGGGCACAGCTAGTCTTTACATATATGTAGATATAAGAGAAGACAAAGGTAGCATTAAAGTCATAGCTTGTAGAAAATAAAACTAAGCAAAATTTTGTAATCTCACCTCACTATGTCTTATCGCGGAACAAGAAAGCGAGTGTAAAAATACGCCAGTATTTAAAAAGCAGTATTTACATCTCCTGCATTTAAACTTCGCTGAAATCTATTGGAATAAACGCATAAAATACTCCGTTTTACTGCTTCTCCAAATAAAGCTGGACCGCACGGTATTTTTCAAATGATCCAAACCCATATTGCTCTCGGAATTGCGGCGATTCCCCTTAACTGCGGGAGCGCTGACCCCGCCATCTGATAGCGCGGGCGGCGCCTGCGCATAGAGCGGCGCTGCTCTATTAGGGCTGCCATGCCTTGCGTGATCGTACTTTTTCTAGACTCTACAAAATACTCATCGTCCCTTGTAGAGTCATTGATTGACCGTCTAGACTTATTAATTTTTGTTTTTGGATTACGCAATTTTGCAATATAAAGAGAGAGATAGAGAAAAGCTTTAGGTCGCTGTTCGCTCTAAAATACTTCAACGCGTTCTTAGTTTCGTATTTCGTATCTTCTATATTTTTTCCCGTTTCAGCAACATTTTTCATTGATTCTCCTCTCTTATTGGTCGTAGCGTGATATTACATAGCCCAAAGCCTTCCTCGATAAATGGACCATCCAACACAAAAATAATTTTTCAATTCGGACCAGTAGTTCCAGAGATTAGCGCGTTCAACCAAACAAACAAACAAACTCTCCAGCTTTATAATATTAGTAAGTATAGATATAAGTTCTTAACTACATATTTACATATTTTTATAATACATTTACATGTGCCATGAGACATTGCTTTCTGCCAAATCCTCATGATTCTAGGTCAAGAGAAACGACGCAAAATACGCGGAAAGCGGAAATATGTGACACAAACGGTGATATCTAAAAGAATCTGTATATCTCAGTATATTATAAATAAATCAGATTGATATTTATACGCGTTCTTAAGAAGAAGGATCTTGACAGACAGATGGACAGATGAACGTTCTTCCGCTGTCGGTACGGAACCCTAAAAACCAAATGGAAGATAGTTCCCCTTACCGGTATTTGGTCACGGCGGCCAATCGCAACAGAGACTAGCCATCTGCGCGGAAGATGTCATATTGCACAAGTATTTGCGCAAACGCAAGCGCACTCTCTGTTCCTTTACTAACATAATCCGATGTGACGATTGTCCTAAACTCCTATGAAGCACGGAGGAGTTTAATATGTTTCAAAGTTTCACAGTTTTGGTCACCCATCACAGGCCTCACCGCGACCAATGTTGCTTGATTTTAGCAATCGCTAGCTGAACGGACATGCATGCACCGAACTCCGCCGAGAAAACAAAGTAACACCCTCTATGTCAAACGTAAGATGCCAAAGTGTCAACATTGTACTGTGCATATCAAATTCGGTTTGAACTTGGAATAGGATTTGAAGCATAATATCAACTCTTTGTCAAATCATTCTTTATTCAAATATGACTTTATAGATAGCTCTTTGGAATCGTCCAAAATTTTGATCTCAGAACAATATGCTTTAGTTATTCTTCTGAGACCCACATTCATGTCACATTTTGACAGGCGATTGAATTTTTTAAAATATTTGTTCTGGATTCTTATTGAATAATTATTGTCTGGAGACGCATTTCTGAATCATTAGAAGTTAATCTTGAATTCGAACATGGATACACAAATCGCGCGAAATTACTTTCTCAATTTTAAAGATTTTTGTTTTGAATCACTCGAATTCAGTGTTGTCATTAAAAACAAATTATATATTAGACAGGATTTCGCGCAGAAAAAATAAAAAGCGATGCGTATAACACATTAATATTAAAATCCAGTGATGAATCGCGCATAAACCCATAAAATGGAACGTATGTAGCTAATGTTGCGTATATTGTAATAGTAGAAATCAAAAACGAGTGTGTTGGACTACTCGTTGCAGAATTCACGCAATGAATATTCAACAAAAATAGCGAATTTGGAAATTTGTATTCGAAACTGTTCTAAACTTACTATTTTGAATGCGAATTTATATTGTATTGTTTCAAAAATGCACCTCCTGAGGTGTTTCACCTAAGGCAGAGCGTTCTGCATAAATGTGCTGGTCCGAAATTGCGTTGACAACAGACAGAGTCACTAATATTGGCGTGGCAAAGGTTCCTATATTTTATCGTTCATGACATCTACCGTTTGTCAGCCCTGCTCTAAATTTGCATCTTCCATTGCCTGTGTGAATGTACTTTCTTTATGTCAGTATTTTAACAGCCTACATTTTGTTGCTATTTATTTCAGAATCCATCGACTTAAAAGTAACAGATGATTTATTGACAACAAAACAAGAAAAAAAATTCACCTCTGGTATTGAAACAAGTGTCTTTTTATTTTTTTATTAGACTCACAAAACTAATTACAATCAAAGAGCATTCAAAATAAACAAATCAAACACTATGATATAGCTAGATTATAACCTTCTAGATGACTTTATATTATGTATTAACGTAATTTTATTAAATATTTGATATCTGTCATTAGTTTGTTAATTTGTAAAATATTTGCACTAATTAATTGTTAAATATTTGCACGTCGTCGTTCAGTGACAGAGTATATTGGACATACGAGTATTAATGTACTTACCACCTCTTGTACCATATTCTGGCAAATAAATGATGATTACTTCTCTTTTTTCATTGTTAAGGCAAAGTAGACGTTCCTCACTGTTAATAACTACGTACCAATATCCGATTCACAAATCTACAGATTTATTGACAATTGGTTAAAATAAAGCAAATCCACTATAAATATTTGTAACTGCGCTAATTCTTTCAAAAAAAGTTTACCATTTACCGCTATATTAATATTTATTTCGTGATTCATTGACTTATATTTACTATATAGACTATTGTTACCAATAAACTTGTAATGCCTAAAATAAAGTATTTTTAGTTTAGTTTTTTTGGTATTTATATATTAAACTAGCTTTCCGCTCGCGACTTCGCCCTCGTTATTTTTGTTTTCCCGTGGGATTTTTTTTCCGTAGGAAAATTACCCTATGTCCTTCCCCTGGTCTCGAACTATCCCTATACCAACTTGCATCAAAATCGGTTCAGTAGTTTCGAAGCCTATTCAATACAAACAAACAAACATTCGAATCTTTCCTGTTTATAATATTAGTATAGATATAGATTAGGAAATTATTTATCATCCTAATGAAAACGTAAAGTTACAAATATAAAAAACTTACAGAACAACAGTAATACTATCATAATACACTCGAAAATTAAAATCGAAACACACTATACATATTAAATTAAACGATTGCAATAAATTAATAATATTAATCGCATGTAAATCATTATTACACTTCAAAAATATATATAAATATATACTTATATTAATTTAATTTAATATGGTGATTAAGTGTGCCAACTGCGCTTGCGTCTAGTCGTGCCTCATTGTTGAGCTCGGTACTTGGATTAGCGGAGAGATTACGAGCGCTGTTTACTCAATGATCAGATTAATTTCTTGTCACCAGTCCCTGGTCGCAATCTCGGTGTCAGCGTGCGCGTGCGCACGTGCTCCGCACTTAGGGTTGGCAAATTTGCAAAAATTTGGAATAGCCGCTAGTGGACCATTGGCGTATCTAGGGTTTTTTTTCAGGAGGGAGGGGAGGGAGGGCAGGTCCATGATTTTGTGTGAAGCTATCAGTACCCCTCTCTATATACGCCTATGCCGGAGTCCTACGGCATACCCATACCAAAAAATCTCAACTCAATTTTTTTTACAAAAAATAAAACCGACTTCAAAAACACTAAAAACTTAAAAATAATATAAGAATAGGTACAGACAACATCACACTTCTATATTGAAGTCGGCGCCAAACGATGATCTCCTAGAAAGTGTTAAAATTTGTCACCGACTTCAATATAGAAGTGTGATGTTGTTTGTACCTAATCTTATATTATTTTAAAGTTTTTAGTGTTTTTGAAGTCGGTTTTATTTTTTGTAAAAAAAAAATTATTTTTTAGTGTATGAAATCTTTTCAATTAAAGAAACCCTAATTTAATACCTACCAGCTCACCTTTGGTGACCATGGGACCACCCTTGCAGTATACTCTATTTAATATAAAAAGAATTTTGAAAATCGGTTTAAAAATGACGGAGTTATGAGGTAATAAACATAAAAAAAATACAACCGAATTGATAACCTCCTCCTTTTTTGAAGTCGGTTAAAAATGGTAATGGTTGTCCAGTAAGCTTAGAAGGTCTTTGCTAACGTCATAAATTAGAATCCACGTCTCGCCACTCTCTTTCTTCCCGATGTCTTAAAATGTCTAAGGGAATTTTCTCACGGCACTCTAGGAATATTTTTCTATTTCTTTCTATTACTTTTGTTGTACCTTTTCTGGAATTTTGCTTTTCAAACACAAACATCCTCTCTCTCCGTGGCGTCCCAGGGTGCCACGGCACCCACGTTGGGATCCTCTGAGCTATTACAAAAAACGTGTTGATAATTAGAGGTTGGCCATCAAACTGAACAACGTTAAAATCCTTAAAATTTGCTTTTTCATAATATGTTCCGGTAGAGTAAGTCTCACACTTTGTGGACAGTGAAACTTAGCAAAACAGAAAAATTGAAATATATTTAATTGATCTCGATGCTGTCAACCCTATAGAACCTAACAAATGTTGCGACGGCGCAATATTGCCAGCTGCGAAAATCGACAGGCCTTAAATATTTGCTGTTCTGTTATCAGTCCTTCGCCTTGCATAATTTCATTACCGTTTTATTAAAGGCTTGACCTGAATTAACATACCTATTGTAATGTAACAACGGTTAATAAATCAATCAAATACTTATACCAAAATTGTAATAAATAACGATGTTAAAGAAGATGCGAGACTTTCGACGCTACAAGATAATTATGGCGTGTTCTTTTCGCGAAGGCTTTTCTAATTTGCCAAGAAAATGTAGAGTCCATTTATTTCTTCTTCAGGGGAGAGAGAAAAACGGGTTAAGAGTAAAGTTTGATATTATATTTAAAGATACATCGTGTTTCCGTCTCATAAGAGTATTTTATTTGTTTTGACTTAACGATGTCTACTTTAATACGCTGTGCTCAACGGGGTCCAAAATTGTCCAATTTGTGTTGTATAATAAAAAAAAGTTGGAACTAGAATAGATTTTTAAAGTAATAAAGGAGAAAAGAGGACACGAGCAAAACTCTGTGAATTCAACATTATTAGATATCCATCAACAGCTCATATACTTTCCCATCGAGGGTGATTAGGCCTTTTAACCACGCTGGCCAAGTGCGGGTTGGTCGACTTCACACACAACCTGTAAAGAAATTCTTTCCTCACAGGTGTGTGCAGGTTTCCTCACGATGTTTTCCTTCGCCGTAAAAGCGTCGAATAAACGTAGGTACCTACATATGAATTCAAAATATGAAAACACATTGGTACGTGGCGGGGTTCGAACCGCTACCTCCCGATTGGAAGGCGACACGCCTTACGCACTATGCCATCTACGCTTTTGCGATTAGATATTAATAAAGCGAAAGTTTAGGCATCAGCTCTCGACATGTAACATTGAAGGAGTTTGATTAAGTTTGATTAATATAAAAAAACTGTAGACGAACCCGTCTGAGCCCAAGCTGACGACCATAACGAAAGCTAGATAAGACGGCCTGGTGTATCGCATCCCGAGGGAGCGTCCAGGCGGGAAGGGAGTCAATTTTGCCAGTCCCAGAATAATATCACGCATTACGCTCCCGCAATCGGGGAGCTCGGGGACGTTTTTCATATATTTGCTTTGTGGCCTATTTGCGATGACAACCTATTTGAGATTGTATTAAGAGCGTGCCCTTTAAGTTAAGATACACATGATAATTCGCCAGAGGGAGACTGTTATTATAAGTACTGTGTCATCTGCGTGGCTCTCTCTCTGTTTTTTTTTATATACCTACGACAATAAAGTTTTTAGCCTTCATTTCGCTTGATGGTAAGTGATGATACGGCCGAAGTTGGAAGCGAGCTTCGCCTGGACTCCTCAACAATTGAGGAACTGTAGCTGGAACTATCTCACGTCTAATTCAGGCGCAGGATGTGTGTAACGATGTTTCACGGTTTCGGTCACCCATCATAGGCATGGCCAACGTTGCTTGACTTTAGCCATCGTTACCGAGCACGCGCAAATGAACCACCGAGCTCCCCATAGAACCACAAACACTATAGGTGAATGTAACCACTTATCAAGGTGGGCAGTCCGCATGTTTGCCAAACTTTGTTGTAAGTATAAAAATCTTGCCGATCAAATTCACGGTTATCTTAACGCGCGGTCCATCGTATGCGGGACGTCTCACATCCTCAAGTAACCCGGGAGATAGCCGAACCGGCCAAAACTCCGGGCCACCCGGATAACCGGATAACATCTCGACTATACTGAACTTCGCTTTACCGAGGCGGTGACTTGAATTTTATGTGCGATAATATAGGTTATATTTTTGGTCGGCACCGTGTCGGTAATAATTTTGAGGTTTTTTTTACAACTAAATTGGCAAAATAGCGTACTGCCCAGTGCAAATCTGATGGTAAGTGGAACAATCACCTATTATACATGTGGCTCTTGTGAGATTCGTGGCAAAGCTGCAACCCCCACACGAACCACAGTGTACGTTGCCAACTTGTGACATAAGTTGTGTAAAGTCACGGTACCGAGTAGGTAATTTAATGCTTGCTTTTTTGTTGTTTAAAAGATACATTTTCATATTTCTCACCAACAGGATTCTCGTTCAGACATAAACGACTCTATACCGTATGAGATTTTACGCGAAATTTTGAGACATTTCACGATGTAGGTTTTTCAACTCGCCAGTGTATTTGGTCGTAAGCAAAAGTAGAACTGTCCAGAGATCGGGCCTGCGATATTTTCCCGATAATCCGCGGAACGCGTCCCAACCCCTGGGCACGGTTCATAATCTTGCCAAATGTACTGAACTAAAACTGAGAAATGTGAAAGAAAATACTTTTACCTATTAGATCAGGGTTTCTTAAAGTGGGGTCCACGGACCCCTTAGGGGTCCGTAGCATGTGTATCAGTGGTCCGCAGTAGGTCAGTCTGTAAACATTGTGTAGTAAACTCGACGTAAACATGACATACGTCTTGCCTTGTCGAAGACAATCCCACAAAATATTGTTAAACAGGGTCCATGGAATTGTTTAAATTGTGAAAGGGGTCTGTGACTGCAAATAGTTTAAGAAACCCTGTATTAGATGGATGTGATTTATTCCGCTTCTATATTACTATAACGATGTGATTTATTCCGCTTCTATACTATATTAAAATAACGTTCGTATTATTACTATAACGTAGTGGTAGGTATAAATTATATCATAAAGTATTTATCAGACATATTGCTCTTAACCATGCTTTCAAAAAAGCATTGAAGTAAAAAAGTAACTTGGAATCCAAACAAGTACACCAAGATGGTTAATAGATTCAATAAGTACCTCTAATTTTTAATTGGACGGATACCATTTTTTACTTGAAAAAGAAGGTATATCTCAGACTTAACACCACGAAAGAAACGCAAAGCTATTTATATGTTCCATATCCAATTATGGATGCAACAGATAGCGCCATCTCTTGGGATGCGATTAAATTTTCCCTGAGTTGTAGTTGTAGTGAGTGGTCTAAGATTGTTTTCTAGTGACGTCACATCCGGTGAGATTCAACTGTCAATGTCAGATGTCAAAATCAGCTGTCCAAAGGACGACGCGTGACGTCGAAGCTTTATAACTGCTGCGTTTATTTTTATTACATTATTCTTAAGATCATCTTGCTGTCTCTTTTCTGTTGATCCCAAAATGCTGTCTACTTTGATTTAATGCTGTTTTTAAAGCCCAAGGTATATGATATACATATTTGTTACCTACTTTTTTAATGTAAGCATGAGGAATTCTCATGAGACGTGTCAAATAGCGACCACACAGATCTTCACGAACTTCGTCGATGGGCCAGAGACAAGTCGTGACTTACACATTATGGCATAACAGGAATCGGCGGTCTGTAAATAAATTCTGAAAGCTAGATAATTTTTAATAGTTTATGCGTAAAAAAATAAAAACCGACTTCAAAAAAATAATATAAGAATAGGTACAGACAACATTACACTTCTATATTGAAGTCGGTGCCAAACGATGATCTCCTAGAAAGTCTTAAAATTTGTCACCGTCTTCAATATAGAAGTGTGATGTTATTTTCTATTCTTATATTATTTTTAACTTTCAGTGTTTTTGAAGTCGGTTTTTATTTTTTGTAAAATATTTTTTATTTTTAACTTTTTAGTGAATGAAGTCTTTTTAGTGAATGAAACCCTCCTCCCGAGGTTCATAGGATCCCATCATCAGATCCTGACTTTGGTGACCTTGAGACCATCCCAGGAGTATACTCTATCGAATACAAAAAGAATTTTGAAAATCGGTCAACAATTGGCGGAGTAATCGCGTAACATATACACAAAACACCTTGGACACACGTAAAAATTTATAAATGGTTTTTCTCGATTTTTATGAGATCCCATTATCATATCCTAACTTTGGTAACCATGGAACCACCCTTGGAGTATCCTCTATCGAATACAAAAAGAATCATCAAAATCGGTTCATAAACGACGAAGTTATCCGCGAACAAACATTAAAAAAAAGCATATAACCTCCTTTTTTCGAAGTCGGTTAAAAATGAACACCTAGTTCACTTGGTCGCGCTATAACTTGAAAACTACTTCACCAATTTCATTCATCTCTTTTTTCAGGTTTTCTAATACTATGATGAATCTTCTTACGGAAAGAAAAATAAAGAAAATGACGCAGGAAATTAATAAAAAAAAATTCCGAAACAACGATTATACTTCGTGCGTTTGACAGTTTGCGCGCTTTTGACAGAACGGCGTGGGAAAGTTAGGAGCGGAGTTTGTTTATTTATTTTGTACATAATAAAATTCTACATCGTCAGTCTTGTTAGTCACTTATTAGCACATGTGATTGCTAATCACGAAAGAGCTCCCTTTTATGTGTAAAAAAAACTAAACTATTTACTCAAAAACACTTGAATTGTATTTTTTATTATAATTAGATTGACATTTTACTCTAAAAATTTTAGGAATCCCATTTTGAAACATTAACAATGAAATGAAAACATGAAATGAAACAAAAACAAAAATAAATTTAAATTTATTGTTCATTTTATATATTTTACAACTTGAATGTTTTATTCAATATTATAAACTGGCATTACAACTGGCCAACTGTTAATTATTATTTGAGTATATTTTTTGCAGATATTATTTGACTACATTTAGAAAATTTTTCTTGTAAAAATATTCGATAAATTCTACGTTTCGAAATAAGCAGCATTTGATAATTTATAAATAAGAATTATTTATTTGGCTTTTTACATTAAGCTACTTTTTTGGCACTGCAACCAAGTTCAGGGGCCTTACCGTGATCGCTTATAGCAAGGTTAAAACAATATTGAAACAGAGACACCGCTCTTGCTGCCTATAGCGCCATCCCGCTCTCAGCGCGGTTTTAATAATGTTTTGAGCGATCATAGTTCGCGGGCTGTTCGTTAGTTGTAATCTCTTTTGTAGTTGATATTATATATAACATAGATAAAATAAATTTTCCCTAGATAAAAGATCTTTTTATTTCTCCAGATAATAATAGTACCTACTTAGATATCAAAATATGCAGTTGGAACCTAAAATAAGCTTTTACAAAGTTAGTGCTTTATCAAGTTACTCGAACAAGGCAATAAACTTGGCACAATTAAAAAGTAATCATTCCATTAACGGACACTCACTTAATAACGAGCCGAGGGCTTGTTCGCGACCGGCTAATTAATTTAACGACTTAATTAACTATTGTTAGCGACGGACGCTAACTGATCGCCATTCTACTAAAAGTCTTAAGCAAATACGTAAACATTTATTTTTTTGGTCTAATTGTTAATAGCTCCTATCGTGTTTTTTTATTACATTTGTCTGACGCACCTACGCCGGTGAAGGCAAACATAGTGAGGCAACCTGCTTACATCTGCGAAGAAATTCAAAGGTGTATGTGAAGTCGACCAATTCTCACTGCGCCAGCGTGGTTGACTAAGGTCTAAAAACCCTAACATAGGGTAAGCTCGAGCCGCTCGGTGGGGACGTACATGAGCTGTGATGATGAACCCTAGATATAGATATAGCGTGAATCGTGATATAATAACAGAACTCGCGATATTATTTAATGACAGACGCAATCGCAGGCAACAGCCTGTATGTTATACAAACCAGAGAAGCTAGTTTAAACTGAACAGTATTAAGTTTTTTGCACATTAAATGGCAGCTCTTAGCTTATATATTTTATATATCTCGCGTAAACGAACATAATAAAAGTAAATCGACTTTTATGCCTCCCATAGGTTCCGTTCCCCCAGTGTATTCAGCGGCAGATCAGTGCCAATCGTCATCCGCCCGCCCTGCGGCGCCGCCCTACTCTCAGCGAAATGACTCGAAAACGAAGGGCGAAATCGGCGCGTTACAGGGCTAGTCGTTACAAAGACTTAGGTGGTTATTGAAGTGGTATACCTACTTATCTTATCCTCTTGAACGGTTTGTTGGTTGCAACCAGACCAGGGCGTTATGTCACCCCATCTGGAGCCTAATTCCACTTTTCAAATTGGCAAAAGTGGAAATAAAATTAAAAGCAGTAACCATATTTGTTGCTCACGAGGGTACACGCGCAAAATCATAAAATCGACTTGAAAATCTTGCCATGTTAGGTGCCGGCGACTATACGCACAAAGTGTTTCATCCAGCAATTGAAATAAAACCCAGTGACCACTCCTATTAACAGTTGACTTACTTTAAAGCATTCTTAGAGTAAATTTAAATTCAGATTATTTATTTGAAGAAAAAAACAATGGATGATCTTATTTATTTACTTGTAAGTATATAACATAAACACTTGATTATTTATCTTTGAAGAAATGTATTATTTTTGTCTGTAACACCGCAAACCATAGAAGCATTATTTTCCCAAAAAATATTTCAAAGCCTCACTAAACAATTTATACTCGTAGTCTTCATAATCCTACTTGCCTCTTTAGTTTACCTTATATCCGTGTCGCCCGAGTTTTCGCAGTCGAACCGTGACAGATTACATTATGCGTACAATATACAATATGCGAGTATCACTTTCTGGCCGCGATATGATAACGTAAAGAATACGAAAATTCCCTCACAATTTGTTTGGCCGACGAAGCTTATAAATAAAATAACCTTCCTTTGTCTCCTTTTTAATATTCTGCACAAACCATCCTGTCCTTCCTATTTGCGTGAGCGGTTCACCTTCATCCATCCCCCTGACTATTAGTAGGTCCCAAGTTAAAACTCTCCTTGTTGATATCCCATTAAATTCAGTTCTACTCTAATTCCTTTACTGTTTACGTTGCAAGGTTGTGGAATTCTATCCCCCATAACATTCGCGAATCCAAATCATTGTATTGTCAGCGCCGTCTTATCTATACCTACTACAAATAAATAAAATTGAAGTGTCTGTTTGTAATGTCAAAATAACAAGTTTTTACTAAATGGGTATGAATGGATATCGGGTACCAATAACAAAAACACAATTAAAAAAAAATTGTCTGTCTGTCTGTTTGTTCCCGCTAATCTCCGGAACGGCTGGACCGATTTTGACAGGACTTTCACTAATAGAAAAAATTAAAATGCTGCCAAAAGTTACTATTCCACGCGGACGAAGTCACGGGCACAGCTAGTTAATAGTATATCATTTTACGTCTTAAATCATTTAACCTACCATGTATGAATGCTCTAAGGTTTAAGTAGTTTATAATTATTATTATGCATCTACTTAATTAGTGTATATCATTATTTAAAGCATTGTTATATTTACATAAATATATACATAATGCCCGTATGCTGTATAACATTAATTGATGGTACTATCTAATGGTACCACGGAAAACAAACGATTTTTTCCTATCGCAGGGCTGCTGGTAACTCAATATTTTGTATTTTATTGGTGTGTAATTTGTGGTTTTGTATGCATTAATAAAATAAATAAAATTATTCTTATACTATTTTTGGATACTTTCGTTGTTAATGTTGTTATATTAATTAGTATATTTTGTGACTTTGCATTTCCTTTTAATGCTAAATAATTTGAAAAATATTTAAATCAATACAAAAAAAAATCACACGAGCTTTCTCATCATATCGTGTTGATGACCCCATGACCAATGAGCCAAGGTGGACTTAAACCCGTACAATTTACGAAACTTTAATTGCATTGCAAAGAACTCTTTAACCACTGTTAATAGGTTCTAGAATATCTAGTACGTATCAACATCTAAAGTCATATTTCATGAAAATTAGTTGAGCTTGAGAATAAATCAAAGTCACAAAATATGTTACTTATATGTATACATATTACATTTTCAATCTTGCTCTTAATACTTAGAATAGATAACATAATGAGTGTGACACAGTTGTGTGGTATCCCTGCATCGTTTTAACACCAAGGCCTCGTCCTGATTGGATACAATCGTACAAGTGGATACTTATGCAAATTCGTCGTACTAACGACAAAATTTAATACAAATAAATCAATCACACACAAGGAGGCTCATTTTTGGATCATTGGAAGTGAAATCATGTGAGACATGGTACGTATGTAGATCTTTCTACTGTTACAAATTTGAAATATTTTTGAATCACTCGAATTCAGTGCCGTCATTAAAAACAAATTCTATATTGGATACCGTTTTACGCAGAAGAAATAAAAACCGGTATGCAATAAGCTATAAAGCTTATATCGCTAAAAAAGCTTATTACAAGAAGTGGCTAATAGCAAAGCAAATACAAACTTAATCTGGAATAATGGTTTTCTCCTCACGGTATTTCCTCGGGTTGTATTTAATCTGTCTTCCTGTAAATTAATTGACCTCAATATTTTATTATATGTAGAATTAAGTAGTTTGTAATTGTCTGTAAGTTTAATTAATTCTGATGGATAATAGTATGAGTTGGTTTATTGCCACAACGCAAGCCTAAATCAATGTTGGGAATCCATCCTGTGGATGGCGTTGTGTACTATAAGTAACTGTAAGTACTGATCCACGGCATCGCGTGGCCGTGTTAGCTAATAATCATATGATAGTAACAAGCAATAAAAGTAACATTGTAAGCATAAGCATGTAAACAAAGTTACATAATTTGTTTGTTTTCTTTAAAGATTCTGGTTTTTTATTGTAATTTTGACTAGAGGTGTCGTCTATACTCAGTGGTGATAATTTGGTGATCGGTCTTTTGATTTTCCGTTTTTTGTTTGAACAGTGACAACGCGAACGTATCCGTCCTTTCCTGGATGAACTTCTATGATCCGTTCGATGGCCCATTTTCCTGCAGGTAGATTGGCGTCGTGAATAATGACGACATCGTTGATCTTCAGATTTTGATGAGGGTTTTGCCATTTGCTCCTTGCAGAAAGCTGACACAGATATTCTGTTCGCCATCTCTTCCATGTATCTTCAAATAATTTTTGGACTAATTGCCACCTGGTTCGTAAATCTTTTTCCGTCTGAATTATTGTTAAAGCGGGTCCGCTTGATAAAAAATGGGAGGGTGTTAAGTAATTGAAATCTTCAGGATCTTCACTTAAGGCACATAATAGTCTGCTATTGAGACACGCTTCAATTTCTGCTAAGAGCGTGGTATACTCTTCAAATGTGAGTTTTTGCTCACCAATCACTCGTTTTAGATGAAACTTGAGGCTTTTGACCGCGGCTTCCCACAAACCGCCTGTACTGGACCATGATGGGGCATTAAAATGCCATGTGATGCCCATGCTAGTAAGTGTATCGTGAAAATTGTTGTCTGTTATGTTTCGAAGGTTAATAAATTCTTCTTGTAAGACTGTTCGCTCCGACAAAATTTGTTCCGTTATCGCTGTAAATATGCGCCGGAGTGCCTCTTCGAGCTGCCATTCTGCGAAGGGCTGCTAAGAGTGATGATGAGCTCAGATCTGACACCAATTCGAGATGTACTCCCTTCGTGGCCATACACACAAATACAGCGATATACCCCTTGGTAGTCCTTATTCCTCTACCCTTGTTCGCTTTGACTTCTACAAAGCCGGTGAAGTCGACACCAGAGTGATAAAACGGTCGTGATGGATTACAGCGTGCTGATGGCAAGTCACCCATAATTTGTTCTTGTTTGATTGGATTGTGACGTCTGCATTGAACACAGCTCCTGAGACGTTTCTTCACAGCTCGAGTTCCGCCTAAGATCCAGTATTGCTGACGTAACCAGGCTAGTGTCAATCTGGCTCCTCCGTGAAATGTCATTCGATGACCTTGATTAATAATAATCATGTGATAGTAATGCGTGTGTCTTGACCGGAACCAAGCTGTGATAACCTGATTGAAAATCAGCGCTGCATCGTTATGATGCAGCATCTTAGCTGAGTCGTAGCCTTTTCACTGCCGAAACACTCCACCTTATGTTTTACTGAAGGGAGACTCTGTACCAGGGTCATCTGCTTAGGTGCCTCCGTCTTACCTTGTTTCTGCCGTAAAGCAGCGGTGCTTGCATTGCTGTGTTCCGGTTTGAAGGGTAAGATATGGCAGTGAAATTACTGGGTACTGTGACTTTACATCTTGTGTCACAAGTTGGCAACGTACACTGTGGATCTTGTGGGGGTTGCAGTTTTGCTGCGAATCTCACCAAGAGGCACATGTATTATAGGTGACTGTTACCACTTACCATCAGGTGGGCAGTTTGCTTGTTTGCCAAGTTTCTGCAATAAAAAAAATCTTAAGTTTATTTTATGCCAGTTTTAGATACTTAATGAAGAACCTACTGATGTGTAAAGCAGTGAATAAATGTTTTTCTTTCTTTCAACAAATCATTAATTTAAATCCGGCGATTAGTCGAACGTAAAACGGAACGTAATACGTTGCGTATACCGGGTTATTTTTCCATCAGGAGCCAAATTTTGTATGCTTGTTTAAACAAGCAAAATGAACAACTTTTACTATGGGACCAAACTCGAAATCGCGAAAAAAAATCAGCTTTTCCATACATTTAGGTTCAGTGGATGTTGAACATTTGTATGGAACAGCTGATTTTTTTTTCGCGATTTCGAAATTGGTCCCATAGTAAAAGATCTTCATTTTGCTTGTCTGAACAAGCACACAAAATTTGGCTCCTGCTGGAAAAATAACCCGGTATAGTAGAAATCAAAAACGAGCTGCAGAATTCACGGAACGAATATTCAAAAATAGTTAATTTGAAAATTCGCATTTAAATCTTACGATTTCGAATGCGAATTTGAATTTCATTATTTCAAAAATGCGTCTCCCGGACTTCTGAGCCTGACTGGCTAGCTATGTTAATGACATTGTGGCCGCCATTGTCTAGTGAGCTTCTTGTCTGTGGTTTTTGACATTTCACTCTGTGCGTTTCGTGAATGGCGGTCCGTACGTAGAAGGAAGAGTAAGCCAAGCCGCTCACGCAAGGCTGCGCGTACGCACACCGCGCAAGGTTACGCTTACGGTCTCTTCTCAAGTTGCAACGGGGCTCTAATAGTGGTCAGTCGACGGACACAAACCTGTCTGTGCGAAGCAGAATTTAAATCTATTCGACATAGGAAATTCGACAACTTGTAATATCATTCGATTAATTACAACGATATTGAGCTGATTAATTTATTGTCTTGATTTTTTTATACGACTAAATTGGCAAATAAGCACGTGTTCTCCTGATTGTGAGAATGCAGTCGCCTATTAATAATCTGATAATAATATAAATGGAAATCTATAACACTTTGGAAATTAAACGTAGAAAAGCGTAGAAAGTTTGTATTGAACTTTGTTTTTCTTGAAGTTAAAAGCATCTCCTTTGTTTTGAAATTAATGAAGTTAAAAGCATTGCCTCTGTTTTTGAAAATCTTAGCTTAATTTTTGATAATTTAATTGCACGAGAAGTTAGTTTTAAAGTTCCATATCGACATTAACAATAATAATTTATACAAATTAAAACAAAAAGTATTTAAATCACATAGGTAATATAGATGCAAAGTCATCTACAAAAGAACGCAAGCATTAGTTCAAATAATTTCAAACCACATTAAATCACTTAATATAGATGCAAAGTCATCTACAAAAGAACGCAAGCATTAGTTCAAATAATTTCAACCCACATACAAAATATTTACTCAACAATAGTTCCTCTCCTCTAGAGTAAATATTTTCTAAACAGTGTCGCCTACTAAATAATTAAAACAATATTTTGACCAAACATCCAAATTAATTAACATTTTATGCATGTAAATTTTGGTGGCGCAAATCGCGCGGCATAATCTGCGAAGGGTCGAAGTGCGGAGGGCTAGGCTTGCCGCGGTAGTGTGGCGTGACCGCGGTCCCGGAGGGCCAAGCAAATTGAGTTCCACTTTGCAGTCAAATCAATTATTTCGTCAGACCCAGCCCTGCGGAAACCGAAAATGTTTAACGCTTACGAAATATACTAGTTAATGCCTTGCTCGGAATAGAGCTCAGCTGTTGGCCTCCAACGGCTATATTAGTGTGCACCCTACATTGTAAAGTAAAGCATAACTCTAAGATCAATATACACATATCATATTAATAATGCCTTAGAGTCTAAGGCATTTTTTTTTTATATTTGTATTGGTCATTGAAGCATTGACGTATACCGGGCTATTTTTCCATCAGGAGCCAAATTTTGTATGCTTGTTTAGACAAGCAAAATGAACAACTTTTACTATGGGACCAAACTCGAAATCGCGATAAAAGCTGTTGCATACATATAGTTAGGTTCAGTCGATGTTGAACATTTGTATGGAACAGCTGATTTTTTTTCGCGATTTCGAGATTGGTCCCATAGTAAAAGATCTTAATTTTGCTTGTCTGAACAAGCGCACAAAATTTGGCTCCTGCTGGAAAAATAACCCGGTATGTTACCATTTCGTCTATGACTAGAAGGAAAATAATATATTTTTCATCCCCCCATCTCGGAAAGAGTATTTTTGCTAGTCGATATCTGACCGCCAAAGCCGTTTTTATCCGCTTGAGGTTAAAGTAAATTTGAATTTAGAACATCGCGTGCACTAGGAATGTGATTTCAAAACATCATTAAACCTATTTACTTCCATCTCCATAGTGCCGAATTTATCATACAACTTTTTTAAAATTTGTTAAAAACTCAGACTCTGAACCTCCTTGGTGTACTTTTGTAATTAATTTGCTTTGCGCGCGCCATTTTGTTTTGACGTCGTATTGTTATAAATAAGAAGAAAAAACATGAAAACAAGTAAAAAAACGAAAATGGGCGATTCCAGCGACGAAGAATTTTATTTTAATGTTGTAGTAAATATGTAAGTTGTACCTAAACTGAAATAAAAGTATCTTGTGATTGTAAATGTTTCCCCCTCGCTGAGGGGGGATGAAAAGTTACGTGTTGCACTCGAGTGCAAAGATTTTTTACCTTGTGCTCTTTTGATTTCCTCGCTAACTCTCAGGATTCTAATTTTTGAATCACTCGCTTGCTCGGTCATCAAAGTTGAGCACGCGGTTAAAAAGCAACTTTGCACTCACGTATAACAAATAACTATTACCTTTTATGTGCATATCTCATACCTAATCAAGATCTATGAATAGAAGTAGGAGAAAAACAAATTGACTCTACACCGCATGCCAACAAAATTCTAATAAGAAGGAAACAAATTCAACTTTCTACTTTTTAAATACTCTTAAAATCAAGATGTCTGCAAACACTAGTAGATGGAGAAATAGCATATAGTTCATCTAGAACAGAAAGTGACCGATTCCAATTCGGGTGTTGTTTGAGGGAATAGTTTATACCCGAGGTGGCTATCGCACTTTCATCCGAGTGATACATAGTTATATTACGCCTGTGAGAAACAAAAAATCTTGATTAATTGAAATCAAATTATTGCAATTTAATATTGAAATCCAATTTTATACTTTTGCCAGGGAGATTTTGATGTCTTTCATCTTTTGATATCTGCTTGGTTCTCACACTAAATAAAACTTCATAAAAAGCGAGGAATATTGGGGTACCATATACTTTTTCCTCCTACTAAAGTAGGGAGAAATGGATTTTTTTACAAATGCTTCTGTCCCGCATAATAAAAACCGAGTTTTCTTCTTGTAAGATATAACACTTAATTTAGATTACTAATTACCTTTAGATACAAAATGAAATGACAAACATTTTTTTATATATTGCGTTATAACTAACGTTAAATTATTCATGAAAAATGTTTTTTAGCTGTATATTTTCATCAGCGTTCGGTACAAATAAGTATATTATATGTATGTGATGTCTGTCTGCAGCGCGTGCGCAAGTTCGGCCAGTCGCTGGAGGAGCTGTCGGCGCGCGTGCAGGCGGCGGAGGCGGCGCGCGCGGCGTGGCGCGGGCCGGGCGACGCGCGGGACGCGCGCGCGCAGCTCGACGCCGTGACGCGCGCGCGGGCGCAGCTGCCGCCGCTGCGGCGCCTCGCCGACGAGCTGCTGGCGCAGGCGCAGGCGCTGGCGCGCGACGACACGCCGCTGCCCGACCACCAGGTGGCCCGGCTCGACGACCTCAACGCCAGGTGAGACGCTTGCGGCTCTCGGCGAAGTCTTATGCTGCTAGACTTATTGTGTTAACTTTTTTTCATAGTAGCAACACTTTTGTCGCTCGCTTCCGTTCGTCGTTGTATGTAGTACTGGGCATTTGTTACCGCGCCACCCAAGTGCAGGTGGGCGGTATCTTTCTACCGTTGGTGCCTCGATAAACGACGAGGACAACTGCCGGAAAAGTACCACTCCTACCCGTTTATCCATTATTACCGCTGTTACATTTAAAATCAAATATCTTTATTCAACACATGCTTATATTCACGTACTTAAGTATCTGTTCATAAAGACGCCTAAAACAGTTAAAATCTTGTATGTATTATACATAAAAAAGGTCTCTACGAAATACAGAGAGAGAGAGGGATAGAGAATAGCGACCGCCGTCGTCGGCGCGGTGTCATGCTGCGCGGCACATTTCATTAACATTAGACTCGCCTATATACCGGATTTTGGTTATTAATTTCTAATCAGTTACTTTGGAAATACAGTGTTTTTTGTTGCTTTCTGAGGCACTTCATTGCGAAAGCGACAATCACTTGAAAAAAAATGTTTGCGGCGGCAGGGTGGGCGCGCTGTGCGCGGGCGGCGAGGAGCGCGCGCGGCAGCTGCAGGGCGTGGCGCGGGACGGCGGCGCCGGCGCCGCCCAGGGCTTCCTGGCCGGCTCCGTGGACCCGCCCTGGGAGCGCGCCGTCACGCCCGCCAACGTGCCCTACTACATCAAGTCAGTGCGGCCCCCACACTACACTACACTACACTACACTACACTACACTACACACTACACCACACCGGCCCGGGGCTTCCTGGCCGGCTCCGTGGACCCGCCCTGGGAGCGCGCCGTCACGCCCGCAAACGTGCCCTACTACATCAAGTCAGTGCGGCCCCCACACTACACTACACTACACTACACTACACTACACTACACTACACACTACACCACACCGGCCCGGGGCTTCCTGGCCGGCTCCGTGGAGCCGCCCTGGGAGCGCGCCGTCACGCCCGCAAACGTGCCCTACTACATCAAGTCAGTGCGGCCCCCACACTACACTACACTACACTACACTACACTACACTACACACTACACCACACCGGCCCGGGGCTTCCTGGCCGGCTCCGTGGAGCCGCCCTGGGAGCGCGCCGTCACGCCCGCAAACGTGCCCTACTACATCAAGTCAGTGCGGCCCCCACACTACACTACACTACACTACACTACACTACACTACACTACACTACACACTACACCACACCGGCCCGGGGCTTCCTGGCCGGCTCCGTGGACCCGCCCTGGGAGCGCGCCGTCACGCCCGCAAACGTGCCCTACTACATCAAGTCAGTGCGGCCCCCACACTACACTACACTACACTACACTACACTACACACTACACCACACCGGCCCGGGGCTTCCTGGCCGGCTCCGTGGAGCCGCCCTGGGAGCGCGCCGTCACGCCCGCAAACGTGCCCTACTACATCAAGTCAGTGCGGCCCCCACACTACACTACACTACACTACACTACACTACACTACACTACACTACACACTACACCACACCGGCCCGGGGCTTCCTGGCCGGCTCCGTGGACCCGCCCTGGGAGCGCGCCGTCACGCCCGCAAACGTGCCCTACTACATCAAGTCAGTGCGGCCCCCACACTACACTACACTACACTACACTACACTACACACTACACCACACCGGCCCGGGGCTTCCTGGCCGGCTCCGTGGAGCCGCCCTGGGAGCGCGCCGTCACGCCCGCAAACGTGCCCTACTACATCAAGTCAGTGCGGCCCCCACACTACACTACACTACACTACACTACACTACACTACACTACACTACACACTACACCACACCGGCCCGGGGCTTCCTGGCCGGCTCCGTGGACCCGCCCTGGGAGCGCGCCGTCACGCCCGCAAACGTGCCCTACTACATCAAGTCAGTGCGGCCCCCACACTACACTACACTACACTACACTACACTACACTACACTACACTACACTACACTACACACTACACCACACCGGCCCGGGGCTTCCTGGCCGGCTCCGTGGACCCGCCCTGGGAGCGCGCCGTCACGCCCGCAAACGTGCCCTACTACATCAAGTCAGTGCGGCCCCCACACTACACTACACTACACTACACTACACTACACACTACACCACACCGGCCCGGGGCTTCCTGGCCGGCTCCGTGGACCCGCCCTGGGAGCGCGCCGTCACGCCCGCAAACGTGCCCTACTACATCAAGTTAGTGCGGCCCCCACACTACACTACACTACACTACACTACACTACACTACACTACACTACACTACACACTACACCACACCGGCCCGGGGCTTCCTGGCCGGCTCCGTGGACCCGCCCTGGGAGCGCGCCGTCACGCCCGCAAACGTGCCCTACTACATCAAGTCAGTGCGGCCCCCACACTACACTACACTACACTACACTACACTACACCACACCGGCCCGGGGCTTCCTGGCCGGCTCCGTGGACCCGCCCTGGGAGCGCGCCGTCACGCCCGCAAACGTGCCCTACTACATCAAGTCAGTGCGGCCCCCACACTACACTACACTACACTACACTACACACTACACCACACCGGCCCGGGGCTTCCTGGCCGGCTCCGTGGACCCGCCCTGGGAGCGCGCCGTCACGCCCGCAAACGTGCCCTACTACATCAAGTCAGTGCGGCCCCCACACTACACTACACTACACTACACTACACTACACTACACTACACTACACTACACACTACACCACACCGGCCCGGGGCTTCCTGGCCGGCTCCGTGGATCCGCCCTGGGAGCGCGCCGTCACGCCCGCAAACGTGCCCTACTACATCAAGTCAGTGCGGCCCCCACACTACACTACACTACACTACACTACACTACACTACACTACACTACACACTACACCACACCGGCCCGGGGCTTCCTGGCCGGCTCCGTGGACCCGCCCTGGGAGCGCGCCGTCACGCCCGCAAACGTGCCCTACTACATCAAGTTAGTGCGGCCCCCACACTACACTACACTACACTACACTACACTACACTACACTACACTACACTACACACTACACCACACCGGCCCGGGGCTTCCTGGCCGGCTCCGTGGACCCGCCCTGGGAGCGCGCCGTCACGCCCGCAAACGTGCCCTACTACATCAAGTCAGTGCGGCCCCCACACTACACTACACTACACTACACTACACTACACCACACCGGCCCGGGGCTTCCTGGCCGGCTCCGTGGACCCGCCCTGGGAGCGCGCCGTCACGCCCGCAAACGTGCCCTACTACATCAAGTCAGTGCGGCCCCCACACTACACTACACTACACTACACTACACACTACACCACACCGGCCCGGGGCTTCCTGGCCGGCTCCGTGGACCCGCCCTGGGAGCGCGCCGTCACGCCCGCAAACGTGCCCTACTACATCAAGTCAGTGCGGCCCCCACACTACACTACACTACACTACACTACACTACACTACACTACACTACACTACACACTACACCACACCGGCCCGGGGCTTCCTGGCCGGCTCCGTGGATCCGCCCTGGGAGCGCGCCGTCACGCCCGCAAACGTGCCCTACTACATCAAGTCAGTGCGGCCCCCACACTACACTACACTACACTACACTACACTACACTACACTACACTACACACTACACCACACCGGCCCGGGGCTTCCTGGCCGGCTCCGTGGACCCGCCCTGGGAGCGCGCCGTCACGCCCGCCAACGTGCCCTACTACATCAAGTCAGTGCGGCCCCCACACTACACTACACCCATTGATTTACTACCGAACCAAAATTTTTTGATAGTAAATCAATGACTACACCTCACACACCACAACACACTGCTACTAGCTGAAAGGATGGTTGAGAATTCTATCGGAAGTACTGACCAATCACAATAAATCATGTCACCATGCACAGCAATATTTGCTTACATAGATTATTAATTAACAATAAACTTTGTAAAAATGTTATCTATTTACTGAGGAAAAAGGACGTACCTATCCAATTTAAAAGATTTCACACACTTCAAGGTTCGGACTTGAACGAGTGTTGACTCCCTCGTATTTTCCTTTCAGCACTCTGCATCGATGTGTAAACGTGTCGGCCGACTCCATTTACGTACGAGTATAGCGACATTTTAAAGAGTATTTTATTCTAACTTCCTAGATTTAGATAGCATCCGATTTTTCTAAACTATGAGTACAAATTTTAATGTTTGCGTTAAAATCAAATATGTTACCTTGCAGCCATGAGCTAGAGACGACCCACTGGGACCACCCGAAGATGATAGAGCTGATGAACTCGCTAGCGGACCTCAACGAGGTGCGCTTCTCCGCGTACCGGACGGCGCTCAAGCTGAGAACTGTGCAGAAGGCGTTATGCAGTGAGTGTTACGTACTGTTATAAACTTATAGATTGCAACAGTGAGATTTCGTCTGCGTTGTCCTAAAAAGTTAGTTCAATGACTATAAACATTACGGGTTTTAATTCGACGTGAATATCAGATACAGATTACTATACGATTATCCTAGATTCATCACCTCGGATACACACGCCCCTTTGCTGAGCCCAGTTCTCCTAAGAGGAAGGTGTATTGGCTTACTACGTCAAGCAGCAAGAGGACCCTCTTGCTGCCTCGCCGCCCTCTGTCATTCTATCAGTACAATACCCGTACTAGCTCAATAAGCCTCATCAACTAATTATTAGTTCTATTTTTTCATTTAGAAGTAAACTGTAACTGTCAAAAGACTTTGTGGTTTCATGGGGTTTTTTCACAATAAAACATTTTTGACAATATATCACTTATACACTTTGATATGTTATGCTATTGCTTAAATTATAAGATGTTACCTATCCTACAATTAATTTTTACAGATGATTGTCTGTTGGCCAGCACACATATACATTTGTATAGACTTCCACAGAATACCAGCGTTGCAGCTGTTATGCATTCTGCATCATAGTGCTAAGTGGCGGCCTTTTTAGTTTCACTTCATTTGATTTACCTGTATTTTATATTGTTTATTTGTGAAACTAAATAAATTTATTTGATTTGTTAAATATAACCCGTTTCCAGTGCACATGCTGCAGCTGCCCGCCGCGCTGGAGGCGTTCGACACGCACGGGCTACGCGCGCAGAACGACCGCCTCATCGACATCCCCGACATGATCACCGTGCTCACGTCGCTGTACGAGGTCAGTTGGATACCAGTCATGACAGCAATGGACCTAGTGTTCCAAATCCAAGTTTATTCTTGGGTTTTACAATAGGTTTGTACACACTTCGAATATTTCGAATTGATTTTTTATTTTTTTTTGTAACATGCCGTGAGTTTCTGAACTGTTTCAGAAACGTTAATCTATACTTATAAAATAACATGCCCTGATTCATTGACTGATTGGGTAACTGATTTGTCATTGCCGAACGTAAACTATATTAATAATAATCATTTATTCACTTTTACGCCATCACAATACAGGGTGTCCCTAAAACAATTGATAAACCTGTAACTATAGATGGACTTCATCATGGCCTCCCTTACCACAAATTTTGACCTTCGTGAAAATATCACGGTATCAGAGATATTTATTGTTTTTGAATTTTTCAAAAATTTCCAAGTGCGATTAGTTTTTATAGTGCCATTTGTACAAATGGAGAGGTTTTTCGATTTCTTTCTTTTCCATTTCACAAGCGATAGTTCAGCTATCAAAAGCAAAGGCTTAAATTTAACAAATTGACGTAAAGTGTTCAAAAAAAATTAAAACAAAGAAAATTAAAAATGAAATTCATTTTCTTTCATGTTTGATCAGCTACAGTGTAAAAAAATGTAGGATGCTCATCGTGCCCATCATCTTAAAAACTTGCTTAGCTATTCTAGATTTCATAAAGTTATCATAACCCTAGGTATTCTGAATATGTTTAATTTCATGATTACTTCAATAGCAAATAGCATAAAAATATACCTCTAAAGGGGTGAGATAGGGGTTTAAAGTTTGTATGGAAGTCCGTCATTTTTGAAGTTAGAAAGGGGATACTTTTTTCTTGTGTTACCAAGAAAAAAGTAGTCAATACCTTTTTAGGGTTTGTGGAAATTCTGGCCCTAAGGGGGTGCAATAGAGTTTGACGTATGTCGGTTAGTCTGGAAGTCCGTCATTTTTGAAGATAGAAGCATGAAATTTTAAATTTGAAATCAGTGACGACGTGTTTACCTATTTTTTGGAAATTCCTCTCTTAAAAGTGTAAAAGAGGGGTTGAAATTTTGTTTTTTGTTCGAGTATATCTAACCGCTTAACGCGTTTCAACGGGACTTTTTTTATAGTTTGTGAAAGTACGAAATTTCAATATTTTTTTAAATTATCGAACTCCCACGGGGCACGGGCGTAGTTGCGCCGTGGAGAGCTGGCGTAGCGATGTAATAAACGCGTGCGTCACGCGGCAGGTGATAGCGGGCGAGAACCCGAGCGCGGTGAACGTGCCGCTGAGCCTGGACCTGGCCGTGAACTGGCTGCTCAACGTGTACGACAGCCAGCGCACCGGCCAGATCCGCGTGCTCAGCTTCAAGGTGGGGCTGGTGCTGCTGTGCCGCGGACACCTCGAGGACAAGTACAGGTGGGCACTGCGCACTACTGCACCGCGTGGGACGGAGCCAGGGGCGGATCCACCTAAGGGCCAGAGCTCCGTGGATACGAAGGGCCCCCAGCTCCTATATTAAAAAATAGACGATACTTGTTTCGAAGTAAAGGTAAATGTGTAAATTTTAAACAAAACGATCATAGTTTTGGCAGCTCAGGGGGTGTATTATGACGTCTTAACTCCAGGCAGTTTTCTGAATTGTTATAATGCCATTTCTTTCTCTTTGTATAATGAGTAAAAGAGAGGCACTAATAGCAATTCAAAGTCAAAGTCAAAGTCAAATTATTTATTCGGTAGACAGTATTACACATCAAAACAGTAGATTTACGTTTCAAAACTTAAAACTATGCCTTAGTATCTAATAATTTACTGACTACCGAAATGGTATCCACTCAGCACATGTTGCAGAATCTGCAACGCTGATCTTCCGTGGAACCGTAAAAAAAAAAAAAAAAAAATTATAATATTATTACTTAATACATACATAAATATACATAAATTACTTAGTTGGATAGATGTTTTAACATGAAGAAGTTTCTGATTTTTTATGTTTGCACTGAAAATGATAATAGTCGTAACTGTTATGGATGAAAAAATTATATATTGTTTCCTCTTATGAAATGTTGTGTCTGCTTAATGATTATGTTGCTATTTAAGTAAATATATATTATTTTGAATTGCTTCAGATTCAGAACACTGGCTGGAATTAAGATGTCATAATACACGCCCAGACCAATCAACCCGTGTGCGCGACTATCAATCAGAACAGGCATTCTCCTATTGCTTGTCTATGTGATAAGTTGATCTATACTTAATACTGTCGTAGAATTTCTTTGTACTGTACGTAAACACGAACTCTTATGAAGTATTTTTTTAATTCTCCATTTTTTTCTATACCTACCCTACATACATCTACAGCACTCTAGAAAACAATTTTTTGACAAAATGACCATTAGTTTGAATAATTATTATAGGTAATATTTATTCAAACTAATACTATATTATTATAGCTAATACTATTCAGGGGCCTATTAATTGAATAATTAATAGGCCCCTGAATAGTATTAGCCCAGGGCCCCATAAATTCACGATCCGCTTCTGGACGAAGCTTCTTGAAATGTTCAATGGAACAGCTGATACTTCTAAGTGTTAATATTATGAAAGAAATGCTACATTGTGCACCAAGGCCTTTTACCGGAGGGAGACTCTGTACCAGGGTCGCCTGCTTGGGTACCTCCGTATTACCTATTTCTGTGGGGGTTGCAGTTTTGCTGCGAATCTCACAGGAGCCTCATAATGTGTTATAGGTGACTGTTACCACTAATCATCTGGTTGTTTAATAACTTGGTTGTATAAAAAAATCTGATACTTAAAAATTAATAAATCAGTACGATAAAAAATTCATCACGCACAGGAGTCGAAGGCGTTTACGACATATCGTGTTGACGGCATGAACAATTCTGTGTCTCTTGTGAAAACTGATGCATCTCCAAAATGTAAATTTTTATAAAACGAGTGAGGTTAATTCTTTTATTACATAGATTGAATTTGCAGTATTTTTTAAAATATATCATAGTTTGGATTTGATTAATTACATAATGCAGGAAATTTAGAAGAAAAACTGTCAGATATACCAAACACACCAACAAGATAATGGTTAATAATTATTTACATTAGGTTATATCACTTTACATTGTATATTAAGCTATTGTGAAAGATAATATTTTTATACTTATTAGCCCACCAAGGAATCATCTTAAACATCCAAATTTACATACTTACCTCCTTCCAATAACCAGTAACGTGTCGTAAATAAATAAATTGCCTCGCCAGCTTACGCGCCTCTACATTGCGAGGCATCTTGTACTATATTTTTTATGTCAAATACGCTGTCAGTGCCGATGTCTATATCCTTTACCGACGGCTCACGAATGTCTTTTTTAATACACTTTTCATCCATTACTACACTCGCGAGCAAAAGTTTGGAATCAGTTACTTGAAATTGGTTCCGCGTGATCTTGCTTACTAAATAAATTTTTAATAATCATAAAAATGACATCATGTGAAAGGTGCAACTGTCCACTTTAAATCGATATAAAATTAATTCATATCGAGCCCGAAATTGTGGAGTTATCCCGGATTAAGTGAAGGAGGTAGGAAAACAAGGAAATAGGGAAAAATAATGAATGAATAAAACAACAAAAATTATTAAATAAAAATTTTATTTATCTTTAAATAATATAATAAATAAGTGTCAATATTTTGTGTTCCCTCCCCTCGCCCTAATAACTGCTCCAAGACGATTCTTCATAGACCTGATCAGCTTCTGAATTGATTCTTGTGGAATACCTTCCCACTCCTCAATCAACGCTGACTTCAGCTCATTCAGACATGAAGGAGCAGGAGTTCTGGACCGAACCTTCCTCTTCAGTTCATCCCACACGTGCTCAATGGGATTCAAGTCAGGGCTGAGCGCTGCCCAGTCCAATGTGGCAATACCGACTTCTTCGAGGTATTCCATTGTTACACGGGCAGTGTGACAACGAGCGTCATCGTGCATAAGGAGGAAGTCATCACCGATGTATCCCGCATAGGGAACGACATGTTCCAGGAGAATATCGGAAATGTACCGGTCCGAAGTTAGACCGCCTCCTCGTCCCCCGCCAGGCACGAAAACAAGCTCGGTTTTACCATCGAAGGAAATGCCGGCCCACATCATACAAGAGCCGCCCCCATAAGCCACTGTTTCAGCGACACAGCACTGTGCAAATCGCTCCCCAGGCCGCCTGTAGACCCGTCCTCTTCTGTCGCTACCGTGCATCCTGCTTTCGTCGGAGAACAGGACTTGCCTACACTGCTCAACCTCCCAATCAAGATGGGTGCGAGCAAACTGAAGGCGTGCTTGTCGGTGAGCTGCCGTGAGTTTCGGGCCTGTGGCAGGCCTTTTTGGAGTCAGATTCGCTTGCTTGAGTCGTCGACGAACTGTCCACTCGCTGGCTGCTACCCCACGAACATCTCGGAGCTCCTGTTGGACGTCGACACCAGTCAAATGCTGATTTCGGAGAGAGGTTGACACGATAAAACGGTCATCCCTCTCCGATGTGCACCGGCGCCGTCCAGATCTTGGTCTCGGGATAAAGTCACCAGTCTCCCGAAAGCGCTTATAAACTTTCGAAACACAGGATTGGCTTATGTGGAGCCGACGAGCGACAACCCGCTGGCTGAGCCCTTCTTGCAATAGGGCTACGATTTGTGCTGCTTCTGTAGGTGTTGTCTCCATTGTCGTACAAGGTAAAGGGTCAAAAGTGGCGGAGATGTGTACCGGACAACGTGTGAAAGTCGACTGATAAAGAAAATCCGATAACAGGTGCTTTTATAGGGGGTCAATAGGTCGCAACTCGTGACGTATCAAACAATTGAAACATACACCTTCACTTAATGCGGAATGGCTCCATAAATACTGGCTTGTTTTTAATGAATTCGGTATCAGTTTAAAAGTAAAGAGTTGAACCTTTAAAATGATGTCATTTTTACGATTATTAAAAAAGTATTAACTACTCAAGATAACGCGCAACCAATTTCAAGTAACTGATTCCAAACTTTTGCTCGCGAGTGTAGTTAAGTGAGGAGTTTTGTAGTGACGCCGCTCATTATTAATGGAAACAGTGGATTTCAAATAACAACTCGGAGGTTGCAAGCGATGTTATATTGTTTGGGGACTGGTACCTAACAGTTTCTGACTTAGCCATATTGATTTAATAATATTGCTTCTCCATAATCTTAGGTACAAAGCGGTTCCGTTGATCTTAGAGTAGGGTACATTGTAAGATTGTAGGAGACTGATAGCTGAACTAAGTTCACAAAGCTTGCACAATGATTAAACTTATATTCATAGGCAACTTTCTAACGACAATCTTTTTGTTTTTTTAGATATTTATTCCGACTCATCGCGGACCCGACGTGCCGCGCCGACCAACGGAAGCTCGGTCTGCTGTTGCACGATTGTATACAAGTGAGTGGTTTTTACTTTTAGTTACTGTAACATGTGTGTGTGTTTTAAGAACAAATAAACTTTTATCTATCTATCTAAAAAATGCAACAATAGGCTAGATGAATGAAAAAAAATTCTTACTTCAATAGAAGCTCATTCATATTATAAATAGAAAGAAAAAATTGGTATTCGAACAACTATAAAAACAACCAAGATATAAATTGTTAAAGATTTTTGTCCATCTCTTTCTAGCAAAACGGCATTTTACATGGAGTTTATATGGCCGTACTAAACACCCAAGTAGCAGACTGACGTTAATGACTAATTAAAGACGTCATTTTAAAGTCACTTTAGGGTCTATAACAGTCATGGACTTAATAACAGTACATCATATTTAGACGTCTAAGGCCCGATTTCACCAAAGTCAGATAAGTTTTATACCAAGGATAAAGTCATGAGTTACTCTCAGATAGGTCAATTTTAATTTCACCAAATACTTGTACTTAGAATAAAGCCGTTATCCGAGAATAGGTTTTATACCGTCGAATTTGACGGTATAACAGATTTAGTACTGGGATAAATAGAATAGAATAGAATAGAATAGAAAGCATTTATTGACCATAAAATAATGAAAATACATGTATATACGTTCACAAAACAAGTGGCCAAAAGGTCATTACCTCAGCATAATGCTACAGCGAGAAAACTACACTGCGGCGCTGGTATTCTGGCAAGACCTGCGGTAATAACAATACAATTGTTCCAAGTCTAGTTTGATAGGGCCAGCCAACACGTAACGGTGATAAACGCTCAAATAAATCGTACACAAAGAATTCCCTGAACATTACAATAAATACCTTAATCTACAAATATGTACTAACAAAAAAAAGAGAAATGAAATGCAATATGTATATGTATACAGTAAAATATAATATATAAAATATAAATATAATAATATAATGTAATACATTATATATTTAACATGCCTCGAGCTTGATCCCTTTGCCTTACCTTAAGACATTTAAAGATGTTACTTACTTTCTAATCTGTGCCTTAATAACTATGGATAATGGATAGAACAACGAACAATAATCTAATTTCACACACAAACAAATAAATACAATTATATCTATTACTATTTACAATTAAAAACAGTCGGTGTTGCATTAAAAACATGTTTTGTGAGGATGTCGCACAGACAGACAGACATGGTAATAAGGCAAATGCGCGATGTGAAAACCAGCCAGTAAGTGACCTTATGATATAATAAATAAGAAAGATGGCGTCTAATGAACAGCTGATTGGCAAGTTGTCTAAAGTGACAGTTGTCGCAACTGACGTATAATCCTACTAGTTTAAAAAACAGCTAGTATGCTATGTGATTTACGGAGAGAATGTACTATTTAATTTCGCAGCATTATCATTAATTCGTTCACATAGATAAAATAAAACTCTATTTGGAGGAATAGTTAAACCGAATGTGGTGAAACGTAAAATGGGTTATCCGAGAATATATGTAGAGTATAAATTTATCCACTGTATAGTTATTCTAGTTTTGCTTTCCTGTTGGTGAAATCGGGCTTTAATAACGTTAATAATACGTCGTTTCAAGGATAGCGGTTTATACGTCATTAAAGTCGTACAGACTACCATTATAGCACCACTTCTTGACCTTGATTCTTGATGTTATAAATTAATGTTTATTTTCCAGTTTTTAGGGCATTTAAATAAAAGATTGTCTTTAAAAATATATTTTACTATTGTAACAGCAGACACTCAATACTATTAGCTAGTACACGAGAACAGAGATAGCGCTACTATACCGGGTGTAACGGAATACCGAAATAATATTTAAGGTTGTTGATTAACAAAAAAAATGTTTTATGACTATTCTTTGTATTTTTATTATATGCCTTCTTTCGATTTAATACGCTTAACAGTTAAGCGTATTAATTCTGCTTTTGCCTCTTATCTTATGTATGAAATCTCTGCTATACAGAAGAATAAACAATTAAAACTGGAAAAAACAAATGAAGATCAGATTGCCGCCATCCCGCTTATGTTGTATTTTTTTCTGTGACCGGCCAGCTATTCAGCCAATATTTTTTCATTTTCATCATTGAAGAAATGGTTAATATTTTGCCCAAATCTATGTTATTTTAAGGAAATAGTTGATAGTAAATTATAATAAAGTCATTAAAAATTTATACTTTAAATATTTAACATTATATTATTCAATTTTACACCGTGCTGTAATTGAGTAGCTGTATAGAAAGTCGGAACACGGTTCAATAAAAATGTGAAAATAGAACTTTTCTTTTTGAAATTTGACAGCAGCTGTCAGTTGAAAGTGATTCTCCCTAGGGCTGAAAAGTACTACTTTCAACCCGCTCCGCAGGCAACTTCAGACCTACTTTCAGAGTATGAGTAATGAAAAAGAATAAAGTGCAACAATTGCGGTGTGGCTCAGGTGCCGCGGCAGCTGGGCGAGGTGGCGGCGTTCGGCGGCTCCAACATCGAGCCCTCCGTGCGCAGCTGCTTCGAGCAGGCCTCCGCCGCCGCCGCCACCGCCACGCTGGAGCGGAAGACAGGTGAGCCTCGCTCCTACACAACGGAATAGTGGCAGGACACATCGAGAGAAGAATCTATTTCAGGCGATTAAGTGCTCTCCTATCAGTAAATCTCTTTCAGAGATAAGTCTGTGACCTCTTTCGGTGAGCATGAGAGAGAACGCGAGTGAAATTTGGTCAGGTCGTGGGTTACTTATTTAAGAGTGTGCTGTGGCTGGAGAATTGCATGAATATTTATTTAGAAAAGGGCGCCTCCATGCAAATACAATCAGTCTTTAGTTGTGGCAATAATAATAATAATAAGTTTGTCCCTCTTAAAAATCGATCTCGACAAAACTCAAAGTTTATTTACCCAAAATGGTACACAGCTGAAATAATACGCAACATTAAAAATAAATACTACCATCTAAAGAAGTTTCGGCAAGAGGGCAAAGAATTTAATAGGGAAATGTTTAAATATTATAGGACTCATGTAAAGCATTTGATTGACAAAGCATATAAGCTGCATATAGGCCAATTAGAGGAAAACATTATTAATTCTCCGATAAAATTCTGGGAGTATGTCAAAGACAAAAAGAGAGAAAGGCAGCGGCATGACGAGTGTTTCCATTTTGAGGGTAAGGAGGTGACTGGGCAAGATGCAGCAGACGCCTTCGCTAGGTACTTTAGCTCAGCGTTTGTACAGGAAAAGCCGCGCCTTGACGTGACGACGGCAGCTCGTGCGGCGTACTCCTCGATGGACTCCAGGTCTGTCTCCATCTCTTCCGTCAGTGAAGTGGATTTCACTGAGGCCATACGGCGTCTTAAGCCCCGTTCGTCGACTGGGCCTGACGGCATCCCAGCTTTTCTGGCTAGGGATTGCGCGTCTGTATTGCAGACTCCTTTGTTGCATGTTTTCAACCTCTCGCTTAGCCAAGCAGTTTATCCAAGTCGCTGGAAAACATCAAGAGTGACGCCGGTTCCTAAAGGTGGTTCCAAATCTGATGTCACTTCTTTTAGACCAATTGCAGTGCTGCCGGTCTTCGGTAAAGTTTTTGAGATGATCCTCAACCGCCACATAAGTTTGCAGGTATCTGATCGCTTGCACACCAGTCAGCATGGCCGGAAAGCTCGCTCTACCACCACAAACCTCGTTGCCCTGTCGGACTACGTATGTAAGGAGATGGATGCAGGACACCAAGTAGACGCCGCGTATTTCGACTTCAAAAAAGCTTTCGATTTAGTCGATAACGACATTCTTCTTGAGAAACTAGCGATAGCGGGCTTTACGCCAAATCTCTTAAGTCTCTTTGCTAGCTATTTGTGTAACAGGCGGCAGTATGTTAGAGTGGGGGGATTTGAGTCGAATGATTACTACACGCTGTCTGGCGTGAGTCAAGGTAGCACTTTGGGACCAACATTATTTCTGTTGATGATAAATGACCTGCCAGATAGAATTCATTCTGCTGAATGCCTGCTTTTTGCTGACGATCTGAAGCTCTTTCGTGGTGTAAACGCTTTTGGGGATAGTGCTGAGTTGCAGGAGGGCATTGATGCTGCGACTCAGTGGAGTGATGTGAATCGATTACCCTTTAATGCAGCAAAGTGCAAGGTGATAACTTTTTCGCGAAAGCGTTCACCACTCCAGACCTCGGTCCGGTCGGTACCGGTTAAATGACACTGCTATGGAGAGAGTTGTTGACATGCGAGACTTAGGCTTAGTTTTAGATAGTAAGTTTGACCACCATAAGCATGTGATTGCCATTTGTAAGCAGGCTAGCAAAGCCTTAGGATTTATTATAAGAGTATGCAAACAGTTCCATATCGGGGTAGCCAGGGTGCTCTACAATGCCTACGTCCGTAGTGAGCTGGAGTATGGTGCAATCGCCTGGGATCCTTGCGAGACTAAGTATTCCCTGATGCTTGAAAAAATTCAGCGCAAATTTGCTCGCTGGTTATACAAAAAAGCTAACGGATACTATCCATACCTCTACCCTTCTTTGTTTGTCTCTGGAATGGTCGGGCTGGATACACTAACATTAAGGAGACAATGGTTCTTACTGGTCCACTACCTGTCCATTATCCACCACCGAGTGGACAGTCCGGCGGTGTTGGCAGGCATAGGGCTGCTGGTGCCGACGCGGCTGCCGCGGGATGCGGCGGGGGCGATGGTGGCGCCGCGTCGCCGACCGCGCCTGTTGCAGCGGCCGTCCGCTCGAGCGCGCTATGCCATGCACGCGCCCACTCCGCGCGCTATGTCCCTACTGCACTTGTTCACTCAGCACGAGAATACCGACATATTCGCGGATCGCTTTTCCCATTTATGCAACGCAGCTAGAATGTTTCTGACATGCAACAGTCCATAATGGTGTCAGTTATTTTTGTGAATTGTTCTGCTTTTGACATTTTTTATTAACATTTTTGTTTGGTATTATTTTATTTGACATGTTACATATTTGACATTATTTTATTTGACATTTTACTTATTTGACATTTTACTTATTTGACATGTTATTTTATTTTACTTGATATTCTATTTTTATTCCACATTTTTTGCTGCTCTTTTTATGTACCTATGAGTCATTGTTTTGTTTTTGACATTTTTATATTAACACATTTTTAATTGTTCTATATTAATTAATTGTTCTATATTAATTTGATTTTGACAATTTTAATTGATATTGTTTTGTTTGTAATTTTTGCGTAATTGACATTCTGTTCTGTTTCTTTCCACATTTTGTTTATTTTTTTTTATTGTAAAATTTATCGTGTTTTAATGTAGGTATAAGTAATTGGTTTGCGCTGTGAAACTTATACTGTATTAAATAAATAAATAAATATAATAACAAGTGTAGTTTTTTTATATTTATATTTTTTATATTTATGTTGTAAAAAAATTATATTTAAGAAAAATTTTTTAATAAAGAACATAATAATAATAATATCTTTATGTGGAACAAGATAGGTACATACATTATATCGTGTACGTTAATGTCTGCATTAGTAAAAACTAAAATGGTTCAATAAAGTAGGTACACAATTTAGGTAAAACATGCGGTTTATTAAATTTATAAAAAAAAGGAATTACATAGTCTTAATTCAATCTAAGAATTAAATGTAGGTAAATTTAAGTGCACCTAGGAATTATGTTGGTATGTTACACAAGTGGGGAATCATCTTCTTCATCCACTCATAAAAAAAAGGAGACAAAAGGCTGGTGACTGCTCCCTCGCACGGGTTCGTTGGTTGTAACTACTATACCAATTGTGTAAGATGATGATCTTGAAATGAAATTACTGTTTAGTACACGGCCGGATCTTTGGGGGGCAGAAAACCCTCGCCCTGAACAGTTACCAAAACTCCGGGGTATACTTTCGTCCCTGCTACACGGAGCTTAGTACCTATGGCATGTTAGATTTGCCTTAGGTATCACTCAAAATTATAATAATGTTCAAACACTCACTGTGGTGTCCTAGAAAATCACCTGAAGAGCAGTGGAGAAAAGAGAGGGACGTCCCTCTTTGGTGAAAGCCCACTCTGCTTCTCTTGAACACCTCACACGCTCACCAACACAGTGATGTTCCTACAATACAGGGGGCCCTACATAGACGGCCAAACTTCCCCCCTGAGTACTGGTACTAAATAAACAATTCGCGATATAAATAATTCGCGACGCGGGCCGGGCGCATTTCACTCTTGCGCAGCTGTCAACGACCTATCGGGAGGGGGGTCTACCCCGTGCCACAGATTCCGAACAATTACGGATTATGAAATTAGGGATTTGTGCTAATTCCTACCTAGTGTTAAAAAAGTGTTACAAGTCCGCGTTTTGGCGAACAATTTGCGTTTATTTGTTTTGTTCAATAAAGAGTTGATTATAGAGTTGAATAAGGGGGGTTGATCATAGAGCAAAAGACTTAGACTAATCACTCTTTCTCGCCATATCTTGCAGTTAAGTTATTCTGTCGGCCTGGATTAGTTAATTTGTAGGTCAGGAATTAGTTTAATCGGCATGTCCTGCAGTTAAGTTATCCTGTAGGAGAGGACTTAGTTTAGTTTTTCATTTTATCTAAAACTAATTAAATCCGAAAACTATAAACTATAAAACCGAAGTGTCTTAAGTTTCGCGGATTCCTTAAACCCGGTTCAGGTGTTTATAGGAGAAGACTTCGTAAAATGTGATCTAGCCTTAATTTTTCACGAGTGCCATAAGTTTTTCTGCTTGGTGTAGTATGATTGCTGAGCCTGTCTGGCTGGCTATATAACTGTTATCTAGCTTTTTCCTAATAACAAATATTATTTCTTCTTCTTCTTCTTTCTTATATATAAAAATGAAATGCTGTGTGTTAGTCTCGCAAAAACTCTTAAATGGCTCGACCGATTCTTACGAAATTTTCAGTGTGTATTTGGATAGGTCCAAGCAAGGTTTAAACGTAAATTTGGATTAGGTAGGTGGCGCTGGAATCGGGCAGGACAACGTCTGCCGGGCCCACTAGTCTTATACAAGCTTATTTTATAATTATGACAAAAAAATTGTGTGCTTGTTCAGACAAGCAAACTGAACAACTTTCACTAAGGGACCAACTTTGAAATCGCAAAAAAATCTGTTGTTCCATACAAATGTTCAACATTCACTGTGCCTAGATGTATGGAACAGCTGATTTATTTTTGCGATTTCAAAGTTGGTCCCATGGTGAAAGTTGTTCAGTTTGCTTGTCTGAACAAGCACACACATTTTTTGTCATATAATTTTTTGTCGAATATATCGGAGTGTTCTAAATTCAAACACCACCAAAATAGTGATTAAAAGTGCTTTTTATTCACTGATTTCAGCGAATAAAATAAGCTTTTTAGAGGGGGAATGGTATAAATAATATTCACTGTCCTGTAACCCTCGAACGCAGAGCCGCTGATTAGTGTCGTCTCTTCCAGACAAAGAGAAGGAGAAAGAGAAGGAGGAGGGCTCGGGCGAGGCAGAAGGAACGACGCCGGCGGTGGAGGCGGCGCAGTTCCTGCAGTGGGCGCGCCGCGAGCCGCAGTCGCTGGTCTGGCTGCCCGTGCTGCAGCGGCTGGCGGCCGCCGAGCCCGCGCGGCACCAGGCCAAGTGCAACGTCTGCAAGACCTACCCCATCGTGGGCCTCAGGTACCGCCGCGCCACGGTCTGAGAGAACGACCCCAACGTCACCCTCGGGTACAGCCGCCGTCTGCGAGACCGACCCCATCGTGGGCCTCAGGTACCGCCGCGCCACGGTCTGAGAGAACGACCCCAACGTCACCCTCGGGTACAGCCGCCGTCTGCGAGACCGACCCCATCGTGGGCCTCAGGTACCGCCGCGCCACGGTCTGAGAGAACGACCCCAACGTCACCCTCGGGTACAGCCGCCGTCTGCGAGACCGACCCCATCGTGGGCCTCAGGTACCGCCGCGCCACGGTCTGAGAGAACGACCCCAACGTCACCCTCGGGTACAGCCGCCGTCTGCGAGACCGACCCCATCGTGGGCCTCAGGTACCGCCGCGCCACGGTCTGAGAGAACGACCCCAACGTCACCCTCGGGTACAGCCGCCGTCTGCGAGACCGACCCCATCGTGGGCCTCAGGTACCGCCGCGCCACGGTCTGAGAGAACGACCCCAACGTCACCCTCGGGTACAGCCGCCGTCTGCGAGACCGACCCCATCGTGGGCCTCAGGTACCGCCGCGCCACGGTCTGAGAGAACGACCCCAACGTCACCCTCAGGTACAGCCGCCGTCTGCGAGACCGACCCCAGCGTGGGCCTCAGGTACCGCCGCGCCACGGTCTGAGAGAACGACCCCAACGTCACCCTCAGGTACAGCCGCCGTCTGCGAGACCGACCCCAGCGTGGGCCTCGGGTACCGCTCCGCAACCGAATGCGACGTTTGCAGGACCTACACTTTCATGTGGCTGGGTTCAGGAACACAGCAGTTCTACAGATTGGTATTTCGATCACGGCGGCAAATTTCATTATTAAGATAGCACATTTTACCATTTATTTTTTTGACACCAGATATTTGTTTTAAAAACTGGAAAGAATTTTTCGACGAGCGTTCAAGAGAAAAAGGTATTTGGTATAAAACAATTCAATGTCAGCCTCTTCGTCACCCGTGGTTTTATAATTTTAAGTTAAGTAGACAGTATATAGTTTTATTAAATAGATTGCGTTCAGGACACTATCCATCTAACAAGTTCGGCTACTTAATGAAAAAAGTAGAATCGCCCAATTGTGAGATATGTGGAACTGTGGAAGATGTCCAACACTTGTTGGTGGAATGTGTCCGGTTTCGAGATGCTAGAAGAGACTTATTTAATAGATTAAAAATTAATGTCATTGATGTAGGTGTGTTTCACAGTATTCTAGCTCAACCAACTTCGGAGGAGGCTAAAATGCTGTACTGTTTACTGTGCCCGCCGCGACAATCCTCTACTTAATTGTATATATATTTTTCATTATGTGTATAGTTGTATAGGCTACGATAGGACTGACATATCCAATGGGATAAAAGTCCTTAATAAATATAGAATAAAAAAAAAAAAAAAAAAAAGACACCAGACACAGGTCCATAGATAGGCCCATAGCGTTGCAAACTAAAAACATAATTATAAAAAACGTTCTTTACTGTGTTTTTATGTAACTTATAAACCGTTGATTACGTTTCAATTTTCCGTAGAGTAGGGGGGGGGGGGATTTTTTTGTACAGATTATATAATAGTTTTTGTACAGATTATATAATATTGTCGCTGGTTGTATTCAGGTATCGCTGCCTCAAGTGCTTCAACTTCGACATGTGCCAGAAGTGCTTCTTCAACGGCCGCAAAGCGAAAAACCACAAATTGACACATCCGATGCAAGAATATTGTACTGCCGTAAGTAATAAAAAAACCTTTTTTCTAATATTAATAAAATAATAATAAAATTTATTTGCTCAAATCGTGGATACAATTATCATATTAATTTAGATAATTAGATGTCACGTACGTTGTTATGAAGGTTACACACGATTTGCCGACATCGATATGCAAAATTTATGTTTAATAAATTATGTTACTATTTATTTAAAACACTCATCTGTGAAAATGTCTCTTTTCAGTTGTTTGTTGATTGCATTTGCAGTAATATTTTTTGATATCTTAAGTGTAAAAGGAATGTTTATTAACATGGGTAAAAACGGGAATTAGTTCGCCTGTGACCACGGTCGGTGTAACCCGTCTGAAACGTCAGGCATTTTTAATAAAAAGGTGTGACCCCAAGTAGCAGACTGACGTCACTGACGTCATTTTTACGTCATTCTGGGGTCAATAGTACATCATATTTAGACGTCTAAATAACGTCAATAGTACGTCGATTCGAGGATAGCAGTTTATACGTCATTATTAGACGTCGTATAAACTACCATTATGGTACCACTACTTGACCACTATCCATTGGTCGTGGAAATAAAACCAAACAAGCACGACGAACGTTTATATTTTCATAAAAATGTATCATGTTATAAATTAAAGTCTATTTCCCACTTTTTAGGGCATTAAAATCAAAGATTGTGTACAATTACATAATACTATTAGTTCGTACGTGACAACAGAGGTGGCGCTGATGCAAGTTAGAACGCGATGGCGTCTTTTCATTCTCGCCCCACTCGCCGCTACACTATTAATTTATTTTATATATTTTCATTTTGTGTATTATAGATAACCGCCATGGCCATTTATTTATATTATTTTTCCTGGTTTACTGTATTTTAAATGGTCTTTCATTCATGTCATGTCATTGCTTGACTTCGTAAGGACGTCCCAGGTGGTACGTCTTAAAAACGTAATGAAAAGTCGTCGTCGAAACGTATAAATATGACGTCGCGAGGCTGTGACATACGACCGTCATTATAAAGTACCCTAGGATTTCTTCACCGACGTCTTTTACGTCTGTGGTCATCTTAATATGTCGTCTCACAAAATGCTACTTGGAGAGTAATTTATCGCGTTGGAGAGTAATTCCCCATGTTAATCCCGTTTAAGGTTCCCGTTTTTTTTTTACCCATGTTAATCATGCAACGCTAAAGTTTAAAAGTTATTTTAGGAATGTGTATGTTTCGCAGACCACATCGGGCGAGGACGTGCGCGACTTCACGCGCGCGCTGCGCAACAAGTTCAAGTCGGCGCGCTACTTCAAGAAGCACCCGCGCGTCGGCTACCTGCCCGTGCAGACCGTGCTCGAGGGTGAGTGCATACTTACACGTACACTCATTATATACCTATTTTGTTTATTTTAACGCTTACAATTGATGAACATAATAGCCTTAGGGTATTCTTCTATTGGTCAGCCATGTAGGGAGGGTAGAAAAATGTACGCGGTGCATAAAACGCGTAAAAAGGAAAAATTCAAAATAAAATTTAGGGTATCCATGAGGATTCCTTCCGAAATCAAAAAAGAAATGACCACATATAATTACTCACAAAATTATTGTAAGACGTGAATAGACCCACCGTAGCACCAGAATACCGGTACCAGGGGCCTTGATCTGCTAGCGTAAACGCATTTGTGACGTGTCAATAACGCTTTTTGAGACAGCTATTGTTGATCACCGATTATATTGACTTATCAAGAAATTGTAGTACGAATAAGTTGCATCAGGAAATTCGTATAAAAGCAGTTTTATTGTAACGCTATTAAGACACGACAACGACGTTAAGATTAGCGTAATTAGGCCCCAGCTGACGTCATCCGTGTGTCGCAGGGGACGCGCTGGAGTCGCCGGCCCCCTCGCCGCAGCACGGCGCGGGCGGCGCGCTGCCCGCAGACGACATGCACTCCCGCCTCGAGCTGTACGCCACGCGGCTGGCCCAGGTGGAGCGCACCACCCGCCGGGACACGCCGGACAGGTAGGGCCGCCCGCCTCGAGCCGTACGCCACGCGATCTATCCAAATTGAATACGTGTCTCATTCACTCGTCATCGTGACCTACAGGCTGTCTCACGCATCCACACATTTCCGGCGACCTTGCCTAATATCATTAAATATGTTTTGTGGTCCTCAATTGCCATGTTGATTATCAAATGAGGTATGTAATAAGTGTAGTGGTAAGGGGCTTCTACGTAACATCTCACAGGGCCCAAGCTTACCTACCTAGGAGTACGGTGTACGGTGTTCGACCGAAGTGCGAAGGTGACGAAAATCTGCGGAGCTAAAAAGGCCGTACATCAGAATCATAATACGAATCATATTATAGATGGAGTGTAATTCATCATAACCAATTATTTTATTTGACAGCTTTGTATGAATATTCGAAAAATGGTCCCCAAATAAGGCATTGTTAAAGTATCAATTGAGACCATTTTACCGATATTCATACAAAGCTATCAAATAGAATTTGCTAATGATTAGTTGCACTCAATTCATAATATGATTCGTATTATGATTCTGCGATGCGGCCTCATTAGGTCCACATTTACTACACCGACCAGCTTTGGACCGGCACACTGGGAATTAGTGAGAGTGGAGTGAGGGGGGGAAAGAGTATGGAACGAATCAGTTTTTACTGAAGACATAAAACACAAGGCGGACTGTCCCCAGTGACGAGGAGCACCAGCTGATCGCGCAGTACTGCCAGTCGCTGAACGGCGGCGCGGAGGGCGCGGAGGGCGCGGGGGATGTGGGGGGTGGAGTGGGGGGCGTGGGGGGATCGGAGGGCGGGGCGGACGGGGAAGACGCGCCGCGGTCGCCCGTGCAGGTGGTGTCCATCATACACCGCGAGCAGCGCCACGAGCTCGAGGCCATGATCAGGTACTATTCTTAATCTTGTTTTCTATATAGTCCAAAAATAATATTGCGGTTAAAGAAAATTTATTATTGTCACTAAGAATTACACATTCACTTACATGAGAACTTAATTAAAATATTAAGGACTTTCATCAAACCACACTCATATACGAGATCACTATGACTTGCCATTAAAATATTACTTACGTTTTGTCTTTATTTTGACTTTACCATAAGATTAGAAACTATGCTGGTCTGATAAAACCATGGGGGAACAGCTAAAAATTAAGACCTCTGGCATAAGGAGTGGAGGAGGATACATTTATACAGTACTAGCTGTACCCGGCATGCGTTGCAATGCCACGAAAATGTTTTTTTTTTGTTTTTGTTTTTTTTTTGCTAGGAACCCTCACGGGTGTCCCCATAACACCCTACCCAAGTTTCATTACAATCTGATGAATGGTTTCGGAACGCATAGAGGACAAACAAACATAGTAATACATTGATTTTTATTTATATAGACTAAAATATTTTTTACATAATTCAACAAACAGTTGCACTCTTTGCCAACAAGATAATAGGTACTTTCTATTGCCATAAACAATCTTTTGATGGTAAGTGGCAAATGGTCGAAGATGGAATCGATGGAACCTTCCGAGCTCCTCGACAACTGAGGACCTGGTTTATTTTTAATTGTCGGTAGACAGCAATGTCATTACCATTGTTAGCCAAGCGAGCTCTGGAGCACTTTCACTGATCGACCCGAACAGACAATCTTCAGCTCCTAGTGGAATTGAACTTTCCACCGTGTCTCAACACGACCCCAACCTAATGATCTCCAGGGAGCTGGAGGAGGAGAACGCGAGCCTGCAGGCGGAGTACGAGCGGCTGAAGGCCAAGCAGACGCCCAGCTCCACGCCCGACGAGCAGCTGGGGCCCGGCGACGGCAGGAACCCACCCGTCGACCAGGTCAGATTCTTCAATACCCTTCTAACTAATATTTAATCAAGGCGGCAAATGGCAACAGAGGGAGGTATATACTGGGTTGGTCAAAATGAATGTATCAAGCGGTGGGGATCTTAACGTATGAGTGTTGACTAATATAATGCGTTAACTTTACGGAAAACGATTATTTTTATACAGATTATTATCATACAGACAAAATAAAATTATACAATTTTACAGCCCTGCAAATTAGAGCGGCACTTTCACATCATAAAATAGTCATTTTGTTGACTCTGGGGTGACCGTAATGTAAACAAACAACGGCTGACGGCGATGGCTGCCACTGCGTAGTTAATTTAGATTTTTTAAAATTTTATATTTAGTAAGGACTATTAATCCCAATCCAATATATGTCAGTTCTATCGCAGCATAATATAGCAGCAACAAAAATACTATCTATCAGTTCACAATTTTGGCCGCCTCTGAACTTGGTTGAGCCAAAATACTGTGAAAGACACCTACATCAATGACATAAAAAATAATTCACTCCAATATCATCGACTTTTATTAAAAGTGCTAGAACAAAAGCTGTTCACTATTATGAGTACTCTATCGTCCTTTTGGCTCGACACACAATACCTCTTTAGACTAACCCAGTATGTAGTCGTCGCCCAACAATGCTGTTAACATTAATTAGTTTAAAATTCCAATATCAGGACATGATGGCGGAGGCGCGGCTGCTGCGGCAGCACAAGGGGAGGCTGGAGGCGCGCATGCACATACTGGAGGAACACAACCGGCAGCTCGACGCGCAGCTGCAGCGGCTGCGGCGGCTCCTGGACGAGGTACCGTCCCGCGGACACTAGGCCGTCCCGCGTGTCACAGCCTGGAGGAACGCAACCGGCAGCTCGACGCGCAGCTGCAGCGGCTGCGGCGGCTCCTGGACGAGGTACCGTCCCGCGGACACTAGGCCGTCCCGCGTGTCACGGCCTGGGGGGACACAGCCGGCGGCTCGACGCGCAGCTGCAGCGGCTGCGGCGGCTCCTGGACGAGGTACCGTCCCGCGGACACTGGGCCGTCCCGCGTGTCACGGCCTGGGGGGACACAGCCGGCGGCTCGACGCGCAGCTGCAGCGGCTGCGGCGGCTCCTGGACGAGGTACCGTCCCGCGGACACTGGGCCGTCCCGCGTGTCACGGCCTGGGGGGACACAGCCGGCGGCTCGACGCGCAGCTGCAGCGGCTGCGGCGGCTCCTGGACGAGGTACCGTCCCGCGGACACTGGGCCGTCCCGCGTGTCACGGCCTGGGGGGACACAGCCGGCGGCTCGACGCGCAGCTGCAGCGGTTGCGGCGGCTCCTGGACGAGGTAGCGTCCCGCGGACACTGGGCCGTCCCGCGTGTCACGGCCTGGGGGGACACAGCCGGCGGCTCGACGCGCAGCTGCAGCGGCTGCGGCGGCTCCTGGACGAGGTACCGTCCCGCGGACACTGGGCCGTCCCGCGTGTCACGGCCTGGGGGGACACAGCCGGCGGCTCGACGCGCAGCTGCAGCGGCTGCGGCGGCTCCTGGACGAGGTACCGTCCCGCGGACACTGGGCCGTCCCGCGTGTCACGGCCTGGGGGGACACAGCCGGCGGCTCGACGCGCAGCTGCAGCGGTTGCGGCGGCTCCTGGACGAGGTAGCGTCCCGCGGACACTGGGCCGTCCCGCGTGTCACGGCCTGGGGGGACACAGCCGGCGGCTCGACGCGCAGCTGCAGCGGCTGCGGCGGCTCCTGGACGAGGTACCGTCCCGCGGACACTGGGCCGTCCCGCGTGTCACGGCCTGGGGGGACACAGCCGGCGGCTCGACGCGCAGCTGCAGCGGTTGCGGCGGCTCCTGGACGAGGTAGCGTCCCGCGGACACTGGGCCGTCCCGCGTGTCACGGCCTGGGGGGACACAGCCGGCGGCTCGACGCGCAGCTGCAGCGGCTGCGGTGGCTGCTCTACTGCTCTTCGTCTCACATACATATAACATGTCACCTAGTAGACTTGTAGTAATTCGTCTCACCTCAGTCATGTCTTTTCACAGACGTATAACACGCCGTCTCACAGGCGTATATCTAGCCGTCTCACAGACGTTTAGCAAGCCGTCTCACAGACGTATAGCTTGCCGTCTCACAGACGAATAAAAACTATTCGTGGTGTTCTCAGGGCGGGTCCCCGGGGCGCGGCACGCTGGGCACGCGGTCGGTGACGGCGTCGCAGCTGGCCACGGACTCGCCCGCCAAGATGCACAACGGACTCTACCACGACCCGCACGCCACCAGTATGTATTGCCTCCACTATTTTTCCCTAATAGAATAAGAGTCGACAACTCGTTAAGCCGTACACTTGTATTACGAAAACCGCCGCTATTTACATTTCAAGAGATATAAGGTCTATTTATTTATTTAATACTTTCAGTACATTTGTGTACAGAGGCGGACTTAATGCCGAAGGCATTATCTACCAGTCAACCTTTGGGTGATGCAAAGAAAAAGAAGTAGATGTACAACATTAAAATAAAACCGGTTTTACATTAATTATAGGCAATATTAAAATATATATAAATATCAATTATATTTAAAGTAACCTTGTAATAAACAACTAATATACATAAAATACTAATACATACATATTTTAAGTTAAATAAACTAATACATATTTTCCTACTAAATTAACCTACGTTTAGAAGATTATCCGCAGTTAGTTAGTACGAATATTTCTCGGGAAAACGTCATTGAGTGCCGGAATAAACTTGTGTCTGAAATTGATACATCATTAGAGAAAGTCTCTAACTGGGGTCGACTTAATTTTGTCCGTTTTAACCCTACAAAGACACAGGTTTGCGCGTTCACCGCCAAGAAAATGCCATTTGTCGTATCTCCTCGCTTTCAGAGCATTCCCCTATCTGCCTCAGCCAATATTGAGATCCTTGGTGTCGACATATCGAGCGAAGTCCAGTTCCGTGGCCACTTGGAGGGTAAGGCTAAATTAGCCTCTAAGAAGCTTGGTGTGCTCAATAGATCGAGAAGGTATTTCAGTCCAGCGCACCGCCTACAGTTTTCCAAGGTGCAGGTTCGGCCTCATATGGAGTACTGTTCTCATCTTTGGGCAGGAGCACCCCAATACCAGCTTCTCCCACTGGACCGCATTCAGCGGAGAGCGACTCGAATCGTCGACTGCCAGGAAATTTCTAATCGGCTTGATACCTTGGCGCTGCGTAGAGATGTCGCCTCACTATGCATCTTCTATCGCATATATTACGGGGAATGCTCCGAGGAATTGTTCGGTCTCATACCTGCCGCCTCTTTCCGCCATCGTTCCACGCGACAAAAAATCCATGCCCATCACTTAGATGGTTGGCAGTCCACAACTGTGCGTTTTTCTTGCAGTTTCCTGCCTCGTACAGTCAAACTTTGGAATGAATTGTCGCCTTCGGTATTTCCGGACCGATACGACCTTCAAACTTTCAAGAAAAGAGCGTATTCCTACCTTAAAGGCCGGCAACGCACTTGTAACTCCTCTGGGGTTGCGGGTGTCCATGGGCGACGGTAATCACTTACCATCAGGTGATACGTTTGCTCGTTTGCGTATCCGATAAAAAAAAAAGTTAGGTAACAAGATAATTTGCTTGATAAAGCTTGCGTAATTTGTTCTTAAAACTTAACTTACTAGTAGATTAGTAAGAGAGAGAGCATTCCAAAGAAGGATCGACTGGACAAGGAAAGAGGAATGAACGACATCAGACTTATGAGAAGGGCATTTAAGGAGACCGTTATAGGTAGAGCGAAGGGATCTTTCATGGGAGGAACATAAAAATTCGATATTATTTTTAAGGTAACTAGGGGTATTGGGACTGTTTAGCAAGGAATAGAGTGTAGTTAACGTTCTCATGTGCCTGCATTGCCGTATAGGCAACCATTTCAAACGGAGCCGATATTCAGATACGTGATCAAACTTTCTTAAATTAAAAACGAATCGAATGCAGTTATTAAGAAGACGGTCCAGTTTATTGAGCAGATCTGCATTCAGGTCGAGATAACACACGTCACCATAGTCGATAAGATAAGATAAGATAGACAGATAGATAAGATAATTTTTATTTGTCAGAAACATGTGTTTGCTGTATACATCGCTAAGGTTTATAAAGCTTTCTTAAAGTACCAACATGTCTTACCTCTAAAGGTGTACAAAAATATTATTTATAAAAATCTAGATTACAATTCAATAAAAATACAAAAACTAAAATGTCTAGTAGTAAAATGTCAAATAATACCTAAATAATAAAATTAAAATTCATTAAAATAATACAATAACTAAAATGTCAAGCAATACAATGTCAAATAATAAATACATTATGAAATTAAAATTAACAAAAAAACTAAATATGTCATGTAATAAAATAACAAAAACTATATAATACAATTAAAATTCATCAGTAGCTAAAATGTCACATAAAACAATTAAAATTAAGTTTCCATTTTGTCGTCAAGAAAATCTTTTACTTTATAATAACATTTCTCAATCAATAAGCATTTAATTTTTTTCTTGAACATATTAATATTAAGGTCTTTATAAGAATTTGGAATTTTATTGTATATTTGAGGTCCCATACAAAATATATTTTTTCTCAAAAGAGCAGTGTTAGCAGATTGGGATTGGAGTCTATAGTTGTCACGTCTATTGCGGCTAACCATATCTGCTAGACGAGGAAACTCATGTGGATTTGTCTTTACATAGACAACCACTTCAAAGATATATAATGACGGAAGTGAAAGAATTTTATTTTGTACAAAGTAAGGTCTGCAGCTATCCGTAGTTTTCAAACCAAACATAGACCTTAAGCATCGCTTCTGCATTTTAAAGGCTAAATCTATATTTGTGGAGTTACCCCAAAATATGATGCCATATCTTAAAATGGATGCTACCAAACCGTGACAGGCAGTAATTAACGCTTCAGAGTTAATAATAGGTGCGAGTTTATATAGTGCATAAGAAGAACTACTGATCCTCTTGGTTATATAATCGACGTGAGCTGTCCAATTTAGTTTACTGTCAATTATTAGGCCGAGAAATTTTGCAGTTTCAGTATTTTCTATCACGTTATTGAGATTATCAAACTTTATGGCAGCCTTACGTTGCCCAAATTGCATTATTTGTGTTTTGCTTAAATTTATATATTAATAGGGAATATCAAGGTCTGTACAAGCATTTTCTTCGTATCTGGAGGCGGAAAATTCTTCAGACGATAAGAGGTCATGGTAATCTGATGGATGACACAAAGGGACCGATGGTCATTACTGGGTACTACGACTCGATATTTTACGTCACAACTTAGATAGCACAGGTGCGTTATTATGACGTCAATTTCAGGTCACTTTAAGACGCAGGAGATTATTTGTCCAAGAGCAAACGTTCTTTGGACGTATTTGAAATGACTTCCTAGAGTCAGACAAACGGTGTCATAATTACATCAGTATTTGGTCATTCACTGACGTGAAGGAATTCTGATCACGTCGTCACAGACGTCCGCAGGACGTGCTTGAACTGCACTTCAACAGACGTTAGACAAAGAGCATTAATGATGCCAAGTTTCAGTTATTATCAGACATTGAAATATATTGATCCAAGATGACTTTAAACTTTAAAATCAATAACTTAAATATGTAACTATGATGAATTATGCATTTTTTGAAAATTTCTGCAGTTGATAGAATGACATTGAATTTTGGGTCGAATTTTTGAATACCTACTATCTGTTAGTTTTTATTTATGTAGTTCCAATGGAACTTACTGACGTCCTGCCCAGGCGTCATAAAGACGACATGGATCTGACGTCCTCATGACCTGACTTATCTTATCTAATTTTATTGACGCCATAAAGAAGCCATTTTGGAAGTTAAAAAGACGTACAAGTCGTCACAAAGTGGCATAATAAATGACGTCAATGTCACGACCCTGTGCTACCCGGAAGTTGGCGACGTACATTGGGATTCTTGCAAATGTTACAAGAGCCGCTCGTGCAATCGACCACACCTTAAGCTTTACATTTGCGCAACGAATATAGCCGCTATTGCGAGCGACACGAGGGCGCTGTCGAGGTCGACGCTTAAAGTCTGGCGTGTTGCCGCGTAGACGCTGTCCAGAAAGGGGCGAATTCGCTGCGGTTTGTCATCGTGCGCGCGTGTCGAGGTACTCGCCGCCACCTACTTGCGTCCGTGCGGCGAAAGCACCTCTCCGAACAGTCTTACCGTCAGATGGGCGGGCTTGTTTGCCAAGTATATATAGGTGGTATAAAGGTGCTGTGTGGTTCCAAGACGGCGCGCGGTGGGAGGGGGGCGGTCGCGGCGAGTGGGGCGGGGGCGGGGGCGGCGAGTGGGGGGGCGAGCGGCCGCCGCCGCCGCCGCACGCCGTGCACGACCTCATGCACTGCGCAGGTGCGTGCGTGCGACCGAGTAGCGCTACTAGAGTGACACTGCTTTTTATTTTTTAATCGGACATTGTTTTGTTTGGTTGTCACCTTATTTTCGATATGTGTAGCTAACCGTTTTTCCGTTTTACGTGTTGTGTTTTAGTAATTTATTATCCGTCGATGGTAGATTTGTTTTTCGTATTTGGTCGAAACCGTACCCGTGTTAACATAGTTACATGAAAAATTTTATAGTTACCTAATGTTGGAATACCTACATACGAATAGATAGGACTGCGAAAAAAATGTATGTCGAACGAGAAAATGCATGTTACCATTTCAAATTTTTAATGACGCCATATCTTTTAAATGATTTTGTTGACATGGGTAAATTTCGGCTTGATAACATTAAATAGGATATTGACCAAACACCTTGTATATTAATTATTTTCGTATGGTTTTTTTTTGCTGATTGCCCATACTTACCTACTTATTGATGATGTATTTTTAATAGCTTTAAATAAATTATAAAGGCTCGTTTTTTGCTATCTTTGTTTTTATTTTTCTTTTTATCTTCATTCGTCACACAAATTAATGACTTAAAGCGCTTTGGCGTATTTGTGCTGCAATTAAAAATTAGCTGCTTTTTTGTTGTAAATTTAAAATAATTCACGTATGTATGTGCGATTAGTAGCTAAAAATTGCAGTTCATTTTGTCTGCTCTGTAGCAATTTTGGAATGTTCAATACAATAAAACCGGATGTAGGAGAGAGGAGGGTGAGTTAATTTATTCAAAATAAAGCATAAAATCAATCGGACATATGAGAATAAAAAAACTTGGCTAAATTGCCATTCTGATTGTTTCCTTGTGTGCATGGATGTGTTGCATGGTTTGTCAGTGTCGAAGATACATATGGTCGGCCCATCTTATAATTATAAATTTCTGTTCATGCATACCTGACAGCTGGACGTATACAATGAGGTATTGTAATGTTTATTGATTAATAATAATAAACGTTTTCTTTCGGCGAATAATAAGACCTTCCTGCTCCAGAGCCAAGATTGCTGAAAGGTTACGGAGGAGGATTAGCTATTAGCCTAACGGATTCCTACGGCATTCGCCAGATTAAAGTATAATCTATCCTAGTCATAAAAAAAACGTTTAAATGAAATGTACAATTTTGCGTTTATTTTACTGAAACAATTATGACGGTATTTCCCTTGCTTTTATTTCATGCGCAGTCTATTTTATTGTAGTTGCAGACGATTTTCACAACGAATTTGACAGTCTGTAACCAATTATTAAACGCTAACCGCTATTTTAATAAATTTAAATCTGTAATATCCACATTTTAAAATACTCTAGTTATGAAGTGTTCCCGTTCCCTTCGCGAAAATAGAAAAAGGCAAATGCGAGCAATAACAGTGGTGCTTGTTAATTGCAGATGACGTAGGACGCGCCGTGGAGGAGCTAGTGAGCGTGATGTCGGAGGAGGGCGCCAACGGCAGCGCCGCGCCGCCGCAGTACGGGGCGCGCTGACGTCACGCAACGCGGGCTAACGTCACTTCGCAATACGCCGATGTCACGCCAACGCCAGCTTACGTCGCGTCAGCGCGAGTTTACGTCACGTCATCTCGTGCTGACGTCGCGACGCTATCGCTGACGTCACGTCGTCACGCTGTCGGCCGCTACCGCTATTTGTGAAGTCTGTCTCACTAGAAAAGTCCCTTACACGCAACGCAACTACAGTCAAGCGCGAAATGTTACTAGCCTGTACACAAAACCTCGTATCCACAACACAACATTTGACTTTTGATAAGCTCATGTTGAGTTAGTTGAAAGGACATTGCTCTGCCTCCATACATTGTTCGCCCCAATACCAACAGCAGTGAAAAAATGCTTTTCGTATAATTGGACATTAGTAAATACTGTACGTCCACATCAATTACTACGGACAAGCTTCGAAATCGAATTATACATCAAAATGAATCAAGATTTTGAGGTTAGTTGAAGTAACACTTTATTACGTTAAAGCAATACACATAGTCCATACCTATACAATTATTAAAATAATAATTATTGCAATCATCAAAGAACGTTATTATAGCCACTTAGTAAAGAACAAAAATTCTCTAAATTATAAAGCAAGTCAAAAACACAATGAACTAACAAGCGGCAGCGCGTGAGTAGTCAATTGATGTATGTTTTAACTTAATTTTCGTTGTAAATTGTGAAAGAAGTTATGAAAAACATAATTTATACAAATAAATAAATGTCCATACCTACACAAAATCGACTCAATTCTATTCAGTTGAGCAAAGGTAACAATAACCATTCGTTTATTTTACTTCATTTGGTTTTGTTTCTGAAAGTACTTTTATATATTTTTGATTTGTCCGTCGAAAACATATATTTGTCATGAGTGTTATAAATTATGCATATAATTATGACGTAAATCAAATCTTTGTTGGTCATGGGGCGATTTTCGACATTGTCCTTTTCGTTTAGCATCGTATCTTTTGATAAGCTCATGTTTAGTAAGGTGAAACTTTCGTTTAGCATCGTTGTCTATATATTGTCTATGCAACTGCACGATTCGTCACTTAATCTTTACTTATTATTTTTAATATTTTTTAGACTTCTTACGTGAGACAGACTATAAGTGAAGGTTATGGGGAATACGCGCATTTCTTATGCCTTAAATATTGAGCGGTATTGTACATCTAATATTTTGTCTTTTGCAGCTACTAGTTTTTGAAGTGTTGAAAAAGTGTCTCCGATTGTCTGAATAAAACACAATTACTATCATTTTGTACAGGCATTATTAAAAACTATATTTCATGACAACACTTTTCCAGTATTTTTTGTTTAACAATGTGCGTATTTGCCTGGCTACATAAAAATGTGTATTGCAGTTTTATTACTCAGTTATTATAGTTGTCGGACATACGCCATTAAGCAGTGCTCCCTTCACGAAATTGCATGTATTAGAACATCGTCTAAATAGGAACGACAACCTGAAGACGTCCGCTTTAAGTCAATGGCAATGTTACCTGTACTAATTTTCGACTCATCACTAACAAATCTGCACTGTATAAACAACTGTATCGCCTTATTATACAAAAGCATTACTCTCACTCAGCATTCCATTCACAGTTTTTCTACAGGCTTCTGACGAAAGCCACTCTGGGTGACGGGTCTCGTGGTGAAAGCCTGCGAGCTAAATTGAACTAACCGCAGTAGTTGGGATTAGTCCGAGATAGCTAATTGAACAAACGATTATGTATGCAACGCTTATTGTATAAATAAGGGCATGCCATAGTTGCAGTACGTATCGTGATTGAGTCGCTCTATCTACTTTCCACCCCTTTTCTTTTTCCACAGCATTATCCAATATTTAACATTGACTGCGGCAGCTCCGACAGTGTTGTACAGAACGAAAACGATCCAACGAAAAAGACAGCTAACAAGCATTTATATTATTATAATGTTAATTATTGAAATTGAATCTGTACCAAAATAATAATTGATATTTTGTCGATACTAACATTTACTATCGTTTAAGTACATATCTATTAGTACAATTTTCTATTATACAGTCATATCACTTCATGTAAATTTCCATATCATTTTACGCTGTGTACTATATGTAAAACTGGCACGTGTATAAAATATCACGATAATGAGTGCAAATCAGTCGTTGGTTAAGTTTGAACAGACGAACTGTGTTGCGGTCGTCTGTGATTTTAATGAATTTATTGACCATTGCCGCAATTCCACAGGAGAGTTGCACAATCTTGTAGGAAACGCAGCATTGTCCAACGATGTTTGGAAACATTCGGACGGTAGGTTTTGTAGCTTATGACATATAGCTGAAGCTTTAAATCAGAAAGTTAGCTTTAAAAACTCTGTTTTGATGTTTTTATAATGCAAAACCGAGTACGGAGAGCCTATGTATTAGTGGAAACTGTTGTATTTAGACATCTCCAAAGTTACATGCAATGTATGCCATTCGACGTGGCCGTAGTGTAATAACACAAATCCAACAACTTGTCTGTCAAATCTTGTCGCTTGGACAGAGAGACGCAGATTAATAAAAATTTGCGTGCGATTTTTAAGAAATTTCAATGTGATGTTTGCGATTTTGTAACAAATATGTCCACATTTATGCAGACAAGTTGGTGGATTGAGTGTCCCAGTTACAAGAGTAGATAGTAGATGTAGCGGAAAAGGTATAATCAAGCATGGTACTATATGCATGTTTGTGTATTTACATATTAACGCGTTATAAAAAAAATATAACTATATATCGTTAGAAAAACTATGACTAATCACGCTGCTTATACGCGAATAGTTGGTTCCTTTTAATGTTTCGGACTGTCAATAGCATTTCTTCTTAGTGACTATATACAATTGTAACCGAACCTTTTCACTACTACAATGGCGTGACACGTTTGTACTTAGGCTAATATTGGATGTGACGACTTTTATGTCCCATTCTATATTTCGAAGATTTGTAACTTGTGTCTACTACATTAAGATGCTGCCTACCTTTTTAGATATAATATATTCGAGAGATGACTTTTATACGAATGTTAAGTAATCTGTTGACGGTAACTTTATAATTAAGGACTTCCGATAATAACCATATCAGGTTTATTTTTTATTAAATATTTTTATTAGTATGTTTGTCGGCGAGCTGAGCCGAAAGTTTACTGTTGCGAATTTTATATTTTTTAATAAATTGCAGCACTAAACTTTGGTTTAGCGCAGACTATAATCAATATGTTATCTTTATTATTATTAATTTGGCTAATATAGTTTATAAGAAAAAAAGCACAATTTTATATTATTTTAACAAAAATAAAAATAACTTTTACACTAATATATTGTTAATAATGTTATTTTACTATCTTATTTTATAGTAGGTACTCGTAGTTTCGTTTCAAAATTATTTTTTTAATATTGGCAATATTTTATGGTGTACTACTTCCGCATTTATTTGGATATTTTACTGTGTTTATGATGTTTTAGAATTTAATGAGAACGAAATAAACATTCAAGCATACTTTGTTTTGTTATTGACACATTTTCCATTACGGCTTTTGAGTAAACTTTAAAAAAAACGGAATTAATTTCAAACAACATTTAACCATGTAATATAAAAAAGATTTCTAATTGGTTGTTAGGCTAAATAAGGTAAAAAGAGATCAAGACTTCAAGAATCAAAATATTTTTGCTTGAACAACAAATAAGATTATAATAACGGATGACTGTGTCCTTCGTAACTGTCTTAAAGGACTACTTACACTTTAATATGTTATCCTATTGCTTAAACTATAATATGTTACCTACCTGTGTTATTAATTTTGTACAGATAATTGTCTGTTGGCCAGCACACATACATTTGTATAGGCTCTCACAGAATACCAGCGTTGCAACATAATGGCGCTGAGTGGCGGCCTTTTTGGTTTCACTGTATTTGATGTATCTGTATTACGTGTATTTTTATGTTTATTTGTAAAACTAAATAAATTTATTTGATTTGATTTGAAGACAATTGAAATTAATTGAAGTTCTCGGTAATTATGGGTACGGTTTGTTGACGACGCAAGTTCGAATCTTGCCAGAGCTGAAATTTTTCTTGTTTTGATTTCTTCTTGGATTTCTTCAACTTTATTTGTCATTTCTTCTCTGTTATATGACAGCGAGCTGCGCTGTATTTATACCTATTACCCTACCTACCCCTTAACTCCACTGATGGGTCCAAAAAAGCCTTCTCATCCCTAAACTGAAACATTACATTTTTCATGAATATAGTCTGGCTAATGAAAGCTGAACAGGACATTTTTTAAGTTGCAACATAGTTACAAAGTATACGTGGTACATTACATTGAGTAGTTGGTCGATGGAGTACTAAGTAAAACATTTTTTTAGTTAAAATGTAAAACTGCACAACTGGTTATGCCGTGGGGAAGGATGTCAGATTAGCATTCTCGACCGCACAACTAGTTGTGCATGCTAGTTGGTCGGTGGGGTAGAAGTGGTTACAATGTCACTTTGTACGTTAGTCGAACATTATGATTTTGATATTTTTTTTCATTGGTTGTACCAATAGAAAATCTAACAAAGTATCATCTAACTAGATGTAACAAGTAAACCTTGACTTAAACTTAGACTTAACAACTGAGACTTAAACAAGTAACTCCAGGTCCTCAGTAGACTCAATAACCAATCCTAAAGCTGACAACCAGCTGGTGTAAAGTATACACGAAGACATTAGAGACATTAGGAGGGGAGGTGGGGAAGTGAAATTGTTCTGGCTGAAAGCGCACGTGGGCACGGCGGGGAATGAAAGAGCGGACGAATTGGCAAAAATAGCGGCTCGGGCGGCGGATAGGAAGCGGGACTTCTGCGAGATCCTCGTGTCCTACGTGAAGAATAAGATAAGAGAGGAGTCCGTCCGGAAATAGCAAGACAGGTACGTAACCTCATCTAAAGGAGGAGTGACTAAATGTTTCTTCCCAGAACAGGCTAAAGCTTACGCCTGGATCAGGAAGGAGAAACAATCACCCATTCTAGTACAAGTCTTCACAGGACACGGGGGTTTCGGAGAATATCTGCACCGATTCAGACTCAAAGACCATCCACACTGTGAATATGATTCTGCTGAGACTGTAACGGTATGGCACTTGATCCTAGATTGTCCTAGATTTGCCAGAGCCCGATTTGATTTGGAAAATAGTCTGAATAATTTAGTTTTAAGAAAAGACAATGTTCATGTATTACTGATGGACAACAAAACCAAGGATATTACTTTGAGGTTTCTGGAATCAGTGACCGAAGTGGCAGTACGGCGAAACAAAAACTGCAATCCACCAACGCATGAAAACGAAGGAGTAGGAGAAATCGTAGCGCAACGAACGCAGGATCCCTACATAACACAGAAAATACGGACCGCATGAGTGGTGGTTAAGTGGCGGGGAGAGGGGGAGAGTAAGCTTAGTCACGAGGGGTGTGGCGCTGTTTATGGACAGTGTAGGGGAAAGGATTGGCGTTAGTTGATTGGGACGAGTCGATTGGGGGCAGTCGCAAAAGGGAAAGTAAGAACCATGACCTCGGTCCTTATAAATGGAGCGGGAGCATCAAAACGCCTTATGGTGGATGAAGCTCTCCTGGTCCACTTTGGAGCCATCATCATGTCATCAAGGTTGACCGGGGCAAAAGAATTGATACTTATGTCGGTTACAAACCAAATTCCCTTTATCGACAGAGACAACCTACCTATTCGAAATGCGTTACGGAAGTCCTGCCGCCATAACCTCAGTTACTGAAAAGCTCCTCTGCACACACCGAAGTCCGATGGATGTGGTGTACGCCCTCCAAAATATCTACGAGGGTATTTATACATCTCGGCAAGTGCTAAGGTCCCTAACATGCAGAATGGCTTCGGAAGCCAGACAACGAAGATGCGACCCAAATACCTCACCTTCACTCAAGAAGAGAAAGAAGAGCATAGGAGAAATGGGTTTGGCATCGGAGATAAATCCAGAATACTGACGATCCACGAAGCACAGGGTCTAACGTACGAACACGTCATAGTGCTCAGAGGAGCTGAAAGATACAACCCGGTTCACGATAGTGTCCCTCATGCGGTGGTCGCCATAACTAGGCACACGGTGTCCTGCACTTATTTCTATCGTCAACTGAAGGAGGACGACGCCATAAGACACCTCATTACCCCTTCCAACACGACAACGGATGACGAAATCAAAGGCATGACATGAAAAGATGGCGTTCAGAGCCCTAACACGGGCAGCAATCTAGGTGCAAGACCAGCCACCAATAAAGATATCATCCCGAACCCCATCCGGAACTAGTCCTATCAGTAGATTGTAACATATGAATAGTATTATATAGTTAGTATAATAATGTACGTACGAACATAATGATACATAGATAATAATAATAATACACTTTATTGCAAATAATAATTATTTTATTAATATTAGATTATCTTTATATAAGCAAGTATAAAATTGTAAATGCGCAACTCACCCTAGATTAAGTGAAGAGTACTTAGTAGTAAGCGTTTTATAGATCACATAATATTGTACCCAAGAATTCAGAAGGCACGGACCACGAGTCTGTGGAGTTTTAAATAAACTAAAAAAAAATAAGTAAACTTTGCCACAAAGCCTTGACCACTTTGGCCACCGACACCCCCCCCCCCCCCCAACGAAATTCTTAGCTGTCTTTATTCTTTACTAGCGTTTGCTTCGCTCGCGTTAAATTAGGGGTAACACGGAAGATTAAAAAAAAAAATAAGGCAGGTATTTTTCCTTGGTAACAAAGAGTCTACCTTGAAAACTGCGAAAAGTCCCTTATCAAATTTCTCCCCCTCTTTTAAGAGGTTGGGGGCAGATTAAAACAAATGCACGATTTTTAGGTTTCCGTAGCCAAATAGCAAAAAACGGAACCCTTATAGATTCGTCATGTCTATCTGTCCGTCCGTATGTCACAGCCACTTTTCTCCGAAACTATAAGAACTACACTGTTGAAACTTGGTAAGTAGTGTTTTCTGTGAACCGCATTAAGATTTTCACACAAAAATAGAAAAAAAGCAATAAATTTTGGGGGTTCTACATACATAGAACTGAAACCCAAAATTTTTTTTTTAATCAAACCCATACCTGTGGGGTATCTATGGATAGGTCTTCAAATATTATATTGAGGTTTCTAATATTTTTTTTTTCTGAACCGAATAGTTTGCGCGAGAGACACTTCCAAAGTGGTAAAATGTGTGTCCCCCCCTGTAACTTCTAAAATAAGCGAATGATAAAACTAAAAAAAATATATGATGTACACTTCACCGAAAATTGGTTTGAACGGTTTGTAAGTAGTTTTTTAATACGTCATAAATCGTACGGAACCCTTCATGGGCGAGTCCGACTCACACTTGACCGGATTTTTTTTTTGTTAGTCACAAATAGTCCGCATACCAATTTTTAGCTTTCTACCTTGAAAATTGCGGAATGCTCCATACAAACTTCCACCCCCCATTTTAGGAAAGTGGGGGGTTAGATAGAGACAAAAAGTAGCCTATGTCACTCTTCATCCCTTTAACTATCACCACTTAAAAAATCACGTCAATTCGTCGCTCCGTTTTGCCGTGAAAGACGGACAAACAAACAGACACACACTCCCATTTATAATATTAGTATGGATTAAGCCAAAGTAGTTTTTATCCACTGTTATCGTATCAACATTTGTTTAGCATTTTTACATTACCACAACCACGAAATCTTACTATTTTGTTGTCAGCAAAAATGTGTTAGATTACTTTTCGCTCGAGATCTACAAGTGCTACTGTGAATACTATATGATTTTCTACTATATGGTAGTATGGTTAAGTCCCACCCTACCCCCAGCGGTATGGCCTAGGGTTTGGTGGGTCCGGAGTGTTTTCCTCACAGCCGTGGACTTAGAATATATGCATCACCTCTCCCTTTTGACGTGAGAGCCGACTAAGGTCGTAATCACTCAACCGTAATCAATCACACCTCTGCAATATCATGATTCAAACAACAACCCATCTGGCTAGTGTTACCTATTTATCGTTGGAGGCGGGAATCGTGGAACGTATTTGTGTTATGACATTATGACTATGTATATTATGACATCATTTGTGTGGTTAGATAAATAAAAATTCATTTCATAGAGACTGATGACTGTATTAAAATAACATCAAATTATGTAGTAACATAGTGTTTTCAAACACATTTTTTTACAAAAAAATGTAATTAAGTCCGGCTTTATATCTCTATTCTATATTCAATTCGTCACATTTCACTTTATCTAGATACCTTATTGCAATAAATACTTCTGCTATATACACAGTTTTTGAGCAATAATATTTCTGCTATATAAATGGGTTTACTAAGTCTTAACTTAAAAATGTTATTTAATTGCCTAATTAGAATGGTTTATATTGATATTAAAATACATAGTTCTGAAACATGGGTAAGTTATGGGTAAAATATCATTAATAAAATAACATTTTCACCTCTCTCATAAGAAAAATTATAAAAAAACTTTTTTAAATACAGGCTTTTAGTACTCGTCAATACGAATCAAACGAGCCCAAGCTCGATGGGGATGTGTCGTCTTATTGCGGAGATCCTATGGCCACCTTCCAGCTCAATAGATTAGCTCCATGTCAACATAATATTGCATTGTCACGCGATGGATCGGAAACCGGGAACTGGATAAACTGGAACTTGCAAGATTTTATTACAGACACTGGGACTGTAAAAGACTGGTGAAACAATTGACACAGAGCAATTGAGATTTTTACTACAAGTTTGCAGTAGGTAAGCAAAAGTGATTCGCATCTTTCAAACACCATTACTTGTCAAAAAAATGTTTTAACTCTATTCTCAATTGTTAATTTACCTACCATTTTGGCTTTGTTGGAAATAGAGGTGAAAAGTTGTAAGTTACTCACTAGTTTTTTTTTTATTCAAGCCTTTACTTACAGTAAAAAATTACTTTGTTAAGCTCTTGTTGAATGTAAAATGTTTGAAATAAAAGAGTTATGCTGGCATTTCACTACTTTTAGAATACACCTATAACTTTATCTACATTTTTAAATATTTTCACATAAAATGACATAGATGTACTACACTCTTCTGTATTACAGATATTGCAAGAAACACAAGACACATAACAAGCTCATATACTCTTTACATACATAGTTAAGGCTCCTTACATAGTTAAGGCACAAGCATTTACTTTAAATATTTCAGTCATAACTATAAATGAAACTTAAGTATAAAAATAAGTTAAAGAATCAAATTTACTTATTTTCATCATAATTATTATCAAAACAAACATGCACTAAATGCAACACAAAGAATACCTTCACTGGTATTTAAGAAATGAGAAATAAATTATGTTAGTAAAAGAATTACTAAAGTGAAGATTTATTTTTTAATATTCATCTAATGAAAATTTATTTAACATGTTTTTATCAGAGGCGAAAATTGCATACAAAGAAATATTCTAATTATGATTATGATTATAATTAGAATATTTTTTTGTGCTTATTAAGTTACCATAAATGTATTTAAGCTGCTTAATGTCAATTTTATATTTATACATATAAATAGTGGAGGACCTATTGACATATTCAAATTATCCTTCACTTTAATAATTTAACAAAATGCTAGATAAATTCCAGTGCATATTATGTGTTATAATAAATGTTAGTCAAAACTAAAACGAGAAATTAACTAAATATAAAAATCAAATGACTTTCATCAACTTAAAATCTATCATGAAATTAAAGAGAAAATATACTGTTTGTGTATAATTCATACACTTATTGGACAAAAAGAAATTAAAATATATATGTCAATTTTTAGTTTTTGTTACCTAAAACCAATATGTCAAATTAATTGCACCGGTGCACTGGGATAAGTATTTGTGTGAGTCATTTAGACCCAACTTGTACTGCAGAACCAGCCTTCACATCTAAACCATTTACAGTGGGAATGTCTGTTCGCGGCCGTCTAAAGAGCAAAACATGGGGCTCTGGGTTGTGTACCATGAAGTGCAACCAGCCTGGACTCTGCTGAACCCCTAAGTTTCTCCACTCTGTCTCTGTCATAAGGTGTGACTTCGGGACCAGTCGTGCGATGTCTGCTGGTAGGATGACATGTCTGAAATAAATATATACTATTTTTAAACAACCTGTTGTATTTTAGCAAGTGTAAGGAGATTGGTGAAGTTACGGCTAGCCGTTACAGAAATCAAACTTTGTCAAAAATTAATAATGTAATTATTAATGATTTGACTAATTTAATTAGTATCCGATTACTTATTCTAAGGGCACACAGTTATTAACATAAAATAATGGAATACTGACTCTCTTCCATAAGAAACACTGTCAAATCATCTGTAGTTGTAAAAAATATCATTTAGAGTTTATAGACAATATTTATTTGAAATATTATTTATTAAATACCAAAAAAAATTCACCACTATATTGAGATATCACCAATTCAGCAACCAAAAACTTATGTTGGTACATAGTTTTCAACAGCGAAAAAAGTCTCCTTTGGCTTAAGCAACTTAGACAAAGTACAAAAAAATCAATACAGTTGATATTTCTTTTGGAATGGATAAGTATAAACTGCAACATGATAATGTTTAGGAAAAGACATTGCTGTTAATTTGATTTCAAATTTCTTTTTCAATTTTCACTCATTTCCATAGTGGAAAGGAAAGTAAAGCAACTGCTGCCCCCTGATGGTTATTGACTTCCCGAACACAACACATTTCATTAATTCCATAATTCTTAGCTCTTGATTATTGAGAAATGGATAGTAAAATGAGGATTTTTTCAAGAGAAGGGAATTAATAATATAAAAAATGCATAATGCTTCCATGCCAGTTATCTGTTTGTAATAAATTGGACAATATAGGTCCATATATTATCTAAATATGACTTATCTATTAGATAAGGATAAAATCCGGCTACACATTGCTACTCCGAGTAGCCCTTTTTATAGATACTTATAGATTTTTAGGGCCAGAAACCCTTGCGTTCTCAGAACCTCATCATCATGATCATAGCTCATATACGGGAAGGGCTTTAGATTAGCAACCCACGATTTGGGGGGTGGGGGTGGAGGGGGGGTAGGGGAGGAGGGGAGCTACCCCCCTGTACCACTCCCCCCTCTCGGCAATGCGTAGTTTTCAAGATATTAATTTTAAAATTTTTCACAAACCTAACCTCAAAATGTATGGGAAAAGGTTGGGTTGTGTATTAACTCATGTTTGCGCCGCATCTAGAACCTATTTAAGAATTAGAAGATGTAAAAATTGGAAGATCAAAGAATTAATTATATGATTTTAGTGGTATAGGTTCCCAGAGAATAGTATGACGCTGCGCTCGCTTCGCTCGCTCCGCTACGCATGGTCATGTTCTGAACCTAACCTAACCTACAGTAGGCAATTTCGTCACCTATTTTCTTTTTTAACGGCGGGGGGCTTCGCCCCCCGAGCCCCCCCTGGTGGGGGGCTGCGCCCCCCTGTCCCCCTGCTCTTTAGTCTTCTAGACGTGTTCTGACTTTGACACTTGACAGCTTGAAATCAAAATGGCCGCGTTTGGCATTGCGTTTTGTTAGTATCAAAGTGATAAAAATATGATAATTAAATTCTTAAAATACTAATTATTTTGCAAATGACATATTTAAGTAACAATATTTTTAATATATTTGTCATTTTAATTAGTTATATTGCTTAAAACAAATTGGTTTAGTATCGATGATCAATGTAACAAAACGCATCTCACTAAAAAATGGCAAAATCTAAAGGGCCGTTGCCATCAAATACAAGATAGAAGAAACTTAATCGATATTTTTCATACAAAATTACAAACTTTATTTAATTATTGCAAATAAACTATAAGTTTCCGAAACGCAAAACTTCACAAATGTACTTAAAAAAATATAGTCTTTCCGATGATAAGTATCTGAATGTGCAAATCGTGGGTTGTTAATCTAAAGGTGAGCCCATATACGTCCCCACCGAGGGGTTCGAGAGCCTACCCTATGTTAGGGTGATTAGGCCTTAGTCAACCACGCTGGCCCAGTGCAGATTGGTCGACTTCACATACATCATTGAATTTCTTTGTAGATGTATGCAGGTTGCCTCACGATGTTTTCCTTCACCGTAGGAGCGTCAGACAAATGTACATATGAAATTCGAAACGAAAAACACATTGGTACATGGCGGGTCTCGAACCCCTACCCCCCGATCGGAAGGCAAGTACCGAGTCCACAGCGCCACCGACGCTCTTCAGAAGAACCTACCAAAGTTTTATCTGATTAATGGTGTAAAGGCCAAATAAATATAGAAAAATTCATTTGTATCTGAATAACATCTACGTGAATATTTACCTGTACTCGTAAACGTCATCAGTATACCTTTCAGAGTACTGAATTTGATCCACGGGCATTGCTTTCCCGAAACTAAGACACTATTGACAAAACAGTAATAAAAACAGTAATCTCAATTAGTGTGGCGCTAATATTTTTCATGTATTTACAAAAAATAAGGGACAGGCAAAAACGATTTCTTTCTTTCAGCTGATGCAAGCTGTCAGATAGTCACAGACTACCTTATCAGACAGTGGGTCAGTCAGACTGCGGTCCGATAATCAATTTCACTAATGTCACTATCACCGCTATTAGCGCTCTCAGACGCATCCCGAAGAGCCCATGACGTTATCGTTTTCGTCAATATTTTCTAAAATAATAGTCTGTTTTAAAGGATTAGTCGTAAGTAGTAAACTGCACTAATATGATGTCGGGCGGGTCGTTAGTACAATATAAATTCGTTCAAATCTAATAACCAGCTACCAACTAAGTGATTATACTTTCTTGTAAAATGTTTGTTACATCTGAAACGTCAATTTGACAAGGACAGTACTTTGTTTACAAAAATATTTTTGAATTAATCATTAAATATAATCCGCGTTTAAGCGAACTATCAGTCTGACATTTGATAATTGTGTTTTAGGCTCAAAATCTTAATGTATCTGTTCTAGATAAACAACAGGGAAACAATGCTGTGATTAAAATCCGCAAAACAAAAGTAATTTGAGAAGCAATTGAAAACAAAATGACCTTGACAAACCTAACCAAATTTTAACTCGACATTTGGTTTGACAAGTTGATACCCACTCGAACGTTCGCCACGCGAAGCGTGGTGGGTTTCAAAAGCAAAAAGTAGTATATCTCAAATATCAAAGGTGCCGCCATTGCGGAATGACTCAACCCGGCGCGTACGGAGTGTTCAAAAAATTGCGGAGAGTGACATATACTGTCTACAAGAGAACAAAAAATACGTATGGAAAGGTAATTTAATATAGAAGGAACTTATAACAGTTAATTAGATAAGGATTAATAATTAAATGAATGAAGCGCGAAAATGTTCGGAAGGTCGCGGAAGACCCGATTTTTTTAAAAAAATTTTTGCACAAAAACTATTTTATAAAACTTTAAATAACCATATATATTATTATAGCCCTATTCTTGAAGATTATTTTGATATATAATAGTTTTGGGTAATATTTTTAATGAAAAAAGAAAAAAATAATAAAATCGATTAATTACGTAATTATATACGCGAGATGCGCACGCGCGACCTCAAATTTAAAAAAAATGCAAAAAATAAATTATTGTGTCTAAAATTAAATAAAAAATACGTATGGAAAGCTAATTTAATAAGGAATGAACTTATAATAGTTAATTAGATAAGGATTCATAATTGAATGAATAATGACGAGAATAGTAACTAAAGTGCTTAAAATTTCAAAAATACTCACTTTTTGAAAAAAACGTTTAGTGTGGCAATATAACACTATAAACTATCATAAACCATACATAATAATGTAGCCCAATTCTTCTAGTTTATTTTGATATAGAACACTCTACGAAAATATTAATACAGACTAAGTAAGTACGCAATAAATCTCATCGGTCATGGAGTAAGAAACGTATGGATACGGCCAAGTAAGTTAAACCGCAGACTATGACAAATTTATTTCAATCTAAGACTAAAAATAAATTGGACATGACCTGTCAACTTATGAAAGAGACTATTGGCAAAGGAATAAAGCCATAGAGAAAATATTTTTTTTTTTGCGATTTTTTTATCACACCGCGCGGTTTTACGCAAAGGGAACTGGGTACCATAGTACCCAGGTCGATCGAGAAGCTTACGATTTTGGGGACTATAGTCCCCACGGATGTTCCAGTGGGTCTAGCTCCGGCCCGAAATCGTAAGCATGCTGATAGTGATGTTAGCTCTCCTGAACCCCTTTTGTGCGATTTTTAATTCGGACTGGCGGCCCTACCGCCTGTCTCATCTCATAGCGAGCATTCGCTATCGTTTTCGTGACATTGGAACAATAGTCAATAGTCACAAATATTGTTCTAATGTCACGAAAACGATAGCGAGTGGTCGCTATGAGATAGGCGGTAAGGCAACCACGGGTGATTGGCACTGAGCGCTGTTATCTGTTTCGGACCGCAGTCGGGCTGCGTTCGTAAACCATCCCTCGACGTCGGGCGATTGCCCTATAGAGGACGACGCTCTTTATCGGACGTTTTACAACGACAGGGGCGGGTTCAGAGCCTCTGGGTGTAGTTGTCCGGTTGTTTTTTAACTCGCTCAGAGGCATTAAACGCATTGCAGCAACCAAATTTTTTATCTCCCTCTTTCATATTTTTTTTTATTTCTCTCTCTTTCTATCAGATGACATTTTAGATTATGGCCGCCAATATCATGCAATCACGCAAGAGTATTTCAGTAATAAGCGTCAGACCGTTTTACAACCATCAAATTCGATGGTTGTTCGGTTGTAGCTCGCGCCGATACTCTAAGGTCTCGAACGGGCCGGTTGTTTCACCCGGGTGTCACGCTCGAAGGCATTGAACGGGGTTAGGGCGAAAAGTTGTACTTAGCGCGAAGGCTGAAGGCGCTCCAGCGTAAACTGTGGCTGTGAAATGTCATTTCGATGTCAAAATAACCTAAAATTGATAAATTTTACAGTCAATTTTACATTTTGAAGTCGCCCGACGACGCTCGATGACGTATATTTTAATAGGCACCTAGGGACTTATGAAGACAACAAAAACATTACCCCACTACCTACTTAGTGATTTTCCTCATTCCTCACACACAATCATTGTAACCGTGGCCATTGCTGTTCAGTCGCTGACTTGACAGTCGTATGACAGGACACTCACAACGATTACGATCCGAGGCTATCCGAGGCATGGTCACCGTAAAAACAAAGATGGTGTAGGTAATGACATCATATAATTTTTTTATTGCAATTAAGTTGGCAAACAAGCAAACTGCCCACCTGATGGTAGTAACAGTCACCCGTAATACATGTGGTTCCTGTGAGATTCGCAGCAAAACTGCAACCCCCACAAGAACCACAGTGTACGTTGCCAACTTGTGACTTAAGATGTAAAGTCACGATACCCAGTAATTTCAATGCCATATCTTACACTTCAAACCGGAACACAGCAATGCAAGCACTGCTGCTTTGCGGCAGAAATAGGTTAGACGGAGGTACCCATGCACACGACCCTGGTACGTACAGAGTCTTCCTCCGGTGACGCTGACATGACATCATCGATGATGTTCAGGAGAGTTGTCGCCCCAAATAGCCACATTCAGTGGTCCGGCTACACCACGCCCCCCTTCAGGCCCGTTTTACCGAATAGGCACGGTAGGCACGTGCCTAGGACGATAGGCAATTAGCATTTTTTAGGGGGGGCGCAAAAAAATGGAAAAAAAATTGCCGTGGTTGTATCTGCATGCATCATTTATTGCGCCACTGCCGAAAGCCGACATTTCCAACGGAGGCCAGTACATATCTCACGGTTACCGGTTGCCAGTCCGTGACACGGCGGTCCATGGGTGGTGGATAATGGGAAGGCTCTCGAAAAAAAATAGGATGATTTGTAAAGGAGAGTTATTAAGTCTAAAGTCCCTCCCGAACAAAACTGTCATTTCAGACTAAATCAAAACTTACGGGGTATAGGCGTAATCAGCTGTCAGGAGTATAAAAAGGGGCGCTACTCTTCGTTGTGCCTAGGGCGCTGGCTGAGTGTAAAACGGGCCTGCCCCCCTTCCCGGCGGCAACTGTCAGACTCTTTTAACTATCTCACACGCGAGCGGCAATTTCTTCTAGGCAATAATATGCTCGCCTAGTGTAAACAAACTATACGAGTTTTGCATACTTAAACTCTCTGTTATATATGAAGGAAGGGTGATTGCGTCAATCAAACTCGCTAGTCTGTTGCACACTCGTGTATTCTGACAACAATAGGCGCGAGGCGCAGCCCGCGTTAATTGTCTTACATCTACCCACTTATTCAATATATAACAATCCTCCCCCATAGCTTAGAAATATCGAGATACAAATATACAAGTAACAACAATAAGTAAATTAACAACAAATAAGTAAATAACGCTAAAGTTCATCATCATGACTATGACTATTTTCATTTGCTGTCGGCGTTGAGAAAATCGGACTTATCGCTCGACGTCTCAGAGCTGGTACCGACGGCGGCGTCGCCGGCGGGGACTGGGCCGCTTCATGATTCGGTTCGCCGTCCAAGTCTCCTCCCCGCACCGGCTGAGCGACCGCGAGCTGTGGCTGCTGCAAGTCGGGTACGACGTCTGGGTCCCAGTTGCCGTCGTCGTCGTCGATCGGCGACGAAAACCATCTTGGTCTTATTTGGTCAATGTGTCTTTTAACTTCGCATTTTAGTTGTGGTATGTAAATCATGTACATTACTTGTCCGATTTCTCTCTTGATTATTCCTTCTATCCAGCAAATTTTTTTCATATTTACATTTTTTATAATCCATACCTCATCATTTTCTTTGAATGGTACTCTATGTCTGCCTTTATAATATTTAGCCTGTAAGGACTGGTTGGATTCGACGGTTCGCATAAGTTCCGTAGACGAGGGTGACGGCATAGCCGGGTCTATTAAATCTAACCGGGAACGTAAGGAGCGTCCAAACACAATCTCTGCAGGAGACCTATCGGTGGTACCGTTTTTAGAGTTCCTATAATCAAATAAAAATTTTACTATTTTACTTTGCATGTTTTTTTTTGTACATCCCTCTAAAATAATACCCTTGAGTCCATTTTTTACTATTTTTACAAAGCTCTCAGCTTGTCCGTTACTGGCCGGGTGGTATGCGGGAGATAATAAATGTGTAATACCGTTTAATCTACAAAAATTTTCGAATTCTTCCGACGTGAACGAAGTACCGTTATCACTCACCAACGTCTGTGGGATACCAAAACGTGACATAAAATCGCATAACTTATTTATTACAACCTTCGAACTATAACTTGAAGTTACGTCGTAACACTCGACCCATTTGCTATAAGCATCGACAATAATAAAAAATGTACAACTATGTATCGGCCCTAAGAAATCGACATGTATTCTATGAAACGGTCGGGGTGGAGGCGGCCAGGAAGCCAGCGGCACGCGTGGCGGCGCGGGGCGCAGCTGGCTGCACACGCCGCACGCGCCAGCCAGCCGCTCCAGCGCCGCATCCACGCCCGGGAACCATAAGCGCTTACGAGCCGACGCTTTCATTTTTACTACGCCGAAATGTGAACTATGCAACTCTTTACAAATCTGTTGCTGTAAGGTCGGTGGAATAACTACCTTATGCCCACGCATCAAGATACCATTTTCATATGATATTTGCGAGCGACAGTTAAAATAAGGCTTTAAGTCTGTATTCTTTATTTTTCTAGGCCAACCTTTTATCACATAACGTTTAACCGTCAGCAGAACAGGGTCATTGGCGGTCTCGCGGCGCAGGTCAATCAGCTTCACCGGCATGACGCCATCGACCACGAAGTTGACATACGCCGCTCGATCTTCACACTCTGAGAGCTCGTCCTGTTCCCCCGTTACCCCGCTACTTACGCACGCCCGAGATAAATAATCCGCGCAGTTTTGTTTACTATTTATATATTCAATAGTATAGTTATATGCTGCGAGGAATATAGCATACCGCTGGAGCCGATTTGCTGATACCTCAGGAATGCCCTTATGGGGCCCAAATATAACCAATAACGGCTTATGGTCTGTTCGAAGCACAAACGGTTCGGCCCGCCCGTATAAATACTGGTGGAAACGCTTAACGCCGAAAATAATAGCCGTTGCTTCCTTCTGTATTTGCGCGTAACCTTTTTCAGCTGACGTTAGCGTTCGCGACGCATACGATACAGGTCTCTCTCGACCGGTACAGTCTACCTGCGACAGCACGGCGCCTAACCCTGTCGGCGAGGCATCAACAGTTAATATCAATTTTGCCCGAGGGTCAAAGTGCGCTAGTGTTTTATCGGAAGCCAATATTTTTTTTATTTCATTAAACGCCTTCTCGTGCAGCGATGTCCATTCCCATTTACAATTTTTATTTAATAAATAATATAATGGACTCAGTACAGATGAGGCATTCGGCACAAAATTCCTGTAATAATTTGTGAGCCCTAGAAAAGATTGAAGCTGCGACACATTTGTCGGTTTCGGAGCATTGAGAATGGCTTTAACTTTTTCGGGCGACTTCCTCACTCCATGTTTATCTATGACATGATCGAGATAAGAAATCTGATCCTTAAAAAAATCGCACTTACTCATCTGAACAGTTAACCCTGCATCGTTCAAGCGTTGTAATACCGCAATTAATCTTTTTTTATGTGATTCTGTTGACCCACTTACGAGAATATCGTCTAACAGAAAAATTACACCATCTATGCCCGATAAAAGGCATTCCATTGCCCTCTGAAAGATAGCAGGTGCGCTGGACAGTCCGAACACTAAGCGAGTGAATTTGAAGAGACCGCGGTGTGTGTTAATGCATGTTAAGCTTTGTGACTCTTCATTAAGAATAAATTGATTATACGCCATGGACAAATCAATCTTACTAAACTGAACGCCTCCATGTAACCGGCTTAATAAATCATTAACCGTCGGTAAAGGGTATTGATCGACGATCAATTGTTTATTAATTGTAACCGAATAATCGGCACAAAGCCGGATGCTACCGTTCTTTTTTAAAACGGGCACGATCGGTGAAGCATACTCCGAATGTTCAACGGGTTTTAAAATACCTAATCTCAATAATCTATCAAGTTCATTATCTATTTTTTCTTGCAACGCGTACGGAACTGGTCTCGCTTTAAAGAAGATCGGTTTAGCATCCGGTTTTAAACGTAATTTAACCGTATATTTACTAAACGATCCAAGTTCACCCGAAAAAACTTTAGGAAACATGTTAACTAATTGTTCATATATAGTAGAAGTGCATTCGGTTGACGCGGCTAGCGCTCGCGTCCGCTCGGCCTCGCATATTGCGTGCACGTGCACCGGCGGCGGCGGCGGCGGCGCGGACTGGGCCGCTTCATGATTCGGTTCGCCGTCCAAGTCTCAGTCTCAGTCGCGCCCGAGCAGCGGCGGCCCATCGGCCCGCACCACATACACACGCAACGTGTGCGTGCGCCCACTATACGATACAGGCAACATAACAACTCCCATTGTCTCGATCTTTTGGCCAGTATAACTAAATAACTTTTTATCGGTAGCTGATAACGGTACCTGTTTGAACTTCGACTTATATGTTTTTTCAGATATAACGTTTACTCCAGAACCACTGTCGATTTCGAACTCCAAAACCGAACCACCGACATACACGTTCTCCGTCATCGGTTGCCCCTTTACACAACGAATGTTATAAAATGACTCACCGTCGTCACCGTCGTCCTCGGTATCTTCACTCACTAATTTAACTTGACTCTCGTTAGGACACATTTTTCGTAAATGCCCTTTGTTATTACACTTTTTGCATTTATAATTTTTGAAACGACACTGATTAGCCTTATGATTAGTAAATCCGCACACACTGCATTTTTCCTTTTTTGAAATGTTGAACACGCCGTCCGGGTGGTTCGCGCCGACGCCGACGCCGCTCGCGCCCGGCCCCGGCACCGCCAGCGACGAAGCTTGGCGCGCACAGCGCACGCTCTCCGCCAGGTCGATGGCTTTCGCGAGGGTCAGCTCCCGCTGATCCTGTGCGAATAACTTGTCCCGCTCATGTCCCGCTGCCATGCCCATGATAAACTTATCCAGCAAGGCCTCTTCCAAATTCTTGAATGCACAGTGAGCTGCTAAACCTCTAATCCTGGCCGCCCATTGAGTGTGACCTTCACCTGGTCGTTGTGTTGCAGAATAAAATTGTGATTTCTCTGCAAACCCGAACCTTTTCGGTGTAAAATGATCGTCGAGGAGTTTGACGATCGCCTCAAATTCTATCTCTTCCACCTTATCGGGTAACGCCAAGTCACTTGCGAGCTTGAATGTTGATTCGCTTAACGAACTTAAGAGGATCGCCCTTCTTTTAATGGCCGATTTGTCCGTCTCAGGAGTTATGTCATTTGCAATAAACCATTGACATAATCGCGATTTATAACTATTCCACTCCTGTGTGAGGTGGTCGAACGTGGTAAGAACCCCAAAAGACATTCCCGCGGCCATTCTGCGCTACTATTGTGAATTCGCTCGTTGCCACGTGTTATATATGAAGGAAGGGTGATTGCGTCAATCAAACTCGCTAGTCTGTTGCACACTCGTGTATTCTGACAACAATAGGCGCGAGGCGCAGCCCGCGTTAATTGTCTTACATCTACCCACTTATTCAATATATAACACTCTCCTAAGCCGCGGCCGCGAGCCTGTGTCGCTTGTCTAATACGAGTTTTTGTCAAAATGTCAACAACTTCAGGCGATAGTCGAATGACAAGTTTTGCCATGCGATAATAGCATACGATTTCTCGCCGCTCGCGTGCGAGAAACTCTCCTTGTGTAACTGAGCCTTTAGCCTGCGGCTGAAATTCTACAGCTGCGTACTCATTTAGACGTCGAGTTGCCCAAATCCGCAGAGTGTACCACGACGAGGAGACGGTCTGACATCGCACCGTTTTTTTTCATAGACCCAACTAGGTATATTATAGGGGATTTCAAGTTTAATATTACAATTCACAATTTTTAATGATTCCATAATCTATACTTAAGCACTAACTTCTTGTTTCCAATTTAGAAATCTTAATTGAATGTTGATACGTATCTAGTTATTAACAGTGAATAAAGACCAATTTGGATCAACAAAGTACAAAACGGATCAGTACAGTTGAAAATTTCGTCACGGCCGATAAGTGCTCGGTAGCCTAGCCCAGTAGTTAAGGCGTCAACACGGTATGTTGGAGACGCGGGTTCAAATTATTTAGCATTTTAAATAAAATGCAAAGTCACAAATACAAAATTTTTGTTTTAGCGAACGATTACTTAGGTCAAGCAACGTTGGCCGTGATCATTTCTATGATGGGTGACCAAAACATGAAACATCTCGAGCTCCTCCGTGCTTCGAAAAGCACGTAAAACAACCGCCTCCGTGGTGTAGTGGTTGAGACCACCGAGTGTTAACCGAAAGGTCCGGGGTTCGATTCCCTATGGGGGCAGAAGTTTTTCTGCTCAGTGTGGTTGGTAGTACTTCCGAGCCCGCCTGGCTAGCTACTGTTATGTATTGACAACACAAGAATAGGTTGGTAACTGATTTATTAGGTAAACGTAGGTAATACAATAAAACTTATACAGACATTTTTATAAACTACCCGACTACCCACAACATCTTCCCCTCAAAAATAGATTTCTTTATTGTTACATAACTGTATACTAAATTTACAGTTACTTAATTTCTATCACTACTATGGTACGACCACCCACAACATCTTCCCCTCCAAATATTTTTTGGGTAATCGTACACTCCCTTTCCATAAACAAATAAAGAAAATAAAATTATATAACTAAATAGCAGCACCAAACTTAAATACAACATAGAAATTATAAGTATTTAATGAAATTTCTGTTTTGTTCGAAAGGTTGCGGGTTCGAGTCCCGTATCATTTATCATGACTGGATTTTTTTTTATATATTTAACTTGGAATAAATTTCAAAAATTTAAAAAAATAAAAAAAACATGCAATACAACATTATAAACAATATGAATGAAAAAAAAAATATATTTTTTTACTTACTAGGAACTACTAATGTTTTAAAAATTAAAAACTAGGTACAAACTTATAGATTTCTTTTTTCTTTAAATCTACGACGTGTGAGCGGGGGAGAATAATTCTCAGGTTTTATGTTACTTGAACATTTGTCTGTATATTCTTGATCTCCTGAATAATAATTCTCCTGCGTGTCACTCAATACAGAGCTGTCATTAGAACTGGTTCGTTTTATATTTGGACTAGTACACTGTATCAAATGTCGGCGATTGCGGCGATACATAATTCCTTTTTTATTTTTTATTATGTATGAACGCGGAGTATTCGCTTTTGACACAATCTTACCACGCATTCTACGATTTTTTTCTAACATAATAACATTATCTCCCTTATTTAATTCTCATAGTGGCTTTGTATGAACATCATAATACTTTTTACTTAAATATTGTCGCTTTAATATTTGTTTGTGTTGTTGTATTTCATTAAAATTTTGTCGCTTTAATAAATCGGGATGTACTGGTAATCTACAATTAAGTCTACGTCCCATTAATAGTTGCGCAGGAGATTTCAAATTATCTCGCGGCGTGTTCCTATAGCTTAATAAATTTAAGAAAAAATCGCCTTTACTATCTATGGATTTTTTTAATATACGCTTCGTAGTTTGAACAGCTCTTTCGCTCTTACCATTCGACTGTGGATAATTCGGCGAAGATGTTCTATGATCAAATCCCCAATCATTAGAAAATATTTTAAATTCGCGACTTGAAAATTGAGGGCCGTTGTCACTAATAACAATTTCCGGGATACCATATCTCGCAAAATTTTCCTTGAGTGAGTTAATAACAGTATTAGCAGTCGAATCACGCAACTTAACTACTTCCGTAAAACTCGAATAATAGTCGACAATAATTAAAAACATTTTTTTTCTGTACTCAAAAAGATCTGTTCCCACTTTATTCCATGGTAAATCAGGTATCGGGACAGGAATCATTGGTTCTTTACACGGCCTATTTGAAACCTCCTGGCACACTTTACACCTTCTAACGAAGCACTCCACGTCGTTGGAGATGCCCGGCCAGAACAACACTTCGCGCGCACGGCGCTTGCAGCGGTCTATTCCCATGTGCCCTTCATGTATTATATGCAACATTTGCCCTCTCAATGATTTTGGTATTAATATTAGCTTATTTTTAAAAATCACACCGTTTACTGAATACAACTCGTCTCTCATTGACCAATAATATTGAATATTTTTATCAACACTATATTTATTACGTGGCCACCCATCCTTGATATAACTTAATATTTTCTGTAAATCTTTATCCTTAGTCGTTTCATTTTTAATTAAATTTAATTTTTTATTTGATATAGGTAAGTTACTGATAAGCATTTGAACTTGATATAAAACACTATTATGAATTTTGTTATCATACAAATCAGGAAGCGGCGCTCGCGACAGTGTGTCTGGAATAATCATCATTTTACCAGGCTTATAAACCACATTAATATCGTAACTTTGTAGCCTTAAAATCATACGTTGCAAGCGCGCTGGGACTGAGTCTAACGCTTTTTTAAATATGCTTTCCAGCGGTTTGTGGTCACTTTCAACAACAACCGCTTTTTTACAATATATATATTGATGGAATTTTTCACAAGCGAAAACAATAGCGAGCAATTCTTTTTCGATTTGGGCATATCTACACTGAGTATCGGTGAGGGTGCGCGAGGCATACTCAATAGGCCGGCCGTCCTGCAGCAGCACGGCGCCCAGCGCCACGCTGCTCGCGTCTACGGACACCACCACCGGTCGCGTGACGTCATACAAGGCGAGCACAGGAGCATCACACAATATTTTTTGCAACTTTTCGAAAGAATTTTGATGTATTGTTTGCCATGTCCAAATCACATCTTTTTTTAATAGTCTCGTTAATGTGTGAGAAATGTCGGAGTAATTTGGTATGAATTTAGACAAATAATTAATAACTCCTAAAAACCTTTCTAATGATTTTCTGTCTGAAGGCGGCATCATATCTTTAATAGCCCTTATTTTATCATAATCTGGTCTCATACCTTCTTTACTGAAAACGTGTCCTAAATATGTGACTTCTTCTACGCATATCTTACATTTTTCTTTATTAAATTTCAAATTTATTTTGCTTGCTCTATTTAATAATGCTGTTAAGCGTGTGTTATGCTCGTCTTTATTTCTACCCCAGCAAATCACGTCATCGATAAAACAATCAACGCCATCTAACCCTTCTAATAATTGTTTAAGTTTGGCATGGAAAATTTCCGATGAACAATTTAAACCGTAAGGTAATCTTAAATACTGATACCGACCAAACGGTGTACTAAACGTGCAAAGGTCAGCACTTTCATTATCTATTTTTACGGCCCAAAAACCTGAAAAAGCGTCTAGTACTGAAAAATACCTAGCACCATGAAGCTTCGTCGCAAACTCACTGATGGTAGGCAATTGAAAATGCGCGCGCTGTATGGCTTTATTTAATGGCCTTGGATCCAGACAGATCCGCAATGACCCATTTTTTTTAGCAGCGATAACTACCGCATTAACCCACTGAGTAGGGTGACTCACTTTACGAATAACGCCTAAATCAATCATTCTGTTCAATTCATCGTGTAGTCTATCTTTTAGCCCTAAGGGAATTTTACGCGTGGCACTAACTACCGGTTGTACCGATCTGTCTATTACGATATGGTATTCTCCAGGTAAACAGCCCAAGCCGTGAAACAAATCCGAATACTTATTTAAAGTATCTATACCATGTATACGCCTTATAAGTCCCAACTCACAACAAGTCTCTCGCCCCAGCACACTTTGACATTTCATATCTGCAATTGCAAATTTTAACACATATTTCATATTTTTATGAAGCCAATTTAATTTACAAATTCCTTTAATTGGTATATTATTGCCACTATAAGACAATAATTTAATTTTTTCAGGCTTATTTAAAATACTAGTACAGTTACCGAGTGATAAAAATTTTTCATATGACATTACATTCACATCTGCCCCTGTATCTAATTTAAAAGTCTCAATGCCCCCCTCACATTCTAATTTTTCATACCACTCATCCTGGACATTCGATTGTAACTGGGATGTTAACATTGATATATAAAATGACTCACAGTCGTCGTCTTCACTTTCCGAGTTATCTTCACATATTTCGTTGACCCGCATGCGATTAAAATTATTGCGTAACTTACACATTCGCGCAAAATGACCATAATTTTTACACACAAAACACTGTGCTGAAATCGCCGCGCAAATCGTGGCATCGCTACACTCGACGGCACCGCACCGCTGACAGCGCCCTTGCGGCGGCGCCGACGACGTCGATGGCCCGGCCGGAGCGCGCCAGCGGAACCCTGCGCGGCCCCGCCGCGGGCCCGCATGCCAGCGGCCGCGGCCTCGCCCTCGCCACGCTCCGCGCGTCTCCACCACGTCCACACTTGTTGCACCTGAGGCGATTGCTCCTCGCGATTCTAACATGCGATTACTATCAATCGACATCTCATCAATCTGGCATATTTTTATAGTCTTGTTCAATGTGAGCTCATCCGTTCGCAGGAGTCGATCTCTGACAACGGTATTTCTTATACCACACACTATTCGATCTCGAATTAATTCTTCTTCAAGAATTTTAAATTCACAATTCTTACTCAATAGTTTTAATGCAGTAACGTACTGATTGATCGACTCGCCCTCTTCTTGATTTCTTGAAAAAAAATTGTATCTCGCTAACGTCACATTAGTCTTGACACCAAAGTATTCATCAAATTTTTTTAGCAATACGATTACGTCATCTCGATCCTTCTCCTGACCTTGAGGAAACGTAAACGTTTCATATACATCAAACCCCTCCGGGCCAATCAAATTTATGAGTAAACTAGCTTTAACACCGTTATCTTCCTTATCCACACCAGATGCTTTTAAAAATAAATTAAATTGCGTCTTCCATCTTTTCCATGCGTCAGCCCGGCTGACGGAGCTACCTTCCAAACACAACTCCGGTGGAGGCCTAGCGTGTTCCATCTTTATTTCTAATCACCACTACACTTACTTGTTAATTCTATAACAATATATCACTTCTAGAATTGAATATTTTCAATTAAACACCGCTGCCACCATGTTATGTATTGACAACACAAGAATAGGTTGGTAACTGATTTATTAGGTAAACGTAGGTAATACAATAAAACTTATACAGACATTTTTATAAACTACCCGACTACCCACAACAGCTACCACCGTCTTACCTAAGTTTGTCGCCTTAATAAGCATTATTGTGTTTTGACAATTATAAGAAAGATAGCCAGATCCTCAGTTGTTGAGGAGTCCAGGTGAAGCTCGCTCCCATCTTCGGCTGTTTCTTCGTGGTCCTACTAATTTGTCCTACTAGTGGGTCCACGAGGATGTCTAGTTCCCCGTAATCCTACTGCGACGTCATTTACCATCAGATAAGATGAAGGCCAAGAGCTCTGTCCTATGTAAAAAAAGAAAACAGTGGGTCCTGCGTCTGATCTCAGTCGTGTCGGCTAACCGCTCAATCGGGATATTATAATAATAATAATAATAAATTCATTTATTTACCATGCACAAATCAAAATTGAATATGCGGAATATACAATAATGGTAAAAAGGTCCAAGACTCAGCATATGCTGCCGCCTAGGCTAACAGCTGCTGATATTCTGTCCTGGCCTGTCCTTTAAAAGTTATATGTTTATTAATTAATACGGTACAACACAAAAATATATATGGCATAACATCCACTTCCACAAATAAAAGAGAATAGACTTAATCAGCTAGCGTTTCAATATTATGCGAGGAGAGTGCACGTTTGCGTCTGCGCTGTCACTTTTGCACTATAAGAGCCAGAGCGCACTAGCGACTTTTAGTTGGACGTTAGTTTGATCGTTCAGGGATTAAGTATAGAGCATTGAGTTATATATGTCAATGGTATAGAGCTATATTGAAGTGCACGCATTTAGCGATTAAAAATCGGCGAAAATGACTATGTGATTTCTAATCAATTAAACTACCGGGCGACAAAAAGTCGCTAGTGCGCTCTGGTTCTAATATCTCCTGCGCAGATAGGTAGTGTCTGTTGAGATTGGTCGCCGTGACCGTATATCGCTTATGAGGACATTATTACCAATTTGCTTGATTGTTGAATACAATGGAGTGAAATAGAATGGAAAACAATGTATATTAAGTATGAATAATAAGTAGAAATTGTAATTGGAAAGATAGAGATAAATAGATTAATATCCCCTTACGAAATACTGAATAAGTGACAACAGGACAACCACAAGAGTACCTACACTCTTTCGAATACACAAAGATTAATAAATGATAACAACATACACAAAAAAACATACGTACGCATCGATTCGAGAACCTTCTCCCATTTTTAAAGTCGGCTAAAAATGGCGTGGCAGAGCCATGTTATTCGAATATGCTCGGGTGTGGCAGTAAACGTCAATAATTTCTTCTAAAACCATTATAACTTTAAAGAAAATATTCTTGTTTCTCTGCCGAGTCTAAAAAAACTAGGATGCACTGAAAAGTGAAATTCTTGGAACTTGTAAGCGTCAAAGTTTACAAAGTTTACAAATTACTGACACGAGAATTGATGGTGTAACAATCTGTTGACACGTAGGTATTAGTTTGAGGAACTTGCGCAAGTGGGACGCAGAAACAATGATAACGAGCGGAGGCTAGGAGTCAGGACTAGCGTATTATCCAATCAACAAGACCCCACCATAGCTGCAATTCAATGAACGCCCTAAGATAGGGTGGCCACGCTCCTTCTGCAATTTCGGACAATCTTTTCTATTTAACAAAATTAGCAATCAATGGAACTGTCCGCAAATGACTGCAGTCACGTGGTTCTTAAAGAGTTGCAAACTTGCGACTTGTTCAAATTTAACAGTAATTTTACTGCTTGTTAATTTTACACAGAAATGCTGCTTGCATTTCTGCTGTTTTGAAGCAAAAATAGACTAATCCACACAGATGATTCAGAATCTTCTTCCGATGAAAAATTCATATCCACGTAGCGCTTAATAGCTTTATAGCGCTATTCAAATGGTGCGGCCATTGAAAATGTCATGCAACTATTGACTACTACTGTACTACGAGTACTTTTAAAGTATTGCAAAACTTATTTTTGTTTCTCAGCATAGTTACATTTACCATAACTATAGCGTTGCAGTCAGTCTTGTACTTGTAAAAGTTCACCCGGAATATCCCGAAAATTACAAGATATTGTCACATTATATCGGTTACAATTTTACGATGTGAAATCACGGATTACATACAGCTCAGTGCAGCTCCCGATCGTGCACAGACATGGCCGAGGTTACGCTTGAGTTCCTACGGGACCTGCTGAAGGAGGACTACCCAGATGTAACCATCAACTCCTTTGAGGTAAGTTAATAATCAGAGCCCCGTATGGATAATAAAGGCACTTTTCGAAACTCCGATTATGAAGCGTTGAGAGAAGCTTGTTCTAAATACTTTGATGCTGTGGAAGTATCCGAAGGGATGTGGATGCATCTCCCTCCAAGCATAGGTACATTGGTGATGGGTGTTTTTGCATCGCGGGATTTTGATGATATGCCGCATCTATCAATATGATATTATTTATTGGTCCACCAGAAAACGAAGTTAGTATCATAAATTACCAGAAATCGACAGCATAAGAGATCCAAAGGGATCGGAGAGCTCGGGTCAACAATAACGATGGTCTTCCGTCTTCCGACACAAAATAATATTTAGGGCTATTGACGAGCGATCTTTTGTGGCCCTTTTGACTTAGAAGTGAAGTTGAAGTTAAATTCGCTGTAATACCATAGTGTGAAGAAACCACGGCTTTCACACTGCAGACTTTGGTCGCCCTTTGAGCTAATGTCGAGTTAATTTTCATATTTATAATATTCATCGTTGACAAATAACATTTATTGTTGGTGTTAATAGTATGCCTCAAACGACTGTCTTCTGCAGGGCGCACCAGGCTCAAAGCGCGGCGACAACTACACCTCCATGGTGTACCGCATCACCATCAAGGGCACGCGGCCAGGCCAAGCCGGCGACGAGCCCTGGGAGACCTCCATCATCTACAAATGCCTGCCCGAGAGCATTCACCTCCGAGAGGCCTTCAAAAGCGACGAGCTCTTCTGCAACGAAGTGGCATTCTACAATAAGATATGGCCAACTCTCTCCAACTTTCAAAAGCAGTGGGAAGCTGTCAAAAGTCCGTTTAAATCGATACCGAAGTGCTACTTAGCGCAGAGTGACACGGTAGTCCTGAAGGATCTGAAGAGGCAAGGGTTCGTGATGCCTGATAGGCGACAGGGCCTCACCATAGAACAGGCTTACTTCGTGCTGAAGCACCTATCACAGTTTCATGCGTTGTCATTGGTTATGAAATGTCACAGCCCCGAGGATTTTTATGAGCTCCTCAACGTTAAGGACGGCATATCTGAAGGTATGTTTTGGTGTGATAGTTTAGTGGTGCAATATCGAAGAATCTATACAATCTATATCTATACAAATAAATAAAATTGAAGTGTCTGTTTGTAACATTATGGTTTGTAATGTCTAACAAGTTTTTACTAAATGGGTATGAATGTATATCAGGTACCAATAACAAAAACACGATTTAATTTTTTTTTGTCTGTCTGTCTGTTTGTTCCCACTAATCTCTGGAACGGCTGGACCGATTTTGACGGGACTTTCACTAATATACCTATAGCTAATTATATAAGGTGTAACATAGGCTACTTTTTATCAACCTCAACAAAAGTTACTATTTCACACGGACGCAGTCGCGGGCACAGCTAGTAAATAATAAGTTTCTACTCCTGCATGACAAAATATTGCTTCTTTCTAGATCTAAGACTAGTCCCGATTGGGCTAGTCCCAGGTTGACTATTTTCACGTAAATGCATCAGTGCTATCACAATTTTAAGAGAAGGTTTTATTGACAATTTTAATTTAAATAATAATTTAATTTAATACTTACGTAAAATCATCACTATTTATTACCAAAAAAGCAGCTACTGTAAACAAGCAGCCTGTAGATGCAACTTCAAGTATGTGTGAACTCAATATGGGTCTGGTACCTAGGTAGCACACGTTTCTTTAAGACCAAAATACCTGATGTTCTTTACCAGCTTCTAAAAACCTTTGATTATATTCCGTTTATTTCTTGTATGTACTTCATTGACGAAAACGTAACCTTGTACTTTATAGCAGCCCACATATTATTTTCGGGATACCATTTTTAGATTCATACTGACAAACATTAATTTGATCTTGCCTTATACCTTCGTATGGGATTTCTCAAATTCCAAATTGATATTCCGAGTCAAAATTCCAGCTGTATGTATTGATATGTGGCAGCCCCAGCAAGTTATTTCGAAAATCATGTTCAATCCAAGGAATGTTTAATGAAGACTAAACGAAAATCTTATAAATCCATGCAAAACGTCCCATTTTAGTGTTCTTCGTATCAGACAATGAGGAGTATTACAAGAACTATTATCGGGAGGCGGCTGGCAACGCTGTAGCGATGGTGCAGGAGGGCTTGGAGGGGGTCGAGGGCAAGGAGCGGTACCTGGCCAAGTTCCAGCAATTCTGTGGCGAGGACACCTTCTTCCAGACCATGGTGGATCTCGTGCGTGCGCAGGAGCCGCTGGCGGTCATCTGCCACGGCGACTGCTGGACCAATAACTTCCTGTTCCGTTATGATGATGGGAATATTGCCGAGGTAATAGCTTTATATTTTTTTACAACGAAGTAATAAGCTTACATTTGGGGCCTTAATATAATGTTAGAACCACAGTGAGAGGGAGGTGGCGCTTTATACAGTATTGCGTTGTCTCTGTTTTAATATTGTTTTTTTTATTATTTGTTTATTTATTATCAGGCAACTTAGGCCCATAGATATACCTTACAAACTAACATACATAATATATATATATAACAACTAGTGGGCCCGGCAGACGTTCAGCCCGATTGCAGCGCCACCTACCGGGTCCAACTTTACGTTTAAACCTTCCTTGGACCTATTCAAACGCACACAGAACATTTCGTAAGAATCCGTCGAGCCGTTTCAGAGTTTTTGCGAGACTAACACACAGCGTTTCATTTTTATATACAGGATTTCCCAAAAAATAGTGTCAAGCGTAAGTCCAGAGCTGCGTTCAGAACCTACGCTCGAGTGCACTCCGAGTGCACTCTGACAGCAACCGACCCGTTCAGAGCCTCGGGGTAAAAAACGCACTGACGGACGGTTAGTACACTCTGTGCCCGTTCAGAAGCTTCGAGTGATGCAACCAAACAACCAACTCGAGCGTAGGGTGAAAAACACTCTGACAGATTTTATGTCAAAGTCGATGTCAAAAATACGCAAATTATTTATTATTTTATTAAATAACACTACTTTGCGCTCTTTTAAGTGTAATACAAGGGAAATATAGTGATTTCTATGTGTTGTAATTATTTTTAAGCAGAAAAATGGATATTGACTGTTAATTTCATAGTAAGGATTAGTAATATTTTGCCCTTTGCTTGATCTTGATCGGCAAGATACAAACTAAAAAAAAAGATAGCAACCGACCCGTTCTGAACCTCGGAGCGAGTGTGAAAATCACTCTCGGTTGCATTACTCTGACCCTCGGAACGCAACTCAGAGTTAGAGCACCTCTTGGAGTACCCGAATCACCCCCATGTATGTTCCGCGATTATTCGTAGTTTTCGAATAATAATTTTTTTTCTGACTTTTTGAAAATTTTGATCCAAAGAACTTAAACATTTTAAATAAATAAAAGTAGAACATATTTTAATATTTTTCTTTTTGCCACTGAATCATTTTTAGTGCTTCTTTTATATCTAAAATAATCAGCTTCGTAACTTTAGTGGAAATTTAGAAAACAGTAGTGTAAAGTCAAAATTTGAATGTTAGTGAATAATTACTTAAAAATTCATCTTTAAATTAAAAATCTAAACAGGCGAATTCATGGTTTCTAAGTATGTGTAAAAACTTCTCTAGACTCTCTGCTTTCATAATCATTTAAAAAAAGAAGTACTTAATAGGGCTACTTTGACTTAAATCGGCCATCAAAGACAGCGAGGTGAAATTTCATAAAATTTACCAAATTCCTATCAGATGATAAAAAAAAATATCTGGTCTTTTTATAATTTCTAAGGTTCAGATTAATTACAATTTAGCAAAAATTAACTACATGAAACCCATATTTAAATATTTTTCTCACGGATCACATCGGTTGTAGTGTTGGATGTAACGCAGTACTTACCTGCTAAAAAATTGCCCGAGTGAGAGGATATGAAAGAGACCGCATTATTGCTATCTCTCTCATTCTCATTGGCGAAATGGATAACTGTAACTGAGGAATGCTATTCTTTGTGACAAGGGGATGAGGCGGGGGGTGTAGTCCGAGCGCCTATTGTGTTCTGGCGCCAGTCGTTTGCCTGCTTTTGTTTGCGCCTTACGTACGATACGCTCATTTGTGATTATTTGACGAACTTTGCTTTCTTTACGGACCTTGAGTGCGATTACGATTTGGTTTTGTGTGAATACGGGATTTTGACAAATTTGGCATTCTTAACGGACTTTGCAAGCTCTTCATTTTGTGATGTCTTTTTCATCGCAAGAATATGCTCTTAAGCATTATTTTTATGGATATGCAAGAGGAAATGCTTCTGAAGCAGCCAGGTTGTTCCGGCAGCAAGTACAAAATGGAGGTGGACCTCAGCCTGAAACTTGGCCTGATCATCGCATGATTTTAAGAGTACATAACTCTTACATGGATGGACGCCTACCAGGTAGAAGATCGGGGCGCCCATCTGAAATGAGTGACCCAGATACTGTCCAATCAGTGGTCGAAGAAGTGGTGAGAGATGCATCAGTTAGTGTAAGAACAATAGAACGTCGAATCGGAATTCCGAAATCACAAGCACATCGAATACTTCATCAAGAGCGTTTTCACCCATATCACATCCAGAAAGTTCAGCAGCTCAAGCCCGCAGACTACCCGAGAAGGGTGGCATTTTGTCAGGAAATGTTACGGAGACAAGCTGAAAACGAAAATTTCTTTAAAAATATTCTATGGACTGATGAATCACATTTTAAGCGATGTGGGGTGTTTAATGCGCATAACTACCATTCGTGGAGTATTGAAAATCCACACCTCACAAGGGAATCTAATTTCCAAGAACAATTTAGTATCAATTTGTGGTCAGGCATCCTAAACGGACAGCTGATTGGTCCGTTCGAACTACCGGACCGACTGAACAGCGAGGCCTACTTGCAATTTCTACGACGTGATCTCGGCGTCTTATTAGAAGATGTAGACCTATTAACGCGGAGAAATATGATTTTTCAAAACGACGGCGCTCCATGCCATTTTGCTAGAAATGTTAGACAACATTTGTCTGAAACATTTCCAGGCAGATGGATCGGTCGTGGAGGGCCCATTGCGTGGCCGCCACGGTCCCCCGACTTGAACCCCATAGATTTTTTCGTCTGGGGATACTACAAGGAATTAGTATACGCCAAGGACATTACAAACGTCACAGTGTTAAGAACAAAATTAAGACAAGCGGAAGAAACAATAAAAAACAACAGAATTGCATTTATAAATTTAAAAGAAAACTTTTTTAGACGTTGTAGAATATGTATTGAGCACGAAGGTCGTCATTTTGAAAACTTTCTTTAAGCGATCGAATAATAAATACTTTGAAAATAATGTTTTGTTTTATTTATTAAGTTATAATAAACCTTCAAAGGTTATTAAAGATGGCAGCAGGAACAGTTATTTTTGACCTTCAAATAATAAATTTTTAGCTTTTCTACAATCATTTTTGGTTTATTAATAAATAATTGGAATTTAAAAAAAAATTATTCAGAAGTCGAGTTTTATGAAATTTTCACCTTGCTGTCTTTGATGGCCGATTTAAGCCAAAGTAGCCCTATTAAGTACTTTTTTTTAATTATTATGAAAGCAGAGAGTCTAGAGAAGTTTTTTCACATACTTAGAAACCATGAATTCGCCTGTTTAGATTTTTAATTTAAAGATGAATTTTTAAGTAATTATTCAAATTTTGACTTTACACTACTGTTTTCTAAATTTCCACTAAAGTTACGAAGCTGATTATTTTAGACATAAAAGAAGCACTAAAGATAATTCAGTGGCATAAAGAAAAACATTAAAATATGTTCAACTTTTTTTTATTAAAAATTTTTAAGTTCTTTAGATCGAAATTTTCAAAAAGTCAGAAAAAAAATTATTACTCTAAAACTACGAATAATCGCGGAACATACATGGGGGTGATTCGGGTACTCCAAGAGGTGCTCTAACTCTGGACTTTCGCTTGACACTATTTTTTGGTACACCCTGTATAAAAGAAGAGAAGATTTGGTTAGTGTAATAGAACTTATAAGCTATGTTAGTAAAGAAAATTAAATTTTTGCCGTGTTCTGCGGCCTTTTTTTGCGTTTTATAACCTTGCTCGTTTTAGGGTTCCCTACCTTAGAGGAAAGCTTAAGGACGTGTGTGAACCATATATCACTTGCGCATTAAAAATTCTTTATCGCCAGCACAAGAATTTCGAATATGTACGACATAGGCGAGATGAGATAATGAGAAGCTTTTATTAGTCTTTGTAGCTCTTAAACGTTAAATAGGTAATAATAACATTGATATAACCGGCCTACTTACTTAGCTATCCCAAAATATTTTGAGAACCAACCTCATGTTGTAGCAAGGTTTTTCTAAATTTTCATTTTCACTACACTTTTCACTAATGCCTATTTAATCTTACACCGATAAATTTTACAGTGTCAATGTCAAGTGGTCAACGTCACCGAGACAGTGAAAATAGTTTTGATCATTGCGCATAGATAAGAATTAATAAAATAAAGCTTGCATTTGTCTAGTCGAAGTCTACAAACTTATTTTTTTATATAAAATTAGTCATAGTAATAGTCTCAATTGAGCGTGTCTACATAATATCTATGGAATAATTTCGTTTTCCTTGCTTAACTTTAAATTTTAATCTTTTAAGAAATTAGGCACATTACAATGTACAAAATTTCTGATAATATTTCCTGTTATGCAACATTATTATATTTCCACAATAAAAATTACCCAAGTACCTTAATAATTTAGTATAGGAAAAACTAAATTAGGTATGTTACAAAATAAAATATAACCGATTTCAATAAAACACTAGCAGTAAAAAACAATGATCATCAGTGCAAGATTTCAAGTGAAAAGTTTCAGAAGTGTTTCGAACATGTCGCCGCCTCTTGTGATTTATAACAAAACAAAAACGCGATGACAATGACAGTCGAGTTTGTAGTTAATCTGTGGTCGAGTTGCTGTTGTTTTGTTTGCAAAACTACCTACTAGTTTGTGGTTGCCTCGTCGTTGCCTTCCCGACGCCAGACGTGTATTAATACCTATTTTATTTTATTTTATTTTATTTCATAAACAATGTTTCAACAGCATAACTTATAAACTATTAGTCTTACATATTGCTTACACATAAGCCAATTACAGAAACATACTATGTTACTCATACAGTTAGCGATTAAAAAAATATTTCGGAAGGTAGTTGGTTGGTAGTAGATAATTTCAACATATTCTATAAAAATCAGCCATACAATGCATACTATTATGTGAAGACGTGTGTGTGTAGAGTGTAGAGGTGAGGATGTATGTAATTTTGAGTAGATGTTTGGTGTTGAATGTTCATTTTATGTAAGTGTAGGTGTAGGTATTTATTATCCGATACACAACGTTACATGACCAAGCGTCATTTCGTGGTCGGTTTATATGTCACCAATGAGAAAAATAGAATTATCATAATAATAGGATAAATAATATTAATAAAAACAAAATAGAATCATGCCTTATTATTATCATCACAAATATTTAAGAATTACTTACTTATTTTAGAATTATTATAATGTACAGAAATTTTTTTTATTATTTACTTTATTAATAGTATTAGAAATATCAATCAATATTATTTATTCTCATTACTACCTCCACTATTTGTAATGGTCAAAAATTATATTAAATACTTTTTGGACGTAGTCAATAAATCAGTACCTATCCGAAAAGAATTTATTAAACGTTTTCGGTAATCTAAAAGACAAATCTAACTCACCATAAAAATTGAATTGAACTACCTAACTACAGTTTAATCCTAACTGACCACGGTACTCGCGCACCTACCTAGAACGTGGAGTGAAATATATTGTGCAAAATGTAGAAGAAGCCCAGAGTCTGCGTATATCCTATGGTCGACCTAGGTAACACCGAAATCAGTCGCGGCTTAGCTGTCATAGTAAGCGCGCGCATCCCCTGCCGATTTGTTTTGCTGTGTCGTTTCGATTCCGATTGGCTTCACTTTGTTATTGTTTGATTAGGTTGTTTTTGTAATATTTGTTGTTGTCTCGTATATTGCATAGGTAATTTGTGTGTTTGAAGTCAAAACACAAATTATTTTAACATTTTGTTGTTGGTACATATAAGTTTTGGTATAGGTTCATTTCTTTTTACATTTCATTGTCGTTTTTGTGTTGTTTTTTCAGTGTGCGGGGCGTTGCCCCGGCATCAGTAGTTTATTTTTCCATTTGGTTAAATTCAGTGTCGTTACGTTAGTTATTGTGTGTATAAAATAGGTAGGTTAGGTTAGTTTTTTTTTTTTTTTTTTTTGTTTCTGGGAAGGCAAAGAGTACTGTGCCCATACAGCCAGTTCTTTGGTCGGTCAGTTTTTTTTTTTTTTTCTCTGTTTTCTTTTTATATGCTTACCGTGAATCCGGGAACTTGTCCCCGGTAATTATTACAAAAGGTTTTGTTGGGCTGAAGACAGATTTTTGCTCTGTTTTCGCCGACAGAATCTTTGCTGGGCTGGGCCCACGATTGGACCATGTCCGACTCGGACATTATGTCCGAGACGGATGGTGCAGATGAGGGGGGGCCTGTTAGGACTCCACTCACGCAAACGACGAAGAACCGCTCGCCGGTCAATTGCAGTGCAGCGAAGGTAGTGGATGGGGTGGTATCCCCGGTTTTGTCGTTGGCTAATGTCGGGAGCGCAGCGCCCCGTAGGAGCTGTGATAACGCCGGGAAATCTCGTCCCACCTATAGGGTTCTTACGGACGAGAAATCAGGATTGTCTGAGGCGGAGGTCCCGCCACCGCGGGCTAGTGGAAGGAAGAGGCCAAGTTATAGCCGCTTCTTCCAGGATCCCTTGGTGACGGATCTAGAAATTACAACCGAGGCGGAGGAGGTGGTAATGGCGCCCTACGCTCCCAAGGTCGCCCGGACTAAAAGGGGCAGAGGAGGCCTAGTACATGGTGTCGGACTCTCCCAAGCCAGGCGGGAGTTTCAACTGCTCGAGGCCGATACGGAGTCAGAGTCTGACCAGGAGCCGCTGGTTTCAGAGGCCCCCGAAAAAAAAAAGGGAAAAGGCAAGGGCAAGCGCTCTCCTGAGCCCACTGCCAAGCTCCTCTGCGGCAAGGCCGAGGAGAGCGTAAAAGCGCTACTAGGAGTAACACGTAAGTCCCGGAACTTAAAGGGGACTTACGTGCAAGAAATCAAGGACGCTTCCGACTCGCTCCTAGAGATTGTCCGCACCCTGGCGTCTAGGAAAACCTCCGAGGAGGTGCGTCGGCTTCAAGCCGACAACAAGAGACTCCAGAGTCAGCTGGACGTTATGGAGGGTGAGATGAAGGCCCTTCGTCGGGCCTTCTCAGAGCGGGGGCTTGAGCGCCCTAGGGGCCGTGGTGTGGTTGCGGCCCCCACGATTGTGGAGGACGCCGAACCGGAGGCCGTCGACTCCGAGGGCGAAAATTTAGAGGAGCTTCTGGAGGAGGAACTGCCGGCGGTCCAACCGGCCAGGGAACCAACCCGCTGAGGGAATCTCTAAGAGGGAATTCTTGGAGAGTATTGAATTCCTTCAGCGGGAGTTGCTGGCCCAAGTAGGAACAATGGTTTCGGCCCGACTAGAGGGCCTCGAAGTAGATGGGCGCCTAACGCCGGCCCCAATTCGCAGGCCACCGTTGGCGTCAGATTGCGCGAGGCAGTCGCAGCCGCAGCCCCAACCGCAGCGGCCAGTGAAAACGGCGGTGGTCAATACCACTCTTGCCCCACCGGCCAATATGCCGAAAGAGGCAAGAGTAGTAAAAAAGAAGTCTGCGGCGGTCCCTTCTACCTCTGGGGTTGCGGTAATCACGGCAGCGGTCGAGGATCCCTGGACTGTTGTCGCCAAGCGGGGCCGGAAAAAGCCGGCAGTGGACGAGACGGTGCCCAAAAGGACCACCGTGGCGCAGAAGGTGCCAAAGCTGCCCAAGACACCGCGTTCCCTAGCGGTGGTGCTGGCCCTCAAACCGGAAGCGGTGGCGAAGGGTCTCACCTATAGTGAGGCCATCGCCAAGGCCAAAGCTTCCGTCAGCCTCGGCGCCCTAGGCATAGGGCCCGCCAAGTTCCGGACAGGGATTACCGGCGCTCGAATAATAGAGCTTCCGAAGGAGACATCCCCGTCCCAGGCTGACACGCTGGCGGAGAAGTTAGGGGAAGCCCTGGGGGACGCGGCAAAAGTTACGCGTCCCGTCAAAACAGCGGACATTCGGGTCGTTGGCATCGACGACTCGGTGACCGCCGAGGAGCTGGGCCAAATTTTGGCGCGAGCCGGAGAGTGCCCGGCCCACCACATAAAAGTGGGCCGTGTGCATACGGGAGTGCGGGGTGTCGGGGCGGCTTTCGCCTCCGTACCCGTGGAGGCGGCGAAGCGCTTGGCTGCTGCCGGGCGCCTTGAAGTTGGATGGAGTTCTGCCTCCATCCAACTTCTGGAACAAAAGCCCATGCGGTGCTTCCGCTGCATGGGCATGGGGCATCCCATACAGCGGTGCCCCTCCGCCAAGGACCGCAGCGGACTTTGTTTCCGCTGCGGATCTGAAGGGCACAAAGCGATGGACTGCACAGCGCCGCTAAACTGCGCCGTCTGTGCAGATGCGAAGCAATCGGCCACCCACCGCATGGGGGGTATTAATTGTAACCCCCCGCTGGTCAGGGGCCGTTTGGCCCCGGTTAAAGTGACCGTAGCCCCGAGGAATCCGGCACCGGCACCACAGGAAGCACCGGCCGCGGCAATGACCCAGGAGGAGCCCATGGAAACCAGTAATGTTTAGTGGTCCCATAAAGCTCCTCCAGGCAAATATAAACCATTGCGCCGCGGCACAGGACCTCCTATGTCAAACTGCGGCGCAGTGGGGTGTGGGTTTGGCGATTGTGTCGGAACCGTATTACGTTCCGCCGCAGTCGCCTAACTGGTTGGTAGCGGCGGATGGTTCCGCCGCCTTAATGCGGGCGGCGCGTGGCACAGCCCCCTCTCTCATTTTAAGAGAGAGGGGTACTGGCTACGTTGCCGCCATGTGGGGGGGAATATTGGTTGTTTCAACCTATTTCTCCCCCAATCGCAGCCGGGCGGACTTCACAGTCTTCCTGGCTGCGCTAGAGGGGGTCGTCCGCAGGACGGCCCCGGTACCGGTGCTAGTTGCGGGGGACTTCAATGCGTGGTCAACCGCATGGGGGTCCTCCCGCAATAGTGCGAGGGGTGGAGATCTGGAGTCCTGGGTTCTGTCTCTGGGGCTCCAGATTTTGAATAGGGGCTCCACCCCTACCTGCGTCCGGGTGCAAGGCACGTCCGTGGTGGATGTGACCTTCGCTACCCCCTCCCTCGCCCGTCGAATCAACGACTGGCGAGTGGAGGAAGATGTGGAAACTCTATCGGACCACCTGTACGTCCGATACGAGGTTTCCGTGGCATCCCAAGGGGCCCCGAACCGCAGGGGCTCCGCGGTGAGCTCGTTCCCTCGATGGGCGCTCACCAAGCTCCGCCCGGATGTGGCGGAGGAGGCGGCAATGGTGCGGGCGTGGGCAGAAGTGCCGCCACACCTTGCCGGGGATGTCAACGGCATGGCGGAGCTCTTCGCAGACGACATGAAAGTCGTCTGCCAAGCCGCCATGCCTAGGGCGCAGGCCTGCCCCGAAAGGGGGCAGGTGTACTGGTGGACGCAGGAGATTGCGGACCTGCGTACCACCAGCATGAGGGCCAGGCGCGCCTACGTGCGGTGTCGTAGGCGCGCCAGAACTACATCCGACGAGGAAGCTGAACTTCGTCGGGTGTATGCGGCAGCCAAGAAGGCCCTGCGGAACGAAATCTGCAGGGCCAAAGAGGAGTCCAGGGAGTCGTTTATACGGCTCCTGGACAACGATCCGTGGGGGCGTCCGTACCGGGTGGTGAGGGGGAAATTCAAATCTTCCGCTCCCTCTACTTCCGCTATGGACAGGGGGCTGTTGGATCGGGTGTTGGGGACTCTATTCCCCGATCCCGGTCCGTTCCAGCCCCCCAGAATGGTCCCCCTGGACATTCCTCCGGTGGAGGTGGCTGCCGCCATTCCTCCCGTGTCGAACGTGGAATTCGACACGGTGAGGGACCGGTTCCGGCGCAAAAGCAAGGCGCCGGGACCGGACGGTGTCCCTAGCAAGGTTTTGGCCCTCGCCCTGGGACACCTCGAGGAGCGGTTCCGGGCGGTGCTTGACTTATGTATCGCCTCGGGCCGCTTCCCCAGTCGATGGAAAGCGGGCAGACTCTGCCTGTTGAGGAAGGAGAGTCGCCCAGCGGATTCACCGACTGGGTATCGGCCGGTGGTGCTGCTCGACGAGGCTGGGAAGTTTTTCGAGAAGATTCTCGCTTCCCGCATCGTCGAGCACCTAGAGGACCGGGGGCCGGACTTGGCTGAAAACCAGTTCGGCTTCCGCACCGGCCGGTCCACGGTGGATGCGGTGGCCCTCCTCAAGGGGTGGACTGAGGAGGCCACAGCTCGTGGGGACACTGTTGTTGCGGTGTCTCTTGACATCCGCAACGCATTCAACAGCCTGCCCCACGAGTGCATAAAGGAGGCACTCCGCTTCCACCGGGTGCCTCCGTACCTCCGCGCCCTCGTGGAGGATTACCTGCAAGGCAGGTCCATCCTCTACGAGGGGCCGGATGGGCGCGTCCACACGTGGACAATGGTGGCGGGTGTGCCCCAGGGTTCCGTACTAGGTCCTCTGTTATGGAACCTGGGGTACAACTGGGTTCTGCGAGGCGACCTTCTGCCACGAACGAAGGTCGTCTGCTTCGCCGACGACACGCTCGTCGCGGCGAGAGCAAAAACGGGGGAGGAGGCGGCCCACCTTGCATCGGTCGGCGCCTCACTGGTCGTCCGACGCATCCGCCTCCTGGGCCTGGACGTGGCCCTCGACAAAACGAGGGCCATGTTATTCCACGCCCCCCGTCGCAGGATCCCACCGGGGCTCCGCGTCCGAGTGGAGAGGGTCCGTATACCGGTCGAGGTGCACTTTAAGTACCTCGGCCTGGTTCTGGACCCCCGATGGAGTTTCGAGGAGCATTTTAAGCTCCTCGCTCCACGGCTGTGCGCCGCTGCAGCCGCACTTGGACGGGTCCTCCCTAATGTGGGAGGTCCAGGATCGGCGTGCCGTCGACTGTATCACGGGGTAATACGGTCGATGGCACTCTATGGAGCCCCGGTATGGGCAGAGTGCCTCTCCTCCCGAACGGTGGCCCTCTTGCGACGTCCGCAGAGGGTCATAGCGACCCGGGCCGTGCGAGCTTATCGCACGGTCAGTCACGGCGCGGCCTGCGTTCTAGCGGGCCAAACGCCGTGGCATGTCGATGCACGCGTCCTCGCGGAGGTGTATCGACATCGGGTTGCTACTCGTGAACGGGGGGGACGATCCGCTCCACAGGAAGTGGAGCGGATTCGTACCCTGGCGCAGAGGGAGGCTCTGCGTCAGTGGGGTGTGGCACTCGCCTCCCCAGCTGCCGGCCACCGGACGATCGACGCGATCCGTCCGGTGTTGGAGGAGTGGGTTGGGCGCCGGCAGGGCAGCCTCACGTTCCGCATGGTGCAGGTACTGACCGGGCATGGCTGCTTCGGTCACTACCTGCACCGAGTCGCGCGTCGGGAGGAAACGCCGCGGTGTCACCACTGCGACGCTCCCGACGATACTGCCGAGCACACCTTGTTGGTGTGCCCGGCCTGGCGACCCCAGCGCAGCGAACTTAACGCTGCGCTGGGAGGCGGAGACCTCTCGCTGCCGAGCATGGTCGTGGCCATGCTCCGCGGCGAGGCGGAATGGGAGGCTGTGGCCTCCTTCTGCGAAGAAGTAATTTCGCAGAAGGAGGCTGCGGAGAGGGAGCGGGAGGAAGATCCCCAAGCCGCTCCCCTCCGCCGCAGACGGATAGGCAGGCGAAGGCGGGCATTCGCGCAAGCAATGCCCGTCTAATGACCCTGCCGTGGAGGCCTGCGTGCATGGTTGGCCCCGTGCACGCCGCCGTAAGGCCCTCCGTCTGGGGATTGCTCTGGTGTTCTCGGGCAATCCCCCCTCGGCGATAGCCCGACCGGTGGTCGGGCTTGCCCGGGCGCGCTGGTAGTGGTAGTCGCAGTGTGGACCTTACCATGCGCGCCCACACGGGCAGGGAGAACACCGGGGGGTTTTAGTGGGTCGGCCTGGAACTTCGCCGGGCCAGCCCCACACACGCCTGCCGTCTAGCCAACGGCGGGTACGGTGCGCTTACGCATTTCCCCCCGACAAAAAAAAAAAAAAAAAAAAAAAAAAGGTAACACCGAAATCAAGGAATAGCGGTAAAGTACCAGACTTGACTACCAATATAACCTTACAGTTCAGCCCAGCATATTATTAATAATAATTTAATTATATTTTTTGTTGTTCCTTCCCCCTTAACAACAAGTTTAAGTTATTTTTATTCTTTACATTTTTAAAATTATAAGTACCAATAATTTCTTTTGGCACTACATCACACCAACACTCCGTATCATTAATCCGTAAAATTAATTAATAAATAAATCAAGCCTTGCTTTATTTATTTATTAATTTTCTTTTAAATGTTGCTTAAAAATATATCATTTAAAGCAAGCAGTGTTTAGATTTAGAATGATTCAAATTTCTTATGTAAAAAAAGTTGATTTAAAATTAACTCTATTCTGTTCCAGATGTACATAGTTGACTTCCAAATGGTACGGTACGCGTCCCCTGCTCTAGACCTGGCGTACGTGCTGTACCTGTGCCTAGAGAGGCAGCAGCGGCGGCAACATCTGCCCGCGCTACTCGCTCACTACGTGGATGAGATGCACCACCGGCTGCTGCAGCTCAGCGAGGAAGACTCCATCTTCAACGTCAGCTTGACCAGGGACGTTTTGTATGAAATGTGAGTTTCTGTTGCTCTTGGGAGTCCCTAGCAGGCCCTTCGCTTAGGGATTGCAATCCAAATAATTCGGATTCTTTAAATCCGGATTATCTGCTGATTTTGATTTAAACTTTAAATCCGTATTTCAAATCAGAGTCTGGATTCGAATTTACTCCGCGTACTCGACTTTTTGCGTGCAATGCCCTTTGAATTGGTACCGAGTTATTTTATAAAACCACAATGATTTTATAATTGTTGTTTATGTAGTTTTAATATTTGATAAGTGTACCTTTAATACTAGGTACCTTTACGATAAACAAAGAACCACAGATTGCCAGAAATTTCGAAGAGGTTAAATAGAACTTAATTTTTGTAGGTACCTAATTGGCTAGATGACAAAAAATTTTTTTTTTTGCTTTAATAGAAGCTCATTCATATAATAAACAGAAACAAAAAATCGGTTTTCGAATAACTATAAAAACAACCAAGATATAAGGTATTAAAGATTTTTCTCCATCTCTTTCTAGCAAAACGGCAATTTACAAGGAGTTTATATGGCCGTACTCAACAATGACGTCACAGTTGATGTCGGATCTCTCCGTCTAATCGCCTTCAAATTAACAACTTAAAATGCTTGTATCTAATGTATTTCTAAGCCGATTTTAATTCTAATTTCACAGGACTGCATCTTTTGCCACTGTATTTTAATATTTAATGACGAGACGTAAAAATTTGAATTCAGTCATCATCCCAATTATAATCGAAAAGAGTAAATACTTAGGAGGTAGTTTATTCAAGTAAATTGTAAATGGTAACAAAGCTTTTTAACTAATTTGTGTAATTTTTTTAAATCTACTAAATTCCAGATTATTCAGATTGAACAAATAATATCCAGGAAATTCTGATTTCAGACATGGATTTGGAGTCGCTACTTACACTTCGCCCGTTTGGGTTATTACCACTAAATTTGTAAGGGACACTTAATTATATACGCGAAAAGTCGATAAGATGTTAGTGGGGTGTGGAGGAGGGCATCGAAAAGATGAACTCACCTCTTCGTGGTGCACTGACAGACAGTCCTCAACGACATCTCATCGCACGCTTTCCATCCCTTTTGTGAAATATTAGACTTTGTTAATCTAAGCAGCAGGTTAGTTTCTACTTGAGCTGAATCTTTCTTTGTATTGATTTTCATGTTGCACGTAGATAGTCCTCATAACCGACTTTGGATACGGTGGCATTTCAATATCGACTAATCATCTACTCGTGAGATAATAGACTTTTTACACGTTCAACTGGATTCTCGGCATTTCATGACTTTAGTTATCTTTGTCAACTATGAAGGCGGTCTAAAGACGTTCCACCGGCATACGCTCAACTAAGAAGACGTTCCAACAATGCTCGACCGACTCATAAAACTAACGTCGTTCTTTCAACTATGTAACCAGTACAGCATTCGGTTACAATGGCCAATCTCAACGAATTTAGTCATCTGAGCAGCAGGAGATATTATGGTGTTTGCGCGAACACAACACAATGTGTTTTAATTAATGACAAGGGGGACGGCATAGATGAGGTATATATGCTGCAATGCTAAAACTATCGCTCAATTGTTGTCAACCAACTAATGCTTTGGATGGAACGGTTTTACCTGACCACCGGAACGAGATCAGGTGCAGGACCTATTATTTAAGTAACGTATCTCCCGAAGCACGGAGAAGTGAGAGATTTTTCGCGTCTTGGGTCACACATCCTAGCCCTTAACGCAGTCAGCGTAGCTTAAATTTAACAATCGTTCGCCGAATAGTTGATCGAATCAGTAGTGCCCAGGCAAATACAGGTACCTATATGTCCTTGCGCTACGAGCGGAGCGAGATTCAGCGTGGGAGTCGCTGATGCAGTGCCTTCCAAAATTCATGAGCTCTAAATGTTTTACAATTTTGGTCATCCATCATTGTATTGACCACGACGAACGTTCCTTAACTTTAGCAATGGGTGCCTTGCACGCACTTCTGCACCATTAAGCTCCCTGGGCGTGGCGGAAATAATGATAATGGTGTCCGTAGGATGCAAGAAGAACTGAAACGCTGCGGCCGCTTCGGGCTCGGGATCGCGCTGGACATGTACCCCATCATGACCTGCGATAGCAAGGAGGCGCCCAACCTATACCAGGCCAAGGTATTACCTTCTGTTAACATTTTTTTAAGTATGGAGACCCAGCACCAGCGGTGCTTGCAGCTGTGTTCTAGTTTGAAGGGTAACACATTATCGTCCTTTTAGGGGTAGCAGATATACAAATAGTGCTGCCCAAAATCGGTCTTGGTCTTGCGAGACTCTTGCTACAAGAACGAGACCTGGACCAACACCAAGACTGACCCATGCAATATTTGAGCAAGACCCTTGCAAAATTTTTTCAAGGGTCTTGGCCTTGCTACAATTAGGCCAATCTTGGCCTCGGTCCTGCAAGACTCAAAGATCGAGGACAATTTTGGGCAACACTATATATAAGTCTTACAGGAACCACATGCAGTATGGGCGACTGTAGCTACTTACCTGCAGGCAGAGAGCCTGCTTGTTTGCCAACTAACTTACATAGTTGTATGTATTAAAAAAATCGCGTATTGAGGAGAGGAAATTGTCAATGACCAATCTTCTATGTGTTTTTTACACACTATTGGGACAAAATATATAAAATTATGTGGATAGGTCCTAGAGCATCTAAGGGATAGGTAAAATAAATGCGCAAAAAATGATGGCACGGACTTAATAAATAAAAAAATTTTATGGCTTATCAGATAACATAGCTTCAGTTGTTAGAATTTGTTATCCCTATTGAATAACATTGTTGAAGTGTTGGCTGAAACTGGTTTTTATCGTGTTTCAGGAGAATGAACAAAAGTCTCACGAATGCAACAAGCCGGTGTGGACATCGAACGAGGCCTGCAAAAGGAAGATGACGGACTTAGTTATAGAATTAGTAGATAGTGGATCTTTATAGAACAATGGAACGTCGAGCATAAAACTGTCTATTAGTATACAAGTACTAGGCTTAAACAACCACAAAAAGAATTAATATTTAAGGACGAAACAATTAAAAATGAAGTTAAGTTACTGTTTTGGTCGTTGTTTAGTAATTGTCCATAATAAGCTGCTATTCCTTGACATATTTTACACTTTATTTGTGTAAAATGAGTCTAAATAAAGTTTTTTGTTGGATCATTTTATCATTATCGTTTATTTTCTATTAAAATGGACAGAAAAGCAAAAGAAGTGTGTTAGAACTTCTGTGTATGTGGGTGTGCGTGCGTGAGTGTGACTGAGCGAGTGAAAAGGGGCGTTTCAGAAAAGCACCCATTTGCGGCATTTTTAACACGTTAAGCATCAACGCGTTTCAATAGTAAACTTTTCGTGCTAGTTTGGTGCGTTCCATTTTAACCTTTTGCCTATGTAATCTGTACTTTTGCCACGAAAAGTTAGCATCATATACCAGTCCTCTGATACCTACACTCAAAACAATAACTACGACCTTATTCTTCCGAGTACCACTTTTTGACAGCTTTGAAATTTGACATTTGAAATCGATTCTTCATGAATCTCAACTCCCAAATCTAAATGTTTTCAGAGGAATTAAAAAATACATTGAAAGAAATGTACATTTTTAGCCGATTGTCATTTGTATTATTTGAAATTATTTTACGTTAATGGACTAATTAGGTGACGTGTTAATAGAGCGTTATATTCAGTACGAAAATTAATCGTTAATTTCATTTAGCACCTATGTATATACCTACCCATGTTTTATGAGTAAATAAAATGATTATAATTATTTCCTACTGTTTCATTTAAAACAATTAGCGTAGTTAAAGGTGTTAACATTTCTTAAAAGAAACGCAATCAGATGTCAGCACCAGCAAAGTAGTGATGCTTATCTGGTTACCCTGTGCTACATGAGCCACACGCAAATTTTTCAGAAAAAATGTATGGAGATGACACATTAGCTGCGGAAAAAATAGTGTGAGGTTGTCACAGGCTAAGTCATTTCCATACATTTTTTCTGTGGATCGACTGCGGAAATCTTGCGTATAGCTTTTGTCTAAGAGGGCTGGTCTATACACTCTTCTAAGCCTATTAATTTTTCATTTTGCATTGCATATTAGCTTCTGCGTAATATATCTATATTCAATAATAATCTATCTTTACAAAATGTTTATTAATTTGCGCAAAATTAACCTGAAATTATTTTTTTCAGAATCGGGAGTATCGATTCCCTAATAAAAAATATTCGTCCACGCGACCATAGTTTTATATGCAGCAAGACAAAATAAAAAATCGTAAATAATCCGAAAAAAAAAAATTCTTCACACATTTTGTTGAACTGCCTGAGGTTTTGCGTGATTTTAGTAACACGTTATTATTAAGTAGTCCTTGGGCTGCCCAGCAACTGGCACCGTTCCCGTGGTGGACAGGTCTTAATCCCCTTTCTTGGGAGAGGCTTGAAGTTGATTCACGTCATAATGTGCCAGTGGTATTCACAGCTAGACCGAAATTTACGTTCGAACAATCGGAGTGCATTGTCTGTCTTCTTGACTGTCTTTCAAGTGTTCAATGACGTGGTAATGCGGTGTGATCGCCCAAAACAATATTAAAACCGCCCTGAGAGCGGGATGGCGCTATACGCAGCAAGAGCGGTGTCTCTGTTTCAATATTGTTTTAACCTTGCTATAAGCGGTCATGGTATAGCCCCTGGTGGGTGATTTTGCGCCCAAAACAATATTAAAACCGCCCTGAGAGCGGGATGGCGCTATACGCAGCAAGAGCGGTGTCTCTGTTTCAATATTGTTTTAACCTTGCTATACGCGGTCATGGTATGGCCCCTGGTGGGTGATTTTGCGCCCAAAACAATATTAAAACCGCCCTGAGAGCGGGATGGCGCTATACGCAGCAAGAGCGGTGTCTCTGTTTCAATATTGATTTAACCTTGCTATAAGCGGTCATGGTATGGCCCCTGGTGGGTGATTTTGCGCCCAAAACAATATTAAAACCGCGCTGAGAGCGGGATGGCGCTATACGCAGCAAGAGCGGTGTCTCTGTTTCAATATTGTTTTAACCTTGCTATAAGCGGTCATGGTATGGCCCCTGGTGGGTGATTTTGTAACTCATTGGCAATCGGCCATCATATAGATTTGATAATTCTGTTTGAATAAAACTGATTTTTAATTTTAACATTCTGTAACGTCATGGTCTGAGGGATCTAGGTATATTTGTTGTGCAGACGGACAGGCAGGCGAAGGCGGGCATTCGCGCAAGCAATGCCCGTCTAATGACCCTGCTGTGGAGGCCTGCGTGCACGGTTGGCCCCGTGTACGCCGCCGTAAGGCCCTCCGTCTGGGGATTGCCCTGGTGTTCTCGGGCAATCCCCCCTTGGCGATAGCCCGGGCGCGTTGGTAGTGGTAGTCGCAGTGTGGGTGGACCCTATCACGCGCACACACGCTCGTCGTCTAGCCAACGGCGAGTACGGTGCGTCACGCATTCCACTCGTAAAAAAAAAAAAGGTAACTATATTTGTTGAATAAATCAACCAATAAGATATAGCTCATGAACATAATTCCGCTTTTTAGTTTGATAACGATTGCCAATCAATCGATGAGTTAGAAATTACCACCCTGATTGGTGGTCTGCAGCGGTTCAGTTACACCTATCTGGGCTTAATAGAAGGGTTTCACTTTCAGCTCCCGTAGCATGAACACCGAAACAGGATATGATAAATCTATATGAACTGTCACAATATGTTGCATATAGATAGTGGCAAAATAGGTCCTATACCTACCTACTTAAGGTATTTGACCGGAAACCGGACGTACGGCGAATGGAATTCGGCCCGGTACCGAGTACCGACACCATACCGTGTCGGCAGGGAGCGTTGTGGTTTTGATGAATCGGGTCGAAAAAAAAACAACACTGTATGAATATAAATTTCTTGAATTTCATTTAGTAAATAAAAATTACAGTAAAATGTGTTAAAATCTTACAAATAATTTTATTCAAATCTAAATAAAATTTAATTTCTAATTTGTGACTATGAATGTCTACTTAGGATAAAAATGGAAATTATAATCTTATTTAAAATTTTGTATAACTAACAAATCAGATCGCTTTACCGTCATTGTATATCAAACAATGTATATAAGGGCGTTCCTAGATAAACTTATCCATAGGTCCTCTTAGTGTCTTATTATTACGATTAGGTATACATAAAAATAATGACTGTTTGTAACTGGGTTTCAACTATTACTCGTAATAAAATATATCACCTAGCTATATAGTCATATTATATTTTTGTAATAATATGACTACTTACTTACAAAACTAGAAAAAATTGTATTTATTCAACTGGTGTGAAGTGATCATCGAATAATTTAAATTATAAAAGTAGTTTTATTAACTTTATGATCGAAACTGCATGTTATTATAATGTTGTATATTGTTCCAATTGTAACGTTTACTATATGCTCATACACTACCGTAACATTTAGCAAATCATTTTAATAACATCGTGTATAATGTATTTTAGACACAAACATAATTTTATATTAAATGTATACACAGTTTTAAGTTAACTTTTAGATTAACTTTTTAAAAGTGTGTTAATTATACACTTCATTATAAAGGTACTACATTTAAAATATAGTTTTAGATTGCCTAGATTAGACCAACTAAGTACGTTCTGACAGTAAGTATTACGGACATATTATCTCGTAATTTGATGTTGTAATCTATAACTATTAGTTAATCTAAGTATAACCTGAGTAGCAAGTTATCTAAATTCATTTAACTGACTTACGGTAGTGTTACACAACAGATCATTAAAAAGCACCTGAGCTTCTCAGAAACTGATTCATTCTGCACCTTACAGTCCATTTTTCAATTATTTTTTAAAACATATTTGTATATATTTTCGTATAAAGATAAATATCATAATAATTTTTGTATTAAACGCAATATTAAGATATGATATAATAATAAGCTTGGTTTTCATTTTATAAATGTAGCAGAGTAGACCTATAAAAATTGCATAGACAATTTTTTTATTAAAATAAACTCTGATCGGTGTCCAATTGAGTAATAAGTTATGTAGTGTATTTAAAGTTACTTTTCATACCCGTATTTATGTGGCACCTTAAAATGCCATTTTGATTCGTCATTGGTGACTATGACCATGACATTTTACTGGTTTTGGGAAAATCGATAATGAAATAAATTTTAGTATCATATCTTTTCCAATGTTTTGATTTAATGTGAAAAGCGATTATTATTGAATTGAAAATTTGACAAACTCGCGATATATTTTTAATATTAATAAGTAATTTAAAAGTCTTCTGTCATCTCATTACTGTTCATATTGTACGGGGATCTGTTTTATTTATTACTTACCTAAACCAAATGCTTATAAAAAGTTAAGCATGCTCATATACTTATAACTAACCTACAATCAGTCATTGGAACCTTCAGATTCTGTTGAGATTCTAGCGCATTAAACATCTGAAGACACCAATAATACACTCGTTTATAATTTAGGGTTAATAATAATTGTCGTTTGATATACTCTATACTTGTTCATGCACTCGCGATGTCGTCTCGTTTTGTTCAATTGGTTAGAAAGAGATAACGCTACAATCCAATATAGGGCTACTCGTTTCTAACATAAACATTTAAATTCGATTATACTTTGCTTTCGATATAAAATATAATCTTTTGAACACCAAAGTTGTTTCGAAAGCAAAGTATGATAAATTCGAACACATAATATACCCTTGTGTAACTCTATCCGTCTCTTCAACTAGAGTATTCTTTTCTACATTATGACTCATTTATTTGATACTTGCTCTAAGCACCTGTTGGGTGGTAACACCTCCCCTGCCTTTAGAAGCTTGCGTAGGCCGCATGAACCCTGAGGTTCTAGGGACGGTCTTAATCGGCGGCCTCGCAGTCCCCACCGAGCTACCAGAAGAAGAAGACCTCGACGCTGGCATTCTAGATACAGCTTTCGGCACCGGCTTAGGCGCAGCCTTCACGGGAGCTGGAGCTCGCTTTACAGTAGCCACTGACGCCGAACTGTTCAGGGAACTTCTAGAAGAACGCAGCGAAGCCCGCGAGGTGGACCTTTCAACCCTCAAAGAGCTCGTTCGCTTCGGAACAACGCTACGTTTTGGATCCAGAGGCGTCCTGGGGGGCGTTCTGGTCTCTTTGGTGGATATTCTCTTTGGAGGATCTGGTTTTGTTTTAGGGACGGGGGAATCACATTCTATGTTGCATCCTGATGAAGCACCTTGAGAAGCACTCTCGGAGTTCAAGCTCTGGGTTTCTTCAAAGCCTTCGTCGTTGAGTTCATGTTCGCTTTTCACTTTAGACATCCGAGGAGACGTTGTCCGTTCGGAAGGCTTATCAGGCTTCGCGCTCATCGACTTTCTATAGGCGTTCCTAGACCAAACACCGGTCGGAGTTTCGGTAGGGGACTTCAACTCTCTTATTGCTTTCTGGACATCCTCCTGGTTGATCGAAGTCTGTCGCCTCATCCTCGCGTAAGAGGGCTTATTTTCTTTGGTCGTGGTGCTTTGGCTTTTAAGTCTATCCTGCCAGCGCTTCAGCCTGTTCTCCTTTTCGTCTTTCACTACTACGCCCGCTGGCTTGGCTACTTCTTTCGGAGTTTCCACTGTGTACGAGGCTTGAATATCTAATTTAGACGGTCTAATGACTTGCGTCTCGGCCACCAGCTCGGCCGGTGGCTCGGGTTTCTTCTCGTCTTCTGGTGAGCTAGAATCGGCGTTTTTCTTGTAGCGTCTCGTTCTTCTCGCAGCCGAGAATCTATCGAACTGGCCGTCGCCCAGAATTTCTTGACAGAGATCTCTCATCTCCGCCGAAGCTTTTTCGCTACCTGCATTTGTCTTGGGCGACGCAGGTTGGAATCTCCTACAGGGTTCTCTCTCGGGAGGCGGGTTGAACATTTTGCGCTGCACGGGCGGTGTTTCTATATTGTCCGCGTCTATCTCCCTGTCGGTCCGTTCTTGTTTGGCGTCCTGTACGCCGGTGACCTGTATCTCGGGCAGCTTGCGCTTGTCTTCCTCGGAGATGGCGAGCAGGGGCGGCGCGGGCTCTATATACTGGCGGGAGCGCTGCCTCCTCAGGCGACGCATTTCCTCATTCTCCTCAGTCTTTCTCCACGGTAGCCTGTCCTTGGTCCGCGGTTGCACATCTGTAAGCAACAATGATGACGTTTTATATTAACAGTGATTGCTTCGTTCGCGCGGAATCCTAGAGTTGGTGTATTTGCACCGCCCTGTCAGGACAGAAAACACATAGAAAAAACATAAAAAAATTTTTACCCGACTACACTAGCGAGAGGGTAGTGAATGTTATTCCAGTGTAAAAGTCCCGTCAAAATCGGTTCAGCCGTTCCGGAGATTAGCGGGAACAAACAGACAGACAGACAGACAAAGAAAAATTAAATTGTGTTTTTGTTATTGGTACCCAATATACATTCATACCCATTTAGTAAAAACTTGTTATTTTGACATTACAAACAGACACTTCAATTTTATTTATTTGTATAGAATATAGATTGGTTAACAGTATGTGTAGATGCAGATGCACCTCCCTGAAAATAATCCTGGCGGGGCGGCCATGACAGGTACTCACCCTCCACAGCCTCCAGGACCCGCGCCAGCTCGCAGTCCGGCGGCACCGGCCGCGCCAGGTACTCACCCTCGACGGCCTCCAGGGCCCGCGCCAGCTCGCAGTCCGCCAGGTACTCACCCTCGACGGCCTCCAGGGCCCGCGCCAGCTCGCAGTCCGCCAGGTACTCACCCTCGACGGCCTCCAGGGCCCGCGCCAGCTCGCAGTCCGCCAGGTACTCACCCTCGACGGCCTCCAGGGCCCGCACCAGCTCGCAGTCCGGCGGCACCGGCCGCGCCAGGTACTCACCCTCGACGGCCTCCAGGGCCCGCGCCAGCTCGCAGTCCGGCGGCACCGGCCGCGCCAGGTACTCACCCTCGACGGCCTCCAGGGCCCGCGCCAGCTCGCAGTCCGGCGGCACCGGCCGCGCCAGGTACTCACCCTCGACGGCCTCCAGGGCCCGCGCCAGCTCGCAGTCCGCCAGGTACTCACCCTCGACGGCCTCCAGGGCCCGCGCCAGCTCGCAGTCCGCCAGGTACTCACCCTCGACGGCCTCCAGGGCCCGCGCCAGCTCGCAGTCCGCCAGGTACTCACCCTCGACGGCCTCCAGGGCCCGCGCCAGCTCGCAGTCCGCCAGGTACTCACCCTCGACGGCCTCCAGGGCCCGCGCCAGCTCGCAGTCCGCCAGGTACTCACCCTCGACGGCCTCCAGGGCCCGCGCCAGCTCGCAGTCCGCCAGGTACTCACCCTCGACGGCCTCCAGGGCCCGCGCCAGCTCGCAGTCCGCCAGGTACTCACCCTCGACGGCCTCCAGGGCCCGCGCCAGCTCGCAGTCCGCCAGGTACTCACCCTCGACGGCCTCCAGGGCCCGCACCAGCTCGCAGTCCGGCAGCACCGCGCGCGCCGGTCTCCACTCGGCGCCAGCGGCGCTGATGCCGGTGCCGGTACCGGTACCGCCTCCGCCGGCCTCGCTCTCTGGGGGAGGACACAGCAAACGTTCACGTGGAATGTTCTAGCTCGTAAAACTTAGGTAGCATTATAGTAGAACTAGCTGTGCCCGTGACTTCATTCGCGTAGATGTCGGAAAATATTTATTTATTTATTTTAATCTTTATTGTATACTTAAAACAGTACAAAGGTCGAACTTAATGCAACAAGACATTCTCTACCAGTCAACCGAACGGAAAGTAAAAAAAAATATTTGGCCGGGAATTTAATGTGACGGAAAATAACAATATGTTTTGGCGTAACTTTCTTTATTAGCCGTTTACGCAACGCACGCAACGAAAGCTCTGAAAAGGAATATTTTTTCCCGTTTTTGCAACATTTTTCATTAATGCTCAGCTCCTATTGGTCGTAGCGTGATGGAAGGCCTATAGCCTTTCTCGATAAATAGACTATCCGACACAAAAATGATCTCTCAATTTGAATCACTACTTCCTGTGATCACGCGTTCAACCAAACAAACACACTCTTCAGCTTTATAATATTCGTATATAGACTTAAGCAAACTTTCTATTAACAATGTCGGTGGTACGGCTTAAGTAGTTTGGTAGAGCTCATCTACTACTTAATAAATTGATTTAGTAGTCTGAGTGCAAGTATTAACAATAATAACTCTTCATCAGTGTGAGAGCGTTGTCTATTTCGTGAAATATGCAATTTTGTGATCGACTAGTCGCGTGATGAATCCGACAACGCTGTACGTATGGTATGGAGCAGCGCTGGCGCATTGTATACAACAAGACGTCCGCTACAGTAAATCAAGATATCGTCTAAAACTTATCAAAGACAATTGACAAAAATAGTTTAGCCCTAGAAATCATTTACAATTAATCACAACACAAGAGCAGCTCTACATCATTATACTGCCTAGATGTGTCGGTCATCTTTGGAACCACAAAGTTAGCTGATGCCCATAATTGATCTTGAAGTACATTAAGACTAGTTGGACAACTAGTCCGTTTAAATCTAACCGGCAACTGATTGACCAATTGCAAGGAATTTTTTGCGTGGTGCGTTGTAACACCGTTTTTCAGAAAAAATCATAAAACTAAATCTGCAAAAAACACTTTGGTTTCACGATTATTTTTACACATCATTCACTATTAAGATCTTAATTAAACCAATCTTTCTTAGTAAATAATTTCACAATGTCAATGTCAAGTCAACGTCACTTTGACAGTTATACGTACTTTTGATCATTGTGCATAGACAAAACTGAATAAAATAAAGTTCACGTTTATCCTGACGAAGTCTACAAAGATTTTTTTATTTATAAATCGCGTGGTGGACACGGGATCAGATGGTTGATTTTTCGAAAATTTTATATTTGCTTGAGTGTGTAAGTGGGGCGCGTCATTCCAACGTAGACGAGTTCTAATAGTATTTCAGAAAGATGGTGGTAGAACTGAAATTAGTGCCTGGTAGACCTAGTCTGGTGGTGGTTAACTTAAGAGGGCACAGTACCTACTACGAATTATTGCTTAAAGTGGCCACTTTTAGCAAAAATTCGGATTATGATTATTCCTATACATTTAATCTATGCTTGAATAGCTCAAAAATCTGAAATATCTGTATTGAGTAGTTGACTGATCTATTTTTGTAGAAACGTCTTTAACTTATCATAATTAATAAAAAACGAATGGCGGCGCTAGTAGTAGGTACTGTGGCCCCTTAAGTCAGACATATAGATAAACTTTATTGTACACACATAACACCAAAACGTCTTAGATGTGTTCAAATTAGATAAATTGACTGGTAGATAATGCCTTTGGCATTAAGTCCGCTCTGTACACAAATTTTACTGGAAGATTAAAAAAATAAAATAAAAATAATTTGTCAATGACTGACCGGAGTCGTTTTCCAAGGAGCGCCGGTTGGCCTGCAGGCGGCGCGCTCGCTCGCGCAGTTCGGCGTCTCGCTTCTCCTCCTGGCTGTTCGCGCGCAGCCACGACTCGATCTTCTGACGCCACTCTCTATGTAAACATGTTAACGCTGGTTAGAGTAAGCCTGTTTTTTTACTGTAGCATCTATTAAATTACTTTGATGAGTAATTTAACAAAAAATTAAAATTATGCATAATTGTATAATGATTACGTAGGTAGGTACTTATGTATGTGTAAGCATTCGTTTATTTGTCAATATAACCGATACGATACAAATATAACCAAATATCGAATAATTATTTAAGTATTATGGTTCAAATACTTATTCGAGTTTGATTTAAGTTCCCGACTTCTCTTACTTTGTGACCAAGGACATTTGTCAAAAAATAAATAAAAAGAAAAGTAAAGAGGTAAGTTTAAAGTGTTGTTACTCTTAGGCAATTCATAGAATAAGTGGCTAGTTTTATTTGCCTCGTAAATGAAATTCATGACGTGTCTATTTTTTCGTACAACTTAAGGTATTTCTTACCATTTCAACGTCTGCAAGTATTATTGTCCCCAGAGTCAAAAGCGTCATTGCAGTCCCGAGAACTATGGTGAGTGCCCAAATGGAAGTGGAAGAAAGCTTCACTAGCCCCATAATCATGATCGCCCAAAATTATATTAAAATCGCGTTACTGATATAAAACTTGCTCCTTTTATCTACTTGAGAAGAAATTTCTATCGACAATAGTGTACGTTGAATTTCAATGGGGGGTGTCCGGACCCCAAGCCTCCCTCCTTACCTACGCCAATGCACTCATATAATAGGCCAGATGAATGAAAAAAAATTATTGCTTTAATAGAAGCTCATTCATATAATAAACAGAAACAAAAAATCGGTTTTCGAATAACTATAAAAACAACCAAGATATAAGGTATTAAAGATTTTTCTCCATCTCTTTCTAGCAAAACGGCATTTTACATGGAGTTTATATGGCCGTACTCAACGATGACGTCACGGTTGATGTCGGATCTCTCTGTCTAATAGCTTCAAAATTAACAGCTTAAAATGCTTGTATCTTACGTATTTCTAGGCCGATTTTAATTCTAATTTCACATGTGTACGGTATGTTTACCATACATGTGGACATTGCATCTTTTTCTACGCTAGTTCAATATTTTATGTCGAGATGTGAAAATTTGAATTCAGTCATCATCCCAATTGACTTATATAGAGGTAACAACAGTAAAATGACTGACTTGGGTGGTTGGGCGGGCGGGTCCGGCGGCGGCGTGGGGTCCGGGGGCGGCGGCGGCGGCGCGGGGTCCGGCGCGCGCGGCGACGGCGCCCGCTCCCGGTCCGGCGCGCGCCGCGTGGACCCGCGCCGCGACCACGACCGGTCTGCGACACGCAATACCACGTTAAAATAACATTTAAAATACCACGTTACAATAAAGTTTTAAACTTTTTTTTCTCACAAGCAATTTTATAATCTCAGCAAGAAATGCCCACTGTTGGATTGGCAACCCCGCAAATAGGCCCCCCGCGAGGCAAACAATCTGGCAAAACCGCGGGAAGCCACCGGATGCGAGAAACGCAAGAACCGATCGATTTTGAGATCCCTAGTTTATATCCGACTACTATCGTAAGTGTTTTTATTCAACTTTACAGTACAGCTACTGGAAATGTTCCACTCAATATTTTCATGAGAATTTTGGTTCTTGAACGAAAAAATTTACCACCTGAGAGTCAACAATCAGCTTGCGATCATTTGAGTAGTTGTACTATAAAGTTGGAAAAATGCACTTACTATAGAATGCAATAGGTGATAATGACGCTTTGTAAATTTTGGCATTTATACTTAATGCATCCGGAAAAATGGTCGTCTCTCGGCTGTAATGATGATAATAACTTTTGTTAACATTTGACTGACCTAGACTGCCCCAATTGTTACGCTCGCGTAAGTCGGGTTGCCGAAGTAGTTCTAGCAACCCGTCTTCTGCGCCCGCACCGCGGCTGCGACGTCGTAGACTGCCAGTCGGTGTCACGTCTACGAACAAGCAGTTTCAATAATTCAAAATCAGAAAATTCCCATGTCTCTATCCTTACCAACATTAGTACTGTTATCGATGTGAGTTAAGTGTGATAACATGTTTGTACTTCTATCTAGCCATGTAGCAATTGGAATTATTCTATAACACGAATAATTGACGAACTTTCTCCCTTATGTTCTTTTAAAAAAGATTTGTCAAATTTGTCTAAGATGACTTTAAATTCGTGTTGTTTTTAAAGACTTTAGTGCATTTTGGCTTTATAATATAGTTGAGCAATATAAATCCGTAGTAATGTATGGAATATTTTATAATCTCTTCCATGTACCAAAAAATGTTACTTGGATGATTTATTTTTATTTATTTATTATTTATTTATTTATTCGGGTTAACAACAGCTCATAATTATAAAAAAATTATTTATTTTATTTAAATAAAAAAAAAATTAATTGTAAATGGCTGTGAAGCTTATGTGTCATTTATTTTTATACAAAAATACATATTTTCAAACCTGGCGACGGTGATGCATCATGCGACTTCCTAAGGGATCTTCTACCAAGTCCATTCCTTATATCAAGTAAGAGGGACTCCATTAGGGACTCGCACTCGGACACGGGAGTACTGCATACGCTGCCACCTATTAATAAAACAAACGATAGCTAACGATAACGATACTATCATAAAACTAAACTAAGAAAAAAATGAAAAGGCAAAGAAAAATGTTCCCGTATGCTTTATCATATTATTCCTTCCTCCGTGCAAGTTGCACCCAAGTAAGCGGAGGTCGAGCCCTGCCAAATTGCCTTAGTTAATCATTTTATCATTAGAAGATGGGAACTAAGAGCGTTCTCGTTGTCTTCTAACGCTCTCTGCAATGTTCACTTCGTTTTTGGATTCTCCCATCATCCTAGGAGCCGTATGGGAGGAAACTACCCATGCCGAAGGTAACGTACCGGTGAGCAGCCTGGCGGCGTGATGGTCGCGAGCGCGGCGGCGGGCCGCGGCCTGCTCCTCGTGCGCGCGGCGCCGCGCGTTGTCGCCCGCCGCCGCGCGGAACTTGCTGCAGAACGACACGAACGTCTGCAGGACACATGGTTTTTTTATATATACGAGTATTATATTATATACTTCTACCTCCGACGTGATCGGAGCCGATTTTAACTCTTTATTTATTTGTGTACCGATTTTTTAATATAAGTTTTACCTATATTATGAGATGGTTTTGTTACTTAATTATATTTGTAATTATTGAATTTTAATTTTATTTCACCAAAGTTGTTAGCCTTAATATTTTTATTTTTATTTTTGTGTTTTATTTCTGTTTCTTAATTATTTTCGACTGAGACGCTGTGTATAATCAATGTATAATCTTCATCAGGTTTTATTTCTCTTAATTGTTTTATTTACTACGTCTTTGCAATATTGGAGAAATCTATCCCTGTGTTTGCTAGTCATTATAATATCTGGAATATTGCTTTGTATGACTTTTCGATCTATGCAACACATGGGTTACATCACCACTGGTTATCGAACAAAAATAATGTTTGTTGCATACTGGTTTCATTGTTTACATTTTGTCTAACGCCATTCTGAATATAGTATAGGTAGGTTTGAGTTCTTTGTCACGTAGACAAATCATGGCTTGGGTTACAGATAATAATACATTTTATTCAGTGGCTTTATCATATTATGTTTTGGTAGTCATGCTAGAGGGCTGACTGATTTACTGATTACTACCGGTAACTGCTTTTTGAGTTATACAGAAGTTCTCTGTTCTAAGTGTACTTTAATAGATACATTACATCTGTGTCAAGAAAATCTTCTTTCAGCATTTGTCAAGTTATTAAATTTTTTTAAAATATTAATACCATTTTTTGTTTCTACAGATTGATTGTGGACCTTTTTGGGGAAAATAGTCTACCTTAAAACAGTCTTCCAGCTTGAAAGAAACAGGATCTTCACAGAAGAATTCAGCCAACTGTTTCCTCATGCTCTCGACTTCTTCCATATCTTTGTTCAGAGCTGACACTTCCTGTTCCGCCACCTGCATCAAATGATTCAAACGACGATTGACACTTAATATTTATCGTTTTTTTTGTGAGAGTGCGCAATTGATATTTTTAGTTTGTTAACGGTACCTGTAAGAAGTCTCCCATTTGATCCCTAATATCCTGTTGCGTGCTTGGCAGCTGGATCTCTTTCTTCAATAACTCGATCCTGTGGCTCAAGGTCTTGATTTCATTGTGCAGTTGCTCTACGCTTGCCTTCGATGCCTCCTCTAAGACTCTCGTGTCGTCCGCGAAGTGTATCAGCTCCTTGTTCTTGCGTTCGGCTTGCTGGGAAAATCCAAAGGTTAGGTAATTATTCTTTCTATGAATACATTGTTAGGTAATTTTTGAGGTGGATGGATATAACCTGCTAATGTGAAAAAAATTCGGAGGTCATACTTAATGAGCATGTCTTAGGCATTTGATGTGGGTAGTTGTGGTGTACTCGCAGTCTAAGAAGGTGATACTACGTAGTAGTACTGCATTATTAGGTCAAAGTAAACTGACATTTCCCTAACTTTTGATTGCCTACGTCCAAAATCTCAAAGCTCTAATAGTAGATTATAAAATAAGTGAAAAAAATGGAAATTTAATTAGTTGGAACCCGAGAATAGCAAAGGATTCTTGATTTTAATCCCGAGCGGAGTAGAATCCTAAGCAGAGCGAGGGATACAAAGACCGAAATGAAATTATCTTTTTCACGAGTTGTGTAGGTACCTTTTCTACTTTTTAGCATTGATTGCGAGAAAATAAATGCTGGTATAGTATTTATAATCGTAACATTTTATTGTATAATCGGTATTAAGAAAACAAAGCACAAAGAACAAACATTAAATTATAAACGTAACAGTGTTCCTACAAAAAGTTTGTAAACGCTGCCTAAACTCGGACACTGTTTAAACATCACGCTGTCTCTATTCTTATGAAACAAATAAAAAGCATAATGAGTAGCTTGAGACAACGTATTAAAACTTTTTGTAGTAGCACCGTAGAAATTAATTGTGAAATTAGACAAGTTTTCGAAATTCAGTGTTACATTATTATTTCATTTTGAAAGTCTGTATCTCTGTCTCTGTATTTTGTGGTTAACACGATAACTGATAGAAAACATTAGAAAAGTACTGACTAAAATTGGCGGTTTTTTTATTGTTTATATCTATGGAATAACTCCATTTAGCCAGCCAGTGGGTAATTTAAGCGCGATTTTTTTTTCATAATTCATGCTTGTTACTACAGAAGAGACGTGTAAGTTTTTTTTATTATTATTCTTTACTAAAGTTCAATACAACATAAACTCTTTCGAGTTTTTCTGTGTACCAGTGAGCCCGTTATCTACTTATACTAATATTATAAAGAGGAAAGATTTGATTGTTTGTTTGTTTGTATTGAATAGGCTTCGAAACTATACTGAACCGATTTTGATGAAAGTTGGTATAGTTATAGTTCGAGATCAGGGGAAGGACACAGGGTAATTTTCCTACGGGAAAATATAAAATTCCCACGGGAAAATATAAAATTCCCACGGGAAAACAAAAATAACGCGGACAAAGACGCGAGCGGAAAGCCAGTGTAGGTATATAAAAATATCACTTTTTGCAAACATACTTATAACATAAGCTTGCAAGTAATAAATTTTACGTCTATAATTATAATAAAAATTAGAAAATATGCAGTGTATGGAGTAGTGAGAAGCAGTGGGCAGCGGCAGGCGGATAGGTACTCACCATCGCGACGTAGTGCATGAGCGTGACGCCCGGCTTGTTGGCGCGCATGTCCAGCTTGGCGAGCGACGCCAGCCGCACGCCGGCCGCGCCGCCCGCGTACCCGCCCGCGTTCAGGAAGTTGCCCGCGATCAGCGCGATGTACAGCACCTCCTGGCCGGGTCACTCATCATTGTGATCATTCACTTTCACGCGAGACGCCTATACCACGGTACTAATAGGTATATTACCGGTAGCTATACTTTTGAATGTAGGCAGGCACCCACGACAATCACTACATCGGAAATTATGTGAGTTCGTGATTGATAGATTTCGGGTGATGCTGACTACCAACATCAGCCATTATGCTGGCATAAGAGTTGGTGGGGAAACAAAATAGTAATTTAGTCGTGGTTAGGACTAAGGACACTTTGTTTTGTCATATATAAGTTTAGATCTTTTGTATTCAGAATGCTTGAATTCACTATTAATGAACGCTGGCTGTCTATAAGTAAAATTTATTTTTAAAAAAGAAACAAAAATAATGTTTACCAAAAATACATACTTTGAAAATATAGACAGAAAAACGACGAAAACTTAAAAAAATTAAGCCTAAAATATTCAAAAATTGTATATAATAAATAAATCTAAAATAATAATCATTAAATCAAAGCAAATTATTACTAACAAAAAAAAATACAATTTCCTATGAAATGCATTTGACCAGAAAACGAGGTCATATTACCTGTAAAGCCCTTGACGACATCAGATCGTCTCCCGCCACCAGTATGGCGTTGATGGCACTCTCGAGGTAACCGGCTGTGGAAGACCATTCCTCCTTTAGCAGCATACATTCTATCCTCAATTTGTAACTGTAAAATAAATAAGGTGATTATTGCTCAAACATTGGTAAGGTAAATCGATAGTGTAATTGCTATGACATTAATGAATGCTATGGCAAATTTTACATGTAATGGTTAGAAGAAATTTCGTTCGCGTAACGCAAGTAAAAACCCATCCACAAACATTCGTATCAACGCGAGTGTACCCTTAATATAGTTTATTTAAAATCTTTTTCCATTTATTACTTCTGTTTTTCAACATCTCGAAAACATTTTCCAGTTCACAGTTTAAATTAAGTCTTACTTAGGCAGTTGGATGAGCTGCAGCAAGAACTTCTCAGCGTTGCCAAGCTTCGTGACGTCGCCGGAGAACACTTTCAGCATCTCGCACTCGTCTATCTCGGGCAGGATCTTGAGGAGGCCCCTCAGCTTTTCAGCGCCAATGTCGTCGTGAGAGCCCTCGCGGATCAGCTGGATTATGTCTTCGTTGGAACTGAACGGATAAGGTGGTTAGTTGGCGGATTATCATTATTAGAAGCATAATTATTTCCAGGTAGGAGACTCAGTAGTACCTCTGTCTTATCTATTTCTAGCGCAAAGCAACGGTGCTTGTACTGGGTTCCGTTTTAGGTCCAAATTATTGGAAACTGTGCTGTGCTTACTTTTGACGTTTTAAGCGATTTTTGTAAAACTGGGGTACAAATGAAAAATGTATTTTTGCAATTTTCTATGCAATAAAAATACACGTCGATTGGTAAATCTTTTATGTCATTTATTGTTGTATTTCCCGATTCACAGTTCGAAAACGGGAAAGTAGCCTTAAGTGAACCTATCAATGGAGTGAAGGCTAACGCCCTTAAAATATGATCACGCTTACCTTCGAAATTGCTTCAAAAAGATGTTGACGTTCAGGCTTCTCTTGCCGTCCAATAGCGTTATTTCTGACGACTCCTTCCTGGGCTTCCGTTCCCCTGAGGAATCGCAGATGGGGCTTCTACCCAGCCTTGGGGAAGACCCTGCTGAGCCAGTTGGCTGAATCTGATCAAAATGAGCGTATTATATTTTAGAGATAATAAATTAATAAAATTTTCGAATGTTAATGGTAATATAATTTTGCGATGGTGTAGAGAGAGGAAGACTAACTGGAGTAAATAGAAAAGTTAACGAGAAATTTTATTGACCAAATAGGAAAACATTACAAAGGTCTGAAAATATTCTGAATAATGCTATGGCGGATGCAGGTCACCAATATCCTAAGTATAATGAACGACCAAGCACGAGAGGCTATGGATGGCAAGACAATATATTGTTACCGACTACAAGAATATGCTGTTACCGACTCTAAGATTGCTGTTATCGACTCGGAGACTGTGCTGTCATGGCTAAAGCAGTGGACAAGACTCTTGGAGGAGCCGCACCGACACTTGGGCTCACTTCTTGTCTCTCAACGGCGGCGATCACGGAATCTCGGTTATCACGGAATTATCGCGCAGAGTTATAATAATTAGTAGTGCTATTTTTGTCTTCTTTATTTTGATCAGTAATTAAATAATTGTGTGTGTGACCACTAGTTTCTTTTTAAAAAATTAACCTAGCCTCTGATATTTAAGAATTTTATACACATTTATCTATTTCTCTAATGTGGTGTATAATTCTATTGTCATGAAAATATTCATCATCACTGCTCATGCTTCATGCACATTGGATGCCCACCGAGGGGCTCGGGCCTACCCTAAGTAAGGTTTAGTGAACCACGTTGGCCTAGTGTGGATTGGTCGACTTTACATACACCTTAAAATTTCAGATGTATGCGGGTTGCCTTACGATCTTTTTCTTCACCGTAGGAGCATCGGACAAGTACATACATATATCAAATTCGAACGAAAAACACATTGGTACATTGCAGTCTCGAGCCCCGGACCTCCCGATTAAAAGACCAGTGCCGAGTCCATAGGGCCACAGACGATTGCATGAAAATATTAATAATTATTGATTTTGTGGCTAATTCAATTGTAACTTGAAATGTTAAAGAAATTGAGGACGTCGATCTGGACTTTGATGATGTCAACAGGATATTCTTGGCGCAACAAAATTGCAATACCTAATAGAACCATATTCTAGCAAATAATGATTTTTATTCTTATCATTACCTACATCTAGTTCATGTTTCTGTGGTTTTTCTGCCTATCCAAAGGTAGATGTGATGATTGTTTTACACTTACCTGCTGACAGAACAGGCCTTCGATCTCTCCCCAGTCTAGTTCTGTCTTCGGAGAATGCTTGTGGCTGGTAGCCACTATCGACCAGATGTTGTTTTGCCCGATCACCTATATAAAATCATAATTTTATTAAAAACTAGCATATATCTTCTCAGTAATTTTTTCAAAAACATAAAACATTAAAACAAACAAAAAAACTATTTTTAAAACATAATATGGATGCCGCATACATACGATTGTTATTTCAACAAAGCAAAAATACTTCTCTGATTTTTCTTTTTATACCTAGGTAGTTATTTTTTCACATCCGTTGTATATTGTTACTCGTATCATTACGTTTCATTACTTGTATCATTACTCGTATCATTATCTAGCGTTTTCCTTAATCTTTTGGCAATATTTTCTTTTTCTAATTCAAATTCAAATTCAAAAATCTTTATTCAACATAGGCCTTTACAGACACTTATTGACGTCAAAACAAAGCAAAACAATCTAATTTAATGAAATCATATTAACCTTGTATGTGCATACATCCTGAATATACTCAAGATGTCTGCAAATACAAGTAGGAATGAAAAAAAAAAAAGTTGACTCTACACCTGTTCGGAAATTGGGAGAGCCTTCTCGAGAAGAACAGGCAAGAAACTCGAAAGGTCAAATTTTTTTATCTCCTCTTTTAAATCGCCATTTACAATTTTGATTTTGTTACAGGGTCGTCCATTGGAAGCTGACCTCAATGCAAAAGTTTGAGCTCAACTTCCATTACAAGAAGAGATGTGTTAATTCACATTATATAAGCTATTTCTGAGAGAAGTGCGTGAACTTAGCTTATAAATTGCTCTCACTGAATGTTTCTTTGAAACAAAAACGCAGTACATTGTTAAATATTAGAAATGAGAGTTCAAACCCAAGCTTTTTTGTCCGTCATGTAATCAGACACTTTATAATATGCTTTTTTAATAAGTACATCTTTGATTGCAACTTTAAATTTGTTTAAGCTGAGTTCTTGTATACAACTTGGGATTTTATTGTAGAAACGTATACACAGGCCTCTAAAAGAATTATTGATTTTTTGGAGCCTGGTATTTGGTAAAGCTAACATATTCCTTTGTCTAGTATTAACTGAATAAATATCACTATTTTTACAAAACAAATGAATATTTTTACGAACATATATTAGATTCTCATAAATATATTGCGACGCTACTGTCATAATACCAATTTCTTTAAACTTTTCTCGCAAAGAATCTCTCATTTTAAGGTTATAGATGGCTCGAATAGCCCTTTTCTGGAGCACAAAAACGATCTGAATGTCGGCAGCATTTCCCCACAACAAAATGCCATTCTATAAATAGACCTAAGCCATACCTAAGCCCACCAATTATGAATCTTTTAATTTATACGTTTTTAAAACCCTTTTCCTTTTATCGGTTTTTTGATGGCTCTATGCCGTTTGCTATATCTTTCATGACTGGAGTTCTCAGGAAGTCAACATTTTTTTTGTACCTTACAAACTCGCTTTGAGAGCTCGGTTTCGCACAGTGTTCTCTACAGCGTTAGATAATATTTTGTTATTGCTAACTGCTGTGCCGCTGAGATAACATATCTACCGTCTAGAACTGAACACAAGTTCTAGACGGTAGATATGTCATCTAAGCGAGCTTCTTATTGGTTGAATAAATTCAGCATGCCGGTCGACCAAAGTTAGTTTTTATTCAAAATGTTACAAATAAAAGGCAATAACCTGGCTTAGGGTCATTATATCATAAGGGTTGATCTGTTGAAGCTAACGAAATAATTTTAAGATTTAGCTACAGTTCACAAAGAAAGAAAGTTAAATAGTTTATATTCGGCGATACATTTACATGGACACAAAAAGAAGTAGAAAGATACATAAAGATAGATGATTGCCACGGAAAGGAGCATTTTCTCAGTATAATGAGGTGTCACAGAGACTCCTTGATGCTAGTCCTCCGTCACTGACCTTGTTGTTGGGTATTTTGTTCCAGTTGATGGTCTTCATCTTGGCGCGGGGAAGCGGCGTCTCCTGCTGCGGCAGCCGGACGTCCGGGGTGGGGGAGGGCGCGGACGGTGTAGGGGAGGGGGCGGACAGCGGCGGGGGCAGGGGCGCCGGCGGCGGCGGAGGGGGCGCACCGGCCGCGGGGGGAGGGGGAGCCAATGGTGCGGGTGGTGGGGGCGCCGTTGGCGGAGGGGGTGGGGGTGCCACTGTGAAATATATTACTTGTGAATTGATCAATGCTGATACATACATAGGTGTCATAAAATCTTACATAAATAAATAGGTGTTATAAATCTATAAACAAGATTACTTTTTTATCAACCCGGAAAGTTTAAGGGACGCTTCAGGACACATCCATTAATTTATAAAAAAAAACTTTAAAAATACTGCAACTAGTGTTGTATTTTTTGGATATTGTAGTAAAATTAATAGACAATTAAATAGATAGGCGAATTATTTCTTTATTAATATTTAATTAAATCATTCTACTACCCTGTTCTGAAGCGTCCCTAAAATTTTCCAGGGTGATAAAAAAGTAATATTTAAGGCATCTTAGGCAACTTGCTGCAGAAAACTTAAACTGGAATATATTTACTCTGAAAAATTACTTCGCATAGACCTACGATTTAAACCTAATAACGTATAGCAGACACACACACACACGGACACACATACACACACGGGCACACAAACGTACACACACCAACGCGCGTGCACTTACACATACGCACACAAGCACACACACGCCGCATACCCGTGAAAGAGATTTAATAACACCCGAATGAAAAGATTTAAATAATATTAATTTTTTGTTCTGTTTCTATTTTTATTTTTAGCCTGTTTTTTTGTTGTTGTTTCCATTCTGTTAATAAGCCCTCACACGTATCGCATGCGTATGATCTCAGGGAGGAGGAAGTGGCCGAAAAACAGCGCTGAGCGATATCTCGGTCTCGTCAGCACAAGCTGAGCCACTTCATTTTGCCTTTAAGTAGTTTTAATTATTAAATTATTGCCTGTGTTATGTTAAACATTAATTTACAAATTTATGTTTAACATAACTCAGATAAACATTTAAAGTTTACAATTTTAAAGACTAAATGATTTTTATTATTATTATACATTTATTTCAAAAAGTATCTTAAATTTAAGTTTTTACAAAACATATATATAAAAACACTCCAGTCCACTGGCAGCGGAGCACGGCCCAAGCTACCGGTGGTTAGGGCTACAGGGAGAGGAATCTCCGGACAATACGTGCCGTGTCAAGAATTACCGCCTTCTGTATCTGGCCCTTGATCCACCCGTAAAGCGAGAGCCTCTTCAGATGTCGGTCGAGAGTCGAGACTCTTCGCTATTAAACCGTTCGCAGAAACAACTATCGAAACAATGATCGTCGAGTCAATATCCCACATGGCGGTTATCTCGTGAGCCACAAGGTACTTTTTTTTTATTCGTAAGGAAACAAACGGTTACATACAAAAACATTGTACAAGTTAAGGAAGTACTTAAAAACCTATAGTTCTATAAAAAAAAGTTACTTAAGAGATAATATAGTTCGAGTATGTATAATATATAAAAAAAATAATGGATGAGATAAACAACGAGAAAGTACAAATAACAATAATATAATAAAAGTATTCATCTCCCTTAACTTAGGTATAACAAGAAAACAATTACACACATTTCATGATTAATTCATTGGACAGAATTTTTATTGATTCTTTCTTTTCAAGCTGAAGACTTTATATTCAAGCTGAAGATATCAACCTCATGCAGCTTATCATCATAAATTTTACAGGAACGTCTAATGAAAGTATTTCTTCCGTAACAAGTATTTGCGACTGGATATGAGAAAAGATTCTTTTTTCGACATGACCTTCCACGCGCTCTGGGAACATGGAAAGAAATGCGTTGTAAAAGTTTAGGAGCATCGATAACATTATTTATTAATTTCTAAAAAAAAGAGACATCGTAGAGATCACTTACTGGCTTTGTCCTACTCAGCTTCATTATTATTATTATTAATCCTGTAAAAACGGCGATCAGCACCCTATTGTTCCCATAAACTTACTGGGCGGCGCGGGCGCAGGCGGCGGCGGGGGCGGCGAAAGCGCGCGCTGCAGGCTCTGCTTGCGGCCCGCGGCGGCGCCGTCGCGATGTTGGCACGTGCACACCATTTTGGCCTGCGACAACGTCACGGATTTATCATCAACGCCCATCATCATGATCACAGCTCATATGCATCCCCACCGAGGGGCACGAGCCTACCCTAACTAGTTAGGACGATTAGGCCTTAGTCAAACCACGCTGGCCCAGTGCGGATTGGTTGACTTCACATACAGGTCTTTGAATAACTTCGCAGGTATATATAAGTTTCCTCGCGATGTTTTCCTTCACCGTAGGAGCGTCAGATAAGTACATATGAAATTCGAAACGAAAAACACATTGGTACATGGCAGGATCGATCGCGGGCCTCCCGATTCTACTCGGAGCACAGTCCAGTGCCGAGGCCACAGCGCCACCGACGCTCTTTTTTCGGGGAACTATTTAGGGACAGGTGGGGCACAATGAAACGAAAAAAGCATTTTTATTTTTAAAGAAAATCTGTGCTTTATATTTTGATTATTTTTTTTAGAACGATCAACAACGGTTCATAATCTACCCAAAAATAAGTTAAAAAATTAACCTTAACCTATAAAAAAATACGTTTTTGCTCAACGACTCTTCTGTTTCAATGAGCCCCAGGTCTGGGGTACAATGAAACGGTGTCTGGGGTACATTGCAACAAGGCTAATAAAGTAAAAAAAAATTAAAATTATATATTCATTCCTGCGTCTCTGTCACCTGCTGCTTTGGTTTTTTTTAACATATCGGTGCAATTTTACTGGACTTGGCATTTTTAGGTCAGCAGCAGTTTGTTAACTTGTACCACATCCTACAAGTTCAACAGCGCTGCTCGCACATCGTTTTACTATGCAAGCCCTTATCTGTCTTTTTCTTACGACTTTTCACCATTATTACTTCAAAATCTGTAAAAAAATTCCAATAATCTATCCCGGGCATATAATAACGGGGTACAATGAACACTGTCTCATAGTACCCCGTTCCATTGCGCCCCACCCCATACAGTATCCGAATCTTTTAAAAATATCTTTTAAATGTTAGGTTATGTTTTTCACTACACATGTTACTGCATTTAGTGCGTAAATCATGCAAGAAAATATAGCATACCTCTTATTGATACTTTTCTTGTGAAATCGAAAATTCTTCGTAACGAAATTCATCTTTGGAGCCCTCAAAGCAATTTTTTTCACATTGAAACTTTGTCGTCGAAGAGTGGTCATATTCCACTGCGCTATCCAATTTGTTCCAATTTGTTGTAAATTACAATAAATATCGTCTTTGTTTTATTGTACCCAGTGTTCCAATGCGCCCCACTTGTCCCTACCCCTTTTTTCGGGGGGAAATGCTTAACCGACCCGTACCCGCCGTTGGCTAGACGGCGAGCGTGTGTGGGGCTCTCCCGGCAGAGTGCCAGGCTTACCCACTAAAACCCTCCGGTTTTCTCCCTACCCTAATGGTCGCGCATGGTAAGGTCCACACTGCGACACCTACCATCGCGCCCGGGCAAGCCCGACCAACTGGTCGGATTATCGCCATGGGGGATTATTATTTACCTCTGGGCTAGAATAATGTTTTAATGACTACAAGGTTGAAACAGATACATTAAAAGTCAAACTCAAAAATTTCGCAATTCATCATGACTGCTTGTAAAGGTTACCTACGTCATACACAAATAGAAACGTAATCCCAGTAGTTTAATAGACCCTGATTTTCTTGTCTTGCATACCTACACCCGTATGCAAACATAAGAAGACAAGAATATCACATGATTCTACGAGGAACTAGGCATCCTCGTGGACCTACTGTAAGACATTATTATCTGCAGTAGGACCACGAGGAACTAGTCTTCCTCGTGGTCCCACTAGTAGGAGAAATTAGTAGGACCACGAGGAAACAGCCGATTCTACGTCTTTATGGAAATTAGAAGAGACTTCACGAGAGGAAGAGACAAGAAATTCGGAAGATCTATTTTATCAAAGGACAAAACAAAACAATATTATCTATTCTGAGACAGAACCCTTATCACAGAATAGATAATAGCCCTTATAAGATCAATTCATTGTCTGTTCGTCTGTCTGTTAAGATCCTTTTTCTCAGGAACGCGTAGTGCCATTATTTCTTAAACATGTTCTTTGCTAAATTTCATGATTCTAAGTCAACGGGAAGTAACCTATAGGTTTTGATTCCCTTGTGAAATCGCAAAATTTTGCGACATAACGATGTGGTATCGCAAAATTATGCGACATAACGTTGTGAAATCGCAAAATTATGTGACATTACGTTGTTATGTCGAACAATTATGTGACTTAACGTTGTGAAGTCGCAAAATTAAGCGACATAACGTTGTGAAACGCAAAATTATGCGAAAAAGACGTTGTAAAATCGCAAAATTATGCGACTTAAACGTTGTGAAATCGCAAAATTATATAATTTTTTCACAGATGAAAGAGCCAAGTATTAATTTGACATTTCCAGATTGATATCTCTACGCGTTCCTAAATGTTTCACAAGAAAAGACCCTTCTCTTGACAGACAGACAGACAGACAGACGAACACAGCTGGACAAAGAATTAATCCTATTAGGATTGCGTTTATTCAGTTTTGAGGTATGGGACCTTAAAAATACGTGTACCTATAATATTCTTTAAAAATCAAAACATAGTCTGGTTCCTTCAAACCTGAATGCTCGGCGCCCTGAGCAGCTTGGCGGCGTCCTCCCTGGTCTCGAGCAGCGTGGCGCGGTGCACCAGCGTCTCGGCCGTGTCCCACACGATGTCGCTCACCGCCTCCTTGGGGTCGATGCGCAGCAGGTGCTGCAGGATGCTCAGGAACGGCACCTCCTGGGGCGTGTCGGCCACCTGGACGAACAACGCATTTCAATACCTCTATAGGTCGAAATGAATAGAAATTTTGTATTGGCATTGTTTTATTTATTTATTCTTTTTGTACAACATGTTAAGGATGTACAGAAGGCGGACTTAATGCCAATGACATTCTATACCAGTCATTGTGTCACTGATCAGTAATTCGCTAATACCAAGCAAGTTTAAGAAGTACAGTCAGTAACCAAGCATAGGAAGTAAGCGCAAGTATTTATTGTAAGCCTAAGAAGCTATTTATTTATTTGTTAATTTTAACAGTTTTCAAACAACGCAAACGACAAAATGTATAACGGTGTATAAAGGTGCTGCTTATTTCGTAAATGAAATTTCTTCCAGCAGATTCACAGAGCAGAGGAGAAATGGCATTAAGTATATTAATAGATTGCTTGCGTATAGAGCAGAAAATGACTAAATAATATAAAAAAAATGATTAATTGTAATCAAATTATCCTTTATAACAAAATAAAAGAATATGTAAATACTTACTTACAACACAAATGTCGTGTATAGAAATTAGTATTCCTACAAGAGCAGCTTGAATGAGCGGATGGTTTAGCAGTCCCCTGCTATGTTAGGTGGAAGCGAATCCCAAAGGCTGACTGCATTAGGTATAAATGAATGGGAAAGGAAATTGTGATTGTGCTGACTATAGCACAAAGTAATAACAGTTCTGTTTACTTTGTGTAGTTAGGAACACTAAGAAGGGATTTAAGATGTGATCTAGAAAGAGCCTAAGACATGTTTAAGTTTATTGAAAAAATATAAGTATTTTCGTTTAAAACAAACCCTTACAACGACACTCTGTTTTTGCCCTGTGCTACTCTCAGCTGAACACTCGAAGACTATACCAACCTGCTTCAAGATTGCGTAGAAGACATCCAGATGCGAGTTCAGGTTGATGCCCCCCGGACCCTGGGCCTCGTCGCTCTCCCGCTGCTCCTCGAACACATCCAGCTGAACGCCCAGGTCGGGGTGACTAGACGCCTCATGTCTGAGAAGTCCAAATGAAAAGACTTTAACCGACTTCAAAAAAGGAGGAGGTTCACAATTCGATTCGTATGTTTTTTTGTGTGTATATTACGCGATACGCCGCCAATAGGCTAGTTGACCCTTTTTTAAAGTAGGGCTTAAAATGTTCATAATTGTTGTATTAGACCATAGCACATGAATATTTTTTTTTTGATGCCTAAAAAGTGCAAAAAATCTATTTTAAATTAAGATTTTCAATTTTGGACCGAAAACACGGTCAGCCATGATAGTCTGTTGATTATCTGTGGCATACATCAAATGACGTCAGTCTTATAGTAAACAAAGCACCGAGGCGAAATAACCTCACAAAAACAATGCTTTTTATTAAATATCACAAAATATAGTAAAACTGTAGTATATGGAACGGGACAATAGAACAGGAATTACCTCTTCAAAGACTCCAGGAAAGCTGTGGCTGTGGATTAGCCGTACCCAGTGATATAGATATGCGAAATAACTCTTGCTTAAAATTGATTAACACTCGCTTAAAGAAATCCTGTAACTATCTACTGAAACTCAAATGTATTTTTGCGAAAATCACATTTATGTAAGTACTATAAATGAATAACTCAATCTATGTAGGTACTTCAGTTTCAACTTAAACAAAATAGAAGTTTTTAGGTTGTATGTAAAATCATTAATTAAATTTTTAATCTTTCAGTTAGAATGAAAACTGACTGCAGCCGACCAACCAAATTTTAACGCCAGACGTAGAGAAAACTTGACCATTATAACTTCATTATAACAATATTGAAATTGTACTTATATTGTTTAGAGCGATACACAAAGAATCTCTTGACCATCAATCTGTCGATTTTCGGAAGATTTGTACTATCTGCTCTCACAAATCCAACATCAATGGTTGATTTTGCTATTAATGCAAATAATTAACGATATTTACACATATAATAACGGAGATTTGGACGATTTTTTGCCAGTTTTAGGAAAGAATAGCGCAAATCGACGAGTTCTTGAATCAAATTTGACATTTCTTTGTTTACTATATGTGTGACGTCACGGCCCTGACCACAGGATATCAAAGCGTTTACGGCGTGAGATAAAAAAAGATTATTTCTAGCATTTTCAAATTAAAATTTTACAGTAATCATTCATTGTTATTTACTAAAATCGGTATATTGTAGAACCTTATGCCAAATACTGTTAGAAATAAACAATATTTTAATAAATTTTGATATGAGTCAACTACCCTATTATGGACCGATTTTCAAAATTCTTTTTGTATTCGATAGTATACTCCAGGGGTGGTCCCAAGGTCACCAAAATTAGGATCTGATGATGGGATCCCATAAAAATCGAGGAAAACCCTTTAATTTTTAGGTGTGTCCAACGTATTTTGTGTGTACTCGTATGTTACGCTATTACTCCGCCAATTCTAGACCGATTTTCAAAATTCTTTTTGTATTCGATAGAGTATAGTTCTGGGATAGTCCCAAGGTCACCAAAGTCGGGATCTGATGATGGGATCCCATTAAAATCGAGCGCAACCTTAATACCAGCTGGTATTAAATTAGGGTTTCTCAATTCACTAAAAAGATTTAATTCACAAAAAAGATAAAAATAAAAATTATTTTCCAAAAAATAAAAAGTTTTTATTTTTTTTTAATATTTTTTTAACAATAAGGTTATACTGTGTCAAGTCTATACGACGTGGTATACTGTTTTAACAACCGTTGTGGCGCTGATAGGTACACCACAGATAATCAGGTATTGATCTGGAGATGCAGACCTTTTCCTGCTTGGTTTGGTTGGTGGTAGTGCTTCCGAGCCAGCCTAGCTTACTACCACCGTCTTACTTAAGTTTGTCGCTAAAATAACAACGTTTATTACTATGTTGTGTTCCAATAAGAGGTAAGATGTCGTTCCTCAGTTGTTCAGGTGTCTAGGTGAGGCTCGCTTCCGTCTTGGCTTTATCATCACTAGCTATAGCTATTAGGTAAAATAGCTTGTTGTAAAGTTGAGTAAAGAATCTTCCGATAACTTACACGAAAAAATTAAAATTCTGCAAAGAAGAGCGATAGTTGACACTTTGCAGTTAGGTTGTAAATAATAGAAGTTTACGATTTGCAAGTCCCTTCCTTTTCACGGGAATATCCGTAGGAAGGCCAACATAAGGTAATATTCAACAGTTAAAACAGAACATTTAAGTCTATTTACTGGGATAACACAAGAAATAATAATGCCGTGGAAACACCATGAAAAGAGACCGTATTGGCAATATTGAAGACTGTGAACATTTGACTAATGCTAATATCATTCTGTACGAAACTACCAAACCTGAATAATGTATAGTCAAATACTGAAATTTAGTAGTATACTGAGATTCCGGGATGCTATGGATTCCGAATTCCCCAATTAAAAGCACTTACAACTTTTTAGAAAGTACTTTGTCTGATACAGCTGTACAAAAGACTTCAATATTCAGACTAGTAGCATGCAAGCTAGGTCTGGCAGGTAACTATACCCCATTATCAACCTCTGTATTCAATGATACCCAATCAACAATAATTACAGCGTTTAGCAATAAAATATGGTGCCCAACATAATAATCTGAACGTAAAACCGGGCACATAATTAAAAATGGACCACGCCACGAGTCAGCCATTATTCACGAGCCTTATTCGGCGCCTGCGCCCACGCACGGCGGCCATTTTTGGACACAGCGGCGGTTAGAATGACCACTGGCAGGGTTTGGCTTCGATGCATCATACGAAAGGAATACTATGGAATTGGTAAGAGGACTGTGTTGATATTTCTCATTAATTTCATGCGAAGATGAGGTTGTTTGTATGGGTTTGTTGTTGTTGAAAATTTACCGATATTTCGTTAATTATGGAACTTCTAGAAATTATCATGTTTATGGATGGTTACCATCTAAAATGTAAGTTTCCACATACAAGTTACGATCTAGTGCTGGTAAACTCAGGAATTCGAGGTTAAGGCTAGGCCAGTTCACGGAATCTATAATTTTACGAATAGACTAGAATTGATTATTGGTTGCATACGAGTAAGTAATAATATGGTGGATTATTGTATAGTTTTATCCCTTTGTAAGGTTAACGAATGAAAACATTTTAAACTGTTTTTTGGAATACTGGATCATTTACTGAATGAAACCATTTACGTTGTTAATGGCATAAAAAGGCCTTATTGTAATTGAAAAATTCCTTTTGAAATAGAAAAATCATATCAATGCTCGATTGGCGCCGTGTACTCTGGTGTTCTCGGGCAATCTCCCATTGGCGATAGCCCAACCAGTCAGGTCGGGCTGGCTCAGGCGCGTGAGTAGTGGTGTCGCATTGTTGACTTTACCACACGCGCCCTAAAGGGCATGGAGAACACCGTGGAGGTTTTAGTGGGTATACCTGGCACTTTGACGGTACACGCCCGCCGTCTAGCAAAAGGTATGGTGCGGTTACGCATTTCCCCTCGAAAAATAGAGGACTTTTTAGAGTTACCAAGTCGTTTCTAGAATTTCGTACCTCAAATGGGGATTGGAGTCGCTCACGTCCGTAGGTTTTACCCTCGAGACCCTACACGTGATCCCCGGGTGGTGCTAATCGAGTGACCAACTTCTGGTGGTAGGGCTTGAAAAACCCGACTGGCTAGCGACCACCGTGCGCATGACGTAAAACCCGTCAAGTGGGCATTTTGTGTCCGCGTTTCGGGATCAGTCATCGCACAGCCAGAGCTTGAGGGGTCGTTGCTGCGATTCGTGTGGTTTGTGTGGGCTTCCGTCGACCCAGTGCCAGGTTGACTGCGTTGACCCTCCGCCCAGGAAGACCCGAAGAAACGGCTGTTCCGCTGGCCGCCCGTGGTACAGTACAGGGGCCCAAGCGGACCTAACCAGTCCGTGAGGCTGCCCCACCATGCCACGCATAATCTCGGGGTGGTCCGTCGTGCCGGTTGGTGACCGGACGGTGGGTCCCGGCGACCACTTCCGGGGGGGTTCGGGGGCCCTTTCGTGCGGAGAGTCAGCGCAAATCAGCTGTCGGCTGTTCCCTGGCGAAACAGGCCTACACACGTTAACTATGCTAATCGCTGCAACGACACCTCAATTTCACACCTCTCACTCCAACAAACATGTCAGCGCACAATATTAGGACTGGTCGTACAGCGGTGCACTATCCCACCAAAACACCACTATTCGAGGTGGGGCTCGCTAACATCCGCGGGCTCCATTCTAACCTCTTGGCTGTCCACCACCATCTCGAGACAGCCCGTCCAGCAATGCTGTTTTTGACAGAGACGCAAATTATCTGCCCGGCCGATACAAGCTACCTTAATTACCCCGGCTACGCTCTTGAGGAGTCCTTCAAGGCAAAGGCAGGTGTTTGCTTGTTCGTCCGGGCGGACGTTTGTTGTCGTCGCCTGCGCTGTTTGGAGGAACCTTCCTTTTCCCTCCTTGTGGTACACGTCGATTTTGGCACTCATTGCAGTGTCTACGTGTGCGTCTATCGTTCCCACCGTGGTGACTTGGAGACAACTCGACTTTTTGAACACCTAAGTCGGGTGGCAGATGACGCGCAGGAGCAATTTGCTTCCGCCGAGCTGGTGTTTTTAGGGGACTTCAATGCTCACCACGAGTTGTGGTTAAGTTCCTCTAAAACTGACCATGCGGGTAGGACTGCCCACGCATTCGCTCTCACGCACGACCTGACACAATTGGTTACCCAGCACACCAGGGTACCAGATATTATCGGTCAAGCGCCCTCTTTGTTGGACCTTCTGCTGACAAATCGCCCCGATGGATATCAGGTGGTGATTCGAGCTCCACTAGGATCTTCAGATCACTGCCTGGTATCCGTCTCAGTGCCTCAGGCGTCGCGACCGTCGCCTGTGGTTGCAGCACGCCGTCTGTGGCACTATGCGTCAGCAGATTGGGACGGTATGCGGGATTATTACGCGTCTGTCCCTTGGTGGCAGCGCTGTTTCAGTGGGATGGATCCGAACTCCTGCGCTACCTCTGTTGCTGACGAGATCAGATTAGGAATGGAATATTATATTCCACATTCCAATCTCGTCAGTAGAGGGAGACGTAACCTCTGGTTCAATCGCGAGTGTGCCTCTGCTGTTGAAAACAAACAGCTAGCTTACCGCGCTTGGATCAGAGGTCGAGCTTCTAGGGATCCCAATACTAACCTACTGAAAACAGCCTATAATAATGCCACCAAGTTGTGTAAGAGGGCTTACATTAGAGCGGATGCTCAGCGCATTGCACAAGTGGGTCAGGAACTGCTAGCGCACCCTACGGGTAGCCGTTCTTTCTGGCGCCTGGCCAAAGCTGTGCAATCAAACTTCTGCCAACCCTCGCTGCCACCGCTGAGACATGCCGATGGCTCACTTGCTCATCAGCCGCAGGAGAAAGCCGACCTCCTGGCAAAACTCTTCGCGGCCCATTCCCGTATCGATGACTGTGGTGCACAACCTCCGACACTGTCCCATTGTGGCAGCACTATGCCCGATATCCGCATCAGACAGCGAGATGTGCGGGCGGAGCTACAGTCGATTGATATTCGAAAAGCAAGTGGACCAGACGGCATTCCTGCGATTGTACTTAAGAAGTGTGCAGCGGAGTTGACTCCGGTCCTGACGCGTCTATACCGTCTGTCGTTCTCTGCTGGTTGTGTGCCGAAATCTTGGAAAGAGGCCAATGTCCAGCCGGTTCCCAAAAAGGGAGATCGTTCTGATCCGGCTAACTATCGCCCTATAGCCGTCACTTCCATTTTGTGTAAAATCATGGAGAGGATCCTTAACACCCAGCTGATCCGTTACCTGGAAGGTCACTCGTTGCTTAATGACCGTCAGTATGGGTTTCGTCCTAAACGGTCAACAGGTGACCTTCTAGCGTTCCTTTTGCACAAATGGGGTGAATCTATCGATAAGCGCGGCGAGTCTGTGGCTATTAGTCTCGACATCGCCAAAGCTTTTGATAGAGTCTGGCACAAGGCTCTCCTTTCCAAGCTTCCGGCATACGGATTGCCCGCTCAGTTCTGTACGTGGATTGCCAGCTTCCTCCACGAGCGTAGAATTCGCGTTGTCGTTGACGGCTGCGCTTCGCGGTTCGTGGCAGTGAATGCTGGTGTTCCACAAGGCTCCGTTCTATCCCCAGCATTGTTTCTTCTGCATATCAATGACATGCTTTCCTTGGGAAGTATACATTGCTATGCAGACGACAGTACAGTGCATGGGGGATATCACGGAAGCTCAGGGGCTGCTCGTGGCAATATTGATAGGGAGAGGCAGAATCTTATCATTGAGCTCAACAGGACGCTGGACCTCATCTCCGAATGGGGTTCCAACAATCTTGTCGAGTTCAATGCTAAGAAAACACAGGTGTGCGCGTTCTCGGCGAAAAGGTCACCTTTCCTCCCCCCTCCTTCTCTTCAGGGCACAACCCTTCACACACAGAGTAACATCACCTTGCTCGGAATGAACATTCGCTGCGATCTGAACCCCAGAGACTACATCGAATCCGTTATAACTGCTGCCTCACGGAAACTCGGTGTCCTAAACAAGGTGCGTAGGTATTTTGCGCCGGACCAACTATGCCTGTTGTATAAAACTCAGGTTAGGTCTTGCGTGGAATATTGCTCGCACCTTTGGGACGGCTCCGCTCAGTACCTCCTCGATGCTCTGGACAGATTGCAGCGTCGCGCTATTCGAATAATTGGCGATGTAGAGGCAACTAACACCCTCGAGCCTCTACAACTTCGTCGTGACATCGCCTCTCTTAGCGCCTTTTACCGAATGTTCCATGGGGAATGCTCTGAGGAGCTCTTTAACCTTATCCCTCCCTCTCCATTCCTTAACAGAAACACGCGTAAGGGCCTTGGGAGTCATCCGTACACTGTGTCCTCCTTTTCACACCGTACCAGGAAATTCCAAGATTCCTTCTTCTGTCGTTCATCCCACACTTGGAATTCTCTACCTGCGCACGTGTTTCCTCCATCCTACAACATGGGTTCCTTCAAAAGAGGTGTGAAAAAGCATCTTTTAGGCCGGCAAGGGGCGGGCAGGTAGGATAGTGGATGTCGTCCCTACTCTATCTGTCAACTCATTTGGGCCTCTTTCACCGCATAACATCAGGCGGGAGGAGGTCATTTGCCGGGCCTTACATAAAAAAAAAAAAAAAAAAAAAATAGAAAAAACGGATCTCTTATAGCGTTACTTCGTTGCCCGTCTGTACGTGTATATGTCGAGACCCCTTTCTTGGGAACGCGTAGAGATATCAAGCTGAAATTTATAACAAAAATATTCTTTCAGCTGTGAAAAATTCATACTTCTAAGTCAACATGATTAAAAGATATGACCGTTTATGTCGCATATTATCGGAAATTTTGCGATTTATTAAGGAATTAAAACCTAAAGGTTGACCTAGAATCATAAAATTGGCAAGAAACAGGATCTTATAGCACCTGTTAAGTAAACAATCTGAAAACCGTAAATAAGTATACATAGTTAGGAACTTATATACTTAGATAAGTTTATGCGCGAATCCATCTCACTAAGGTCGTTTTTTTTTTCAATATTTCTTTTGCTTAAAACTGTGTTTCCTTGTTTCTTTTTTCAGTCTTCAGTTATTTTCTAGATCGTTTCTTCACACTGGAAGCTATACACTAGTCTATTGCGTTAGCGTTTGAGTGACTTTGCGTTTGAGTAAAAAAAAGCGTATCCTCAAAATCGTTTATAGTGTGAATCTGTGTTGATCTGCTGGCTGACTGAATTGATGATGAAAGTGACGCTATATCATAGCGTCACTTTCATCATCAATTCAGTCATTATTAATTTCATTGAATTGAATTGGTATTTATTAATTTCATTCCTATGTGTCACTTACCATTAGATGTAATTAAGAATGAGAGCTTTCCTGTCGTGGAAAGAAAACATAACAATAACCACACATTAAATCAATAACGAACCGAATAAAGAAACTTTTTTTGTATGCTATGTATTTGTGTGCCTACACGTCATTAAAAGTTAGGTTTAAAACTAATTTATTGAGAGGGTCCAAAATTAACAATAAAAAGACTCGAGCGATAAATTGCGACTATTTATTTCTTTGTTTTTGTTGTGGTAATGAAGATTATACGATCCAATAAGCTTTAAATGTTGCATGCAAGATTCATGTTAAGAATACAAATTATCTTTCGATAAGCTTACATTTCTTAGTACTAACATAAAAATATTCAGAAAACACACAGATCCCTATAAATATAAATGATCAATTAATTTGAATTTTACCGGACATTCGCCACACCACATCCCAAATCACATTATACTAACGTATAAATTTATATTAGTTTTAAAAATAATGTAATTTGTTGTTCAGTTGGCTAAATCACATCGTATTCAAATTAGCAACGCAAGACTTTGGATCCGTTGAGATTAGTGATTAATCTCAACGGACCACTGTGGGATAACCTGTTTTCCAATTTGGTGCTCTGATAAGTGATGGTGGGAATCATCGAAAGAATTAGCTTTAAGTAATATAAGGTGTCAGAATTTAAGACGAAGAGAAACATCTTAATTTATTTTGTGACAAAATTAATGGCTCCTAACTTAAAAGGATGCAAGCTAAATTTAGTACTTAATAATAATATTTACTTAGGTAGTAAATAAAGATAAATCTTAATTAGCTCCTGTGCTGTATTTCCCTTAAATTTCCGGAATGGTAAATTGTGTTTTAACAGTCGGGTCGAAGAGAATCTATGTAATCTAAAATCCGATAATTTGGGAGATTGTCATTATAACAATCACACTCATCATTATCTAACTTAGACAGTTGTCATGATAAGTTCACCCTAACACCAGGTTCTTCCTAACATCAGTGGAATACTTTAAGTTAAGTAATCGTACCTACCTGATGTGATCATTATTTTTTATATAAGTAAGTTACAAAATAGGATATCAGCTATTAAAGTAGAATTTTAAAAATGTTATTCTAACGTAATTTCAATAGAAATCTCAGAGTTGTTATTTTTCATCTCTCCGATAAGGAATATTGCTGCTGATATAAGCTTGCAGAAAAATTGCTTTTTGTGAAGAGATGCTACTCGCGGTGATACTATAACGTCTATTTTGTGTACTTTTCATAGGTAGCTTCCGAGCTGCAGTTGTCTCTTTTCTGCTCAGCACATTTGTTCGGACAAAGGAACTGCGACAGCAATACATTTTACAAACACATTTTTGAATTCTCCTACCTTAGTGTCTCCTCACAAACGTCAAAAGTAGTTAATGTAACTCTTTAACCACGCATTGTTTACCCTTATCTGATTTCAGTTATTTATATTAGTTAACGAACAGCTGGTAACGTTCATTCGTCAGTTTTTGTTCCACTTGTTCTAAGCATATCGAATGTTCCGTCCAGTCGAGGAGCATAAAAAATCCACAAAAAATATGTCGAGACAATAAAAATCAATGGACGGGTTTTTTGTCAATGTCAATATTTATAGATTCACGGTTGTTTTATGGTGGCGGCTAAATAAATTGATGTTTATAGGCTTTTGGCAATTTAAATTTAATGCGTAGAGTTTGACGTTCCATCCAACCGTGGCGGACCGTTTATGGAATAGATTGAAAATAAACTTTGTCGGAATTGTTTTCACGAGAATAGTTTGAAGTTCGATAAGTTATTAACCAGCAAATTAACAGTAAATTGGACAGCGAAACATACAACGAGTGCCAAATATATTGATTGTTCATCTATTTATAATCATTTGCAAAAAAATTGCATTGTTCCTATTTTGCATGTTGTTCTTTTAACTCTAATTTATGTATTATCGACTGACATTATTATTTAAGTAAGTAACTGAATTGGAAAATTCCTAAGTATTGTAAGCCTACTGACTTACGGTCAATAAATAAATAAACCAATAATAGTTATTTGTTATACATGAGTGCAAAGTTGCTTTTTAACCGCGTGCTCAACTTTGATTACCAAGCAAGCGAAGTATTCTAAAATTGAATAAAATTGAATTCTAAACACGAGCGCAGCGAGTGATTCAAAAATTAGAATCCTGAGCGTTAGCGAGGGAATCAAAAGAGCGCAAGGTGAAAAATCTTTGCACTCGAGTGCAACACGTAACTTTTCATCCCCCCTCAGCGAGGAAATCAAACAAAAGTCGGTACACCAAGGAGGTTCAGTCAGAGTCTGAGTTTTTAACAAATTTTAAAAAGAAAGTTGTATGATAAATTCGGCACCATGGAGAAGGAAGTAAATAGGTTTAATGATATTTTGAAATCACATACATAGTGCACGGGATGTTCTAAATTCAAATTTACTTTAACCTCAAGCGGATAAAAACGGCTTTGGCGGTCAGATATCGAATAGCAAAAATACTCTTTCCGAGATGGGGGGATGAAAAAAAACATATGCACCTGATTCGGTATGCTTGTTTGAAATCATGTATATTTATAAAAGAACGGTAATTAACATATTATATAGATATGGCTTCTTGTCAATAAATGTATTATAATTATTGTTATTTTATAGTTTAGGAAGAAAAAAATAATTTTCTACCAATGACTGATGAAGATGCTCGCTCATGTAGCCGTTATGTTAAATATTTTTTATTTGGGTATATTTTAAGCATTATACCAGAAGAATTTCAATTTGTAAAACGATATTCAAGACTAGTAAGTGGAACATGTCTGGACAATTTTGCTCATAACATTAAAAAATCAAAGGGTGAAGTTATAGATACAGGACTTTCGGACCACACTGGACAGTTACTGAAATGTCCGGTAAAGAAGTCATGTGCTCTAGAAACATGGTACATTAAGCGTCGTGACCTCAGTGAGGGATGTTTAAGAATATTTAAAGGTTATATAGAAAACTTAACTTTTCACGACACATTAAACTCAGATGATCCAAACGTAGCATATGACTGTTTCTTTGATATTTTTAAATGTATCTATGATCTCTGTTTTCCTTATAAAATCATTAAGAAAAGCTCAAAAATCAAACAAAAATGGATATCTAAAGGTATAAGGACTTGTTGTAAAAAAAAACGAGAACTTCTTTGGCAATTTAGATGTAAAAAAGATAGAGAGGCTAAAACTGCTTACAAAAGATACTCCACAAGACTAAAAAAAATAATCAAACTAACGCAACGTTCACAAAATGACAATTTTATTAGGACATCTAAAAATAAATCTAAAGCTACATGGACAGTAATAAATAATAGTAAAACTATAACGCCTAGAGAACCTATACATAAAATAAAAATAGGCAATACATGCATTACTGACCCCATAGGTATTGCTAATGCTTTTAATAATTATTTTATTGACGATGTTAGAGAAATTAATAATTACAATAATGATAATAATACAATTGACATTGAAAGTAACATTTACTCCATTTTTATGAGCCCTACAACACCTGACCAAGTACTTAATGTTATTAAGTCACTAAAAAACACAAAAAGTGTTGGTTTTGATGACATATGTACCAAAGTAATAAAATATGTTGGCAATCTTATCGCATCACCTTTGAGTCACATAATAAACTTATGTTTTTCTACCGGCATATATCCAAATAATTTAAAAACTGCTATTGTCAAACCACTTTTTAAAAAGGGGGACAAAGAATTGACCAAAAACTATCGTCCAATAGCCTTATTGTCAGTATTTTCAAAAATTTTTGAAAAAGTGCTTCATAATGTTCTTTACAATTTTCTAGAAAAACATAAAATACTAACTAAAGAGCAAAAAGGTTTCCGACAGCACACTACTATAAATACTGCCATTTATGAACTCGTGAGAAGAGCGCTAGATACTTTAGACAGAAGAATACCATCATGCGCTGTCTATATGGATATGACAAAAGCATTTGATCACGTGAATCATAAAATATTAATAGAAAAACTAAGTCGCTATGGCATACGTGGCAATGCACTAGAATTGTTAACATCCTACCTACAAGACAGATATCAATATACTGAGCTTACACAAGTCTGTTTGAATAGTAAAAAAGAATTGAAATTTAAGTCTAAAAGAAGGCAGATTACATGTGGGGTGCCACAAGGTAGTGTATTGGGACCTTTACTATTCATCATTTACATTAACGATATAGTTAAATCAATCAAACACCCCATGATACTTTTTGCTGATGATAGTACTATCTTTATAGAGTGCACCGATGGTAATTACACAAATTACGAAAATGACATAAATAAGACTTTAAATGATATTATTAAATGGCTAAGACAGAATACATTAAAAGTTAACTTAGAAAAGACAAATATAATGCATTTTACTCAAAAAAAAGTTTGTCCTAACTTAAAAATTGATTATGAAGGTAATGAAATAGAAAAAACTGAGGATACAAAATTTCTTGGTATCTACATAGATAGCAATATGTCATGGGAATCTCATTCCATTGAAGTTTGTAAAAAAATTTACAAATTCTCATTTGCACTTTACAAATTAGCTAAAACTTCTAATCGAAATACAGTCTTGACAGCTTATCATGGTTTTGTTGCGTCAACTCTTCGTTATGGCGTAATATTTTGGGGCAACTCTACCTACAGAGAAATATTACTAAGGGCCCAAAAACGATGTATTAGGGCTATATGTGGTCTAAAACCCGTGGAAACTTGTAAGCCACATTTCAAATCGCTGAATTTATTAACATTACCATGTATATATATTTTGGAATTGTGTATATTCGTAAAGTCTAATCCAGACTTATTTAGAAAAAAAGATCATGTACCTAACCTTCGCCCTAGAAAAACTGCAATTTGTACAAACATATGCAATACCGCACTAATGCGTAAGAGTGTCATTGAAATGGCTCCAAGAGTTTACAATAAATTGCCTGAAACCTTGAAACAAAGTAATTTAAATAAATTCAAAATTATCTTATCAAAAATACTTATACAAAAATGTTACTATAATATAAACGAATATTTATGTGATAATACAATTGAATTTTAAATTTATAATTAATGTATAATTTCTAATGTATAAATAATGACCGTTTTTAAATTTACCATTTGACTATTGTAATAAATGACATAATAGACATGATGTTTTAAAATTTTCATTTGACTTTTGTAATAAATAACATTATTGACATTAACTGACATTATAGATACTTCCAATAGATTGTTGTAAAATTTTGTTTTATCTGACATTATAGATAATTTCGTATGCCATTTGAGGCACATCATGGAGTTACCACTATACCACACTACTTATTTTGTCAACTTTGTACCACCTATGATGACGAATAAATAAATTTGAATTTGAATTTTGAAATTTGAATTTGAATTTGAATTTGATATTGGATACAAAATTTCACACAAAAATTTTATGAGCCTACAATTTTTAACGATCAATAGCAATTTGTGGATTGAAATCCGTTTTTGAGAAATTCCCAAACAATATTCCGGTTCTAGAACAAGATAAAGTCAAGTAATTAAGATGAACATTCGTCACTTACCTTAAATGGCTCAATGTTGGTATGAGTCCGAGACCTGTAAACAAAATGTTAAAATATTACTTTAATTGTGTATGGACATAATTAAAAACATGGGCGTATTACTTTTTGTGATTAAAAGGTTTATTTTGGCTATTTCCACAAATTAGCACTCGCAGAGGGAGAAAACGGAAATCAAATAAAGCAATTTATTATCTCTTTCGCACTTTCGTTGTTCGCCTCCGCTTCGTCGCTGATCGGAAGATCGTAATACAAATAATATTGGTAATTAATCTAATGTCAAAATAGAGTTAAAATCAATGTTAAACTATAAGAAAATTAATGTTAAAATAATGTTTTAGAGTGGCGACCGCGTCTTGGCAAACTAAGTTTGGGTCCAGCAAGATGGAGCGACGACATGCTTTAAGGCGCATAGTGCTCCCAATGACCTTGCGTCGATCGTCCCTCACTGATTACATAGGAGTGAGTGAGTGAGAGTGAGGGGATTAAGCAAACCTTTACGCGTAAGATGAATTATTTCAATTAAAAAATAATTAAGGCGAATAAGAAAAATCTAAAAAGACCATCCCCTAGAATATTGTTCACTTTATTTATTGAAATCAAAAGTATATGATTTAACCTAATATTTACGACGCGATTAGGTTTAAAGTTTTAAAATCGAGGCATGTTTGGGTCACATTTTAACCAAGTTTTAATTAATTTATCAAAAAAGTAAAAAGACCAGCCTCTAAAGAATGCGTTGAATAATAACATATCTTTTTTAAAGATTTTTTTATTCAATATTTATGAAGACCGGAGAACCGGTTTTTTCTGCAGTGATTTTTTATGTTTGACCTTACTATGCGCCTTAAGAGGCCGGTGGCGTTTGGATGAGTGAGGAAGACCAGAGATGGGGATGAATGGCGTCCCATGGGACCTATGTCCAGCAGTGGACGAACACGGACTGATTATGATGATGATAATGAATTCAATTAATCTAATGAAGAAATAAATCTATTGCAAAATTAAACATATTAATAGAAAAAATAATATTTTTTAAATGATAAATATGAAACTATATTACGCAATCGAAGTACCACGTAAGAGGGCCTTAACTTTCAACAATAATTATTCCTGTAAATGTTTTACCGAATAATACACATTTCGAAGCAATGGCATAGCAGAAACTACAATATAATTTTTTTTAAATGATATCTTTAAAGCCAAGACATTAATGTCAATTGGGATGATGACTGAATTCTAATTTTCAAGTCTCGTCATAAAATATTAAAATACCTTAGAAAAAGATGCAATCATGTGAAATTAGAATTAAAATCGGCTTAGAAATACACTTCCTTCGCTTTATTGTGGGATCTAAATCTGCAATGAAGAAAAATAAATCTTTAAATGGCATACTCAATATTGTTTGAACACAAATTAAAAAGCATTATTAATTGGCCATTAAACAAAGCCGTGATGCATTGTGTCTTAAATAATAGGCTAGATGAATGAAAAAAATTATTGCTTTAATAAAACAACCAAGATATAAGGTGTTGAAGATTTTTCTCCATCTCTTTCTAGCAAAACGGCAATTTACATGGAGTTTCAACAATGATGTCACGATTGATGTCGGATCTCTCTGTCTAATCGCTTCCAAATTAACAGCCTAAAATGCTTGTATCTCATACAAGCATTTTAAGCCGTTTTGCTAGAAAGAGATGGCGAACAATCATCAACACCTTATAACTTGGTTGTTTTTATAGTTATTCGAAAACCGATTTCTTCTTTCTGTTTATTATATGAATGAGCTTCTATTAAAGCAATATTTTTTTTCATTCATCTAACCTAAGACACAATGCATCATGGCTTTGTTTAATAGTCAATAAATAATATTTTTTAATTTGCGTTCAAATAATATTGAGGATGCAATTTAAAGGTTTATTTTTCTTCATTGCAGATTTAGACCCTACTGACAGTCCACCGCGTCTGCTAGTTCCTCGACTCACCAATGAACTCGTTCCGCACCCGAATCCTGTCGGGCAGGCGAGGTGCGGAGATGATGATGCAGTTGATGAAAGCAACCAGCGCGGTCTTGTAATCCAACGTGGCTGCGTTCTTCAGTTCCTCGATCACCACGCTCAGCCGGTACCTTTCGCCTTTCAGCGTCTATGGTGGGGTTAAAATAAAATTAAAATTATTATAGATAGTGCCGAAGAGTGTGTTTTGTAAAAGTGCACAATAGCATTATTTTCAGGGCTCTTAGTACCTCAAAAGAAAAACGGAACTCTTATAGGATCACTCCATTGTACGTCTGTCCGTCTGTCTGTCAAGATACAAAACCCTTTTTCTCAAGAACGCGTAGAGATATCAAAGTATCAAAAGATTTTTTTTTTATACAACCAAATTAGTAAACAAACAAACTGCCCACCGAATGGTAAGTGGTAACATTCACCTATAATACGTGTGGTTCCTGTGAGCTTCGCAATAAAACTGCAATCCCCGCAAGAACCACAGTGTACGTTGCCAACTTGTGACATCAGATGTCTCGGCTCTCGGTACCCAGTAATTCACTGCCTAATTAATAATAGTAATTCCTAATTTCACTGCCATATCTTACCCTTCAGACCAAAACACAGCAATGCAAGCACTGCTGCTTTGCGGCAGAAATAAGTAAGACGGAGGTGCTCAAGCAGTCGACCCTAGTACAGAGTCTCTCTCCGGTAAAATTCGAAAAATATGAACAAATGACCTCCCGATTGGAAGGAAAGTGCTGAGTTCACAGCGCCACTGACGCTCTTGTATTTCATACGAGACGTGTGAAATCAGGAATTCTATAACATTTATGAGAATAGTATGAAATGAGTGATTATTTACATAAACTATAAAAACTTTCCAAGTTTTGCCTCCGTGATCTAGTGGTTTCGAATTTCATATGTACATTTGTCTGACGCTCCTACGGTGAAGGAAAACATCGTGAGGAAACCTGCATACATCTGCGGAGAAATTCAATGATGTATGTGAAGTCGACCAATCCGCACTGGGCCAGCGTGGTTGACTAAGGCCTAATCACCCTAATATAGGGTAGGCTCGAGCCCCTCGGTGGGGACGTATATGAGCTGTGATGATGATGATGATGATGGTGATCTAGTGGGCGAGTCTACCGGGTGTTGATCAGGAGGCCCGGGGTTCGATTCCCCAAGGGGGGCAGACATTTTTCTACTCGGTTTGGTTAGTTCTGAGCCCGCCTGGCTACCACCTACCGCCGTCTTACCTAAGCTTGTCGCCATAATAACAATGTTAATAGAATTGTTGTGTTCCGACAAATAGAGGTAAGATAGTCAGTTCCTCAGTTATTGAGGAGTCCAGATAAGTCCAAGTTCGCTTTCAACTTTACCCTTATCAACACTTACTATTTGATGAAGACAAAGAGCTTCCCTGTCGTAGGTTTATAAAAAATGTAGAAAACACACTAGGGCCGAAACCAATCCATACTAATATAATAAATGCGAAAGTGTGTCTGTTGTTACCTCTTCCTGCATCCTTGTTTGTATCCAGGGACGGGACAGGGTAGTTTTTATCACAGAAATCATTCTTTAAAAGTGTGAAAAGGGGGGTGGATGGAAATATTTATGCGGAATCAATTACCGCTGAACCATTTAACATGAAATTTTGTATGGAGATAGTTTAGAATTGTTGCTTAAGATATAAAGCAGATAGGAAAAAAATAAGCTACCCAAATTACTAATACCACTCGGACGAAGTCGCGAGCGAAAGCTTGTACTTTTATACTACACAGGCGGTGGCTTTGAATCCCATTGCATTAACGGTTTCGAGGTAAAGAGGTCGTTCTCTATGCTCTAAATGCAGATAGATTTATTTTATTGATTTTTATAAAGACACCGTTTAAATATGCCCATTTTCACCATGAGCCGCCATTACGTAGGTGACAAAGTAGGGTTGACGCAACACCATCAGAAAATATTACATTTTAGTACGTATTCGTTTAAATTTTCTAAGATGACTTTAGAAGATACTATGTTAAGTCGCAAGCTTAAGTCGAGTCAGGTTAAAGTTTGCCAGATACGAGATGGTATGAGAAGAAAAAATACTTGTAAAACCCAACGGCCTTGAAATTTAATCAAAAGACATTTTCGTGGCGTTCAAAATATTTCACAAGACTTACACTGTGTGATACCTCTATTTATTCCAACACAACAATGTCACCATTACAAATTGTGATAAATTAGGCCCTAGTAGCTAAGTCGCGGTGGTGACAACCCTAACGAACAATCTACATAAAAGGGATCGTTAGAACAGATTGACGACTATCAATTGAAGCCATCACGCCCACGGCGACATAGTGCAAACACTTGATCATTGTTTGCTTTCTGATGATAAAGTACTAAATCGGCGACCAAGGGTACAAAGTATCTACTACTATTAATTGCGAAATATTTTCGCTTCTTCATTGGCAACTTGGCAGAGTTCCCCGTGTCCCCTTGTTGGGGTAGATGGCATCCACAATAATTCTGCATTTTTTGATACAACTAAGTTGGCAAACAAGCAAACTGGCCACCTGATGGTAAGTGGTAACAGTCACCTATAGTACATGTGGCTCTTGAGAGATTCGGAGCGAAACTGCAACCCCACAAGAACCACGGTGTACGTTGCCAACTTGTGACATCAGATGTAGTCACGGTACTCAGTAATTTCACTGACATATCTTACCCATCAAACCAGTTATGCGAGCCTCAGAACAATCTTCTGACATGCGAGCACTGCTGCTTTGAGGTACTCGTAGAAATAGGTAAGACGGAGTACCCAAGCAGACGACCCTGGTGAAATCGTGAAAAGTCAAGGGTTTTTAGTCAACTATGCACATATTTTACCACGTTTTACTAAGCTCGCTTTTTTATCTGTTTGTCTTTCTGTCCAGAAAAATCTTGCAATCGAATTTTCGACCATTCGCGATTCGGTTCAGTACAATATAAGTTCTTTATAAGTTGTACCAATTTACAAGCTACCTCTTTTATATATTATTTTATAAAGTACTTACAATCACAACTAATTATTAGTTTTAAGATGTTGTTTTATGTAAACGCTACCTGTAACTAATTCTGTATAACTGGTATAACCGAGCTACAGAAGAGTGGGACCTCTTGACACAGACACATTAATGTGCCTACTAGGAGGTCTTAAGCACTGTAGAAACAGTAATATTCAAATTCAAATTCAAAAATCTTTATTCAACATAGGCCTTTACAGGCACTTATTGACGTCAAAACATAGCAAAACAATCTAATTTAAAGAAATCATATTAACCTTGTATGTGCATACATCCTGAATATATTCAAGATGTCTGCAAATACAAGTAGGAATAAAAATAAAAAAAAGTTGACTCTACACCTGTTCGGAAATTGGGAGAGCCTTCTCGAGAAGAACAGGCAAGAAACTCGAAAGGTCAAATTTTTTTATCTCCTCTTTTAAATCGCCATTTACAATTTTGGTTTTGTTACAAAATCGTCAATTGGAAGCTGACCTCAAAGCAAAAGTTTGAGCTCAACTTCCATTACAAGAAGAGATGTGTTAATTCACATTATATAAGCTATCTCTGAGAGAAGTGCGTGAACTTAGCTTATAAATTGCTCTCACTGAATGTTTCTTTGAAACAAAACGCAGCACATTGTTAAATATTAGAAATGAGAGTTCAAACCCAAGCTTTTTTGTCCGTCATGTAATCAGAAACTTTATAATATGCTTTTTTAATAAGTACATCTTTGATTGCAACTTTAAATTTGTTTAAGCTAAGTTCTTGTATACAACTTGGTATTTTATTGTAGAAACGTATACACAGGCCTCTAAAAGAATTATTGATTTTTTGGAGCCTGGTATTTGGTAAAGCTAACATGTTCCTTTGTCTAGTATTAACTGAATGAATATCACTATTTTTACAAAACAAATGAATATTTTTACGAACATATATTAGATTCTCATAAATATATTGCGACGCTACTGTCATAATACCAATTTCTTTAAACTTTTCTCGCAAAGAATCTCTCATTTTAAGGTTATAGATAGCTCGAATAGCCCTTTTCTGCAGCACAAAAACGATCTGAATGTCGGCAGCATTTCCCCACAACAAAATGCCATATGACATCAAACTATGAAAGTAAGAAAAATATACAAGTCTTGCTGTATCAACATCAGTCAACTGACGTATTTTCCATACAGCGTGAGCTGCAGAACTAAGTCTCTTTGACAATTTATCTATATGTGGGCCCCATTGCAGCTTAGAATCAAGTGTGATCCCAAGAAATACTGTGGTGTCCACAAGGTCAACACCTATATCCTTTATTTTTACAGTGGTGTGAACCTCTTTCACATTGGGTAAAACAAATTTTATACATTTTGTTTTCCCTTCATTTAGTGACAGGTTGTTTACATTAAACCAATGAACAATTCTTGAGATAGAATTATTTACATCGTCATTCATTTGCAATCCTGTTTTAATTTTAAATAAAAGTGAAGTATCATCTGCAAATAATACTATCCCATGCCTGTCCTGTACAAAATCAGGGAGGTCATTGACATATATAAGAAAAAGAAAAGGACCAAGAATCGAACCCTGCGGTACTCCCATTTTAACTGCGGAACCTTGAGACCTTTTTCCATTGACGTCTACTTTTTGAATCCTTCCACTTAGATAAGAGAGTAGAAAATCCAGTGCAGTATCACGAAACCCATAGTGGTGTAATTTTCTGATCAAGGTTTCGTGATAAACGCAATCAAATGCCTTAGACAAATCACAAAAAATGCCTAACGCATCGTGTGAGTCTTCCCAGGCTTCAAATATATGTTGTATTAACTCAACACCAGCATCGGTTGTTGAGCGACCCCTCCTAAAACCAAATTGTTTACAGTGTAGAAGATTATTCCTATTAAAATAACTTTGCATTTGCTCCAACATTATTTTTTCGAAAATTTTGCTAAAAGTAGGTAGCACAGAGATAGTTCTAAAATTACTGGGGTCTGATGTGCTACCAGATTTATGTAAAGGAATAATTTTACTCAGCTTCATTAGATCAGGAAATACACCACAGTCAATGCAATCATTAAAAATGTTAGCAAGTATAGGAGCTATTGTTTCAATTACGGATTTAGTAACATCAACGGAATTGCCCCACAGATCCGCAGTTTTCTTCTTATTCAAAGTTTTAAAGGACTTTATAATATCCATTCCACTAATGTGTACAAATTTGAATTTATCACCACAAGCTTCAACATGATCTTTCATTATAGATTCAGCAATAGCGGGGGAGGAATCCAATGACTTTGTGATTGAGACTGGAATGTCAGTAAAGAACTTTTCAAATTCTGCAGCTACTTCTGTGTCGACTATTACCTTCTTACCGTCAATATTCAAACAATATTGATTATTAGTAGTTTTCGCTTTTCCAGTTTCATTATTTATAATATTCCATGTCATTTTAATTTTATTATTACTGTTTTTTATTTTTGAACTTAAATAATTAGATTTAGCAAGTCTGCATGCTTTTTTGAATACTTTGGAATAAGTTTTCACATATAGTTTAAACTCATCGCTAGTATTAAATGAACGTTCATTATAAAGTTCAAAAAGTTTGATTCTGCTTTTGTGAATGCCTGGTGTAGCCCATTCACTAAAAGCTAAAGTACCATTAACCGATATAGTCTTTGGAACAAAAATATTTTTAAATTCACAACAAAATGTATGAAAAAAATTTCATATAATTTATTTGGGTTTTTTTCATAACCTATATAATTTAATTTAATACCAATATTATTTTTCAGCCGTTCTAAGCGACCAGCAGTTTTTGGCACAACAGTGATATTCTGTTTTTCTATGCGTTTACATTTAAATGGAATGGTAACAATTTGCCCAGAATGGTCAGATTCTAAATTATTAAAAACTCTTTTTGCTAAAGGAACAATATTTGTATAAATATTTTCAATGCATGCAGCAGACGATTGAGTTGTTCTGGTTGGCTCTAAAAATAAGTTTACAAGGTTATATGACCAAAACAGATTTTTAATCCTAATAGATAAACTAGAATTTTCTAATAAATTAATATTAAAATCACCACAAACAATGGTTTGTTTCGTGGAACTACACACTTTTTTCAATACTTCATCCATAGTATCTTCAAAAAGGTCATATAATCCTGTAGGAGGCCTGTATACACTTAATACAATAATCTGGTCCAGCTCCACGCAGGCTATTTCTATTGTTCGCTCAATTGAAAGGCTCACAATATCCTTACGATCCTTAAATTTCAGCTTTTTATTTAATATTATTAAAGAACCACCACGAATTGCATTTTCTCGACTGAACAAACTACCAACCAAATGATTACTGAAATTAAATATGAACTGATGGCTTTTAAGCCAATGTTCAGTTACACAAAAAATGTCAACATTACTACAGTTTAAAAATAATTCCACTTCCAGATCCTTGCCTGACATTCCTTGAATGTTCTGGTGCACCAGGTTGATGAGATTTACATTATCTTTGTTATTAAATGGGTTTTGCAATACATTATCACTTACAAAGTTTACTGTATCTTTTCTACTTAATGATAAGCAAGAGGATGTCTCTATTGTCTCATTACTTAATTTAAAGAATTGTAAAAATTATCATCAGTACTATTACTGACAGTCGTTTTATTATCACAGGAGTATTGCTTAATAGGAGCAATTTGACTACTGTGAGTGGGCTGCTCAATAAAAGCATTGTCAGAGAAAGAGTTTATAGCCATGTTTTTGGCTAAAGTTAAAAAATAAAATCTTAGCGAAATAGCTAATTGTTTTTTTAAGAACATTGATAGATATAATCTATAATTTGTTAAATAAGCATTATCTCTAACAATTGTCAGTTTGTTATAGTCAATAATATGGATTTTATTCGAATAATTTGTCATTAAGTCTAATGTCAAATTAAGTTTATACCTAATATTATTTTCATATTGTGACAACCTGTTATGGTAGGGAAGGGTAAACATTATTATTTGATTTACACACAAATTATTTAAATGAGAACAAAAATTTTTTAGGGCTTTTTTGTTCAAATTACCCCTATTTCCCAAGATTATTACTAGGTTGTCATTAGTGTCAAACTTATAACTATAAAATTTATTTGTAATATCACGGAAACTTGAGCCAGGCATACAATAATTGATGACACTTAAATTTAACTGATTTGTCAATAACTGGCCCATACCTTTGCCAATGTCATCACAAAAAATAATGCATTTTGGCTTAGACTGAGACTTCTCTTTACAGTGAAAACTAGATTGCTTATTGACAGGTGGCTGACATACATTACTATGAGCGGAGGATGTATGACTGGGTGCATTTTTACTGTTTGTGAGATTGCATTCTGTTATTGAATTATTCTCACTTGGGTTCCAAAGTTGTTTGTCAAGAAGGGACTGATAACGGTCCTCATTATGCTGACAAAGTGTGGCTAGCTCTCTGATAGACTGAATATGCATTTTAATATCATTTTGAGTAGTTTCATAATTTTCAGAGATGGTTGACAATGATTGGTGTAAATTTTTTATAGTGTTATTGAGTTCTTCAACGTCCCTATCATACATACTCCTACTCTCTTTCAATTTGGAATAATAGGTATATTGGTTAAGGAAATAAACTATTTTTCATTTTCATTTTTCATAGGAAACACGAGTAATAGTCATATATCCCAGCCGATCTCCAACTTCTCGTAGTTCCCTAATGAAAGATGGAGTCCACCTACGAAGGATTCTCTTCCTTTTCCACCGCCTGCAGAAGAGTGCAGCTGCGTCTACTTCTTCTGCAAGAAGACATCTTAGCAGGAGGTGTACTCCTGCTACCCTAGCACACTTTGCAAGCTCCAATTCACTCCGCGAATGTACACTGGTTTAGTAACTGTTAGTCGCGGGAAAACTGACTTGTGCTGTTTCCACAGAGAGATAATGTCTCAAGTCAGCGCTGTCATGCCAGCAGTTTGGAAACAATTTCAGCAACGCCAATAGCTTACAGTGCGTTTGCGGACTGCTTGGCAGATGACACCGCACGAATGGGTGCATAGGCTACAATAATCGCTTCACAATTCTCCAGCCACTACACTTTTGCTACCCATGTATTGTACCTCTAAAAAAATATAGGAAATTACCTTGTACCGGTCGAGGGTGTCCACCGCCCGCGCGTATCCGTCGGCATTGTACACACACAGCGCAGACAGCAGCTCGAACACCTGTGGCAGACAGATAGCTTCAATAGTTTGAATATGAAAATAAAGTACTAGTTACCCATAACACCAGACTCCGAAACACGATATAGTAAGTGGTTGGCTACGTAATATTAGTTGTGTTTCTTAGCGTCGCAAGCGAGGCGAGTACGTCTGCAAACTTGCTCACAGACCCACTAGACTCTCTCAGGAAGCGACTGACGAGATGCTACGTATTAGTTTCCTACGTTCATTCATTCTTACGTTCATATGCCTGACGACGAGCGAGGTGAGCGCCTGCAAGTTGGCGTATGCGGCATACTCGATGATGTAGTCAAGATCCCCTTCTATGCGGGGGGAAATGCGTAACCGCACCGTACCCGCCGGTGGCAAGGCGGCGAGCGTGTGTGGGGCTCTCCCGCAGAGTATCAGGCCTACCCACTAAAACCCCCGATGTTCTCCCTGCCCTTATGGGCGCGTATAGTAAGGTTAGTCAAGACCCCCTAGATATGATCAGGATAGGACTAGACTCATTGCGAGTCTTACACGTTTCTTGATTGGCGTCGTGGGCGAAGTTAGCGAGGCTGTAGGTTTGCTTGCGTACACGCAGATATTCGCTGAACGGAAACTTGCAAGTCGAGACCCTATAGACTCTCGTGACAGGCGATAGACTATAGGCGCGTTCCACTTACTAAGCGCATGCAGATTTGCAGCATTTTTAAATTTTTAGCATCATCGCGTTTCATTTTCTTTTGACGCTAGCAGGGCTAGCATCGTATGTTAACTTGATGCCTTCCATTTAAACAATATCTTGATTTTTAGGTTAGGTTCCCTTTGTGAAAAATAGCGTGGTTAAAACTGGTAAAATTTCTTTAAAAAACGCAAAAGAAAGTTAACATTTGATGTTAGCGTGAAAAATTGGTGACGCTTAAATGGAAAACCTTATATAGGATTCATTTACCTGCTTCTTGACAGGCGCTGCGGGCGACGTGAGCGCAGCTGCAAGCTTACTCGCGTACTCGGCGTGCTCGACGATGTAGTCGAGACCCACTCGACTCTCCATCGCGCTGTGGACAAGCAATTGGCTGCTTAGTTTTTTTCTTATTTTAAGAACGATTTGAAAGTTAACTCTATAATCGTGTTCAAAAACAACTTTGCTTTTTATACAAAAGTTCAAGACTACTGAAATGTAGAGTTTCAACAGAGTCGGAGTTAAATTATTAGGATAGAGGTACTTGTTGTAGAGCGTCGGTGGCGCTGTGGACTCGGCACTTGCCTTCCAATCGGGAGGTCCGGGTGCGAGACCGCCATACACCAATGTGTTTTTTTTTCGTTTTCGAATTTCATATGTACATTTGTCTGACGCTCCTATGGTGAAGGAAAACATCGTGAGGAAACCTGCATACATCTGCGAAGAAATTCAATGATGTATTTGAAGTCGACCAATCCGCACTGGGCCAGCGTGGTTGACTAAGCCTTTTTTTATACGTTGGGAAATGCGTTACGCATACCTCGCGCTTGGGTAGGCGCGAGGTTATGTCGGACTCTCCGCGGCCCCTGGGGGCAGAGTGCCAGCCAGAAACCGCGGCCTACCAACTAAAACCCAACGATACCCCCTCACAAACGCCTTGGCACGAGAACGTTCATCACCGCCGCATCCTCCCCGTCATCTGACGAAGAGGATACGTCGGGGAGGGATGCCCCGTCGCCGGACAAGGCCATGGGAACCCTTTCGGACACTTCTATGACCTCGTCAGCTTCTGCTCGCCTACGGCGAGCCCTACGAGCGCCTACGGCGAGCCCCTCTCACCTCTCTAAAATGGGAAGGCCGGCGATGCTCCTGGGCATTAGGAGTATTGACGACTGGCGGTGGCCTGTGCAATGGAGTGCCGGTGGAGTGCCGGCAATAGCGCAGGCCGCCGCATGTGACACCGTACGGTATGCTCTGATGGCTCTCAGCGCCATGGCGCGTTGCGCTCGTCGCAGTGAAGATATTGCGCGGGCGCTGAGAGCGTCGGCCCAGACGGCGGCCCCGTACAGTGCCATACTGCGCACAATTCCGGCGTAAAGGCGTCGACAGGTGGCGCTCGGGCCTCCAACGTTTGGGAGGAGGCGCCCTAGTGCGTCGGCCGCACCTAGAAGTTTGGGCTCCAACGAACGAAAGTGTTCGTCGAAGCCCCACTTGCCATCAATGGTGAGCCCCAGGTATTTGAGGTGTGGCCTCAATTGAACAACCTCGCCGCCCACCGTAATGGATGTTCCGGCTAGGGGCCTCCTGCGGGGGCCATAGAAAGCTATAGCCTCGGTTTTACTAAGGGCGACCCTCAAGCCCAACATGGAAATTCGGTCAACGACCAGCGTGCTCGCTACCGAGGCTAGGCGTACCGCATCGGCCAGACTGGCCCCTCTTGCTGTGACGAGAGTGTCATCAGCATAACAAAAGAGACACACCTCCGTCGGAAGGGCGCCTCTGAGGAGCCAGTCGTACCCGACGTTCCAGAGCAAGGGCCCAAGAGCAGACCCCTGTGGAAAGCCGCGGCACATAGGATGGCGATCAATGCGCCCGCCCCTTTTGGGGCAGAGGATTTCTTGCCCGTTTAGATAATCTCCCAGGATACGGCACAGGTACGTACGGGGGAACCCCGTGGTGGTTGAGGGCCTCCATGATTGTGCCGAGGGGAGACTATTAAACGCATTGGCGATGTTCAAGGACACCACCAGCACTACATTTCCCCTTTCTGTGGCCTCCGCCACGTGACTCCGCAGGTCGGACAACGCATCAATCGTTGACCGACCAGTGACCGTGGCCTAATTCACGTAATAAAACTTCAACGACATGCAAGCGATTTGATCGCTGAAGTCACTTTTCGTATTCACGTATTAATTACACGATTTTGATTAGGTCGATTTCGTTTATGCGTATTCACGTACAATAATCGAAGTTCGATCGTTGCCTCCGCGGTATTCACCTATTATTTTGACGTTTACTTTGATCGAATGTCAGCGATTAAACGTCAAATTCAACGATTTCTAAGTCGTTGAACAGAAGTTCATAATTTGTTAAATTTCTGCGTTCTTTTTTCCGTAAAAAAATGAGTTTGGGACTAGGATTCTTACTTTTGAACCTAGACAATGAGAGAGACCGGCGCCGACGTCGAAACGAGCTCCGGAACAGCTCAATAGATCCTTTTGATAGATATGTCTGATGCTATGAAACTATCACAACCAAATAACAAAATATTTTACAAAAAAATAAAAACCGACTTCAAAAACACTAAAAATTAAAAATAATCTAAGAATAGGTACAAACAACTCACACTTCTATATTGAAGACGGTGACAAATTTTAAGACTTTCTAGGAGATGATCGTTTGGCACCGACTTCAATATAGAAGTTCAATATAACGTTTAATTTTTTTGTAAAATATTTTTTAATTTTAACATTTTAGTTTTTAGTAATGCGTCGATGGCGTAGTGCGTAAGGTTGTCGCCTTCCAATCGGGAGGTAGCGGTTCGAACCCCGCCACGTACCGATGTGTTTTCAAGTTTTGAATTCATATGTACGTTTATTCGACGCATTTACGGTAAAGGAAAACATCGTGAGGAAACCTGCACACACCTGTGAAGAAAGAATTTCTCAGGTTGTGTGTGAAGTCGACCAACCCGCACTCGGCCAGCGTGGTTGACTAAGGCCTAATCGCCCTAGTTTAGGGTAGGCTCGAGCCCCTCGGTGTGGACGTAAATGAGCTGTTGATGATGATGATGATGAGTGAAGAAATCTTTTTAGTGAAGAAACCCTAATTTAATACCAGCTCACCGAACAATTAGGGTTTCCATCGATTTTCATGGGATCCCATCATCAGATCCTGACTTTGGTGACCTTGGGACTACCCCAGGAGTATACTCTTATCGAATACAAAAAGAATTTTGAAAATCGGTCTACAATTGGCGGAGTAATCGCGTAACATACACCCAAAACACGTTGGACACACCTAAAAATGTAAGGGTTTCCCTCGATTATTATGGGATCCCATCATCAGATCCCAACTTTTGTGACCATGGGACCATCTTTGGAGTATATTCTATTGAATACAAAAATAATTTTGAAAACCGGTTCACAATTGGCGGCGTAATCGCGTAACATACACATAAAAAAAGAAAACATACGCATCGAATTGAGAACTTCCTCCTTTGAAGTCGGTTAAAAATACACACAAACTCGAAACTCGCAAATAATAGAAAATGACACTGACACTGACATACGTAATTTTTTTTATTGGTCTTGAACGAATTTCTTTGCAATAAAGCCATAAAATGTCAGGACTTAACGTACATTTTTAGATTTATTGCAGAAAGTCATGTAGGTGCTAGGTGCATTATAATTTAGATAAAAAAAACATCATTCTACAAAATAATCAACATTTCTGCATGTTTTCGTCAACAAAAAGTATTTGAATTTATTTGGTAGAATTGTAATGGCAACATCAAGTTTAAATAGTTGACAAATCGCTGAGTTGCGATCCTATCGAGTAATCGTTCTATCGCAATGACACGTGAATACGGATTTAATCAATATAGACACAAATATTAATTGGAAGAGTCATATCTCATTATTAGTAGGAAAACTAAGTAGTTTTAGCTATGCGCTAAATCACTTAAAACGGGGGACAGATTTGAAATCAGCCTTAACTGCTTATTACGCGTATGCTCATGCCTGGCTTGCGTACGGTATAATATTATGGGGTAACAGTACAAATTCAATTGACGCATTTATTGCTCAAAAAAAATGCATACGCATACTAGCCGTGTGCGTTCCCCCAGCAGGAAATTGTGTCCTAGGCAATAAATTAAGTTTCATGAATAATTAGAGCGTAATTTGCTATAAATGTGCGCGAAATAAAAAATTTGTGCGCCTTTCCGTTTCGGAATAAAATGAGAAAAACGAATCCTGCTGGGGTAACGTTTTTCCAGCAGGAAGATTTTAAACGAATAATCCGAGAGATAAATAATTTATATGAGCGGATAGCTTATATTTGTGCATAAATGTGCGCCAAAAATGAAATTTGTGGGCCATCGGGTTTTACAGATATTTCGTTTCCTGCTGGTTTTGCTGAAACTTGTTTCTCCAAAACCATCGAATGTGCGCCCATTGAATAAAGATACATGAGTAGCTTTTAATTTGTGCCTATTTGTGACATAATTTGATTTTCAAAAATATTTACAGTTTAGGAGTAATCGCGTATTGAAGAAAACTCGAAAAAAAATTATAGCGCTTAAATGAGAAAACATGGAAGCTCACTGAAAACGTTATTTGATTGGTCTTATTGTTTCGATCAAAAATAAAAAGTTTCATGAATCTGGGAATACGCGTTTTTAAATAATATAACTTTAACTTTAATTGGTTATAACGTTAATTTAAACTCAAAATGCACGAAACTGATTAATGCCAAGTTAAATGAGTATGAATCAAAAATTAGTGCATGTTCCAAAATATATGTCATGAAAATTTCAGCTTCATACATTTATTAATAAAGTAGATATAAACAAAAAACCAAAATATGGGCTAAGTTTATGGTTATCCGACTAAATCCGAATGACCACCAAAAAGCGACGATTTCATACTTGTTGATGACATTCTATTCTTGACAGTATTAAACAACAGTTGTTGTCGATACAGTCGCGTTCATAACGGCAATTGAGTTTTTGAGTTTATTGTCATTAATGTATCATTCATAGCAATTTTAGTACAAAATAAACTGCCGTGCTTTTGTTAGATAAGTTATCGAACGGACCAAGTAAAGAGCTTTGCGTAACACTAGACATAGACTTTACTGGAGGGAGACTGTACTAGGGTCGTCTGCTTAGGTACCTCCGTCTTATATATTTCTGCCGCAAAGCAGCAGTGCTTGCATTGCTGTGTTCCGGTTTGAAGGGTAAGATATGGCAGTGAAATTACTGGGTACTGTGACTTTACATCTGGTGTCACAAGTTGGCAACGTACACTGTAGTTCTTGTGGGGGTTGCAGTTTTGCTGCGAATCTCACAGGAGGAGTGAAGATGTCTTCGATGTAGGATGCGTAGAGGCACGGCGACAGGCAGCTGTCCTCGGGTATACCTTCGAGTATGGGGCGTAACTGGAAGGTGGTCTCCTTGACCAAGAGAACGAAGCTCCGAAATAGCGTCAGCAGTCTCATATAAGCGGGCGAGATGTTGATGACGGCCAGCGTGTAGAGGAGACCGGGAGGCCGCAAAACCCCGACGGTGTGGTTATTCAGCAGCCGCGAGGTGGATCTTCTTCAGCAGCAATGTATCGATATGTGAATCGCGCGCTATCACAAACGGGCTTGAATACTTCATTCCAAACTGCACCTAGATCGCTGTATGCCCGCGTCTATGTACGAGTAAGCCTGTTTCCGCCCGATGTAGACAGCCTGTCCACTTTATTAAGTACACAAAGTAAATATATACAGAGGGCCATGAATTTCAAATAGGTATTTATGGTGTACGCAAAACTCAAGATACCAACAGCTGGTTGTACCAAAATGTGTTCTTATGATTTTTATTTCTTATTTTATCCTTTATGTAAAAAAATAGAAACCGTTTTAAATAAATCTTTATTTTATTTATAACTACTTTACTTGTAAAATAAGAAGTATGAAGAAATAGACCCCAACTAAAAAAAACGCTGGAAAGTCTTTGTAAATTACATTCATTCACAACTACTATATTGAAGAGACCTGGGACCAGCAGACAATTACGGAACTGATGATCTAAATAAGTTAGTTTATTTATTTATGGAAAAGGTACACCAATATTATAAGTGGTTATAGATACATTGCTAATGTATTATAATAATATCATATTTTGATATACTATAAGTTTACCCGTACTTTCCACACAACATAAATGGTATGAACATTTTTTAAGAGACCTATTACAAAAGAACGCGCAGATTAAGGTTTTTAATGGTTAAAATAGTATACCTTTTGTTGGTTGCAATAAAAAGCATTTAAAAGCGTCGAAACAAGTCAGATTATGTACGAAGTTCTCCATCGCTTAAACGTAATTTTTATGCCAAAATATTTTTTAACCCTTGCTTAAACTGTTGTGTTATTTATATGTTTATAAAGCGATATATTTCTTATGAATGAAATAGAACTAGAATTTATATTGTTTCGTCGGCGATGTTGAAAAGTTTGTTTGTTTAGTTCCGCGCGCCGCGATTTTGTGATTGGCCTCTTAACAGTAATTCAATCACAAAACAAAAAGATTTAAGTAATTTATAGGCATAATTAGAACTAGTTCGATATACAATATCACAATGAGGATATCACAATATCACGGACTGAGGCGTGAGCGTACAAGGAGCACGCACGGCATGGAGCCTGTGACGTCACGCGTATTCTCGGCACACGGCTTTAACCTCAATATCTCGGTGGCTACTGGGCCGATTTTGATAATTCAAAAACATATACCATTAGTTTGTCATAGAGAATAATGTGAATACTAATTTGAACAAGTTTGTAATAGTTGTACTGATCCTCATTAGAGATAAATAAGGCTCTCAGTTGCTGAAGAGCCCAGGTGAAGCTTGTTTCCACTTTCAGCCTTATCGTCACTGACCATCAGGTGAGATGAGGGCCAATATCTTGTTTTAATAAGCTTTTATTTAACTTGTAATGTTTGATTGTTGGTTTGTTTCAAATCCTGTAAGTCAAATTTAACCCACTTAACAGTTTTCGATTGAGCTGAAATTTGATACACCCCATTAGTTCTAATAACAATGCAATTGTGTAAGTATAATTAGTATATTTGTAAACCAAAATTGCGGATTACATATTTATGTACAATTCCCCCAATATGTGTTCAAATTAAAAGACTTGACTTGTAAAATACTATTCACTATTAAAAAAAATTGAAATCCAAGATGGCCGCCGACACAAATGGCTGATAATATATTTTTGTACAATCCTCCCGAATATAAATATCAGATGAAAGAGTTTGACTGTCATTAAACGGCAAATTACATATTTACATATTAAAATGAGAAATATACAAAACACTGACAAAAAATATAAAATAAATTATTAAGATACCTTTTTTGAAAAAGCATTAAATACTCTAAAAAGATAAAAACTTTAACTTTAAACAGAACTAATAATTTCTTAGTAATATTATAAATTGAATATTACTTCAATTTATTACATTCAATAACCGCTGAACCGATGTACTATAGGTAGGTCTGAAAAAAATAATATAGGTATGTTTTTAAAAAATAGATCAACACACGGCATTTATTAATTTAATGAGGTATTCATTTTTCATAAAAACATTGATAACTTTCATTTCAAATTAAAAACTATGCAATTAAAATACAAAATAAATATTTTACTCACACATGATATTGCTACATTTGGGGATTGTTACATCACGTTAAATCCGAATGATCACCATTGGATACACTGTATGTGCAACAAAAAAGATCCGATCACCAAAGAGCGGAATAGATTAGGACTTAGGTTGGCTGGTAGATATCTCTATGAGAAATAAGTCTGCCTTTATATATACTGTTAGTTTTAAATGTATTTTTTTAATGTGTGTGTACAATAAAGAATTATATATAATATAGAATGCGACAGTTAATCGCCTCATATAGGAATGACAAGCACGCTTTCCACCCTATGCGAGTAATCTAGCTTTATAGCTACAAGTAAACAACTAGGTGCCATCATTACCTACTTCACCTAGCGCCGTAGATTGATGTTTTGATTCTATTACATTAAAAAAGCAGTTTCTAAGTATTTACATAATTTTGCTGCTGCAAATTTTATGTTCATAATATAAAATGATACTTTATTGGTTTCCTATCTATTTCTATAACTTGACCATGTTTGTGTTTGTTTGCCTACACTTAATAAATTTTCAATATGCCTTATATTTATTTGATATCTTTTTATTTCCACTAAAAGAGGTCTATCTCCGCAATTGTAATATTATATAATGCTATGATTTATATAATATTACATAATATATAATATATTCACATAATATATAATATTACATTATTAATTATCAATAGACGCACATTAAATAAGTAGGTATTTAAGTGGAAGTGTTTATTTTAATAATATAGACAATAAACTCGAAAAAAGTAAATAAATTCATTTTTCCAAAACAGTTTTATAGCCGAGTGTACACAGACGTGACGTATTTAAACTTGTTAGTGGGTAAAATTAAGAATGTCATCAACAAGTATGAAACCGTCGCTTTTTGGTGGTCTTTCGAATTTAGTCGGATAACCAAAGAATTTGCCAATTTTTTGGTTTTTGTTTATATCTCCTTTAATACAAAATATATGATGCTGAAATTTTCATGATAAATAGTTCTGAATACGCTCTAATTTTTAGTCTATACCTATGTAATTTTGGTTTAGTCACTTTCTTGCATTGTGAGTTTACAGTGACGTTATCACCGATTAAAGTTAAAGTTTAATTATTCAGAAACGCGTACATGTAGATTCTTGAAACTTTTTATGTTTGTTAGTAATAATAAGACCATTCAAAAGTCGTTTTCAGTGAGCTTCTATGCTTTCTCATTTATGCGCTAGAATTTTTTTTCGAATTTCCTTCATTACGTGATTACTCCTAAACTGTAAATATTTTTGAAAATCAAATTATGTCACAAATAAGCACAAATTAAAAGCTACTCATGTATCTTTATTCAATGGGCGCACATTCGATGATTTTGGAGAAACAAGTTTCAGCAAAACGTTACCCCAGCAGGAAACGAAATATCTGTAAAACCCGATGGCCCACAAATTTCATTTTTGGCGCACATTTATGCACAAATATAAGCTATCCGCTCATATAAATTATTTATCTCTCGGATTATTCGTTTAAAATCTTCCTGCTGGAAAAACGTTACCCCAGCAGGATTCGTTTTTCTCATTTTATTCCAAAACGGAAAGGCGCACAAATTTTTTATTTCGCGCACATTTATAGCAAATTACGCTCTAATTATTCATGAAACTTAATTTGGCCTAGGACACAATTTCCTGCTGGGGGAACGTACACATACTAGCCAACATAGATATCAGAACAAGCTGTAAGCCATATTTAATTAAATTTAAAATATTAACAGTGCCGTCGCTATATATTTTGGAATTATGTAAATTTGTTAAAAATAATCCGTCTTTGTTTCCCTTAGCAAGTGAAAATTACAGAAATTGTGCAATGCAACTCAGACATGAAAATAGACTAGCTTTACCTTTCTCCAAATTAAAAATGTATTACAAGGGCCCTTAAGTAAGTGCGATAAAAGTTTACAATAGGTTACCGAAACCTATTTCCCAGATCAAAAATTATAACAAATTTATTAAAACACTAAAACAATATTTAGCATCAAAATGTTTTTATTCACTGCAAGAGTTTTTTGAGGATAAGAATTGACCTGTAAGTGAACAATCTGTTAGTAATGATTTTGAATTATGGAGTAAAGCATAGTCTTTAATGCAAACTGTTTTACTCAAGACCATAAGTCAATGTACGGAACATTACTCTTTCTTGGCTTTGCTTGATTTTTGGATAAATGAATTACCATCTGGATGCGACCTAAAGTATTTATTGTTATTATCATTATTATATCGTTATCATAATTATCAATAAATTAATTTTAATTTTATTATTATTATTAAATTAAATTATTTTTAGTTATATTGTTATTTATTATTATTGTGTACAGTTAGCCTACTCTTTGTCATTATTGTTTATTTAGGAATACTTGCATGCTGGTTGAAATAATTAAATTAATATACTTTAGTATTTGATTTTCTAGTTATATTATCGAATTTTAATTAAACATTTTCATTTAATTTTGTAATATTAAACAGTTAAATAATTTAATTTAAATCAGGTGAAAAATTTGTTTGGGTCAGTACAAATAAAGATTTATTGTATGTAAATTATATGTAATAAACAGAAAATAAATATGTGCAAAATGTACATTGCAGTGCCTTAACAGGCGACATATACGCCATACCTACGTAAGACCTTTGTCACCACATGAAAGCAATAAAGGATTTGATTTGATTTGATTTGATTTTTATTTGTGACTGTTTTTCAATATGACGACTTCTAAACGTTAACGACATTTTGACTATTACAAAATACGTGAATTAGCCTAAACGGAAACCATATTGAGCGTGCGAGATATTGGGGCCAGCCTCGGTTAGATGCTGGACGAGGCGGGAAACTAAGATCTTCTCAAAGACCTTAGCAGTGGTTGACTAAGCCTTTTTTTTTACGTGGGGAAATGCATTACGCATACCCCGCGCTCAGGAAGGCGCGGAGTTATGTCGGACTCTCCGCGGCCCCTGGGGGCAGAGTACCAGCCAGAAACCGCGTCATACCGACTAAAACCCAACGATGCCCCCTCACAAACGCCTTGGCACGAGAACGCCCATCACCGCCGCATCCTCCCCGTCATCTGACGAAGAAGATACGTCGGGGAGGGACGCCCCGCTGCCGGACAAGGCCATGGGAACCCTTTCGGACACTTCCATGACCTCGTCAGCGTCAGCTCGCCTACGGCGAGCCCCTCTCACCTCCCCAATCTGGGATGGCCGGCGATGCTCCTGGGCATTAGGAGCATCGACGACTGGCGATGACCTGACAATGCAGGACTCGGGCTTCCCAGGCCCGGGTCCCGCTGGTCACCGTCAGGAGGAAGAAGGCGAGCAAACTGCCGCCTCCTCCGCCCCAATCTCTTCCGACGGCAGGGATCTGCCTCTGGGTCCTCCTCTCTGGCCCGTTCTGCCACCTCCTTCTGTGTGATGACCTCCTTACAGAAGGAGTTTACTGCATCCCAGGCCTCTACGCTCTCGACCATCTTTGAGATGAGAGATGGTAGAGAGAGGTCGGGGCCAACACACGAAGCCAGACTGGTGCGCTGCGAGGAAAAGGCAGCACACTCCTGGTTGACTAAGCCTAATCACCTTAACATAGGTTAGGCTCGAGCCCTTCGGTGGGGACGTATATGAGCTGTAATGATGATGAAACTTGTTTAATTTCCCTATCGATTTTTGCCACTATTGGACAATTTTTTTGCTATAATAAATAAATAACGACTCAATTTGTAACCACCAAAACTTATACAGGAAATACGCCAAAATTATGCAAAATCGAATCGCTTGATCGAAACCAATACAAAATACATTAAGAAGACATAAATAAACGGGCGTAATTACTTAACACGCATTTACCGGACTATAAAAACAAATGTGTATCACAAACAGGGACCGGTTTTGCTCGAATACATTTGCATTTTAATTGAGACGTGACGAAGAATACTTGCTCCGGCAAACGGAACGCTGAATCGTTATTTTTATATTTATAATAGCTGTGCCCGCGAACTACGTTTCGCCATAATAATTGTCCAAAAAAATTCTGGAGAGAGCCGCCCTCATCACCTAGGGGTATAAGAAATAGACTACGACCTATTTTCAGACCTATCAAATAAACACGAAAAATTTCATAAAAATTGGTCAAGCCGTTTCGGAGAAGTTCAATAATAAACACTGTGTCACTAGATTTTTATATATTAGATAGAAAATACTCTTTAATTCTAGAATAGAACTTTCTGCCGCACTCAGATAGGACTATTAATCTTAATCCGTGTCTATTTTTGCTAAATTATTACAGGTATAACAGAATCTCGTGAAAAAAAGAAAAAATGAATGGATTAACATGATATATGATAGAGATAGAAGAGCGTCAGTGGCGCATTGGCCTCGGCACTGAGGCCCAATTCAGCTAATAAGCTACAGCCGAATCGAAACTGAACCGTTGCGATCGACCAATCAGATCGCCACATTATCACGTCATCGAGCAGTTGAAAGGCATATAAGCGCTCCGATTGGTCGACCGCAACGGTTCAGTTTCGATTCGGCTGTAGCTTATTAGCTGAATTGGGCCTCTGGACTGTGCTCCGTGTAGAATCGGGAGGCCCGCGATCGATTCTGCCATGTACCAATGTGTTTTTCGTTTAACGAATTTTATATATTTATCTGACGCTCCTATGGTGAAGGAAAACATCGTGAGGAAACCTGCATACACCTGCGAAGTAATTCAAAGGTGTATGTGAAGTCAACCAATCCGCACTGGGCCAGCGTGGTTCGACTAACTAAGGCCTAATCGCCTTACCATAACTGGTTAGGGTAGGCTAGTGCCCCTCGGTGGGGACGTATATGAGCTGTGATGATGATGATATAGATGAATGTATGAAGAAAATATGTTGCGCCGACTCTCCACATAAGAGTGGAATTCCGGCAGAGTGATGAATGATGATGATGCAACACCAGGCTCAAAGTAGAATAATCCGGAAAATCCGGATCTTGACATTGATTCTTTTTCAAAATTTATTGATTAATATCCTAATTCGATATGGATTAAAATTGAAGTTATAATACGAGAATCACAACTTAAAATTTATTTTCGTGAGAATTCGTAGACCTTGTCTGCGAAAAAAATTTTGTTTTTTTTTTATAGAAGGCCAAGCAAATGACCCTATTCCACCTGGTGGTAAGTGGAAATACGAGTAGAGTCCAAATGCGAGGATAGCTAGTGCGGGAGAGAGATTAACCGCACTAGCCACCCTCACCTTGTCAACCTGCAAGGTGCTTCTTCACGCCTCTTTTAAAGGACCCGAGATTGTAAGAAGGAGGAAACACATGCGCTGGCAGAGAGTTCCATTTCTTAATCGTGCGACATAGAAATGAGTTGCCAAATTTCTTGGTACGCGTTTGAATGGTAGTCGCAGTTAGACGGTGACAACGCAGGCCAGCACGTGTAGTTCTTAAATGGAAAGGAGAAGGTGGGTTTAGTGAAAAAAGCTCTTCAGAACACTTACCGTGGTATAGACGATAGAACACGCTATGTGAGGCAACATCGCGACGCAACTGCAGAGGTTCAAGGTTTCTTTTTGAGGTACGTACGGGACTCTAATAATTAGTCATTGTCCGTGTGCAAGCGACACTCGATATAAGCTTAAAACGCCCAAGGTAGTCGCGAAGCACATTCGCCTTAAGGCAGTTGAAGATCTATGTTATGCGTCGCAGTGGCCGATCAGCTGGCGCGTATTGTTAGCGACAATAAGTCAAGGAGACAACCTCTTTCTATTGGTGTGATAAGTATCTATGCAGATATCTGGCCCCTACTAGTTGCGTTTCTGCAACTCACTATTTTCTCACTTAAACAAAATGTATAGGAATATTATTTTTCACCAATATAATACACAAATAGAAAAAGTGTATTTGTAAAATGTATTAACTAAATTGATTTCAGTAATTAGAATCGTAAAAATATATAATATTATACAGGTACATCCAGGTAGCTACATATAGGTCTGAGATTTCCTAATTAGTACTAATGGGATTTTAAGATATTAATGATTCTTCATATCAGCTAACATGACCACCGGGCAGACTTCCTAGGAAGGGGGCTTTGGGTAATCGAATAAATAAAATGTAACACACAATTCATCCCGCGATCTATCTCGACACGCGTTGGACCGCTCATTTTCATCGTGCAACAAAATTGCATCGTTTGGTCGTACGATCGTTCGCCAATCAGATCGTTATCACACCTAAGAGTGTTGATAATTTCCTGTACATTTATTCAAATATTTCATTAGTATTAATTATATAACATCACATGTTCTAACGTATGAAAGTTAGGTATACTTCGAACGACTGCATTAATTTCAACATAACTTTTTATATTAACTTTTTATTGAACAAAGAAAAACACATATACATACTCGTAGTTCACCAAAAAACAATCGTACGTCGGATTCATATCTGAGAGAAATTTCTTCCAGCCAAAACTAGCTGATGTAAATAAAGATAATTTAATAATGGGGACTAGAATAACCCAGAACAAACAATATGGATATATGCTTTTTATTATTAATTACACTTTTTCTTCCTACCTTCATCCCAGCTAATAAAATCTATAGGTCACAGATTTGATTAAATCTCGGAACATTTGCATGCTGTTATTGTGATCTGCTAAATAAGTTAGACATTGCTATATGAAGAAGAGCGCAATGTAAAGCTATTGATAGCAAATAAACGATTTTATTTAATTAGCGACGACGTGGCCAAAGATAGAAGCTACATTACTACTTTTTTTTCTCAAGTTACCAATGGTAGGGGTCCCCTGTCACCAAAGGCAGGGCGCAGTGAATGCTGATCCGACAATGTTTTGCGCTGTCACGACTCAGTTTACGAACCATATTTAATTTCATCCATGAAGACGTCTCGAAATGTTATTTAAACATCCCTTTATCGTATCTGGCTAAATACGAAAGCACCATTTTTGGGGCTGTTCTACTTGTGTCTACTGGCATATCTCTGGGGAGTAGGGTGGTTTTTTTCCACTTCTTCGGGGTAAAAATCTTTACTTATATCATTATAATCAATTTTAGATTCAATCGCACATTCCATCTCACATCTTTTAATCTCTACTCTTATAAATGTGATAGTAGCTCTGTCTGTCTGTGTGTCACGCTTTCACGCCTAAACCGCTGAACCAATTTTAATGGAATATGGTATAAATATAACTTAAGCCCTGAGGAAGGACATAGGCTACTTTTTACCGCGAATTTCAATGAATTTCATAGGGAACGTGTGAAAAAAGCATACAATAATACACGATGCACAAAAAAGTTGAATTTGAATGCTTGAAGTTAATACCTAACATATACTGCGTTATTATTTGTAAGCGTAGACTAGTTTTTGATTTCTCACTGTGACTGCAACTGATTCAGATTAATTCTGCATTTAGTTAATTGAATATTTTGTAAATAATACTTTTATTTATATTTTTTTTCATTCATATTCATAAAATAACAATATCACTCATCCCATCCGAACAAAAATTCAACTTTACTGATCTCATTTTACTTTGTTAAGCCAAATCAGTCTTTTCCCACTGTCGATAGCTAGGTATAAACATCCAATAACAGCCATCGTGATCTAGTAGTTGAGACCACTCGGTGTGAATCTGGAGGCCCGTGGTTCAATTTCCCGTGGGGGCAGAAGTTATTTACTTGATTTCGTCGGTGGTAGGGTTTCTGAGCCCGCCTGGCTAGCATAGCTACCACCGCTCTTACCTAAGTGTGTCGCCATAATAACGATATTAATAGCATTGTTTCATTCGGTCTCATTGTCACTTACCATCAGGTGAGACGAAGGCCAAGAGCTTCCCAGTTACTTATAAAAAGAATAGGCTAGATGAATTAAAAAAAAATGCTTTAATAGAAGCTCATTCATATAATAAACAGAAAGAAAGAATCGGGTTTCGAATAACTATAAAAACAACCAAGATATAAGGTATTAAAGATTTTTCTCTATCTCTTTCTAGCAAAACGGCAATTTACATGGAGTTTATATGGCCGTACTCAACGATGACGTCACGGTTCATGTCGGATCTCTCTGTCTAATCGCTTCCAAATTAACAGCTTAATATGCTTGTATCTAATGTTAGTCTAAGCCGATTTTAATTTTAATTTCACATGATTGACATATTTTTATGACATATTTTAATATTTTATGACGAGACATGTAAATTAGAATTCAGTCATCATCCCAATTCTCTCAGATTTCGTGAGAACCGATCAAGAATAAAGTAAACTTACTGATATTAACACTATCCTGATAAAGGAAAATTAATAAAGACATTTTATTTCGGGCTTCGAATGTTGTCACCGTCTCTCTCCCACGCAGGAATCTTGTCCACCTAACGTAAGATCACCAATCAGGTTAATTAGATATTAATCAATTATTATTTCATTGATCAGTTATCGCAATGTTTCAATGAGTTAAGGCGCTACATCGAAAATGAATCAAACAATGGGAGGCGTGGTCTATACGTGAACGCGGGGCGCCCCCCGTGCTCAAGCAGCTAGTCTTTATATCTATGTCAACAAAGTCGTGAATGCGTTGCGCCCGCATGCAATCAGATCGTTTAGAAATTATCGACGTAAGCGACAAAATACAAATTGTTTTATTAAAAAATAACTATAATGATTAGAAAAAAATGCTTCTGTACGATTCTAGATACTGATGATGGCTACCTATTTAAGGAACTTTTTAATGAATACCTAACACCGTTTACTAGTAATCCTGAATATTCATATTTTTAAGAGGTAATTTCAAAAATAAAAAGTATCGAGGCAAAATCTTTAAATCGCGTTTTCGGTTCTGTACGTGACTAGCTAAAGATATGAAGAAACACATATTTGACTTTCAGATCTGTAAGATCTCTCAGTTACCTATGACATTACATTAAAAATAACCAATATTTTCGATATAGCGCCTTAAGTATGTTTACGCGTTTAAGTGAGTGTAGGTACGGCTTAATGGCCTTAGTCTTAAATATACATAATGTGGGCAATTGGATTAGTATATTACTTATTAAAAATATATAGAGTGAAATATTAGTCAGGGGAAAAATTTGTATATAAAGCAGGGGTACTCACAATGGCGTTCGATCGGTCGTTCGCGGGTGCTTTTTGGGTCGATCTCAAAAAAATTGCCGATATAGATTTATTCATAGTTTTTGTTAGTAGATCTATTCATAGTTAAGTAATTTGATTGATTGTATGACCTAAAAATCTTTACAAACCGATGTAACTTATTTGTGAGTGTTCCTCTATCGCCCCGTGTGGTTAACTAGCTTTTGTGTATTCAAACCTAATACGATAATTAGATCAGATTATTTTCACGACTTCTATTTTTAATGGCGAATACAAAAACCTTCTTTTATTATAAATCAAAAAGCTACTCTGTTTTCACTCTAACAGCTCAACCAATTTCAATAAAATTTCGTATAGAAATAGAAGAACATAGCCTTTTATCCCGAAATTGAACGAGTTCTTTAGGAAAACCGTGATATATCTGAATTCCACTCAGACAAAATCGCGGGCAAGAGCTAGTGCTCGATAAAACCATATTTTTTATCGTGGATTAGCTGTGTTACGGTGTTGCTCCTGCATTTTTATACAGGAGCCTCCCGATTGTTTTTTTTATACAACTAAGTTGGCAAACAAGCTTATACTGCTCAGGCATTAAGGCCGACTTTTGTACATCTTTCGTTTTATGTACGATAAAGATTAAATAAATAAATAAAAACGTAGTTGTACTTAAAATTACCCAAAACGTGTCATAATATTTTAAATTTGAATGTTTCTAGATTTATAATAAAAAGTGAATTATATATTCACGTATTTTTATTATAACTAACCCATACTTTGAGTTAAATATAGTATACAAGCTATTTAAAATATTTTCATTAAAAAACACTAGTTAATATAGGAGCCTGTGAGACTACACGTCCAGGATAGTGTTATGAAAAAATGACGTCCATACGTCTACTTAAAGGTTAAGTATAACTAGGGGATTTCATCGGTTTCGTCAGGTAGTGGACGCTCGACAGCTTGTTGACTAGTGACCTTCCACTTCGACGGCCGATATCAACGCCTACACTAAAAAAACAAGCAACGACAACATAGTAATCACTTGATTGATTTAGAGATTGCGTTTGAGATGTGAAATATATGAAATATATCAAGTATGTTACTACTAGGTATTTGCTTAATCTTCGCACAACATTCGAAATGTGAATTTAAAGACCAGCCGACGAGGGAATGCATTTTTGACAGGTCCTGTCAGATTCTTATGTATGTACATGGTATAAGGAGCATTTTTGAATTATACAAATCGTAGTTCTCGAAAATGAACTCTAATTTTACTAGCATAAGGAACTTACAGACCCAGTCGAAAATGCATTCTCTCGGCGCTGAACTGAAGATGCTTAAGGCATTGGCCACTACCAGTCAACCAGAAATATGTGAGGGAAATTGATGACAATGCATTTCAACAATATACTTGTGACAGAGGCATCTTGTTTACGTACAAACAGTAAAGGCTGATTCTAGAATCGGTAAAGCTTCAGCTTTTTACTGAGGGACCAGCCCCTTCTTAGTGTAACAAAAATCTATCGTGATCGCTAACAATTTTGAGGAGGTTCTCAATTCGATGCGTATGTTTTTTTTTGTGTGTATATTACGCGATTACTCCGCCAATTGTAGACCGATTTTCAAAATTCTTTTTGTACTCGATAGAGTATACTCCTGGGGTGGTCTCAAGGTCATCAAAGTCAGGATATTATGATGGAATCCCATGAAAATCAAGGAAAACCTTAATTTAATACCAGCTCACCGTAGGTCAGCTTGTATAATATTGGGGTTTCTTTCACTAAAAAGTTAAAAATAAAAAATATTTTACAAAAAATAAAAACTGACTTCAAAAACACTGATAAGTTAAAAATAATATAAGAAAAAATAGGTACAGACAACATCACACTTCTACATTGAAGTCGGTGACAAATTTAAAGACTTTTTAGGAGATCATCGTTTAACACCGGACTATACCAGGACTATACTCTATCGAATACAAAAAGAATTTTGAAAATCGGTCCAAAATCGGCGGAATAATCGCGTAACATACACACAAAACACTTTGGACACACCTAAAAATTTAAGGGTTCTCCTCGATTTTTATGGGATCCAATTATCAGATCCTAACTTTGGTGACCATGGGACCACCCTTGGAGTATACTCTATCGAATACAAAAGGAGTTTTGACGCCGCAATGAGATTTCAAGGCGATTGTGATAGATTTTTTCTTAGACAATAACCCCCAGAATTGTGAGTTCAAATGAAAGAATAATTATCACGGTGGTGATACTGTGCCGGAACTGTAGCTTCACTGATCTGTGTGAATCAGCCTTTACTCCAGCTCGCCAGTGCATACGAGTTTGACCAAAATGGCGGCAGAGCCTTGCGGGGAGGTCGCCGGGCCGAGGCACGTGGCCTACGGCCATAAGCGACGAATAGGCCTCGCGAGCCTTTTAGGAAGTCGAAAGCATTGTGCTCCCTCCTTGGGATGAACATGCAACTCCATATTCGAAGTTTGTTTTCATCCACTTACACTTTTTTACGTTTTGGTGGTTATGTAAGAGGCTGTATGGATTCAGTTTCGTTTGCTTGTCGATTGACGAAATAGGCAACATTTTTTGTTCCCTAACGATGCATTGTTTGGCATTTTATTCTTCTATTTAAAATAAGAACTACAAAAATCACCAGAAAACAAAATTGTGCGTGAAAAAAGAGAGTTTGTCGAAATTCAAATAGGCACCGACCGTCATCAACTCCTATGTACTTATTGTAAATGTATATACATATTATGTGTATATTATAAATCTCAAAAACCGGCCAAGTTCGTATAAAAGTTACTTGGTATAAAAGAAGGTCAATATCTGATGCTTGGTATGTGAAGTACCAGGCAATCATAGTCCCCCGCGTCCTCAAGCGCCCCAGATATCTTCATAGGTTTTTGAACGTAGGTATTATAACTATCTATTTACATTTATATTGGGTCATGGGATATACAATTTCACTGTCTGTGCAAACAGAGATGCATCTCTGTTTGCACAGACAGTGAAATTGTGCATTTGTCTTTGACCAGATTGGCCGCAATATTTATTTATAATAAGGGTATAATCGCATACTTAATATCTATCCCATGACCCAATATAAATGTAAATAGATAGTTATAATACCTACGTTCAAAAACCTATGAAGATATCGAGATAATGATAAAGACATACCAATAAATCTGAATCATATACAAACACAGTCACCACACACACACACACACACACACACATGTACGCACATTCATACAAAATCTAATAAGTTTGATGTTTTACTTGTAAGGTTACAAAATCAACTGAATCTTGAGTGTCCGATGGGCTGGCGGCCGGAATTCTGTTACACAGGGTATCCTAGTTCCGCTCTCTCACGATGGCTACTATGTACCTGTTTGTATCTGAATGTTTATAACAAAACCTTAATTTCTGAATCATCCACATTGTAGCTTTTGTGATGGAAATAAATAATTATTATTAAATGACCAGAAATTGGTTTTCAATCAAAAGACATTTTCAAAACGCATTAATACTAATAAAGGTGGGTATAATAGTTCGCGTAATTCTTCACCTTTTCGTAGATTTAACGAAAACGGACCCACAATACACCTAAGAAGCAGATTAATAACCGATCGCAGACACAAGGACGGACGTTAAAACACAATTAAAACAGTCAGTACCGCGCAGGTAGGCAAAAACACAATTAATTCTCGTTGATTAGTTTCGTAACCCGCAAGATGGCGTGGGCGGTCGAATGCCAAGGCCAGAGGGTCGATTCTACAAATAACCACAACTAAACCGAACCAATGTGATGAGCCATGGGACCACATAAAGATCACGTCTGCACAAAACTAAGGCGTATTTAAAGCAGATTTACAATACTTAAGTACAAGCTATCTATTATGTTTAATATACTTGCCCCTAGCTGACTTTGTGTTTGGAAATGGCCTAATTAGCTATGGTTTGACATATAAAACATACTTCGAAAATATTAACAACATACAACTAAGAATTTTAAAATCTATTGTCCCAAAATATGTAGAAAATAGGTGTAAAAATAAATACATTTCAAAAAACCAATAAAACCCGCCTGCTTAAAAAGACAATTAGTCAACTGAAAAGATAAAACAAGATCAAATATTAAAGGCAAACTTAAAACAGGTTGATGGTAGTTTTTAGAACTTTTGTTCAACAGAATAACAAGTTCAGCAAGGAGGCGTCATTGCACATTTGAAAGTTAACGGTTAAGATTAGTTCGGCTGTAGTCATTGGTGGAATCGACCCTCAAAGCTTTGCTTTTTGAGCGTGGGATGACGTTTGTGACGCTTAGGACGACGGCACATGGTTCATTTTTGTTAATTTTCGTAGTCAATTAGAACTCTGTTCGTTAGTTACAACTTTTGTTGAGAACGAAGATTTTTAATCGTTAAGGTTAGTGTAGACCGGATCAATTATTTGTCACGAGTTTTTGTGTAAACAATAAAGATTTTTATTTTACAATAGGCGAAATGGTTATTTGCCGATTATTTTGTCATAATTTGGATATGTTATAGGTATAAAAGCTAGTGTAAAATAATGAAAGTAAATAAATAATTATATTGAAAGTGATCTTTTAAAAATGTTAAGAATGAAAATAAAATATTTATCTTCCTGCCTGTAACTTTCTGCAAGAGTTTTGCACATTCGCTTGTAACAATCACACTGATCTGACTCATAGATATCCCTATAATAGGTAATCTAATTGTCGATTGAGTGTATACACGCCCTTAGCCGCGGTTTTGCGGTTACAAATTGAATAATTTACGCTACAGCCATTGATACTGCTTCGTTACGAAAAGGCTTTTTATGGATCGTGGTCGGTAAGGTTTTGGATAAGGAAGGACGTTCATTTGACGCGTAATCTGTGGGTAATGAATAGGATTCTTAAATTCGTCACCCAAAACTACGAGATGAAGAGTTTGAAGACTATGTATATTTCAAGGTACGGAATAGGACTATTTGATATTGATTTAAAGGGTAAAAATAATCATAGATATAAGAACCTGGACTTACGTCGAAATGTTAGTATTGACGTATAAATTCAAGGTATCAGAAATCAGAAGGTCCAATAGAAGCAGCTCTCTGATATCCTCGATATTTCAATAGAGAATACTGGTGCTTTTGTTTAAACACACTGTAAATAAGGAAGAGATAATATTCAGACTGGTGGTTGGATGAGTATAAGCAAATGAATGATTTATATAGCATGCGTAGCATTTACAGCAGTGGACGAACAATGGCATATTGAATGATGGTAATAGTTCGTAGTATGTAAGTTTGGACTGCCTCTAAAGTGAGTCTGTTTAAAGCTTGTAACCCAAAACGCTTGCTGGTCCAACCAACTTTACGAATCAAGGTCTACTTAGGTCTTGCGTTGCTACTTGCTATGAAGGCAGCGTGCGTTCGAAACGACTAGAAGACTATTGCGGAATGTGGAAGGGGAGCGGCCTCCTTCGGGATACAGTCATCGCATGCACTGACAGTGTCTTCGCTAAGACCTAGTTTTTACGAGGTGGAATGCTGTTGAGCTCCGTATCTGCAGATGGCAAGTCAGTCGGTGTATGTGAGGGTCTCCTCGCAGAGTGGGGAGCATACCCACTGAACCAGCCTCTACATCCACCTTGTTCATATTCGAGGCAATCCATCTAGGAAATTTGGTTTGCCTAATTCTGCGCACCACCACGGGATGAAGCAGCCAGTTACGGGACGAATTTCAACGTCTGTAATTGATCATCCTGGATGAATAAGTAGGTAATCCGAAAACGTGGAGCCTATCGTCCCGCGTTTCCAGGGCTACTAGCGCATAGACCACACCTAGGGCCGTCATGAATTGGCGCGCTGGTAGTGGTAGTCGCAGTGTGGACCTTACCATGCGCGCCCACAAGGGCAGGGAGAACACCGGGGGGTTTTATAAGGTAGGCCTGGCACTCTGCCGGGAGAGCCCCACACACGCCCGCCGTCTAGCCAACGACGGGTATGCTGCGGTTACGCATTTCACCCCGAAAAAAAAGGGCCGTCATGAAAGGTAGCCTGCACGGACTTCTACAGCCCAACTGCCTGCCTCTCCTCTGAGTCCCGGTAAAAGCACTTATGCTTGGAATGAGCATGTAACTTTAATTTTGACAAAGGAAAATATCGGAAAATCCATACTAATATTATAAATGCAAAAGTGTGTCTGTCTGTATGTGACCTCCTCACGCTTAAACCGCTGAACTGTTTTAGATGGATAGTTTGAGTCCCGGGAAAGTACACGGCACTGGCCATCTAATCGGGAAGACCGAGGTTCGATTCCGCCATGTATCAATGTGTTTTTCATTTTCGAATTTCATATGTAGGTACATTTATCCGATGTTCCTACAGTGAAGGAAACCATCGTGAGGCAACCTGAATACATCTGCGAAGAAATTCAAAAGTGTGTGTGTAGTCGCCTGAGCCAGCGTGGTTGAGTCTGAAGGCTAGGCCATTATCTTAGAATAGGCCCGAGCCCCTGGGTGCAAGGCCCTAGCCAGGGGGGGATCAAGAGGGATGGATACGTAGTAGATAGTGGCGCAGCGACATTTAGTAGAGAACGACAAAATTACGTGAACCAAACCCCCCGAATTTTTTTCGGGCTACGCTACTGTCTCGGTGGGGACGTATTACGTATATGAGCTGTGATGATGATGATGGAGATAGTTTGTGTTGTGGGGAAGGATATAAGCAAATTGGACAAAAAATAATCTATCCAAATTACTAATTCCCTTGGACGAAGGCGCGGGCGAACACTAGTATCATATGATACCTATCATAGTCACAGAAAATAATAAATTTCCAACGTAAGTGAGCTTAGAAAAAAATTAGAGAGGTCTCCATATTCGTGACAATAGGTCGAAACTCTGTAAAATAAGTATGAGACTATAAGCACTTAATGTGATATCAAATTTAGTTCTGAGAATGTAGTGTTGTGTCGAAATATCACTGCTGACTTGTGTACAGACAGTTTATAGTATGCCTAGCTAGGTATCTCGCCGAAGACGGCATAGGAGTTCTCGGTACCCAGCATTGGCGTTCGTAAACACGATGTGGTAGGTCTTTATGCAATGCTGTCATTTATTTATCATTTTCAAGGCGATTGTATACGATTCTGTCGGAATCTTCGGAAGGGCAACTTCCGAAGATTCCGACTGAATCGTATACAATCGCTAGGTAAAGAAAAGTTTTCTTTTCCTAGGAAATCATTAGAATTCCGGACTTATTTAGGAAAAGCTTAAAATTTTAACAAGCTTAAAAAGTCACATTATTAAATGTGTAAATAATGTCTAGTTATTTTTGTTGATCATGTTATCTATCACATTTTAAAAAATAAAATAGTACATAATTAGAGTCATAAACTCCTTTATTCATATAGGTAGAATTTGTACTTATGAATGTCAAATTTGATGTCATGGGTTCAAGAGTCTACCAGGAGGCTTTGTTCTGAGAAGAAACGGCAAGAAACTCAGCAAGTTTTATTCTCTGTTTCCAAGTTCAAAAGTTTTCATTCTATTCATTATTACTAGGGTTCCGTATATCCAGGGAAAGGACTTCTAAATCCGTTACCGGATATCCACGAGCTGTCTGAAGGGCGAGTACACCTCTGCATAGAGATGGAAAGCTTTTTGTTTTGAGTTTTCCTCTTTACACCAACCTCACTTGTTAGTGTTAATGGAATGAAGTAGGTCAATTCGTAAGATCCGTGCCCAGCAGATGGAGCACGGGCTGCATAGAATACCTACTTTTTTATACGGGCTGCCAAGACTGGACTTCAGTTACGCATTATCTCACTTATCAGTGCTGACAATGCAGAACAAGGCTTGTTCAGACAATTAATCTGAACAACGTTTACTATGGGGCCAGTAAAAATTGTCTCCTGCTTAAAAAAATAACTGTTCAAGACACGTCACAACGAGCAAGATGTACATACGTTTTGTAGCAACGTCGATTATGTCATCTAATATGTAAAAATCTCGTGTCATAGTGTTTGTAACCGAACTCCTCCGAAACGGCTTGACCGATTTTTATAAAAATTTGGTAGGTCTGAAGACGTAGGCTATTTTTCAAAGCCCTAGGTGATAAGGGATACTCTACAGATTTTTTTTACAATTATTATGGCGAAACGTAGTTCGCGGGCACAGCTAGTTAAATAAATAAAGAAATCTTAGTTCCCCGAACACACATCAGCTAATTAAACCACACTTCGAAAGCGCCAAGTCATAGATTTCGAGGAACCACATCATTCATATGATTTTGTTTATCAGTGTGTTCAGACTCAGCCTTTATATTCTATCTTTGGCCATAACAGCATTATTGTCTGTGCTTTGGCATTTATTCTATTCTATTTATTTATATTTGCCTAAACAGACAAGATAATAGTACACGTAGTTCCTGTTAGATCAGCTAAATCTAATCAGCAAATATACGGATCGGAAAGAGCTTCACTAAGCCACAAACGTACATCAGTTTCTACAAATCATTAATACGCTCCCAACTTGAATATACTGTGCCAATTTGGAATCCATTTTATGATAAATATAAAGATGCTTTAGAAAAAGTACAAAAAAGTTCCTAGAAACTATGCACTACAGATGTACGCATAGTTACCTAGATTATAAATGCCTGTTAGATACGTATCAACTACTGCCACTTGAACAAAGACGGATTCAGTTAGAAGTGACTTTACTTTATGACTTTATGCCACAACAGATACGATTGCACTCCGTTAGTTAACAAGCTTTGTTACAGAATACCAATTAGAACTCACAGCCGCGTCCTAGGTAAATTGTTTTATATATCTCATTGTCGAACTAATGCTGGTAAACGTTCACTCATGTATAGACTTGTCCATGGATATAATATAATATTTAACGACATAGATAGAACTGTCGCCCGTCCTAGTACATTTAAAAAAATGATTTCGGATATACTCAAAACATAAAGCCATTTGATGTTTTATCGTCCTACTTATTATATTACGAGTAGTTAATGTTATAGTTCACAAAAATATTGTAATTAGTGTATTGTATTTTATGAATATTTGAAATACTTATTATAAAGTTTGTCACTGTTTGTTTACCTAAATAAACGAAAAAAAATCCCCACAAGGACGCCAATGTACGTTGCCAGCTTGTGACAGTAAGTTTACTGCCAGTGTTACCCTTCAAACACAAGCACACAGCGATGCAAGCACCGTTCCTGCTTGACAGTAAGATTGAGGCACCCATAAAGACGACTTTAGTAATGAGTCTCACTCTGGTAAATTCTGAACCCGTCAACACACGGACGAGCATTTAAGTGGTATTGCAGAGAATTTTAACAACCGACTGATCACTGTGCAAGAACGCTCGGCGTGCGTCGGCGACTAGCGCCGTCAGGATCTCGACGTGTGGTACAAGTTATAAGAGAATAACTTTTAAACAAACGATTACTTAGCTACAAAAGTAGTTGTACCACCGCTCATAGCTATTTTAACCTCTCTGACATTCAGACTGTTTTTGTGCTGCAAAAAAGGGCTATTCGTGCTATTTATAATCTTAAAATAAGAGACTCTTTGAGAGAAAAATTTAAAGAATTTGGTATCATGACCGTTGCGTCGCAACATATTTACGAGAATATTTGTTCATAAAAATATACATATACACGTTTTGTAAAAACAGTGATATTCATTCAGTAAATACTAGGCAAAAAAATATGTTAGCATTACCAAATACTAGGCTTTAAAAAATTAATAATTCTTTCAAAGGCCTTTGTGTACGCTTCTACAATAAAATCCCAAATAATATTATAAACAATTAGCTTGAATAAATTTAAAGTCACTATCAAGGGCGTACCTATGAAAAAAGCATATTATAAAGTTCTGATTATATGACAGATAAAACTGCTTGGGATTGACAATAAATGTGATAATTGACGTTCAAAGGGTGTTAACTTTGTGATAATGGGATAAATGTCATTCGAGAAACTGTTCCACTCACTCCGACAGGCATTTCTATATTATTAAAAAAAAATGTTTGTTAAATATAATATTGTAATGCTGGCATTTTAAAAGAGGAGACAAAAAAAATACAAGACCTTCCGAGTTTCTTGCCTGTTCTTCTCGAGAAGGCTCTCCCAATTTCCGAACAGGTGTAGAGTCAACTTTTTTTTTCATTTGACTTGTATTTGCACACATCTTAATAATGGTTGGGGTGTGTGTACATACAAGGATTAAATAATTTAGTTAATTAGATTCTTGGTTGAAGATTTTTATGTTTTTTTTGACGTCAATAAGTGCCTGTAAAGGTCTATATTGAATAAAGATTTTTGAGTTTGAGTTTGATACTTTTATCAATATAAACTTATCAACATTTGATTTGATTGAACGTCTAACGTTTCCTTTCACTTTTTTGATTCCAAAGGTGGTTCCAAGGGTGGTTATAATTAAGTTTGTCTATGATTAAGTTTACACTTGTAATGTAACCAATTAATGTAAGTCTGTATTGTGTTAAAGTATAAACTTGTTGGTGGTCTTTTTTTATGGAGGCCCCGCAAATGACCTCCTCCCGGCTAATGTTAAGCGGTGAAAGAGGCCCAAATGAGTTGACAGATAGAGGAGGGACGACATCCACTATCCTACCTGCCCGCCCCTTGCCGACCCAAAATATGCTTTTTCACGCCTCTTTTAAAGGAACCCATGTTGTAGGATGGAGGAAACACGTACGCAGGTAGAGAATTCCAAGTGTGTGATGAACGACATTTGAAGGAATCTTGGAATTTCTATTTTGGTTCTTTCTAATTTGGTATATTTAAAAATAAATAAATAAAAATAATAAATAAATAAAACTAGATAAGAATCGATTAACAAATAGGGTCGTATAAAAAATCATGAACTCCGAAAGCGCACTTGACCTTGCTTGGCTCTATCAACGGGTATTTTCGCAACGCTAGAACCGCTTCAGCTAATCCCTCGACCAGCCGCCGCGGCGCCGGCGGACTTATGCTAATTCTGATGTAAGGACGCCCGGTAGAGCCGCGGCTTGTACGGAAGCGTCGCTAAAACTTGCGGTATTGCATTGCATTCCTGCACCAAGTTAGAAAAAACTAGTACCTATATGATTTCAAATATCTAATAATAGGTGATGAATTGTTTTTTATTTTCTAATGTGGCGACCTTTAATTAAGACAGCGCTCAGCTCACCTTTATGTGTTAAGATTTTTATGTGTATGTGTCAGTGTATGTCTTGTTGTTTGTCCTGAATGAATATAAATAAATGTGATTCAATAATTTTGTCGCTATGCCGGCGTAATTTAGGTAGGTTAGGTACCTAAACAAAATTATTATTTTTATTTTATTTATTATATTTGCCACAAAAATTTACTTATTTTTACGTATTTAAGCGCACCTTAGCGCCTCATAAGTTCAGTCTTGAAAAATTTAGGTATGTATGTATAATTTATTTATTTATTTTATTTATTATAAACTTGGATTCTACAGCAATATTTGATTACTATTACTAATTAGACAACCACATTCTGGTAAATAAGCCAGTTACAGAAACTCACTTTCCCTTTTGCTTTACTGTCTTATATTAGGGATAAAATTCGGTTTGAAACTGCAGCTGTGCCGCTGGCTCTATTTTTTCGCTAATATTACCGCCACAGCTCTAACCTAACCGGAAATTTAGGAATTTCGTCCGACTACTGATTGCATTGTTGTTCACGAACATATAGTATATATCTTACATCCACCTTAAATTATTGGGTTCATTATTTTCATTAATAATTAATAGTTTGAAGACATACGAGTATGTTTAAGAGCGCGTATTAGATAATTTATTATGTATATACTAGCTGTATGCAACTTCGCCTTTTTAATATGATACGGAAGCTCTTGGCCCTCATCTCACCAGATGGAGTGACGATTAGCCCGTAGATGGAAGCGAGCTTCCTGGACTTCTCAATAAAATCAAAAGTAATTTTGCGACCGAGAGATACACTCAAACTCTATTTTAAAAATCTTTATACAAATAAATAAAATTGAAGTGTCTGTTTTTAGTGTCAAAATAACAAGATTTTACTAAATGGGTATGAATGTATATCGGATACCAATAACAAAAACACAATTTAAATTTTTTTTGTCAGTCTGTCTGTCTGTTTGTTCCCGCTAATCTCCGGAACGGCTGGACCGATTTTGACGGGACTTTCGCTAATAGATAGCTAATTATATAAGGTATAACATAGGCTACACTAACATTTTTATCAAGATTAAGATCAATCCAGTCGTTACTATGCCGCGCGGACGAAGTCGCGGGCACAGCTAGTTCAAAATAAACCTTTACAAGCACTTAACCCTTAAGATCTATAATGAATTACACATTAACCTTCTATGACTATTATGGGTGAAAATACACCCGTTTTTATAAATTAATAAAATAACAAATTAATTGTAATAAATTGTTTTTTTAAGTTAATTTGGACCTTTGTTAATAAACTCCTACAGTTACTTGCGCTTAATTCGGTTAAAATTCTTTTTCATTCAGTTAAAATATTTAATTTGAAATATATGTCTTAAATTGCTCACTATATGGGAAGGAGTATGAGAAAATATTTTTTACAAAAAATAATAATGCATATACAAATGAAATATTTTTATTTCTTATTAGTATACTAATAACCTATAATTTGGCGTAGTGACTTAAATTATATCTTTAAAAAATATATAGAATTTATGCCTTTCAAATTAGAAAAAAAACCTAAATATTTGTAAGTCATTTTAAAAAATCAAAATGTAATAACATATAAATAACTTTTTTGCATATTAAATTCAATAATAAAACATAGAAAAGGGTATCCCACTATGACTATTGCGGCTAACTAGGATATGTTGCAATTAAATTACTTAAATCTTTTATTACATACACCATAATTAAGATGTATGCAAATACAAGTTACAATTTTTTTTTTAAAAAGTGGACTCTACACCTGTTCGGAAATTTGGAGCACCTTCTCGAGATGAACACGCAAGAAACTCGGAAGGTAAAATTTTTTGACTCCTCTTTAAATCGGTGGACTAGGCACTTGCCATTCAATCGGAAGGTCCGGGGTGCGCGACCAATGTGTTTTTCGTTTTTCGAATTTCATATGTACATTTGTCTGACGCTCCTACGGCAAAGGAAACATCGTAAGGCAATCTGCATACATCTGCGAAGAAATTCAAAGGTGTTTATGAAGTCAACCAATCCGCACTGGACTCTAAGTTACCCTATCCCATCGAGGGGCTCGAGCCTACCCTAAGTTCGACCTCCTCGATGGGACGTATATGAGCTGTTATGATGATTACAATATAGCATTATAGTTTTTCAATACTATTTTTTTTTATTGCTACTAAGTTAGCAAACAAGCAAACTGCCCACCTGATGGTAAGTGGTAACAATCACCAATAACTACATGTGGCTAAACGATGATCTCCTAGAAATTCTTAAAATTTGGCACCGACTTCAATATCCATCGTGAGGCAACCTGCATACATTTGCAAAGATATTCAAATGTGTATGTGAAGTCGACCAATCTGCACTGGACCAGCGTGATTGAGTACGGGCTAAACACCCTAACTTGAGTAGGCTCGAGCCCCTCGGTAGGGGCGTATATGAGCTGTGATGATGATTACGATAGTTATTCGTTAGGAACGTCGAAGAATCTTTTAAATTACAAATTCAAAACACGTTTATTTGCACTTATTATAACCCTATCGGAAAGCATCTACTCTGATCCCTGTCATAGATGGGATGAAAAAAGGAATTTCGTCATCATCTCAATTGTAAATTGTCATTTGAAGAAAAAACAATGAATAATATTGCGTACTGATTGAACGTGACATATGGAATTACAGACGAACGATCAACGTCGCTATTGATAAGTATATTGACAAGCGAAGACATGTCAATAAGCCGTGTATAGAGCTTGGCGTATCGCTACTTCCGTAGTTTGGGCGTTTGGGCAAGATTGCAGATAACAGACGGTTTTTTTTAGTTCTCAATGTTAAGCTCCTGGCCTTTATTAGTTTAAGCTCCGGCGAGGACAACAAATTTAGTTTTATTTTGTGCATACTCTTTCAATATTTTATGAAAAATGTGTTGTTTGCGCCTTGACATAAATCAATCGCAAAGTTCCGTGCATCTTGAAGTTGCAATTTTTTTAGATCTACCAGCCAGAATGTGTCATATTTGCTATTTAGATGCTGTCTTTCTTTCTTCTTACATAACCTCAATCAAAAATTTAACACTGTATCTTGTATTAATAATTCTTTCATCTTTTAATCAAGCTTAGAAAGGGTATCATTTATGTCCAAGTAAGGGACAGTGTTTATGCAAAAAAATGTGACAAGCTGTTGCGAGGAATTCAATTATGTTGCGAGTTAGTTATACTCAAACTCAAAAATCTTAATTCAATACAGACCTTTACAGGCACTTATTGACGTCAAGCAAAATACTAAAATCTAATTAACTAAGATATAAAATATATTACTAAAATCTTGTGTGTATACACACTCCAACCATAATTAAGTTACCATAGTTAAGAACCTCTTGCTTTTTGAAGTCTGTAAAAATCAATTGTTTTGACTTACATTGGCTGATATCAATTTATCTTCAGTAGGTATAGCATAGTATTCAATATAACGATTACGACATAATAGGATCAGCGATTCATATTTCCATATTATTATCCATTTCACATTCCAGCCGGATAGTTTATCCCAAGTTTCTGACGATGCATGGAAAAAAATGCGATTTTCTGAGAAAGTAGAGCGCTTTTCCTTCGCTAACACAACTAAGGCTCTCTGTAGATCCCACCTTAAGTCCCTCATCCTATAATTCCAACTTTGACTTTGACTTTAGAACTCGCTTCCACCTAACATACGGCATTGCCAAACTATTTGCTCTTTCAAAAGGCGTTTAAGGGTGCTCTATCTGTACAGAATGTCCAGATCCTAACGTTAATCATTAAAATCATTATAGATATTTGTGATGCTGGTTTATATTATATTAATTTTATATTACCTTTTTAATTATAATTCATAAACTATGTTTATTATTTATCTATGTTTATTCTTCTGTTATACACGCATACCATGATTTCAATTTTCAATACAATTTCCTTTCTCGCGGGTCTGCTAGAAGAAATTTTATTTTTTAAATAAGCATGTACCTTTGTACCTACATCTTTTTTTCTGTGTTGTTTATAAATGTTAAATTCTGCGTTCATAAATTGTTAAAAAAATGTTAAAAAATATTAGGCGTATAGAAATATATACCTTACTGTGCCCGCATTTGTCGTCATATTAAGCCTTGGGCTGCTATTGCACTGTTATAGCGATCTATCACATCAATGACAGCTTAAAGTTACTCGTACGTTAACTACATCACAATCACATCGCTATAAATGTCGAAGTCGATTGAAAGTTCGAGATCTAAATACTTTACTGTCTGGTAGAGACCGCGCATTGGCGATAACGCCTCATTCAAACGCTTGTTTAAAAAATTTCGTGGATTTCGTGAATTCTTTTAATGAAATTTGAATTTATTTATCATTTTCCAGACGAGGTTCGTGTGTAAGATTTTTTTAAGAGAACGAAGTTTAATAGTTTTTTTAATGAAGTTCTAAATAAATATTCATCGAATGATATTCAAAAGAAATTATCGTCAACGCATAGAAAAGCAAGTCAGTAGATTGTTACAATGAACATTATTATTATAATTAATATTCGTGGAAATAAATAAAGACGACACGGTTAGCGCAGAGGTCGAGTGATCGTCTACTGCGCAACGGGTCGCGGGTTCGATTCCCGCACGGGACAGATGTTTTGTATGGCCTACAGAAATTTGTTCCGGTCTAGGCGTATGTGCATGTGATATTCGATGTTTGTAACTGCACTCACGACACAGGAGAAAATCCTAGTGTGGGGCGACGTTCTTTTAAAAAAAAAATTCGGAACACAATGTTTTAACTTTGTTACTATGGCGACAAAGTGAGAGCTAGCCAGATGGTCTCAGAAGCCCTACCACCAGCCAAACTAAGCAGCAAAACTTCTGCCCTAAGGGGAATCGAACCCCGGACCGCCAAATTAACACCGGGTGGCTCCAATCACAAGCCCGCAGGCGGGTAATGGCAAGGGACTGATGTGAACTATAAAGAATGCTCGTTCATTCATAGATTGAGGAACGCGTCCAACGCCAGCCGTTGCATAATGAACCGGTTCCCAAGGTCGATGTCGTTCCGCGGCGGCGCGATATCTGCTGCGGTTTTACTAATAACGAAAAAGATTTTATTTATTTATTTATTTCACTAAGCAAACTTAACAGCATGTAAGTCTATTTGGTTTACAATCATAAAATTAAAAACATATACAGCCAATAATAAAGTTTGTCGAATTACAATTTACAGATGACGTACTTAATTATTTAATTAGACTAATATTAAGAAAAGATATTGACGGATCTTGTGAAAAGTTCCAAAACATACATTAAAAAACAAGAATTAGATTACTACCAAAACGGAAAATGAACGTTAGATTCTTATAATAATAGAAGAATGTGTGTCATTTTGTTGTGGATAACGTGTGTGAGTGAGTATGAGTGTACTTGTTTATGTGTGGGATGAGTGTGACTACTCTGACTGACTGTTAGAGAACTGCTTTGAGATATGGCTAACAAATACATATGGTTGCGAGTCAGAAAGAAAATGTCTGTATCACCAAATCTATCCTCGATAGATTCATACATAGATAGATAGATAGAAACTTACTTGGTTAACACATACAACTAGTCTAGTCGCAAATGAGGCGCTTCGCGCTTCATAAGTCTGACTCTTTAATGGGACTGTGAAGTGCCAATTTATGGCTTGAGTTTGCACTTTAAAAATGCAGTTTATTGCACACCGCTTAGAGTTAGAAGTCCGAGGCAAGTGCCTACATTTCTTATTTAAATATTCTTCGGGAGATAACTGTTTTACCCCCCTAAACCTTTACGAAATTAGACACTGTTGGTCTCATTAGATTCAGTATTCTATGTTTGTACGTTTTGCTTTTTTTGTAATTCAGTATAATTTAGTCAAAAGAGATAAAAATGCTCGAGGTAGTTTTTAAGTCTAAAATATGGATATTTACATGCTAATAATTTATATTCTGAGCTATATTACTTCAAAATCAAAACGTACAAACCTAGATCTTCATTATATCTATAACACTTCCAAAAATTATGAAAATTGGATTATGTGAAGAGGGAGAAAAGCGTTATCGCTTTTTGTATGAAAATTTACAGCTTCACAATCCTCTTACACATACGAGTACAACAAGTTTAGTCGCAAAAAAGGCGCAAAGCAGAAAAGTTTTCGCGCTACATAAGTCTTTAGCTCTTAAAAAATAGAACCGACTTCAAAAACACTGAAAACTTAAAAATAATCTTCTTCTATATTGAAGTCGGCGCCAAACGATGATCTCCTAAAAAGTGTTAAAATTTGTCACCGACTTCAATATAGAAGAAGATTATTTTTAAGTTTTCAGTGTTTTTGAAGTCGGTTCTATTTTTTGTAAAAAAAAAATATTTTTAGCTTTTTAGTGAATGAAATCTTTTTAGTGAAAGAAACCCTAATTTAATTTTAATTAAATTAAATTAGGGTTTTCCTCGATTTTCTATAGGATTCCATCATCCGATCCTGACTTTGGTGACCATGCGACCACCCTTGCAGTATACTCTATCAAATACAAAAAGAATTTTGGAAATCGGTTTAAAAATGACGGAGTTATGAGGTAACAAACATAAAAAAAATACAACCGAATTGATAACCTCCTCCTTTTTTGAAGTCGGTTAAAAAACAGAATTATACTCTATGGTATAAAGGGCACTGCGAATAGCGATTTAAAAGAGGAGATAAAATGTAGATCTTCATAGTTTCTTGATTATTTTTCTCGTGAAAGCTCTCAACTCCAAACAGGAAGCTTATTCTGCTACGGCCTTATTAATAAAAATTTTACTTCTTGGTCATCCTCTTATTAGTTACTCCGTGTCTTGTCTTGTCTCCGCACATGTCGGCTGCCATATGTCAAAATAAGAGAAAACACGGAGTAACTAATCGGAGGATGATCCAAGGAGTAAAATTTTTATTAATAAGACCGCTAGTGTTGACGCGTTTGTGGCGTCTCAATAACACTTCAAAGACATCGCTCTTTGAGACAGAGGCCTCGTTTACGGAGACGCGGGGCGTTGCGCGGCGCGGCCCGCACAGAATTCAAACATATGGCGTTCTATGAGTGCGTTTACGGAGAAGCGATTTTACACGCTTTTGCTTCAAATGGCGCGTTTTTTACGGCCGAGCCCGCGGATGGCACCGCCGCGTCTCACGCGGCATTTATCGCGGCGGCGCGCGCAACGACAATTCTCGATGAAGCGATGCCCGCCGCGTGCTTCGCTACACGCTTGAGGATGCGCCGCGGGTGGCGCGGCGGGCATCGAGGCTGGCACCGCGGAGGTCGCCGCCACGCTTCCCGTCTCGCATCTCTATGAACAACATCGTATATTGCCATATGTTTGTGTTTACGCGTGCGATTATGAGTGCCGCTTTACGCGCCGCCGTAAACAGAAAAAACGTCGGACGCGCCGCGAGAAGCCACGCCACACGCGACGCGCGACGCCCCGCGTCTCCGTAAACGAGGCCTTATTGTTGATTGAAACTGATCACTAACTACAACATTTGTCACTATTGACTTATCAAGAAATTGTAGTGAGAATAAATTACACCGGGAAATGCGTAAAAAAACGACAAAAGCAGTTTTATTGAAATGCTATTAAGACACGATAACGTCGTTAAGATTAGCGGAATTAGGCCCCAGTTGTAGAGTCAACTTTTTCTTCATATGTCTGTATTTGTCTCAAACCGGAGCAAACATTAATTGCCTGGCAGAGATCGCCTACGGCGATAAGGCCGCCTACTTTATTGTTTTTGTATGTATTGTCCATGTATTTGTTACTAGCTATGCCAGCGAACTACGTTTCGCCGTATATTTTTTACCCGTTTTTGCAACATTTGTCATTGATGCTCAGCTCCTATAAGTCGCAGCGTCCAGCGTGATGTTATATAGCCTAAAGCCTTCCTCGATAAATGGACTATCCAACACAAAAATATTTTTTAAATTTGAATCAGTACCTACTCGTAGTTCCTGAGATTAGCGCGTTCAAGCAAACAAACAAACAAACTCTTCAGCTTTATAATATTATTATATTATAGATTTGTTATGCAAAATAAAGTGTTTCTATCTATCTTTCTATCTATCTCCATCATATAAAACATAATTACTCCATAGACTATACTCCATAGACTATATTAGCAATTTCTATGAAATAATACTAGTTACCTTAAATCCATGCATATCATTAAACTTGGAAAGAGGCCAATGTCCAGCCGGTTCCCAAAAAGGGAGATCGTTCTGATCCGGCTAACTATCGTCCTATTGCCGTCACTTCCATTTTGTGTAAAATCATGGAGAGGATCCTTAATACCCAGCTGATCCGTTACCTGGAAGGTCACTCGTTACTTAATGACCGACAGTATGGGTTTCGTCCTAAACGGTCAACAGGTGACCTTCTAGCCTTCCTTTTGCACAAATGGGGTGAATCTATCGATAAGCGCGGCGAATCGGTGGCTATTAGTCTCGACATCGCCAAAGCTTTTGATGGAGTCTGGCACAAGGCTCTTCTTTCCAAGCTTCCGGCATACGGATTACCCGCGCAGTTCTGTACGTGGATTGCCAGCTTCCTCCACGAGCGTAGAATTCGCGTTGTCGTTGACGGCTGCGCTTCGCGGTTCGTGGCAGTGAACGCTGGAGTTCCGCAAGGCTCCGTTCTATCCCCCACATTGTTTCTTCTGCATATCAATGATATGCTTTCCTTGGGAGCTATACATTGCTATGCAGATGACAGTACAGTGCATGGGGGATATCACGGAAGCTCAGGGGCTGCTCGCGGTGATATTGGTAGGGAAAGGCAGAATCTTATCATTGAGCTCAACAAGACGCTGGACCTCGTCTCCGAATGGGGCTCCAACAATCTTGTTGAGTTCAATGCTAAGAAAACACAGGTGTGCGCGTTCTCGGCGAAAAGGTCACCTTTCCTCCCCCTTCCTTCTCTCCAGGGCACAACCCTTCACACACAGAGCAACATCACCTTGCTCGGAATGATCATTCGCTGCGATCTGAACCCCAGAGACTACATCGAATCCGTCATAACTACTGCCTCACGGAAACTCGGTGTCCTGAACAAGGTGCGTAGGTATTTTGCGCCGGACCAACTATGCTTGTTGTATAAAACTCAGGTTAGGTCTTGCGTGGAATATTGCTCGCACCTTTGGGACGGCTCCGCTCAGTACCTCCTTGATGCTCTGGACAGATTGCAGCGTCGCGCTATTCGCATAATTGGCGATGTAGAGGCAACTAACACCCTCGAGCCTCTACAACTTCGTCGTGACATCGCCTCTCTTAGCGCCTTTTACCGAATGTTCCATGGGGAATGCTCTGAGGAGCTCTTTAGCATTATCCCTCCCTCTCCATTCCTTAACAGAAACACGCGTAAGGGCCTTCGGAGTCATCCGTACACTGTGTCCTCCTTTCACACCGTACCAAGAAATTCCAAGAGTCCTTCTTCTGTCGTTCATCCCACACTTGGAATTCTCTACCTGCGCACGTGTTTCCTCCATCCTACAACATGGGTTCCTTCAAAAGAGGCGTGAAAAAGCATCTTTTGGGCCGGCAAGGGGCGGGCAGGTAGGAGAGTGGATGTCGTCCCTACTCTTATCTGTCAACTCATTTGGGCCTCTTTCACCGCTTAACATCAGGCGGGAGGAGGTCATCTGGCGGGCCATCCATAAAAAAAAAAATAAAAAAAAAATAAACACAATAACATTTTAAAGTCAGTAAGTCATAGAAGTGTGTTTGCAAAACGATATTATCGTTAACTTTTTCATGTTTGAGCTTTAAGCATAATTTGACGTGTGACAAAATTGATAGATTACAAACTTGCCGCCAGGTAGCGTAAGTTGATTAATTAGCTCAAATTCATGATTTTATGTTTATCCGGTACCTAGTTTATAAACTACCTCGAAAATTAATCAACTTAAGATTCTTGTTATTTTCCGGTGACATATACAAGACTTTATTGACGTAACATTATATTTTTGTAGCTCTGACCATATCGATCTCTTTCTAGTCGACTGTACTATATGCGACTTACCGTCAGCTAGGCAGCCTGATTGTTTGCCAAATTTGTCGTACAAAAAGAAATAAAAAAGGCCCTCATTTCTTAAGGAAGGATGATGATGAACTTGTCCGTTAAGTATGACTCGGCAGCGTAAAGCGAAGCGCTTATCTTTCTCTATTCGTATTTTATTAGTCACCATACTAATACTCAGAACGACGCATTGTTTGATGTGCCATGTCATGTCACCCCATGGCCTAGGGTTGTCACTTTCTCATAATTATCATTACACTGACGCGTTCTACTTGAAAAAAAAACTTGCTGTTTCCATCACCCAGATTGATAATACAATATCATGGATTGCCTTCGTACATTCGTAATCCTAGATTTGTGTGAAACCTTTGTCTGAAACCTTTTACCCTCAATGGGAAAGCTCATTATCCCGCCTGAAGTAACTGATGGTAAGATCGTAGATTCCGGAAAGCTTTACCTTACTCGATAACTCGTTTATGTCCAGGGGCCCCATTTTTGAATAATTCTTCCGGCATCGAGTGCTCGTCAGTTTGAAGTTCGATTTCTACTTATTTTCGTTTTGTTTTCGACGAAAATCAAAACAATATTGATCTTCGTCGTAATGTTCTATTGGTTTTCATTGCAAGAGAAACGAAAATCAATAGGAATCGAGCACAGATGACGCTTGAAAAGCGCTCGATGCCGGACAAATGACTAAAAATAGAGCCCCATGGCTCACAATTTTATTGACTTTCTGAATTTTTTTGACTTTCTGAGTTTGGAGATCCATGTGATGTAATTGATGAACTGATGATGATAAACTATTCAAATATAGTTTATTGCTTCAAAATAATGGAGTTCCATTCAACTTCCAGCTCTTATAGCAGCCAGCCTCGAGATAACATAAGAGGAGCTTTGGATAAGGCGAGGGACTATCGGAACCTATTTATGGGGGAGGATGCACCAAAAACAGGAAAGAGATAAAAAGAATTTGTTGGCAGTAAACAATTACACAGAGCGTCGGTGGCGCTGTGGACTCGGCACTAGCATTCCAATCGGGATGTCCGGGGTTCGAGAGACATGTACCAACGTGTTTTTCGTTTTTCGAATTGCATATTACATTTGTCTGACGCTCCTACGGTGAAGGAAAACATCGTGAGGCAACCTGCATACATCTGCGAAGAAATTCAATGGTGTATGTGACGTCGACCAATCCGCACTGGGCCAGCGTGGTTGACTAAGGCCTGATCATCCTAACATAGGGTAGGCTCGAGCCTCTCGGTGGGGACGTTAATGAGCTGTATGATGAAGGAATTACACGCGGTAGAGTGCAGTCACCGGTTCCGCAAACATTTCCTATGTTTGGGGCTAATAACAGCGAGGTTCGAATGACCACGGGTGATGGTGGGGCTCAAACAGAGCTAGGAAAAAAAGAATTACTTCATATAAGGTTTTAATCATTAGAGGATATCATCAAGGAATGAATGATGTTTTGAATGAAACTATATTGTTTGTTTAACATTGAAAATACGGAAGAATTGTTGTGATGCACTAACAAACGGCGGCCTTATTGCCAAAGCAGCAATCTTTACCAGGCAACCGATAGGTAGAGGAAAGTTTATATTGAAAAGACAATGTCAGGTAAGGTAGAGGATATCATTTCATTTTCTCCAGTTGTTTTAATTCAAAATGTGGACGCACACTAAAAAGGGATTTTGAAAAAAAATAATCCTAAAGATATGAAATAGGGGTTGTAAGTTTGTATGGATTCTTTTTAATTAGCAACGATTGTGATAAAACTTGAGTTCATGCTCTTAAAAACATTTTATTGAACACGTGTTAAATGGTTTATTTGAATTCGCCCCCTTTAGGTGCAAAATAGGGGTTTAAAGTTTCTATGGAAAATATTTAAAATCTGCTCCAATTTCAATGAAATTTATTATCCGAGCTATATAAAAGGCTATAAAATTATTTTTCCTATAGGAAAATATAAAGTTGCCACAGGAAAACAATAATAACGCGGGCGAAGCCGCGAGCGAAAAGCTAGTATAATATAAGTCTATGTTAACCTTATTAGAAGACCTGCCTTGTTGGCTTTCATATATCGTCAAATTTTACGTGTCTTATTTTTATGTACCTACTCAGTGTAGGTATCAACCCTACGCCCTGTCCTGTGCACCGGAAGTAGCTGCTTGGGTCGTACGTAATACGTTAGTTTGACAGCCGGACGCGCGTCAGGCACAACACCTTTATCATTAACAGAGGTCGACGGCTTCGGCTGTAGTGCGATAGCCGGAGGGAGACTCTGTACCAGGCTTGCTTGCTTGCATTGCTGTGCTCCGGTTCGAAGGGTAAGATATGGCAGTGAAAGTACTGGGTACCGTGACTTTACATCTTATGTCACAAGTTGGCAACGTACACCGTAGTTCTTGTGGGGGCTGCAGATTTGCTGCGTATCTCACAAGAACCACATACTATACAAGGTTATTTTTTAATTATCACCAAAAAATTGTGTGCTTGTTCAGACAAGTAAACTGAACAACTTTCACTATGGGACCAACTTTGAAATCGCAAAAAAAAACAGCTGTTACATGGTATAGGTACCTACAGTGAATGTTGAACATTTGTATGGAACAGCTGATTTTTTTTGCGATTTCAAAGTTGGTCCCATAGTGAAAGTTGTTCAGTTTGCTTGTCTGAACACGCACACAAATTTTTTGTGATAATTAAAAAATAATAATTAAAAATAACCTTGTATATGTGACTCTCCTCCGTTCAACAGATCTCTGCGCCGTGCCAGTGCCGTGTCATCATCTGACTTCACTCGGTGAAGAGAAGGGAATAGAGAGTACATCGAATGTGTTCCAGACAAGAAAGAGATATATTCACCGCCTTCGTGGTTTAGTGGGTGACACCATCCTTAATTGATCTCGTTGTCTGGGGTTCGATTCCACGGGAACCAAATCTTTCTGTTCGGTTTGGTTAGCGGTAGGGCTTTTGGATCCGCCTGGCTAGCTATCAAACTGGATAAACCTCATCATCACAGCTCAAATACGACCCCACCAAGGGGCACGAGCCTACCCTAACAAGTTAGGCGATTAGGCCTTAGTCACAGATTGCATCTTAGTCAAACCACGCTGGCCCAGTGCGGATTGGTTGACTTCACATACACCTTTGAATTACTTTACAGGTGAATGCAGGTTTCCTCACGATGTTTGCCTTCACCGTAGGAGCGTCAGATAAATGAAGCGTCAGGTGAACTTAGGGAAGCTTTATTCCCCGTGGTAGACATAAGTGAACTATGCAGGTGAAACACGGGCAATAACCCATCATTTTTATATAAGTTTGTTGCCATAGTAATAATGTTATAGCATTGTTTTGTTCCGTCAATTAGAGATAAGATAGCCAGTTTCTCAGTCTTTGAGTAGTCAGGTTGTCCAGGGTCCAGTAAAAAGTTTAAAGCTTCGTGGTTAGTACGCTCAGCGTGCGATTAGTCCGAGAGTAGTTAGGTCCGAGATGGGTGACCCAAAAAAAAGTTAAATAGGTATCCTCCGCGCTTCGGAAGGCACGTGCGTCTGATCTTGCTCCAGTAGTGTCATCGAGCCGTCTCATCAAACTGAGAGTGAAAGAGCAGAGTGTAATCCTGTGCCTGCCCAGACACTTGTACACTAATACTTACATCTCTTGCCAGCACACGTACGCATTTCCTTCTAAGATTAATATAGATCAATACCAGATACATTTTAAACTAATGCAAGCTATGTATTATCAGACGCTGGCCTTTATTATCCACCATCTAGATGTAGGAAGCACATGCGGCCCTTAGATGGACTAGGCCGTATAAGGCGCGCATGCGTCCGTGGAACTGCGCAGGCGCATTTGCCTTTTGTGTCGCATGAGACAGAGGCTTCCAAACATTTGCTCCGGATAGTTCAGAACATGATAATGATTTTGTGATGTTTCGGAGGAGTTTGGTAACAAACACTGTGACACGAGAATTTTATATATTAGATAGATAAAAAATAGTTTACGACCTACTCTCAGACCTACGGAATATACACAAAAAATTTCGTAAAGATCGGTCAAGCCGTTTCGGAGGAGTTTGGTAACAAACACTGTGACACGAGAATTTTATATATTAGATAGAATTTGTTTAACATTTTATAGAATTTTATATATTAGATAAAAGGTAAGATTAGATTGAACAAATAGTTTAGTTAATCTCTACTTCCCTACTAATATTGTAAATTCAAAAGTAACTCTGTCTGTTTGTCTGTAACGCTTTCATGCCTAAGCGACTGAAATAATTTTGTTGAATTTTGGTATAGATATAGTTCAACACTTAGGGGCGAATATGGACTACTTTTATCCCGTTATTTAACGAGTTCCTTGGAGAACGCGGGATATATAACACAACTCACAAAATAACTGAATTCCATATTGCTGAAGCTTTTATGTTTTTCTCATGACGATATTATTTTATGAAATCAAAAAGAAATGTTATCGAAACATCATGGACTTAGAAAAAGCGGCGAAACATAATTAATATTAAAGATTGTAATACTGATGCGAGCATAAAAAAAGTTCTTCTGAATTTTCAACTCCTGTTGATTTGTTATTAAATAAATATGTATTAGTTTTGAGAAATTTGTCTTTTTAACTTGGAATATAAGCTAGCTATAATAAGTTTTTCAATTGTCAATAAACTAAACTTTTTTACCCACATCTGTCGTTAGCTAAAAGCTGTCACATAACAGACGACGTCTTCGTCTCTACCTCTGGAAAGCCTAAAGAGCACGTTGAATGTTTGAGAATAGCTGGGTTATTTGTTCTTACATGTAAAACGCTATATACAACTATTATGATGTTTTTCATTTATAACATCATCAAGAGTGCGTCACGACATGGTACTGGTAACGTCTTATTTTGCAATGCAAACATCTTGCTACGGCAGGTACTTACCAGCACCTAGATGCGTACTAAATATTAAATTGTTGTGTTTCTTAATTAATATAATTCAATATTAAATATCACTACCACAGGATAATGCGAACCACACTACAAAATATTTACCTTTTGTAGAGAACGAGAAATAAATATAAAAAAATATATAAGGTCTGGCTGGCCAAGATAAATGAATTTTTGTTAATTTTTTTCTTGACATATTTTACCGTTTCTCAATTCCATTTATGACCTTTCGTGTTATTATTTGTGTGATAATAAGAGTTTTTTTTAATAAAAAATCAAATAAAAATCTCATTTACCTATTTCTTTCACAATTACGTACTTATTACTTAGAGTAAAGGTTAATTAACAGGATGCGAAGTTAAATAAAGTAATCGTGAGAGGGCAAAACCAGAAAAGTTCTGGACCTTCCTCGGAATAATAATATTTTTTTTTCAAATATGTTTCCTGGCCAGTATCAGTATCAGTTAAAAATTAAACATGGGCTTTAAAAATAGTAACGAAATAAAAAAAATAAGAAATATAAATATATGCCGTGTATGTACATATATACTTTTACAAGTTAAGATTTAGAATATTACTTTATTTGAGTCTTCCGTGCTATTAATAGTTATAACAATTATCTTTCACTACCTATTGGGTGAAGTACCTAGGAACCCAGGAAGTAATCCGGGACAATTCAAAACGTCCTTGACGATCTTTGAAAACTGAGTAACTTTCTGGAGAAACTAAGATGCCTGGAATAACCCGGCTCTCAACCCTCTGTCTCAAAACAGGTGCTTAGTTTGAAAAAATAATGAAAACAAATCAGGTAGGTACAAGAAATGTTTTTTTTTTCATGTAAGTACTTGATTTATTTTCATCATTTTTTCAAATTATTTAGCATTTTTAAATAAAATTCAAAGTCACAAATATAAAAAAGGTGCTTAGTCGTTGTAGAGATGTGAAAATAAAACCGTACGTTAAAGAAGAAATATCCCATCTGCTGTATATGGTAATTTTAAGAAACTAATTGACTACAACATTTAATAAACTAAATGAGCACCTAATCGGTATGTAAACCAGTAAATAATTGCGGTTTTCTCTGGGTGACATAACTGAGCGGCGGGCGGCGAGATCAAAGAAGCCAGCATCCCTTATTTGGTGTGGGCGCAGGGCTGCCTAGGATTGTTGCTGGCGCAACAGTGCCTCGATAGTACACCGTTAGATATACTTTAGTATGCCATTAAAAAGTTCACCTATTGACGATACTCGTACATAGAGCTTTTTTTATTTTCAGCTACTTCGGCTGCCTGGAGAAAAGAGAATTTATTGAAATTCTAGATTAGAAGCACACGTCCTTCCTCAGGGCTTAAGAAATCTCTAATTAAAATTTCGTCATAAGTCTATTGTGCGGTTTAGAAATGAAGGCGTAACAGATACAGGCAGATAGAGCTACTATCGCATAAATAATATTAGGAGGGAAGTTTGTTCTTCATATTTTTGTGTAGTATCAGAAGACTAACGCAGCTACAAGTAATTATGGTAAAGCTCCTGGATGCCTAAACCTCAGAACATTATGCTTTAGTTATTGTTCTCAGGCAGGTCTTGACAAAATAACAATTTAAACGTCATTAAACGAAGTGTCAATCCAATCCGATGTGTCAAGTTCATACATTTAGTTCGTTTCTAAAAAAGAACAAAATGTATGGGTTAATATCAAATAAATTCTCGAAAAGTATAAAGTACAATTTCGAAAACTGACATCGGAAAAACCTTTAAGAATTTAAGCTTAGAATCGCCGGCACTGTCCGGCAGGCCTGCATCAATTAAAGTAAATTATATTGACAGTTCGAAAGCCTAGTAAAAATAGTTTCGACGCGTTTATCTCGGTGAGTGTACTTAAACGCCTTTTTATGATCGACCGCTATCAGGCTGATTGCCGGAGACATTACGTAGACTATGGAGTAAGACTACGGCCTGAATGACAAGAATATGGTGTTCTTTAGTATTTTTAACAATATGGGTGGTGAACACGCATGACCCACATAATGTTAAGGCTTGCAACCGGGTCACTTGAGCTTTGCCGACCGACAAATCTACAGGGCCAGCACACAGGCGCGGATCCAGCCCTCAAAAAACCGGCCAAGTGCGAGTCGGACTCATCCATGAAGGGTTCCGTACGATTTATGACGTATTAAAAAACTACTTACTAGATGTCGTTCAAACCAATGATATTAGAAACCTCAATATGATTTTTGAAGACCTATCCATAGATACCCCACACGTATGGGTTTGATGAAAAAAAAAATTTTTGGTTTTCAATTCTATGTATGAAGAACCCCCAAAATTTATTGCTTTTTTTTTGTGTAAAAATCTTAATGCGGTTCACAGAATACATCTACTTATCAAGTTTCAACAGGGTAGTTCTTATAGTTTCGGAGAAAAGTGGCTGTGACATACGGACGGATGGACAGACAGACAGACATGATGAATCTATAAGGGTCCCGTTTTTTGCCATTTGGCTACGGAACCCTAAAAAGGTCATGGTCACAGCCACTACAAAATTGGTCAAATACGAGTCGGAGTATGAACTCGCTCATCATTGATATACTTAGTGCATTCCTCATAGGTCAGTGACATTAATACAAAGGAGATGTTTACAAAATATAATAATAACGCCCTAACCAAGATATTTTTTTTTCATCAGCATTGGAGAAAATATCATCAGCCTATCGATCTCAATAGACTGTGACACAATGGTGGATCCGCGCTTGCCAGCACAAAAATACTGCTAAAGGCCTCCCAATGAGGTCTACCGCCCTCAGTGCCACAAACAACGTGACATCATTTGAATGCTCTAATCGCAGAATACCAGATTCTCAAAACACCAGATCTGTGCTTCCCTCGGGCTTCGCATTAGAGCCGCACCTATCCTCTTTCATCATAACAATCAGTAGCTTACTTGCTGCAGCCAAAAACTACAAATTAGCGGATACAAAAAAGAATAAGCTAGTATTTGGAAATGAGTTCTCAGTCTCATGTCTCCATTATTGACAAGGGAGTCATTAGATTTTTTTCAACCTCGGTGTCTCTCCTTGACGATAGAGACGAATCTAATACTCGTACTTGTACCTCTAGTTTATAAGGGTTAAACTCAAAAACTATAATTTTACACGATAGCAGAAATAAACTTAAAATTAGAGATTTCGACTTTAAAAAGTTTATATCTTAGAATCATTATATGAAGAGTTAAGAAATCATGGAAAAATGAACATATAGTTTACTTACTACTTATTATCTGTAATCAATAACAGTAAAAAGAAAAAAACTTTTATCACTTTACACAATAGTTGACTATGTTAAAAAGGGTCAAACTACATTTTGTCTGACCAATTTAATAACAATATGCAATCCAGAATAAGTGTAAAGTTACTTTTTAGTACTATTCTATAAAATTGTTATTTTGCAGATTGATATATTTTGTTTAGAAATAAAAGACATTCACCAAAATAGTCTCCTGTATTTAATATCCATACAGATACAAAAAATAATAGGAATCGAAATAAAAACAAAGGTTAACAACATAAGAATCGAACTTAAGTGACCATTAACGCTAAATTAAAATAAATAGCATCTTCCTCCTTTGTTCTTCAGAGGCATATATTGAGGGGGGGCCGGGTGGGCCGTGCCCACCCCAGAATAGTCTTGTGCCCACCCCAAGATGTTAGGCTATCGATTCAAAATTCAATAATGGACGCCAAAATATTGATAACTTCATACAAAATCATGCGCCAGCCCAATGTTGCTCTTGCTTCTGAATTGTCTCGAAGTAACCGAGCAAGATATTTATCAAAAGCCCAAGTATTTTTACAGTACCCGAACCTGATACCTACAACAAGTGCGCAAGGATCAGTGGAGAAGAATTAATAATTCCAAAAGGGAAGCCGGATCAAAAACAACAGACTTAATATTAGCACAATTGTTTACCATAAATTGTCATTGATTATAATCCAACTCTCAACACGATTTGACTTGACTGCATCTACCAATTTTAGACGGTGGGGGCTGCGTTGATGAAGTTAAACGACGTATAGCCATAACCAGAACGGAGAAGTTAAGGAAAGTGTGGAGGAAGCGAGACATTACCAAAGCTACTAAAACCAGCTCGTACGAACACTCGTATTTCCCATTTTCCTATACGCGGCAGAGACGTGGATAGTGCGTGAATTGGAAAAGATGAAGATAGATGCCTTGGAAATGTGGTGCTGGAGGAAGATGCTCGGAATATCGTGGACAGAATTCCGCGCCAACGTGTCCATAATCCAGGAGCTGGGCATCACGCAGTGTCTATCGGCTATAGTACAGACACGCATACTTTGGCCATGTTTCTAGGCGCGATTACAACGCCATAGAGCGGCTGGTCGTACAGGGAAGGTGGAAGGAGCTAGATCACGCGGCAGATCACCTATGCGCTGGACTGACCAAGTTAAACATTAGGAAATCGCGTATCTGATTGCGCCAGACAGTCTGCCAATAGACAGAGTTGGAGGGAGATTGTGCGGAGAGCTGTGTCCGTTTCTACCACTGATGTGGACGCCTCATCTCAACGTGACCACGACCGCTCTGTCAAGAGCGAAACGACAAAGAAGAAGACCAATTTTAGAACAATCATAATTATAAAATTTAAATCACAATATTATGTTTTACCCTTCTTAAGTATGTCAAATATATTTACAACTAAAAATAAAATTTTGTGTATAATGATCAAACTTACCGCTTACTTAAATGAATTTGGCGACCAGTGAGAACCAAAAATCACTGGATCGACTGACGACGACAACGAAACGAAACGAACGTCTGCGTGGCCGTGTGCGCTCCCTGACTCCTCGCGATACTTTACCCCCGTACGTCCTAAACACTTATCACTACACCCAAAAAACAGATTTATTATTTTTTATCGAAAATGAGTAAAATGCACTTTTACAGATTGGGTTTGTAGAAATAAAACTAGTAAATACGATTAATCCAGTTATTGATTGTTTTACATTGAACTGATTTATGTATACAATAATGAGCATAACGGTTAACATGAAATAATATCATTTTTTAACGAACTTTCATACCAGACGTAGTTTGCGAATAATGGTTTTATTTAACTTTCACCACCGAGAATGAAACTCTTTTCCTGGTGTTAAACGGTCTATGTACAATAATAGCACAAGCTGTTATATAAATAATGAGACACATATTTAGATCAATCTGAAGTTTAAACCTTTTATTACGGATCAAAGTCAAAATGAATCATTACGAACTAAAAAACAATAGTATTTTACAGAGATTGATAATTTTACACAAGACTATAACTCAACATCTAATACACTTAAACGATTGAAAATAAAAACATCTGAAGCAGTGAAAGCAAACACGCAACATGGTAAAAAAATCCAAACATTGGTTAAACTCAAGTTTAACCCTTACACGGTACAGTTTTGAGTACCCGCATTCCTCGTTAAGTATTAAATTAAAACCACAAAAAAATAAAAATCGACTTCAAAAACACTGAAAACTTAAAAATAATATTAGAATAGGTACAGACAACATCACATTTCTATATTGAAGTCGGCGCCAAACGATGATCTATTAGAAAGTGTTAAAATTTGTCACCGACTTCAATATAGAAGTGTGATGTTGTCTGTACCTATTCTTATATTATTTTAAAGCTTTCAGTGTTTTTGAAGTCGGTTTTTATTTTTTGTAAAAAAAATATTTTTAACTTTTTAGTGAATGAAATCTTATTAGTGTATTCTTCGATTTTCTATGGGATCCCATCATCAGATCCTGACTTGACCATATGACCACCCTTGCAGTATACTCTATCGAATACAAAAAGAATTTTGCAAATCGGTTTAAAAATGACGGAGTTATGAGTTAACAAACATAAAAAAAATTCAACCAAATTGATAACCTACTCCTTTTTTGAAGTCGGTTAAAAAGAAAGAAACAGTTGTAAAGTCCACACAATAGTCCAATTACCACAGTCATCATCACAGCTCATATACGTCCCCACCGAGGAGCACGAGCCTACCCTAACTAGTTATGTTAGGGCGATTAGGCCCTAGTCAAACCACGCTGGCCCAGTGCGGATTGGTTGACTTCACATACACCTTTGAATTACTTCGCAGGTGTATGCAGGTTTTCTCGCGATGTTTTCCTTCATCGTAGGAGCGTCAAATAGATGTAGGTACATAAGAAATTCATGAAAAGAAAAACACAATAGTACATGGCAGGATCGATCACGGGCTTCCCAATTCTACTCGAGGTACAGTCCACATTACTCAGTACTGATCAATTATTGAGTACTATTTCCAATTTGTCTGAATATAATACAATGGCTGTGGTCGTAGGGCTTCTGGCTAGCTACCTCAGTCCTACCTAAGGTTGTCGCCATAATAACAATGTTAATACTTAATAGCATTGACAATTAGAGGTAAGATAGCCAGTTTCTCAGATGTTGAGGAGTCCAGGTGAAGCTCGCTTCCACCTTCGGCCTTATCATCACTCACCATCAGGTGAGATGAAGGCCAAGGGCTTGCCTGTCGTATGTAAAAAATGTAGGTACAGTAAGCTCCGTATAAGCTCCGTTAATAATAAGCTCCGTAATCCGCTATACTGTTTGACCTTTGGACTGTTCTTAAGTCGCTCGTAGTAGTGACGGTTTTCGTAGCGTAAATGTAAAGCTTAAATGGGAGCTTACTATACATACTTACTAAGTAATTTAAAGATTAGAATTTCGCTGTTAGGGAGAGACCCTTAACGGACGCGAAACGGAAACGACAGAGAAACAACTTAGGGGAGACACTGAGATTTCAAAAAAAAACCTGATGTCCCCTGCAAAGAAGTAATCATGGGTGACACGAGATCGGAGTCGGAAATGGCAGAAGTGGTCATAAGTTACTTTTAATTTTGTTTTATTCTATACCTTTAAATGCAACAATCTGGCTCGATTAGGTCTTTGTGACTTTGGCTTTTGTATGATATTTAAAGATTAATAGGAACATATCAAACATTTTAAAGACATTCGAGTTTGTGGCTTTCACTCGTGAAGGCTCTCCCAATTTCCGAACAGGTGATGAGTCAACTATTTTTCTTTATCTACTTGTAGGTATTGCACGTACAGGGTTAAGTAATTCTTTTAATTTTAATTCTTTTATTGTTTTGATGTCACTGAATATATGTAAAGGATCGCCGTTCGTTTGTCTATTTTTTTTTACCGACGAAAAAACGGAGGAGGTACTCAATTCGACGCGTATATTTTTTTTATGTATGATCACGCATAACTTTATACAGAGAACTTCGATGTTGATGATTCTTTTTTATTGGAAAGGGTATACCCCGAGGGTGGTCCTATTTAAATTTGAAAAAAAAATTCGTACCCTAAGGGTAGGAAAACAGGAAATTATTGTTGATTTACTCACTAATTGTGACCAATGACCACACATTACTTTTTACAGAGTGATCCGATTTAGATGACTCTTTTTTTATTGCAAAGGGTATATCCCGAGGGTGGTCCCATATAAATTTGAAAAAACAATTCCAACCCTAAAGGTACAAAAACGGGGGATGATTGATGATTCACGCACTGATTGTAAAATTAATAGATGAAAGACACAAAAAATATAAAATAAAAACTTTTTAACAAAAAATTGAACCGCCGAAAAAACTAAAAAGCAAAAACACTGAAAACTTAAAAATAATATAAGAATAGAAACAACATCACACTTCTATATTGAAGTCGGTGCCAAAGTGCCAAACGATGATCTCCTAGAAAGTGTTAAAATTTGTCACCGACTTCAATATTTAGTGTGTGTATTCTTATATTATTTTTAACTTTTCAGTGTTTTTGCTTTTTAGTTTTTTCGGCGGTTCAATTTTTTGTTAAAGAGTTTTTATTTTATATTTTTTTGTGACTTTTCCTTCTATCGCTTTACAGGGTTTGGTTTTAAAGGAAAAATTATAGGGATTAAAAATAATATTAAGTAATACTGGTGATTTTAGAAAATGGCGATACACTTGGCGATTGTTCATATAAGTAGATCTGTCGCCTGTCAATGTGATAATATGAAGTTCTCCATGTCAGCTACGAGTAGTGTTAAATAAAGAATTTTTTGATCTAGTTAGAATTGTGTGTACCTACTTTGTTTGGATCAAGGACCTCAGGTGAACCGGCCGGCAGTAGGCGGCAGATAACCAAATTCCTCGGGAGTCGGGATAGTGCGAGGTATTTTTATGTTGCCAGATAACCCACAAGTCCACCATTAAGCTGTAGTACCCAGTAAAGTAAGCCTAATGAGGCTTTAGAGTAGAGAAGTTATTAATTTATCTTTTAAAGGTTTTATGGACCAGTTAAAATTTGATCTGACAATGAGATCGATGCACAGTGGAAACCGCTATACCTAGACGAATTTACGGTTCTTGAGACGTTTTCAAAGAAAGGAAACCTTCATATTAACTTTTGTTTATGACGGACCCTTCTTTTTAAGGCTCGAAGCATTATTTAAGCTTTGTATTTTTATTTAGAAATTAGAATGAGAAATTTCACCCTTGAAAGTACTGTACCGATAGCATTTTACCGTACTCTGGGAAAACTAAGAATTGCCATAATATTAGCTTTTTTCTTTTTTACATTTTTATTATTTTTCGATTACTCACCAGAGGGAGACTCAGTTGTCTGCACGGGCACCTCCTTCTTACTTATTCCTCTATTCTATACCCTTACTTATATACGGGAAAGTTTGTGAGGATATTGATGAAATTATGTAGGTAGACGGATCACGACAGGGATTACCATAAAGGCTCTATAATATCCTGGAAAAGTAAGTAGTTCCCGCGGGAAAATAGATTAACAGTATTTTCTTTAAACTTTTAAGGAAAAATAGTTCGAGGGCACAGCTAGTTTACGATAGGCTTGCGAATATATTTCATTCTTTATTTTTACAGGCACAGAAAAGCAAGTAAAATTGCGTGCGAGAGCTGTATGTTTCAATTTTACCATCTTATCGCTAGTGCAGTATGTCGACTTGACATTCGGGTAACAATAGTTTGCCGAGCGTGTGTCTCCTTGGCAGTGTTTGCTCGCAACCTCCGCCTGGGCCTGAATTATCGGCTATTCTGTGTACCTACCGATGTATTGCGTTTTAACTTTTTGCTTTTTACTCAAGTATACGTACAGTGCACTGGTTATGTCCCGTTTTCCATGAGCCCTGATCCCGTGGAAACACCAGGAAAAACAAGATTATGATGACTCTGGTGCAGAATATTCCTCTTGATTCACTAGAGGAATTCACTTGATTCTCCCTCTCCATTCCTTAACAGAAACACGCGTAAGTGCGTTCGGAGTCATCCTGACACTGTATCCTCTCTTTCACACCGTACCAAGAAATTCCAAGATTCCTTCTTTTGTCGTTCATCCCAGAGATTCCCTGGTTCATCCCACACATGGAATTCTCTGCCTGCGCACGTGATTCCTCCATCCTACAACATGGTTTCCTTTAAAAGAGGCGTGAAAAAGCATCTTTTGGGCCGGCAAGTGGCGGGCAGGTAGGATAGTGGATGTCGTCCCTCCTCTATCTGTCAACTCATTTGGGCCTCTTTCACCGCTTAACATCAGGCGGGAGGCGGATATTTGCCGCGCCTTCCATAAAAAATATATAAATAAAGGCGAGATTCTGTACCAAAGTTGTCTCTCGTCTGCATGGGTCCACTATCTCACCTATTTCTGCCGCGGAGCAGCGGTGCTTGCAGCGCTGTGTTCCGGTGTGAAAGGTAACACAGGCAGTGGAATTATCGAGCACTGTGACTTGACATCTTATGTCACAAGTAGGAAACGTACATTAGCGTCCTTGTGGGTGTTGTAGATTTGCAAGTCTTGCAGAAACGACATGTACTATAGGAGGTATCGCCACGTACCATTAGAATGACAGTCTGCTTGCTGCCAACTTGTTGCATAAAAAATATACATTATGACTATGCTCACAAAGTTCAACATTTATTTTAGTAAGATTTCTATACGAATTATTAGCGCTTTGTCCTCGGGGACCCATCAATTGAGCCCACTAGTGGGTCCAATTGATGGGTCCCTCTTGGGACACACGCGTGTCTTCAAAAACCCACTGATCAATAAGGATCACGCCTATATTTTTTTAGCGTGGGACCGGATGACGAACACCATTATATGTTAAGTTAAATGTTTCAAGTTCACATTTTATTTTAATTTTACCTGTAACCAAACGGAAAATATTTTTTATAGCTATATTATTTATTTATTTATTTTTTGCTTCCATAGGTATATACAATGGTGGTAGGTACAATAAGTTACAAGCACATCTATGGACCCTGTAGGGCACTGCAAAGAAGAGAAAAGAGGAATAGCTAAATTTAATACGACAATGAAGACCTTTTGAAGTGCCTTCTTTTTAATCGTTTTAATTGTTTAATTTTTATTTAAATATGACGTTGATAGAAATAATCTGGATTACATGTTATGTAATTTATTTTATCGTATCATAATTATTATTCTAAAATTGTAATTATAATTATTATCATTAAAAATAGATTATTTATTATTTTATTATAATATTTTAGTAGATACCAAATCTTTGTTTAAAATATCGGATAAAATGTTTAATTAGAATTAAAAATATTTTAAATAATTTATTAAATTGATAAAGTTATTAAGTAAGTATATCAATATAGTTAAATTACCATTACGATTATTTAAAAATTATTTATTCATTATAAGGTTACACACTTTATTAAAATTTGTTATTAAAAAATATTCTTGTATTAAGTACTTATAGTAGGTAAATGTTGTGTAATAAGAGTTTATTGTATACTTTCTTAATGAGTTATTCATGATTTTATTTATTATTATAAAATGATTCTTTAAACGTTATCGAATGAATCAATTTTACATTTTAAATCAAATTATTGTTAAAACTACTTTTAATATTGTATTTGTGTTTGCTTCAATAATTAATCAATTAATATAGTTTAAAATTGTTGATATAATAATAATAATAATTCGAGACCTGGCCACTACATTACTTATATGAAAAACAAATGACAGTTGACAAGTGAAACATTTTTCTCTCGATATTTACTGATGTTTTTCGGCGCACGTAGTAATTACGAATTTTATTATTTGTTAATAATTTGCCTCCATCAGAATTAAATCGTATTTGTAAATATTGTGAATAAAACTCTGTACATAATTTTCTGTGTATATATTTGCGAAAACGCAAGAAGAATAGAACAATTTCAACATATTCTATAGTGTTTGCAAGTTGTTTGCACCGAAACACCAAGATTTGGTGGAGCTGCTGAAAATCACACAGATTTTTAGCAATGCTATCAAAATGGAGTTCGGTCTAGACAAATGTCCGGTCTTACATGTACAGCGGGGGAAAGTTGTGAATTCACCGAATGTGCAACTCCCCGAGACAATGACACTCAGATCTCTCTCCGATGCCGACACATACAAATATCTTGGTATGGCTCAGTCTTTGGGAATATCAGTAGAGGACGTCAAGAAATCGGTGAAGGCACGCTTCTTCTGTCGCCTAGCAAAGGTACTTAACAGTCTTTTGTCTGGCGGCAATAAGGTGCGTGCCTTCAACGGTTGGGTGATGCCTCTATTGATATACTCCTTTGGCATACTGAGATGGACTCAAACTGAGCTGGACGCCCTGGACAGAAGAGTCCGTCAACTGCTCACAACACATCGCATGCTCCACCCTCGCTCGTCTGTTATGAGACTGTACATTCCACGGAAGTGGGGAGGTCGTGGCTTTCTAAACGCCAAGAACCTCCACAACCGTGAAGTGTGCAGCCTCAGGAATTACTTCCTTAACAACGAATGCGGGATGCATCGTGATGTTGTGGCAGTTGACAAAGGACTTACCCCTCTATCCATGGCAATCGAGAACTGGCGCAAACCATCGGTGCTCAACGTTGAAGACCGCAAGGAAGTATGGAGGGGCAAGGAGCTACACGGGAGGTTTTATCGGGCCTTGACTGGACCCGATGTAGACCTGCCCGCTTCGGTAAACTGGCTGCGCTTCGGGGACCTTTTTGGGGAAACCGAGGGTTTTGCCTGTGCAATTGCAGACGAAGTAATGATGACGAACAACTATAGAAAATATATCCTGAAGGACGGTACAGTTGACATCTGTCGAGCATGCCGCCGTCCCGGAGAGTCACTCAGGCATATTATCTCTGGTTGTTCTCATCTCGCTAACGGCGAGTATTTGCACAGACACAACCTAGTGGCCAGGATCATCCATCAGCAACTTGCCATTCGATACGGCCTTGTCGAGACTGAGACGCCGTACTATAAGTACGCACCAGTGCCGGTTCTTGAAAATGGTCGTGCGTTGCTCTATTGGGACCGCTCTATCATCACGGACAGGAATATTGCTTGCAATAAGCCTGATATCGTGGTGGTCGACCGGTCCCAACGCCGAGCAATGCTCGTCGATATCACTGTCCCTCATGATGAGAATCTCGTGAAAGCTGAGAAGGACAAAGTCAGCAAGTACCTTGACTTGGCTCACGAGGTAACCGCCATGTGGGATGTTGACTCGACGATCATTGTTCCGATAGTAGTTTCTGCGAACGGTTTAATAGCGAAGAGTCTCGACCGACATCTTAAGGGACTCTCGCTTGACGGGTGGATCAAGGGCCAGATACAGAAGGCGGTGATTCTTGACACGGCACGTATCGTTCGGAGATTCCTCTCCCTGTAGCCCTAACCACCGGTAGCTTGGGCCATGCTCCGCTGCCAGTGGAACCCTAGATTTAAGTTTTTTATAATATTTGTGTTTTTATATCTATATATTGTAAAAAACTTAAATTTAAGATGCTTTTTTGAATAAATGTATAATAATTATTATTTTTTTTTTTTTGTTTGTGCAAAATTATAAATATAATACTTATCAAAATTAGTTAGAATAAATTATTGTTTCATTCTTACAGTTCTGTTAAATATTCGTTCAAAGAATAATAGCATTTTTCGATTAGCAATTTTTTTACTTTATTCGTGAAGGTAGTTTTATTTTCTTCATTCCTAATCAATGTTGGCAATTTGTTATAAATTCTTATGGACATGGGATATGTACTCGAGGAGTGTGTTTTTAATCGAGTATGAGGTATAATAAGTTTATTTTTATGGCGCAGTGATTTTCCGCGTGGTCCTTCACAACGCTTTGTGTATAAGTCGGGATATTTGCGAACAAACTTGCAAATTTCAAGTATGTAGATACATGGCAGTGACAGAATATTATATTTTTGGAAATATGGTTTACAGCTATCAGACTGTTCAATGTTAGCTAAAATACGGATCAATCTTTTTTGCATTATAAACACTGTGTGCGCATCTGTACTGTATTTAATGGTTTTTGTTATTTTTAATAAGGTCATTAATATATTCTCCCAACTCATATCATTTACGAAATTACTGAATATTATACGTGTCGCTGTTAAGAAGTATGTATATCTTGTCTTATATACATTTTTGTAATATTGAATGTGACTAGCAGCTAGCGGTGAGAACTGAATTTAGGTGCTCGTTGAAAACCAGCGCCAGACGGTTTGACATAACGCTGAACCTTTTGGATGCAACCACAAAACTGGCTAGGTATTTCCCCAAACTGCGTTTTGTGCCCTAATATAAATACATAATATACATTAAGGTTTTTTATGTTATGATTTTTTATAATGCTTATTGTCCAATAAACATTTTTTCTTTCTTCTTTTCTTTCTATAGCTTAAATACCCATAAATATCTTAAAAACTTTTAAAATAACAGTACCTACACATAAAAATTTAAAATAGTCGCAGATCTATTTCTGTGTTTTCAAACAAAATAATTATTAATAGAATGGTAAAACAAAAACACAGTCTATAGGAGGAGATTGCTGTTGTTAGAGTGAGACAGACAATCCTAAGCGGCATGTGGGTCACAACTGCGCGCGCGCAGGGTCACAAGTGATTTATGTTCAAGTGTTATGTAAGTATTGCTAAGCTGCGGATTGAAAGATCCAAGGTTAGGTTCAGGAAATTGATTAAATATAGAACGATATTTGTATTATTCACTTCCAGGTGTGTTTTTTTATGTTTCTCTCCATTTATAGTGCTCTAGTGTTGTGTTGTCTTTAAATTTATATCGTCATTTTTTCGACATTACATTTGTGTGATATTGAATTGTGTTCTCGTGAGTAGTGGTATCGCATTGTGGACCTTACTACACGCTCCCTAAAAGGCAGGGAGAACATCAGGGGTTTTAGTGGGTAGGCCTGGCACTCTGCCGGGAGAGACACGCGCTCGCCGTCTAACCAACGGCGGGTACGGTGCGGTCACGCATTTCCTCTCGAGAAAAAAAAGGTTTTGGCGCTCTGTTAATCTCTACTTTTCTAAGGGAAGCTCTTGGACTGATGGTAGGTGATGATAAAGCCAAAGGTGCAGACGAGCTTAAGCTGGAATCCTTTAACAGTCGGGACACAACAATGCTATTAAAATGGTTCAAGTGGCGACAATCCTAGGTAAGATGGTATAGCTAGTAAGGAGGAAGGGCTTAGAAGCCCTACCATCAACCAAACCAAGCAGTATACTTCTGCTTCCATGAGAAATCGATCCTTATTAGGACTTTCAGTTCAATACCAGGTGGACTCAACTGCCAGGCCTCATAGGCGCTTAAAATTAAATAATGGTTAGTCGAAAACAGGATTTGTATGTAGTTTGTGATACATACTAAATTTTTCCCGCGACTTCTTCAGCGTGAAATCAGTAATTTGGGTAGCCCACAACTCAAACTATCTCCATACCAAAATTTCATCTAAATCGGTTCAGCGGCTATTGATTCCCTATACAAAATTCCACCCCCTTTTCAACCCCCTTAAAGGATGAATTGGTCTATAAAAACTATTCTACATCCTTTCCCGGGACTGTACCTATCTCTACAACAAACTTCATCTAAATCGTTTCAGCGGTTTAAGCGTGAAGCGGTAACAGACAGACCGACAGACACACTTTACATCTATACAAATAAATAAAATTGAAGTGTCTGTTTGTAATGTCAAAATAACAAGTTTTTACTAAATGGGCATGAATGTATATCGGGTACCAATATCAAAAACACAATTTAATTTTTTTTGTCTGTCTGTCTGTTTGTTTGTTCCGGCTAATCTCCGGAACGGCTGGACCGATTTTGACGGGACTTTCACTAATAGATAGCTAATTATATAAGGTATAACATAGGCTACATTTTATCAACTTCAACAAAAGTTACTATTTCACGCGGACGAAGTCGTGGACACAGCTATTTATAATATGAATGGTTTAATTTAAAATAAAAAAAAATATCCCGGCTATGAGCTGCGAACTAGAGGCTAGTTTTAATTCGTCCTTTTACATGTCATCGTTAAAACCTCAACACAATACAATATTCATTGCCAAATTCGTCTCGGTGCGCGTGCGCAATAGAAAATATTTGCATGCAAAACTAATTACAATGTGACAATGTGTTTGTCTGTTTGTTCGCTCATGGGTTGCCGTTTTATTGTGTGCTAATAAACGAGTGGGTAGTGTCGCGGTGGCTTGTTTCGTGCTGCACTAGCTTCGCGCGTGGATTCGTTTGTGTGAATGACTCAAAAGTCAATGTAGTCATGTTAGCTACTCCTACTACTAGGCACACGTCACAGGGAAGATTTGGGTCATCTCCAACGACGCTGCATCAAAAAGGTCCTTTAAAAGAGGCATGAAGAAGCACCTTGCAGGTCGGCAAGGTGAGGGTGGCTAGTGCGGCGTTTAACCTCTCTCCCGCACTAGCTATCTTCGCATTTGGACTCTACTTCCACTTACCACCAGGTGCAATGGGATCATATGCTTGATTTTCTATAAAAAAATGAGAGCGTCAACACCATTTTTCACCGACTTCACAAAAAGGAGGTTATTAATTCCACTGTATGTTTTCTACGACCTGGAAAAATATTTTTTTAGTTAGAGACCCATACTTTACAGATTGGTTCCACTGTCACCAAAGTAAGGAACTGGAAAATCGAGGGAAACCCTAAATTTTTTTAGGCACGTCCAACGTGTTCAATTTTTTTTTTGAAGCTTTTCAGGTATTTGTCATGAGCCGAGGTGATGATGGAAAGATACTTCACTTTTAGTTAGTTTTTCAAATACGATATGCTTAGAATAAATGGTATTATGATAGAAATAGCATTCAACAAAAATTGTGGTGAGAGCGAACAAAAGAGTGACGAGGGAAATAAACGAAAATCCTGACAAATTATAACAATTAAAGAAATCAGCTAAGTTAGGTGGAAATGCAACGAGCTGCAACTGATGATAGAAATTTTAATAAAGTCTCTCATCGTTACAAATAAAAGTTAAACGTTATATAAAGCTTCTTAGACGTCCTCATAAGATAACAAAAGGAAGACTTGTTAATATTGATTGATGACTTGTAAATATCTTTTCACGGTAATTTATTCAAAGGTTAATGTAATCTATTAACGATTAAATCTAGGAAAACATATTTTTTTGTTAGACATCAAACTTAACGGCAATTTAATTTTCGTTCAGAAAAACTAAACAGTGTTATATGTACATGTGCTGCAGGAGTTTGTTTTTTTTTTGTTTTATAATAAAAAACTATTTTTGTTTTAATGTCTCGCCGTAGGATGCTTGGAAGAGTGTTATGGTAATCGTGAGGTCATATTTTTCATTAATATTCATGTTCTGGTTACTTGAGATAAAACTTCGCGAAATCAAGTTGAATTGCAACAGCCATATTATTTGTTGGTGACATGACGAATTTCTTGGCAATACGTGTCGCAGTTAGGCGATAATCTCGCATAATATGACAGTGTACAGCAGGGGTGGTGAACATCCCTGAACCCTGAAAACCTGTTGAAATTTTTAATCCTACGTATTTTTGGTCTGCGTATTTTTAACATATAACTATCATTATTAAACTTACTTGGGTATTTGATATAGAACTTGGCATTTTCTTTAAAAAATCTAGATAAATGAAAAAAGAAAGAAATTCCGCCTCGTGAGTAATAACCAGCATACCGCACTTATATCGTAATGTACTATTAGGAGCTTTCCGTAGCCCGTATACTTAGATAGTAATAAGCGTCGGTGGCGCTGTGGACTCGGCACTGACCTTCTAGTAATAAGTCCGTGGTTCGATCATACCATGTACCAATGTGATTTTCGTTATCGAATTCCATGTGTGCATTTATCGACGCTCCTACGCTGAAGGAAAACACCGTAAGGCAACCAGCATACATCTGCGATGAAATTCAAAGGTGTATGTGAAGTCGACCAATTCGCACTGGGTCAGCGTGGTTGACGTGACCCTATAATCACCTTAACATAGGGTAGCCTCGAGCCCCTCGGTGGGGACGTATATGTGCTCGCTCTCTGTGATGGTGATGATAGTTAGATAGTAACCTCTTTACTTTCCCCGCTTCCTTTACTAGGCGCGCATGTTGATCCTGCGCATGCAGGGCGCGTCGCTGCCCATTATGGGGAGCGCGCGCGCATCGGGTATGCATTTTTGTATCACGCACACGCCCTTACATAAGCCTAGGAGCGTTAGGGCTGTGTCGACGGCAGGACATATATATTAATTTAAGTTTTTTACGGATACAAAATTATCAAAACGGTGTAGCAGTTTTATTGTACGAAGATTTATGAAAAACTTGAATTGTTTTTTATCTAATAAGTAATATTGATATTTTCACCGTAGTTGGGTTGAATTGTTTGAGCAAATTTGTTTCGATGTAAACAGTTATAATTTTGGTTACTATGTTTAGAGTAAGTACTTATTTATATATTTAAAAAATATTAGAAACAAAAAATATGTGTCTGGTATTTCTACCGGGTGTAACGGAATACCGAAATAATATTTAAGGTTATTAACAAAAATGCCCAGTTTCGATAACAGTTAAGTTATCGCTTAACAGTTAAGCGTTAAGCGTATTAAACGTTATTACTAAATATTTGTCTCGGGCGGGAATCAAACCCACTTGACCACCGAGCTCTTACCAACCCCGACGAAATTTCATCTGTACTGATCTCTTTTGTACTTTTTTAAGCCAAAGTAGACTTTTATAAGACTTTATAAATTGCTAATAATAGACTTTATAAATTGCTTTTATAAATTGCCATAGTAGACTTTATAAATTGCTAATAACCTTTTTCCTTGCATTGACTACATTTTTCTCTTAGAAGAATATAAGTATATAACCTAACTAAATATATGAATATGTATATAAAAAAGTGAATATAATTCACATAATAAATATTACAAATACAAAGTGACAACCTTGCCACTACATGTAGCGCGTCTGCGGTCAAGTGACAGCCAGCTTCCTGCTCAACTCACGTCGCAATAACCGCACGAAAATAACCCCTATCTCTCACTGTTAAGAGCCAAAATAAAAGCAAAACCAAAAAAGTGTTTAGTCACAAATTGATACTTGCATCGAAAGAGTTTCAGCTTTATTCGCTCGGGCATAAAGTCGAGACGACTTCAGTGTCAATGGCGCGGTGATTATGTCAATGATGGAGCAATTGTAATCTAATATGATGTTTTGTTTCGACTTTCAATGGATGGATGGACAAAGTAACGAGTGTTTACCAAAAAGGTCAAGAGCGAGTCGATAAATACAATTAAGTTCGTAATAGATGTGTTCAATCTTTAATAAGGTGTCATATTAGATGATTTCGTAAGAGATGTTCTTTAAGAAAGTTATATGAAGGTTTCTCTTGATAAGATTGTATAGTATTTTTACAAGCTTCTATTTAACTTGCAGTGTAACTAACATGTTTGTTCAGTTGGAATCTTGCAATTTAATTTTGAAGCAGATATCTTCAACTGATTGAAGTGATTGGAAGACAATGCATGGTTAGATATTATAAAAGCTTGTCGCGACACGCTTTTATAATATCTACAGGACACTGGGGGCTTCCGCCCCCCGATCCCCCTCCACCCCCTACACCCACGCTCATGCAAACAAGCAAGCAAACCAACAATCAAGCATACATGCAAGATTGCTAGCATACAAGGAAATAAACAAGCATGCAAGTAAGCATGCAGACCAGCATGCAGCATGTAGTCTGATGCTCTGTGTGTGGTCACAATGTCTAATCTAACCTAACCTACAGTGATATCCCATAACCTTTACTCCTTGCGAGAAAGCATGCAAGAAACATGTAGTTTGATGTGTGATCATAATGTACCCTCCTTACTTATAACCTTCTTAACCCAACCAGCTAAGAATTAACCTAATAATTTTTGGTAAAATGTTGTTTTGGTGAAACGAAAATATGTCAAATAAATCATCTGACAGTTGAAAAAAGTTCAAAAGAGACTTCGGTCAATAGTAAAAAAAAATATTTTGAAATTCCTTTTGCCTTTAAGTAGTTTTAGTATTAAATTATTATCTATATAATGTTTAAGTTTACAATTTTTAAGGCAATAAAAGATTTTTATTATTATTAAAATCGGTGAAACATAGTTCCGTAAAATGATACTATTATCAAATAATATTTAGATAAGTAGTCTAAAAATATGGCAAACAATACATAGTATAGTAAAAAGAGGTCGGTCAAACGTTTTCGGTCAAATGTGACAAAAAAAATCGGACAAGTAATAGGTTCCCCCTTTTACAATACATATTTCTACGATGTTATTAAAAATACCAAATGTATTTCAGCCAACAATTATGATTTATTGCCTTGCAATTATAAAAGACTGACATTTTACCTGTTATGAGCCGATCTGTAGGCCAAGAGCAAGCTGCGGTTTTCTCCGTTAATTACCTGCGTAAACTTGAACTTAACTATTTATAAATGTGTTACATAATTTGGGTCTCAGATTGTGTACGACGAGTGATTTTTTCGTGGGTTTCGAATTTTGATTCTATTTTGAGGATAAATACAACATGCTTTTTCACTTATTCTTGTTACTTTATGTATACAGCATGTCATTGAACTACGAAAAAATATTTAACGTACATAAAGGTTAGATATAATAATTGAGCCTTCGGTGCTTGTCTTAGATCTGGAAACCTCATACTAAAATAAAGCAAAAATTTCCAAGCGACAAGCATAGTCCAGCTGACTATGGAATAAACACAAAAAAATGTAAACACTAAGAAACAAGTCACGCTGATGTAGCGCTGTCGACACTTAGACTAAAAAAAATGTTTAGTTTGTACAGAGAAAAAACAGCTCGATTAGCCCCGATATTTCTCTTTTTCCTACAAAATTTCCACTTCTTATAATAGTACACAGCCTTTATTATTGTTACGTTACACTCTGTATATAGCAGACTAGTTGTGTCCGCGACTTCGTTCGCGTGGATGTAGGAAAATGACAACACCGTGGTGTTATATAGCCTATAAACCTTCCTCGATAAATGGACTACCCAACACAAAAAGAATTCTTCACACTAATTTATGTTTTTCGTTATTGATCTGGTTATTTGGTGAGGAAAGCACTAAATAATGCCGATATGTTAGTAAATGATCCCTATGAAATAATATATTGACATACCAGAATAAATAAAATAAACACTTAATCATATTTTATGTTCTTCCGAGTTTCTTGCCTGTTCTTCTCGAGAAGGCTCTCTCAATTTCCGAACAGGTGTAGAATCAACCTATTTTTCATTTTTGACTTGTATATGCACACATCTTAATAATGGTTGGCGTGTGTATACATACAAGGATTAAATAATTCAGTTAATTAGATTGTTGGCTGAAGATTTTTTTTTTGACGTCAATAAATACCTGCAAAGGTATATTGAATAAAAATTTTTCAGTTTGAGTTTATAATGATAAAAGAGAAATCTTACGGAAATCCATGGAAAAAATGTTGGTGCCGCAATGGTTTTTGGAGAGTTCATCCGTTAATGGCTGATGAATAAAGTCACTTCAACGTAAAATTGTCCCAGACGACTACGAAAATAACAAAAAATGGGACAGGATAAATTTGTCGCACTCGTTATAGTTTATGACCAATGTCTGCTTTTGGTTGGAATTAATTCATGTCTTTAGGTCAAGGCGATACCAAGTTCTAGGTATTTCAAGACTCAAACCTATATGAGGTAAAATTGTTTCCCAATATTTTCCTAAACGTTGCTTTAACTTTCCCGTTTTCGAACAATTTCGATTAACTGTACATACCACCACAAATATAAAACTTACAGTTCTGAAATTCATATAATAATATGATATTGTTGAACTTTTTATCTAAACACTCATACAAACATATTTAAAAATAAATTTAACTCGATAAAATAAACCCTGTTCATTATTTTAAAACAGCTGAGAATCAAAAATTTACAATAATAAACGACATAAAAGTTTACCAATAGAGGTGCATTTTATGGTCGATATAGTTTACTCCTAGGGTGTTCCCAAGGTCACCAAAGTCAGGATCTGATGATGGGATCCCATGAAAATCGAGGGAAACCCTAAAATTTTATAGGTAAGTCCAACGTGTTTCATGTTTTTTCCGAAGCTATTCACGTAGGTATTTGCGTCTGGTAGCCATGAACCGAGCTTTGAGGCTTTCTAGGAGATCATCATTTAGCACCGACTTCAATTTATGTTGTCTGTACCTGTACTTATATTATCTTTGACTGTACAGTGTTTTTGAAGTCGGTTTTCATTTTTTGTAAAATATTTTTTATTATTTATGACTTTAGTGCTTTTGAAGACGATTTTATTTTTTTGTTTAAATAAATTCTTTCAATATTTTTAGTAAATTTAATACATGCGTATTAGAATTTGAGCCAAGGCAAAAATCTGAAAACTTAAAATAAAAGGTCTATCGCTCTAAACAGTATTGAAAGAGTTATGTAGTCAGTAAAGAACTCCTTATAGCCTACCGGTAATCTTCCATCATCAGCTCAGTAACATGATGATGACTACCAGATACAAATATCTGAATATCTTCAGAAAAAAACATAAATACGTTGGACGTGCCTATGAAATTGAAGGGTTTCCCTCAATATTCCTGCGATCCCATAATCACATCATGACTTGGTGACAATGATGGGACCACCTAGGGAGTATTACTCTTTCGATTCCGAGTAATTGGTGAACATACATAAAAAATAGATACAGTCGAACGTAGAACCTCCTCCTTTTAAGATGTCGATTAAAAATATTTAACATGCTTAATAAACCTACTAGCTGAAAACAGCTAGCACCTAGACTACTAAAACAAACAATATACCTCAGATAACCAAAAGAGGGCCTAGAAAGCGAATTGTGTGCCTCCATGTTGACATGCACGGGCGTCGACCCCGTGACCCCAATGACCTTTGTTAGTTGTTTGTAAAACTGATGTTTCTCGGGAAAATGGCGGGTCGCTTGCAGTAGCGACCGAGTCACTTTCTCTGTCTGTTTTGGGCCTATTCAATGCTAATCCTTTCTGTTCTAGAAGTTAGGACGGACGCACGCATAAAAGGTAGCATTAGAGCTACAAAACTGCTTTTATAATGCTTTAAGTCGTATAATAGTACATTAAGATAAGTGTACCTAAGTGCGTTATATTGGTTATAACTCACGAGGCGGAATTTCAGGCCGAGCCGAAGGCGAGGGCGTAATAGAAGCGAGTGTGTATAACCTATTATCATCATCACAGCTCATATATGTCCCCCCAAGGGGCAAGAGCCTACCCTAACTAGTTATTGTTAGGACGATTAGGCCTTAGTCAACCACGCTGGTCCAGTGTGGATTGGTCGACTTCACATACACCTTTGAATATTTTCGCAGATGAATGCAGGTTGCCTCACTTTGTTTACCTTCACCGTAGGTACGTCGGATAAATGTAAGTATACATATGAAATTCAAAAAACGAAAAACACATTGGTAAATGGCAGGATCGAACCCCGGACCCCCCGATTAGAAGGCCGATCCCACAGCGCTACAGACGCTGCTTTCTTTATCGAGTGTAATTCACAATGTCCTTGAGTGTAATAAGACTTCATAGCGTTGTCGGATGTCAACACGACTGAATTGTGCAAGGCGCGGGTGTGGACAGTTGCAGTTGCCAAGATACGAAGACACTTGAGTCAGTTACAACATTTACACAGAAACCACTAAAGGTTGAAATTTGTTTTTGCCTGATTTTTCTAATACTCGTCGTAATTGGGGTGATGTGCTGACAGACAGATGACGCCCGAAGCGATAGTACATTTCAGTCTATTTAAAATTTAAATTCAAAACATTTTATTCAACATAGACCACCCTTTATAGGCACTATTGACTTCGAACCCGACTGAAAGAAGTTAACTGTCCTGTCGGTAATTTGGGTGAGCCCATGGTGAGCCTTCTCGAAAAGAGCAGACGAGAAACTCGGTGAGTGTAATAAGTATTTGTTTCCTGTTTTTAATTGCCAACAAAACAATAATAGTTTTTCCATATACCTACATGATTATGATTATACAGAAATGATTGTCGGAGGGATTGGAACAGTTACTCAACAAATACGATTATATTAATTTAGGGTAAGTACATAGGAGGTATACTTATGCGTTAAAATTGTCACTTTTTTCTAACGTTTTACAATACGCTTCATACGTACAGAGACGGAATTTGAATGCTTATATACTAGTAGCAGACGAAATTGCTTAGCAGCGAAGGTGGAAGCGATCTTCACCTGGACTCCTCAACAACTGAGGAAGTGGCTATCTTACCTCTGATTGTGGGATCACAACAATGCTATTAACATTGATACTATGGCGACTAACTTGGGTAATGTGGTGGTAAAGCGGGCTCAGAAGCCCTACCACCAACCAATTTCCTCATTATCACTTTCATCATCATCGCAGCTCATATACGTCCCCACCGAGGGGCACGAGCCTACCCTAACTAGTTATGTTAGGGCGATTAGGCCTTAGTCAAACCACGCTGGCCCAGTGTGGATTGATTGACTTCATATACACCTTTGAATTACTTCGCAGGTGTATGCAAGTTTTCACACGATGTTTTCCTTCACCGTAGGAGCGTCAGATAAATGTGTACATATGAAATTCGTGAAACGAAAAACACGTTGGTACATGGCAGGATCGATCGCGGGCCTCCCGACCCTACTCGGAGCACGTCCAGTGCCGTGGCCACAGCGCCACCGATTATCACTTTAGGAATAAGTAAACGCAGTTAGCATAATCTCGTTTGTCAGGACACGTAACTTACGGGCATTGCGTAAGAGTTTTTAATTGAAATTTCCCTTTCAACCACTTCAACTCTTTCGAGAACATCACAAACCATTTTAAAAACAAAATATTTGGTTTGTACAAATTTCAACGCCGCCCACGCACTGTGGTCGTGGGAAACTTAGTTTGACAACACGCTCTAGCCTAGAGTTCAATGTAGAGATCTTTCACTCAACTGCAAGTGGTTTTTATGAATTTGCAATAACTTAAAATGTGTAAATAGAAAAAAATAATGGAATTAAAACGCCTTAGTAATACGTTTACCGTTTCACAAAGAAATAAACTTAGAATATATAAAAGGGGAAAAAGAGCTTTAAATAACACTGCCATGCGCACATTGTAACGAACATAATACTTAAGTTGCACCATGTTCATGTGCAATTTCTAACTGCGTTGTGAATTGATTCATAGCGCATAGGAATAAATAATAATGATATAATAATATTAGCTTTTAAAAAATTGCATGCGAACTCTTTGCTAAATAACAGTGTCGTGTATATTATATGGTCTCTCTGTCAAACCGGCAATTTAAAAGCTTTAACTTGGTGTTTTCTATACTAATATAGAAGGATACTAATATAGAAAGAGGAAAGATTTGATTGTTTGTTTGTATGTTTGTTTGTATTGAATAGGCTTCGAAACTACTGAACCGATTTTGATGAAAGTTGGTATAGGGATAGTTCGAGACCAGGGGAAGGACATAGTGTAATTTTCCTACGGGAAAATATAAAATTCCCACGGGAAAACAAAAATAACGCGGACGAAATCGCGAGCGGAAAGCTAGTCTACAATAATTTAAAAACAAAATAGTTTCAATAAAGTTGTTTCTCTAGTAAGATAGTAATTATAAAGATAATCTATATAAATGCTAAGCGCAAAACTCGAGAACGGGTGGACGGATTCGGCAATGTTTATTTTCATATTTTCCTTAAGGCGCATAGTGGTCCTAATGACCTTGCTCGATCGTCCCGTAGGTACTGATTACATAGGCGAGTGAGGGGAATATTTAAACAAACCTTTAGGCGTAAGATGAATTATTTCAATTAAAAATTAATAAAGGCGAATATGAAAAATCTAAAAAGTCTATCCGCTAGAACATTGTTTACTTTATTTATTAAAAACGAAAGTATATGATTTAACCTAATATTTACAACGCGATTGGGTTTAAAGTTTTAAAATCGAGGCATGTTTGGGTCACATTTTAACTAAGTTTTAATTAATTTATCAAAAAATCAAAAAGACCATCCTTTAAAGAATGAATACTCTAAAAATTGAATAATAATATATCTTTTTGAAAGATTTTTTAATCCAATATTTATGAAGAGAACCGGATTTTTCTGCTGTGATTTTTTATGATTGACCCTACTATGCGCCTTAAGAAGGAATCATACGGGTCGTTTTTTCATACAAGCGTAGTCCGTTTTCTTCCTGGATACAGGCAATAGCTGTTCTATTTTTTTTTTTCAAAAAAATCAATGCCCACTATTAGCATATTCCTATGTTTTCCTTTTTTTATTAAGTTAATTATTAAATGAGATATATTTCTCCAAAACCTGAAAAAGTGATTTTTTGCTATATTCAAACATCCAGCAAACAAATTTGACGAGATTATATGAAAAAAAAGCAAAACTTAGAAATACAGCCAAAGCCTTTCTTTAATTTTTATCGCAATAAAGTAATTAAATCTTTCTAGTTTAAGCGGAGAGAACATGGGACTACGAAACGTATATTTTGCGTACTTTTTATAGGTATTTTCGGTCCGAGCTGCATTTGTCTCTATCGCGCTTAGAACGATTGTTCGGGCACACAACGCGACAGCAATATATTTTATAACTACCTATTTCTGAATTATTTCGACCTTAATGTTTCCTCTTAAGGCACAAGGAAGCTTCTTATGGAGAGAAAAAACATAAAAATTGCATAAAAAATATAACACTTTTCTTTTCAAATACAAATCACACAGTACGAAGTCTGTCCTGGCAGCTAGTAATAGATAAATATGCATCCTAATTTAATCGTAACTAAATATAAAAATCATATCAAACTAAAAAAACTTAAGCCAAACATAGTGACATTGATGTTTTGCGGTCTAAAGCAAAGATAAAAAAATCATATTTGAAAGTTTACTTAAAATGTTTATAAACATACCCGAATTTTGTCACAGCTGCATCTGAAACAATTGATTTTTTAATTGGTTAATCGAAATAAATTAAGTATAAATCCAAGTCAATAAATTAATACAAACCACGCTTAGTGCTTTGTTCATAGGTCGTCTTGTTTTCATGCCGTCTTATTACAAAATTAGTCCAGGTTCAACCCAGGACTAAATTGACAAGAACATTAGGTTTAAATCAAGACTAACTTTAGAGCAGGGGCCTTATTCTGCTAGCGTTAATGCATTTGTGGTGTGTCACTAACGCTTCAATAGCATCGCTTTTTGAGACAGTTATTGTTGGTTAACCGAATACCTACTAACTAAAACATTTGCCACTATTGACTTATCAAGAAATTGTAGTACACATTAATTGAAGCAGAAAATGCGCATTAAAGCGACAAAATCAGTTTTATTGAAACGCTATCACGACGCGACAACGACGTTAAGATTAGCGGAATTAGACCCCAGGTTCAGACCAGAGAGATTAAGATTTCATAACTTATTGGCAATCGGCCATCGTATAGAGTTGATAATTCTCTTTGATTGAAACTGATTTTAAATACGTTTAAAATATTAATATGACGTCTTCGTCCGAGCGGTCTTAGCATATTTACCGAATGAATTAACCTATAGTTTTATTTAACCAATGAACAGAATGCCGCGTCAATCAGTTTGAATGCGATTGTCGATCGTTCGTTGAGTTACAAAATCGCCATCCAGATTTGTAATAAGACCGAGTGTATTTAATAATTTATTGCACATAAAAAAGCATAAATGGCGGACTTAAAGTTTCAGGCATTTTCTATCAATCAAACAAAGAGCTATATATGGCAGAAATTTTTATAATGGTACAATTAATTTATTTATCCCCTTTTAGGTAAGTATGTCAATATCTACAGATTATTTAAAAATAAAGCGTAAATATGAATCAATCTAACACGGAAAAACTAACCACTCCCTGGTTTATATAAATTTGCATAGTAAATAGATGCCTCAGAAACCCTGTTTAACAAAACATTACATATAAACAATTACATAATTAACTGTGCACAATAATTCTCTACGTGTCGCGGCAAAACTTCAGAGAGCTCTAACTTCAACCACGTTGAAAAGAGATAATACAAAGTGCAGGTGCCTTGCTAACTGGATATATTGCAGCCATTATAATTTGATCTCTCCTGTGTTATCTTAACCTCGTGCTCAAATGGAACGCAGAGCTCATGACGTTTCGGTCGTTATGTAACGCATGTATTTCATATTTTGTGAAACGTTTACGGATGTCACGACATGTCACTGCTTCGCTTGTTGACACGGAACATAGAACAATGTGGGTACAGTCGGTAGAGATGAGTTCTAATGGAATTTAATTTTTGTATGTACATTACATATATGTGTACAATTGTACCAAATAAAATAATGATTATGCTACAAATTTTTGTTGAAAAATTATGACTTATACTAACATTTTGACTTCGGCAGGGAAACGATCACTAAACACAATCGTAGCCACCATTCATCATTATCATCATCACAGCTCATATACGACCCCACCGAGTGACTCGAGCCTACCCTATTGTTAGGGTGATTAGGCGCATAGTCTACCATGCTGGCCCAGTGCGGATTGGTCGACTTCCTTTACACCATACACTTTCGAATTTCTTCGCATATGTATGCAGGTTGCTTTACAATGTTTTCCTTCAACGTAGGTACTCCCAGCATTATTATGATGTGACTATTTTGTAATATTTTTATTGTTTAATTTTCTTGAAAGAAAAAGGAACTCGGCCCTTATTGATACAAATCTTGATTGAACTTGTTTATGAAATATTAAATACGAACACAACACAACGAAACAAACTAATATTATTAACTAGAACAAGACAAGATTTCCAACAACTTAATTTATATGTTGGTAACTATATTTATTTATTTGATCAAACAGAGTTGCATTGATTGTATAACTTTGATGATGATGATTGATGTATAGCATTTAACTTTCAAACCCTTTTTTGAGAATTTCATCCCCAAAGAAGTGGAGGTGAAATACTCAAAAAAGCAAAAAAATGTTACTCACTTCTAATGGTTTACACACATAGGACCACAAACGCGAAATACCAAATTATCTACGTAAAGGCAAAGTTTTAGCTTAAAAATAAAAGGAGTTGCCTACAATCTTAAACCATTATTAAACTTAAACTTATAAGCTTAACAATAAAGTAAGTACCTAATTCAAACTACAATGTGTGCGCTGCAGAAGTGTAAAAGGGTTGCAACTCAGTGACTGAATTTTACTCACAACAGGATGTGAGCAAAGAACTGGTATTCTGCTACAACCCGAGGGCTGCTTGTTAATTAAAATAAAATACAAAGAAAATTTTACAGTAAATAGAAAAGTTTTGTGTAACTAATTACACGTAAGTATCTATTATATGCAATTATATATGTGTATATTAATGAATGTATATGTATGAGTAAATATTGCAAAAAACTGGAAGCTGCCACAAGGAGAAACAAAAAATATATAAATAATATCCATACAAGAGTAAATCCGAAAAGTGTTGCTTCATTTAAGTTAGTAGGTACTCGTGCAAATAAAAGCCAGTGTTTGTGTTTGTACACCAATGATGGAGCTGCTCTATCTGACTAAAACAGACAACACTCAATAAGGCCTCTAACTTAGCTATGTGTTTGTGGCCAGTCTTTATTTTTGGTGACTGTACCAACGATTGGGCCAGTTACGCACGGTGCATTATACAATTCGGTGGCTAAGGACACAAGTACGCAGGTTCATTGCGTGGGTTCGGCATGCGAACAATTATTCATAGTTACTCGGCAGAAATGTCTATGAGTTTCGAAGCAAAAACAATGGCCTTTGATTGTTTAAAAAGAAAGTAATTCTAATCGATGACAAGAAATGTTTTCTACCTAAAACAAATAAGTAAATTTCTATGGTTATTTTTAGTACATTTATAAGTTTTCTGTTAACCTGTTGTATGTATGTAATAAACATACAAATAATGTTTATGAAACTAGGACAATGAGTTATGTGATTTGTAGATTTTTAAACAAATTGCCTACTTTCATTGATTTGCATGCAGAGGAAAAATGTAATTTTAATTTCCGATTGAAAAAATACCTTTACACTACCAATTCTCTACACATTCTCAAAACATTTGAGATCCATACAACTCCGTTTTGTAAATGAATAAAATTCAGCCTTTCTTTTAAAATATGGTTTATGGTTTAAGATATTTATTCTCAAAAAAAAATACAATTTACGTACATGAGAAATACTTCAAAACAAAATAACATAATATAATCACAACAATCACCGAGCGTGCCAGGTAATTTAAATATTAGGTTACAAAACAATTTATTTATAATTTGATTTTAAAATGAGGGTACGATTGAAACAACTATACATGACGAGTTAACGTACAATAAACACAGATACACAGGTAACAAAATCAATTAGACAAAGCGGGCGACCACAAGAGACACGGATCCAAAGTTAGTCTGGATGCGGCATTGGTTATTACAAGCCAAGTTTAATTAATATAACAATAATTAACACAAAATCGATATTAAATTATTAACAGATATTTAAAAACGTAATTATCCCCATTCCCCGTTACAAACGCATAGAACGGGCAATTTACGCATAGCATGGACAATTTACTCATCGCGCGGGGCAGCCGAGAGCCACATTATGTAAATGACGCAGTCCGCTAAGCTCCGCCTTTGAAAATAGCTCTTATCACTTCTTATTACAAGCTTTTATTTACTTTCACCTGTCCGTTGTCTGTAATTAAATCTTGCAAGTTAAATTTGACCCACTTCTCGGTTTCCGATTGAGCTGAAATTTTGCATGCATATGTAGATCCCGTGACAATGCAATAATAAGATGATACAAAAGCTTGTATTTAAAAAGCTTTTATTTATAATTTTACTTGTTTTGTTTACCGAATGGGTAACTGTGATTAAATTTATTTTCAAATAATTTTTTGATAAACTGTTTTGGTTTTTTTTTTATTTCAAGGTAATTCTAACCAAACTACTTTCAGGGTGTGTGTAATTTTTGTTAAATACACGTTTGTTCAAAATATTAATAATAAAACAACACTACTTAGTACTTACATATACACATTTCTGTAGTCACTAGTAACAGACTCAGAACATCACGATTCGAATTTTCACCATCAACCTTACGACTCACTGCATATTAAAAAAAATATTTTCGTACTAGACATAAGTTTGTATGAAGCGACATCACTTTTAAAAGTTCAACATTTTTTAACACAAAATATCGAACTTGAAACTATACTAATAGTTTGTGTAATACTTGTGACTACTATATTGATACTATATTGAGTGAATACTATATTGATTCGACACTGATTAATTTTGATAAGTCATTGTTATTGTATGAGTGAACAGTTTTATCGATAATTCTAAAAATACATTTCCTTATCGCATAGTAATTTGAATGAAATGACGTTCTATATTTATTTACTCACATAATAATATATCACATCATAATACAAAACAATAATATGAATTTATTTTTCTCCTTCTTTTACAGTTTCCAGATTTTTGCAATATTGACTCATATGCATATATAAACTGTATACACATATATAATTACATATAGATACACATAACTTTGCCATTTACTGTAAAATTTTCTTTGTATTTTAATTAACAAGAAGTCCTCGTGTTGTAGCAGAATACCAGTGCTTTGCTCACATCCTGATGTGAGTAGAATCCAGTCACTGAGTTGCAACCCTTTCACACTTCTGCAGCGCACACAATGTAGTTTTGGATAAGGAACTAAAAAAAATCATTCAAGTTTTTTAAGGAAAATCCTTGTAACTATTTCTATTGCAATAAAGTTGTACATACATACATACATCCATACAAGCCTTTTCGGAGGAGTTCGATGACAAACACTGTGACACGAGACTTTTATATATTTCATAGACTATCATAGTTTTTACAAAATGTTGTATTGTTTGGCGTGAAATGTGTATTTTTCGTAAAAAATATCATTGCGCCCCTACAAACTGTTGATAACAGGTAAATCATCACATTTAATCAAATACCTAACAATTACTCGATCTATTTCCTGGATACCGTATCAATGCAATAAAACTTACGTTTTTATAAGCGATGTGCATAACTGCATATCCATGTTTTTTACATCTCTCATGTTCGGTAAGTAGGTCCTTATTACCCCCAAATGGGGCTTGTAGGTGACCAATTAGCGCTCTAGGGTAATAATGTAGCTAGAAAAGCCCTAGGCCTGTAAGTAATTTATTGCCTTATGGTTAGATGTACGCGAACTTTTTGAAATAGTGTAGTGTTTTTTAATTACTTACCGCCCTAGGGCTTTCCAAGCTACATTATTACCCTAGAGCGCTTATTGGTCACCTACAAGCCCTATTTGGGGGTAATAAGGACCTATTTACCTCACAATCGAGATGTAAAGCAGAGTAGTTAGCTCGGGTGTAAGCACTAATTGCACCCTCGAAATAGGTATAATTATCTCGGGCTGCAATTGATGCCTTACAGCCCTTAGCTACTAATCTACTATTAAAGTCAGTGTCAATCGCATATGACGTTACCAATAGTTCCATGTCATGGTTTATAAGCCAATTAGTTTCATGTCAATAAGTTAAAAAAGCCGACCAAGTTCGAGCTAGACTCGCGCCCCGAGGGTTCCGTACAAACTTTTGTAACTTCCTAACATGTACATATTTCAGGATTTCATCGTTTTTCCTTAATATGTGCTATGAGACCTTGCTTCTTGCAAAATCTTATGATTCTAAGTCAACGGGAAGTAGGTACCCTGTTAATTTTGATTCCCTTGACATTGTCGAAATATACGTTTTTTGCGTAATAAACGGCCGTATCTTTTTTTCACGTTAACTTAGAAGTTTGATTTTTACAGCTTAAAGGGACTGTAGACCTGAGTATATGGCTTTAATTTCAACTCGATATCTCCACGCGTTGCCGAGATAACGAGTCTTCACAGACAGATCCACGGACGGATGCACGGACAACAAAGTAATCCTATATAAGAGTTTTTTCCTTCTGAGGTACGGAATATCAAAAACGACATTACTTGAAAAAATAGACGACTTATCATAAATGTGCGCGTAAATGCGAACGCACACGACCGACTATCAGTTACTGATTTTTTGACGGTCAAATATGAATATGGAGTTCTACGTTGCAACGCACACGAACTACAAAAAAAATCGGTGAAAAAATTCGATGAATCCCGGCAGACACGATCATCGATGAAAATAGAAGCATACTTCTCACCGACCGAACGACACTCGGCCGCTTGCAATAATGCAACTAGTTCAGAATCGAGAGTGCAATCGATTCGACTAATAAAAAAATTAAATGATTAAAAAAAACTTTTTTAAAAAAACAAGCTTTTATATCATCATAATATTCCATTGTCACGGGACATACATACCTACATATGCATACAAAATTTCAGTTCAATCGGAGACCGGGAAGTGGGTCAATTAATTTAACTTGCAAGATTTCATTACAGACACCGGCCAGGTGAAAGTAAATAAAAGCTTGTAAAAATTGTTCAGATGGTATCCAAAAAAATGGGTCAGATGGTATCCAAAAAAAAATTCTCAACCACGCTGCTATTAAATTTTTCAACACATTTACTGTGGATCTAATTTCACCGGTTTTAGATACATAAAGCAGCTCATAAAACACGCGTGTGTTATGGCCGAGGCACGCATCACAGAGTCCGGCAATGCTGCAGATACTATATTTTTTAAAAGGTAAAGGTAATATAAAAGACATCAACGAACTACATTGATTTTTCAAACGATTATTTTCATACCATTATTTAGTTTTGTTTACAAATTAACAATGATTTGTGTTATTTAATCCAAAAATTCAGTTTATTAAGTATTTTTACTCACAAGTGAGTTGAAAAACGTCTTACAATATACGTGCGCGTATATTGTACGTACGTAATTAGAATATTTTGCTTTGTTTTGACGTCAATAAGTGCCAGTAAAAACCTATGTTGAATTTTTGAATTTCGATATTTTTTTAATGTTGTATTATTACACATTTCATTGATTGTCCAAGATACAGGCTCTGCCTCGTTTGCGAACCTCTGTGCAATCTAAAGCAACATTCTCCTAATGCACAATTAAAGCGTTTTATTATTGTAATTGTTTATGTAGCCTGCTTAAGTTTTGTGCAATAAAATATTATTTATTTATTATATAACTCTTTCCCAATACTCAAAGCACACATCATGGGTCCTCAGCGTATATTGCGTCACGTAAGTGCCAGATATCTTAATGCGACAGATAACGGGCGGCCTTCCAACGGCCTTGATAAGATACGACTCGTAGGCCGCACTCATTTAAATTTTACGAATGCATAATATCTAAGTTATTTTTCCTTTTTCCATTGACTCCAAGTTATCCGGATTCCAAGTGATTGAAAGAATTATTCCCGAATTCCTTATCTAAAAGAAACCTTGCATCATCAGCTCAGTAACCTGATATGATGACTACCAGTTGCGAATACGTGAATATCTTCAGAAAAAACAAGAAACACAAACTCAAACTCAAAACTCAAAAATCTTTATTCAATATAGACCTTTACAGGCACTTATTGACGTCAAAAAAAACATAAAAATGTTCAACCAAGAATCTAATTAACTAAATTATTTAATCCTTGTATGTACACACACCCCAACCATTATTAAGATGTGTGCAAATACAAGTCAAATGAAAAAAAAATTGACTCTACACCTGTTCGGAAATTGGGAGAGCCTTCTCGAGAAGGACAGGCAAGAAACTCGGAAGGTCTTTATTTTTTTTGTCTCCTCTTTTAAAATGCCAATATTACAATATTATATTTCACAAACATTTTTTTAATAATATAGAAATGCCTGTCGGTTTGAGTGGAGCAGTTACTCGAATGAAATTTATCCCATTATCACAAAGTGTTAACACCCTTTAAACGTCAATTATCACATTTTTTGTCAATCCCAAGCAGTTTTATCTGTCATATAATCAGACACTTTTTATATATATATACGATAATATGCTTTTTCATAAGTGCGCCCTTGATAGTGACTTTAAATTTATTCAAGCTAAGTGCTTTAATATTATTAGGGATTTTATTGTAGAAGCGTACACAAAGGCCTTTGAAAGAATTATAATTTTTTTAAGCCTAGTATTTGGTAACGCTAACATATTCTTTGGCCTAGTATTTTACTGAATGACTATCACTGTTTTTACAAAACGAATGTATATTTTTATGAACATATACTATATTCTCGTAAATATATAGCGACGCAACGGTCATAATACCAATTTCTTTAAATTTTTCTCTCAAAGAGTCTCTCATTTTAAGATTATAAATAGCACGAATAGCCCTTTTTTGCAGCACAAAAACAGTCTGAATGTCGGCAGCATTTCCCCACAGCAAAATGCCATACGACATCACACTATGAAAATAGGCAAAGTATACAAGTCTAGCTGTATCAACATCAGTCAGCTGACGTATTTTCCATACAGCGTAGGCTGTAGAACTAAGTCTCATCGACAATTTATCAATATGTGGGCCCCACTGAAGCTTTGAATCTAAAGTAATACTAAGAAATACGACGGTATCCACAAGGTCCACATTTTTATGCTTTATGTTAACAGTGGTGTGAACCTCTTTAACATTGGGTAAAACAAAATTTATACATTTTGTTTTCCCTTCATTGAGGCACAAGTAATTCGCATTAAACCAGTAAACTATTCTTGAGATAGAATTATTTACATCGTCATAAATTTGCGATCGTCTTTTAATTTTAAACATAAGTGAAGTATCATCTGCAAATAATACAATCTCATGCCTGTCTTGTACAAAAGCAGGCAAGTCATTAATATATATTAAAAATAGAAAAGGACCAAGAATTGAACCCTGCGGAACTCCCATTTTAACCGAGGCGAGAGACCTCTCCCCGTTGACGTCTACTTTCTGAATCCTCTCAGTCAAATAGGAGACGAGTAGATCCAGAACAGTGTCGCGAAAAACATAGTAGTGTAATTTCCTGATCAAGGTTTCATGATGAACGCAATCAAACGCCTTGGACAAGTCACAAAAAACGTCCAGCGCATCATGTGAGTCCTCCCAGGCCTCATATATATTTTGTATTAACTCAACACCAGCATCAGTTGTTGAGCGACCCTTTCTAAAACCAAATTGTTTACAGTGTAGAAGATTATTTCTGTTAAAGAAGCTTTGCATTTGTTCCAACATTATTTTTTCAAAGATTTTGCTAAAAGTCGGTAGCACAGAGATAGGTCTAAAATTATTGGGGTCTGATGTGCTACCAGATTTGTGTAATGGAATAATTTTACTCAGTTTCATTAGACCAGGAAACACACCACAGTCAATGCAATCATTAAAAATACTAGCAAGTATTGGAGCTATTGTTTCTATTACAGATTGGGAAACATCTACAGAGTTGCCCCACAGATCCACGGTTTTCTTTTTATTCAGAGTTTTAAATGACTTTATTAAATCATTTGCACAAATATGGGCAAATTTAAATTTATCATCACAAGTTTTAACATGATCTTTTAGACACGTTGGAAGTGCCTATGAAATTTGAGGGTTTCCTTCGATTTTCCTGGTACCCCATTATTAGATCACGACTTGGTGACAATGAGACCTCAGGAGTGTACTCTTTCGATTACATAAAGAATTTTCAAATCGGCCCATACTGTGCTTATAAGGCGTTAACATGGTATGTTAAAGACGAGAGTTCAAATCCAGACTGAGTCGAGTTGAGTTCTTTCTTGCATTGATTTATTAAATTTTCGACTTATTTATGATTTTTAAGGAAAATGCAAATAACAAATATAAATATTAAAATGAGTATTTTGTATCTCCCTTGTTAGTATTGTAGTAGATTATTTCGCCTTAAAAAAAGGAGCATGTCATTTTGTTTCATAATCTGTATGTCATCCGAACCCATGATTGTTTTTTTTAAAAAAAACGTCGCCCCACACTAGTGTCATGGGTGCAGTTACAAACATACAATATCACATGCATCACATCACATGCCCAGACCGCAACAAATTTCTGTAGGCCATACAAAATATTTGTCTCGTACGGGAATCCAACCCGCGACCCGTTGCGCAGTAGACGATCACTTGACCTCTGCGCTAACCGTGTCGTTATTGTACCGTAATTAGCAGTAAAACCTTTATAATGCTAATGAACAAGTAATAATAAGTCTCAATTATGTTTCACAAACAAATCTAATATAGTATAAAAATCTCGTGTCACAATGTTTGTTATCGAACTCCACCGAAACGGCTTGACCGATTTTTGTGAATTTTTTGTGTATATTCGATAGGTCTGAGAATAGATCGATTTTTTTTTCCCCTAGGTGAAAAGGGTGGCCCTGTTCAGAAATTTTTGAGTGTTGAGCCTTATTAAAGCGAAATATTTCATGCAAAATAAAGAATAAAGAAAAAAACTTAGTTCGCGGGCACATCGAGTAAAAAATAAAACTTATGGAGTTTTATATTCTGCAGGCCAAATATCATCACTATGGCATAATTTCAATGATGTCATCATTAAATAATGAGCAAATGATCAAAAATCTGACCGGAAATCGTATTTTCGTCTTGCACTATGATATCATATGATATCATTTGCAAAATCATGAGATCGGTAATAGGCTCTCTATATAATATTTCTTGTGTTAAAAATCACAATGGTAAGTGTTATGTTTATAATTATAGCTCTACACCATAAACACAAAGGGTGTAGTAATAAAGAAGCGTGTAAGTAAACCGTCCACAAATCCCCTGTTAATTAGTCATCGCTAATTATAGCCTGATTTATGGACAAGCGATAAAACTCAAAACCGCACTCCAAGCAATACACTCGAGAGCAATAAATTTAGGTCATATATAGATGAAAATCTCGAAAAGAAGAGGTACCTTCCTTTTTTTTCATTTACTTGCATATGGCACATGTTTATAATAGTTGGTTTGTATGTACGTATGTACATACATCCAACGATCAAATAATTAACTGTTAAATATCTAAAACATGTTCTGCGTTAATTAGATTTTTCCTTTTTATGCCTCTAAGGTTTTAATTGAATAAAAATGTATTTAGCTTTCTTGAGGAAATTGTAAAGTCACAAATATAAAATTAGGAAATATTTGTGAAGATTAAGGGTAGATGGTCATCGCTCTAGCTTGAAAGTGTGGTCTCTGACATATTTACGGGTCTCGTTTGAATACTGTAATTAATTTTTATATAGCTTAAGCCTGAGTAAGGAAATCCAGAATTTCAAGGAGTTCCCTGGAAAAAGTGTGATATAACCGACCTTGCGATGAAACTAAATTCCACACAGACGTACTCGTAGACGTGGGCAACAGTTCATAAAAAAATAAAAACGAACGTAGTTTTTTTTTAATATATAAAAATAAATAAACATGTCTGAACAAATGCGTTCCAGAAACAAGGCACACCACTACTGACCGCCACTTAGCCACTCAATAGTATGACCCAAATGTGTATTAATAAACGGAGTCAACTCGCGCGCATCCCAATCATTCGGGTTCATTGATCTACGAGCCGCGCCGTGGATTCAATACCAAATGGATTTGTGAACGTTTGGATAAGGTATATCGCTACTTCCCTACTAGTATAATATAAGTAAGTATGTCTGTCTGTGCGCAGCTGAGCCAATTTTAATGAAATTTGGTGTAGAGTTAGCTTAATTGCGCTAATTTTAATCACGAACTATAATAAATTCCGCGCAGACGAAGTCGAGACAACAGCTAGTTTTACTTGTGACTCTACTTCTTACACCTTCAGACGACGAAATGTGTAAACAATTTACTCGTATATACTTATTAAGAAAGAACTTAAGGGCTTATTAATCAAAAGTTATATACAATTTATTGATATATAAATATAACAAAGCTTTTTATTTATATTTGGGTTTAACTAGAAATATTCTACCTAGTTTTATAGCTTGCTTGTTAAACATTACCTTTTCCTTTAAAAAAATATATACAGGGTGTAACTGAATACCCCAATAACATTTAAGGGTATGTATCAGGGATGTCGCGAATATTTGCATCCGCATCCGCAAATGCGGAACTTCCGCATGGATTTGGACATCTGCATCCGCATCCGCAATAATCAATGCGGATGATCATGCGGATGCGGATGTAAGACAAGTTGCGACAAGAAAGAAATTGGGTGAGGCCGGCGAATGCCGTTCGCATTTAACTTTAACCAATGGGAACGAAAAAATTGGTGACAAGATCCGACGCGTTTGTTGTGGTGCATCATTTTTTTCTTGTAAATAAATAATTACGTGTTTGTTTGCGCTGTGGAATACTAAGATTTATCGTTTATCCACTCCACGTGTTCCTAGCGAACAATTATTTAGTAGCGCGAGTTTAATTTATGAACTTCTGCGTAACCGGCTTGAATCAAAGAAGGTGGCAATATTACTTTTTATTAAGTATAATGCTCCTATTTTTTAAATTCATTTACTAATTGTCTATTCTTACTAATATTAGGTCCTTACATAATGAAATTGGCGTTTTGCCGTACTGGCCACTTTGATCTCAAATATCTCCTCTATGGTTAGGAATTCCAAATTGAAATTTATACAGCTATTTACTCATGTATTTGTGTTTCGAAAATTATAATTCACTTGTTTTTTTCCTCAGTTGTTTTGGCCTTTTAATGAATTGTTTTGTTTTCAGCTTTTTTGGAGTCAATTATCGCTTGGGGTATCATTTGGCTAGTTCGGCAGGGTTCAGCCATTGCTATGAGCGCTTCCGATTATTGTACAGGACCCACTTTTCATCACAAGTAATGATTCGATTTAAAATCCCTTCATTATTGTGCCGGTTGAGTAATGCAACGCAGCAGTCAACGCGCGTTTGTTGATTTGCTTCACTCAATTCGTGAGGTCACATCATTAATCCTTCGAGCCGTTTCTGCAGCACTGGTGCCACGGTGGAACTCGTACTGGTAAATAACGCGATATTTCAAGTTTTCCATTTTGTAAACTGAGTGACGCAAAGAAAAAAAACAATTTAGGAAAAAACAAGTGAATTATAATTTTCGAAACAAAAATACATGAGTAAATAGCTGTATAAATTTGAATTTGGAATTCCTAACCATAGAAGAGATATTTGAGATCAAAGTGTACGGCAAAACGTCAATTTCATATGTAAGGACCTAATATTATAAAGAGGAAAGATTTGATTGTTTGTCTGTTTGTATTGAATAGGCTCCGAAACTACTGGACCGATTTGAAAAATTCTTTCACATTGAAAATTCTACGTTATCCCTGATGAACATAGGCTATAAAATTATTTTTCCTACGGGAAAATATCAAATTCCCACGGGAAAACAAAAATAACGCGGGCGAAGCTGCGAGCGGAAAGCTAGTAATTAATTAAAATGTTAATAATTACTCTATTATTATTTTAATTCTTAATTTATACAGGGTGTCCCAAAAACAATGGATAAACCTGTAACTATAGATGGACTTCATCATGGCCTCCCTTACCACAAATTTCGACCTTAGTGAAAATATCACGGTTTCAGAGATATTTATTGTTTTTGTTTTTTTCGAAAATTTCCACGTGCGATTAGTTTTGATACTGCCATTTCTACAAATGGAGAGCTTTTTCGATTTAGTTTTTTTTTTATTTTACAAGCGATAGTTTAGCTATCAAAAACAAAGACTTAAATTTAACAAACTAGCGTAGAGTGTTTAAAATAAATTAAAACACAAAGAAAATTAAGAATCAAATTAATTTTCTTTCATGTTTGATCACCTACAGTGTGAAAAAAATGTAGGACGCTCATCGTGCCCATTACCTTAAAAATTTGCTTAGCTATTCTAGATTCCAAAAAGGTGTCATAAGCCTAAGCATTCTTAATATTTTTAATTTCATGACTACTTGAATAGCAAATAATATTAAAACTTCAAAAAAATATTTTTGTCGTAATAATAACTGTAAGCTTATGTGTTAATGTAAAGGTGTAATGAGCCTAGATATTCTGTATTTTTTAATCTCATGACTACTTAAAGAGTATGAAAATTTCAAAGTACTCGTTAAAAAACACATTCTTAGTAAAAAAATCAAATTGAACTTGCGCCCTTATACACATCCTAGACCTTTTAATAAAAGAATGTTTAATGCGGTACGCGTAACCCGACTAACCCGACTTTGATGTAAGCAGCTGCATTTTGGATCCGAGTCCGCAACTCCGCAATCGAGGATACTGACATCGCGTACACGAGGTCTTTTAGACACCTCAAATAAAACATCCAAGGGATTTAAATCCGGTGATCTCGGTGGCCATAAAATAGGACAAAGCCGGCTTTCGACCTTTTGGGTAATTTTCGTTTAAGTGATTTCTCACTCTTTCAAAAGTAATATTTACATTTCATACCTTTCTGCGTACTGTCGAGCAGCAACGTTGGCATAACCTTGACACTCGCCATAAGTGTTTGCATATTCGAATGTCGTGTACTGATGTCTAGGCATGTTCAAAGTCCTAATAACGATTGCTAATTGTCAGAAGGTATCACAAATACAAACAATATCTAAATCGTAAAGCTAGTAAAGTCCGTGTACGCGACGCCAGTATCCTCGATTGCGGAGCTGTGGACTCGCATCCAAAATGCAGCTGCTTACAATAAAACGTCGGGTTACGTGCGTTAGGAAATCGTACAGGTCCTTTTTTATACAAACGTTGTCCCCTATTTCCTTCCTGGATAATATGCTGGCTGTGCTATTTTTAAAAAAATCAATGGCAACTATAAACATGCTTCTATGTTTTCCTTTTTTTATTAAGTTAATTACTAAATGAGATATAAACCTTCAAAAACCTGAAAAATTGGCCTGATTTTCTGCTTTATTCAAACATCCAGTAAACAAATTTGACGAAATTATATGAAAAAGCAAAACATAGAAACACAGTCAAAGCCTTTCTTTAATTTTTAACGTAAAATGTAATTAAATCGGTCTAGTTTTAGCGGAGAAAACAGGGGACTTCGAAAAGTATATTTTGTGTACTTTTTGTAGGTATTTTCGGTCCTAACTGCATTCGTCTCTTTCGTGGTCAGAACGATTATTTGGGCATACAGCGAGACAGCAATACATTTTACAAATACCTATTTCTGAATTCTCTCGACCTTAGTGTTTCCTCTTTATTAAAATGTCTAGGACGTGTATAAGTGCGCAAGTTCAATTTTGATTTTTTTTTACGAAAAAATGTGATTTTTAACGAGTAATTTGAAATTTTCATACTCTTTAAGAAGTCATGAGATTAAAAAATACAGAATACCTAGGCTCATTACACCTTTACATTACTACAGAAGCTGAGAGTTATTATTACGACAAAAATATTTTTTTGAAGTTTTAATACTATTTGCTATTAAAGTAGTCATGAAATTAAACATATTTAGAATGCTTAGGCTTATGATACCTTTTTGGAATCTAGAATAGCTAAGCAAGTTTTTAAGATAATGGGCACGATGAGCGTCCTACATTTTTTTCACACTGTAGCTGATCAAACATGAGAGAAAGTTAATTTCATTCTTAATTTTCTTTGTGTTTTAATTTATTTTAAACACTCTACGCTAGTTTGTTAAATTTAAATCTTTGTTTTTGATAGCTAAACTATCGCTTGTAAAATAAAAAAAACTAAATCGAAAAAGCTTTCCATTTGTAGAAATGGCAGTATAAAAAGTAATCGCACTTGGAAATTTTTGAATAAAACAAAAACAATAAATATCTCTGAAACCGTGATATTTTCACTAAGGTCAAAATTTGTGATAAGGGAGGTCATGATGAAATCCATCTATAGTTACAGGCTTATCCATTGTTTTTGGGACACCCTGTATACTTTTTTCTATAACATCTTAAACATCCGCATCCGCATTCGCATCCGCGGATGTGAGCCTTCAAAAATCCGCATCCGCATTCACATCCGCGGATGTGAAAAAATCGGCATCCGCAACATCCCTGGTATGTATCCATCAGAAGTAGAGATGCTGTAGAAAAAATATTAGGGCGAACAAACCTACTTTTTTTTCCCATACAAACTAAATAAATTATTTTTTAGTATTAAGTGCCGACAACCCTACGTAAGCGTACGAGGAATACTACGCTCACGTCATACAAACTGAATTAATATTTTTTTGGTATTAAGTGCCGAAAGCCTTACGTAAGCGTAGGAGGAATACTACGCTCACGTCTGTCACGTGTCATTTTGTGTTTAAATTTCTTTTCTGTTAAGAGCTGATTATGGTTGTCACTTAAAAGTTTTTGCTTTCAGTTTAAAATCAAATAACTCTGAAAGTATTGGGATTCCAGATCTCAGACAAGCACCGAAGGTCCATTTTGTATCTAACTTATATGCCCCTTAAATATTATTGGGGTATTCAGTTACACCCGGTATAACAGCAAAACCTATCTCTAAGCTGTGTAGATTTAAGAACAAAGTTTCAGGTGTTATTGTTCTAACTCCAGAAAAAGTTATCCTTCCTACCAAAAGTGTATTTTTACGTTAGGCTGTGTATAATTAAGAATACCCGCAATCTGTTTGTCTTTGCATTTCCATTAAATCACTGCTCCGTGCAATAAAAATATTAATTGACTATGTATTAACAAAATCTGCCATTGATATCCACTTTATTAGAATGCCACATCCTAACCTTTCTTATAGATATGTCCTATTGGATCGCGCGTACTCCTGATTATCGCAAGTACATACTCATGATTCGTCATTATGCGATCTGCATTAGACCGACAAGATATAAGAATGTTTAGACTAAATTGATATTAAAATCAATTTAATTTAAATCAACAATCATTAATTTAATGTATTATTCAAGATTCATGGTAACAGTCACCTTATAGTACATGTGGTTTTTGTGAGATTCGCAGCAAATCGGCAACCCCCACAAGAACCACAGTGCACGTTGCCAACTTGTGACATAAGATGTAAAGTCACGGTACCCAGTAATTTCCCTGTCATATCTTTCGCTTTAAACCGGAACACAGCAATGCAAGCACTGCTGCTTTGCGGCAGAAATAGGTAAGACGAAGGTACCCAAGCAGACGACCCTGGTGCAGTCTCCCTCCGGTAAGTTGTAGTATGTGTAATTTTATAAAGAATATTATGATATATTATAATGTTTTATTATAATGTTCCACAGTCAGTAATTGTAGCGTGCGTGAATTATTAAAGTAAATAATTCAAAAAGCTAAATTTACTTTTGATTTTACTTGTAAGGGTTCATGTATGTATGAGTAGGTATTTATTCTGTGGTATGAGGTTGATGACCACTCTATTACTTGCTATTTCCGGTATGGTCATCGCAAAAACTGACCTATATAGAAACGCAGATGTTAAGCGTTTGGCGAGAATGATTATCTTTCATATTTTAACAAGTGGCACAATTTAATATCTACCCTCTTGTTACTATTAGGTATATCACAACTTAAAACTATTTTTATCTATAAAATATAATATATAAAAGCGAAAGGTTACTCGTCAGGAAATATCGAAAACCGCTTGACGTAAGATGAAATTTGACAGGGTGGTAATCTATGTAGTTAGTAGACGTCCGCTCTGAACGGATTTTCCGACAGCGGCAGCGCCAGATTATAGGAAGTGTAAGGGCTCTCGCAAGTTTGTCTGAAAGTACTTAAATTTTTATTGAGCTACAAACTTGAAATTTGACAGGGAATAGTTAAATGTTCGCTAAGAACGGATTTTGCGAAAACCCAGATTAAAGAGGTCTAAGCACTCTCGCAAGTGTTAGAGTTTATGAGTAGAACACATTAGCTTAGACAAAAATTGTGACGGCGCCCAACTAATCTGGGCTCTCGCAAGTTTATATAAAGTCGTAGGCTTTTTGTGCCTGAAAATTGGAAGAGAGATAGAATATAGTAAAGACATGAAGTAGGAATAGATTTTACGATAGGGCCGATTTAAGGGAATATCATCGCTTTCTTAACCCTATGTGTTCAACAAACATTTATTGATGACTTATTATAATACAACAAACAGATAATAAAGGTATAATGTATAGAGATGTATTACAAAAAAAAACATTATTTTTTTAAATTGGTGTCTTAAAAAAGCTGCTTCGTATGATGGGCATTTTTTGTTGACTGAAATATGAAACATAATTAAACTTCTTATTACTTTGTATCTTTATTACTACGCGGACGAGGTTGCGGGCAATAGCTAGTTTATTTATCTGAATTTTCTGAATGTATAAGAGCTTAAGAACATGCATCGCTCAAACAATCTTTTGTTTTAGAGGTATTTTGTTATCTTATCATTCCGCATTTTTTGTTTAATCTAGAGTCAGGAAAGGTGTTTGGGAATATCTGCTGGTGTAATTATACAAGTGTTATTGGGTATAAGGACGACCGTTGACATTTCTCCAGTCTTTAGCAACTAGCATTTTCGTGAATAATTGCCAACTTTTCCTTCACAAACGTTGAAGTTCAATTATCGCCAGGGTCGGACACCTCGACTTGGGACCTACTTTGAGCATTCGTTATTCTCGTAGTCTTTAATTTTTTTTATAGAAATCGCTGATTTCAACTAAACGGATCACAAAGCGGTGAAAAGCTTATTCAATTTCAAAATTCATAAAACAAAAGCGCAAGCCCAAAAAAAATTGTTATTTCGCATATTCCCATCTAATCCGAAGTTGATGTCATTTAAATTACTTCTAGCTTTATAAATAAAATTATAATACAAATAGTGCGGTTTTAAATCTATAACCGCACTATTAGTGATATAACTCTAAAACCGGTGACCTTCGATCCACTTTACGAGCAAGTGTTTTGAAAAATATTATTATAATGATTTTACTATTAGGTCTAGTTTTAATAAGGAAACTATTAATGTTACTAAACTAAACTATTTAATGTTACTAAACTAAACTGAAACTTCAGTTTGGCAGATAATAAAATAAGGAGCATTGTTTTTTTATACGAAATAAATAAATTAAAAAAAAGTTATAAGACTCAAAAGATTCGAAAAACCGTTATTCAGACCACTGAATTTGCATTGAATCCAACGAGTTCGGAGTGATTTGGTTTGAGGGATTTCAAAGAGTCGAAGAGCCGATAAGCGGAATCACTCCGCGGAGCGGAGATTACCCATTGGATATCTAGAGGTGTCCTGTGGGCTTACTCCTGAGCCAATTCAAATCAATCGACATTGAGATTGTGAATATTTATACTCTTGAATTTCCAGATTTGAGTTTCTTTTGAGTGAACCAAACTCAGTGCTATTAAATTTAAGATACGCATCCAGTTTGTCGCTAGTGCTGCTAAATAAGCGTATGACTATGTATGTATATATCTATGTTGGCAAACAAGCAAACTGCCCACCTGATGGTAAGTGGTAACAGTCAACTATAATACATGTGGCTCTTGTAAGATTCGCGCGAAACTGCAACCCCCACAAGAACCACTGTGTACGTTGCCAAGTTGTGACATCAGATGTAAAGTCACGGCACCCAGTAATTTCACTGCCATATCTTACCCTTCAAACCGGAACACAGCAATGCAAGCACTGCTGTTTTGCAGCAGAAATAGGTAAGGTGGAGGTACCCATGCAGACGACCCTGATACAGAGCCTCCCTCAATATCGATCTGAATTGGTTCAAGTGTATGCCTACAGGTGAAACTCGCTTACCACCAGGGAAATAAAGGCTAAGAGCTGCTCTACTGTGTGTAGGAATTATATAATCTATACTAATATTAAAAGCTTGATGAGTTCAATGCTAAGAAAACACAGGTGTGCGCGTTTTCGGCGAAAAGGTCACCATTCCTCCCCCTTCCTTCTCTTCAAGGCACAACCCTTCACACACAGAGCAACATCACCTTGCTCGGAAAGAACATTCGCTGCGATCTGAACCCCAGAGACTACATCGAATCCGTCTTAACTACTGCCTCACGGAAACTCGGTGTCCTGAACAAGGTGCGTAGGTATTTTGCGCCGGACCAACTATGTTTGTTGTAAAAAATTCAGGTAAGGTCTTGCGTGGAATATTGCTCGCACCTTTGGGACGGCTCCGCTCAGTACCTGCTCGATGCTCTGGACAGATTGCAGCGTCGCGCTATTCGCATTATTGGCGATGTAGAGGTAACTAACACCCTCGAGCCTCTACAACTTCGTCGTGACATCGCCTCTCTTAGCGCCTTTTACCGAATGTTCCATGGGGAATGCTCTGAGGAGCTCTTTAACCTTATCCCTCCCTCTCCATTTCTTAACAGAAACACGCGTAAGGGCCTTCGGAGTCATCCGTACACTGTGTCCTCCTTCTCACACCGTACCAAGAAATTCCAAGATTCCTTCTTCTGTCGTTCATCCCACACTTGGAATTCTCTACCTGCACACGTGTTTCCTCCATCCTACAACATGGGTTCCTTCAAAAGAGGCGTGAAAAAGCATCTTTTGGGCCGGCAAGGGGCGGGCAGGTAGGATAGTCGATGTCGTCCCTACTCTATCTGTCAACTCATTTGGGCCTCTTTCACCGCTTAACATCAGGCGGGAGGAGGTCATTTGCCGGGTCCTACATAAAAAAAAAAAAGCTGAAGAGTTTGTTTGTTTGTTTGCTTAAACGCGCTAATCTCAGGAACTACTGATTCAAATTGAAAAATTATTTTTGTGTTGGATAGTCCATTTATCGAGGAAGGCTTTAGGCTATATAACATCACGCTACGACTAATAGGAGCTGAGCATCAATGACAAATGTTGCAAAAACGGGTAAAAAATATACGGCGAAACGTAGTTCGCTGGCACAGCTAGTAGGTAATATAGAGCACACGTCTAGTTGGCAAGGGGTCACCGCACTGCTGCATCATGAGATAGCTCCGACTGTCACCCGCCATTGAGATTTATGTGCATTGGCCACTGGCCGGCAATTGGATAATCCGCCAGAACGGCCGTTTGATTGGACAGTTCTGCAATCAACTCTAACGGTTCTCTGGCTACTTGAAGTTCCGATGTACTTGTGGAAGCGACCTCATAGACAGATGAATTGTTCATGCAGTAACGAAATACAACCAATAACGAAATAAAATATAATGGGCATGTGTGCTGCAGTAGCTAAAATCTTATATAAGTAATCTTTTGTAACCTATCTTCTTCTTCTAATATATAAAATTCTCGTATCACAGTATTTGTTACCAAACTCCTCCGAAACGGCTTGACCGATCTTTATTAAATTTTTTGTGTATATTCTGTATATTTGTATGGTCTGAGAATAGGTCGTAAACTATTTTTTATTATGGCGAAACGTAGTTCGCGGACACAGCTAGTCTAAGTATATAAGTTCCTAACTACAAAGGACACTGGTCGAGAGAAATCAGAAATAGGTATTTGTAAAATGTATTGCTGTCGCGCTGTGTGCCCGAACAATCGATCTGAGGGCGATAGAGACAAATGCAGCTCGGACCGAAAATACCTATAAAAAGTACATAAAATAGACGTTTCGTAGTCCCCTGTTTTCTCCGCTAAAACTAGACTGATTAACTTACTTTTTGCGTCAAAAATTAAAGAATGGCTGTTTCTATGTTTTGCTTTTTTCATTTAATCTCGTCAAACTTGTTTGCTGAATGTTTCAATATAGCAGAAAATCAAGAAATTTTTTCAGGTTTTTGAAGGTTTATATCTCATTTAATAATAAACTTAATAAAAAAGGAAAACATAGGTACATGCTTATAGTGGTAATTGATATTTTGTAAAAAACAGAACAGTTATTGCCATTGTCCAGGAAGGAAACAAACGTAGTCCCCACATTTTTATGGAAAAACGACCCGTACGATTACACCTGGCTTCTTCAGATTTTATTACTCTAGGTCAACGGAAAGTGGGTACTATCCGTTGACCTAGAGTCATAAAATCTGAAGGTTAACGGTTTTCTTTTCAAAATATGTGACATAAGCGGTTATGTCTTTTGATCGCATTGACTTACAAGTATATGTTTTTTACAGCTGAATGAGACCAAAGACCCGAGTATTTGATATAAATTTCATTTGGTCAGGCGGACAGACAGACTGGCGGACAGTCGTGCAGACGGACAGCGAAATTGTACTATACGTGTTCAATTTTATCGTTTCGAGGTACGAAACCCTAGAAATGCCTAAGTGAAATAAACAAATAAAAATACCCATCCTATAATTAAGGATACATCACCCAATAGCTCAGTTTCTTCTACGACGAAAAAATCGTGGCGCGCGCCATGTCAGGTGCGCAAGGGCAGCCGGCACGCGGCGCTCGGGGCATTTCCGACTTTTTGCTCCCTTTCGTGCACAGTGAAATAATAGAGACAGCAATACACGTCAAATTAACGTAGGTAGTTAATTTCTCGTATAATTTGAGATCGAAAATTTGTCATATTTCATGCAAACATATTTTTTAAATCCCATACTCCATACTATGACAAACATGACTCGATGGAAAGTCAAACTCAAAAATCTTTATTCAATATACAGACATGTGCAGGCACTTATTGATGTCAAACAAAACTTAAAAATCTAATCAACCAAGAAACTAATGAATTAAGATATTTAACAATTATTTTTTTAATACTTGTATGTGTGTACTACAAATACAAGTAAAATGAAAAAAAGTTGACTCTACACGTGAGCCTTCTTGAGAAGAACAGGCAAGAGACTCGAGTGTAATTTTTTATCACCTCTTTTAAATTGACAATATTACAACAATTATATTTCACAAAGATGTAGATTAAGATATAATTTCAAAACACTAAAAAGATCTAGTGAGGGAACGGCCTGTTTTTATTATCCTGTCTCATTTTCTCCAAGAACCTTAGATTTAGCCTTTTTCGTTATGGTACAGTAAGCTTCCATTCAAGGGAGCATTTACACCACGAAAACCATATTACAAGCGACATAAGAACAGTCCAAAGGGTCAAACAGTATAGCTCGACAAGGAGCTTACTATATATAGTTAGGAACTTAGATAACTTTGTACGGAACCCCAATGCGCGAGTCCCACTCGCACTATTGGCGGTTTTTTGTATACTGTGTCGCCAAATAAAAAGTTGCCATACTGATGCCAACGTTTTAGATGCCACAAGACGGATTTAACCTGGGCCATTCATGTGACACTGCAGCAGACGAACTTTTTGTCATTCCAACGCCTCGACAAATACCGGAGGACGCAGGTTAACAGCCAATGCTCGCGCTGTTTGAACAAGTGGAGCATCAGATATAATTCACCAAATAGTATTTGGATTAATCACGCGCGCATGAAGATGTAATTACGATGTATTTAAGAGGTTATGGGGAAATACTAAGGTCGAAAGAATTCATGGAAAAGTATTGTAATTGCAAAAATATGTATTTCTGTCGCGCTGTGAGCAAGCACGAATAAACGACCTGTAGGGTTACTCTTGGACCATTTCCGATGGATGGTCATTGGGATTGTGATTTTTCATACGCTTGAGTAACAACACTAGCGCCAAATTGGATCCGTATTTTGAGAAAATTTAATAATGCTGAGTTTGGTTCACCCAAAATCCGCACAATACGGGGTCAATTTGGAGCCACTGCGCAAAAATAAGCGTACGTAAAATCACAACCTCAATGCCGATTGACCGGATTCGATTCAAGAGTAACCCTACTGAGCGCGATAGAGACAACTGCAGCTCGGACCGAAGATACCTTTGAAAAGTACACAAAATAGACGTTTCGTAGTCCCCTGTGTTTTTCTCAAAATCTAAACTGATTTTATTACTTTATGCTTTACAAATTACAGAAAGGCTTTGGCTGTATTTCTATGTTTCGCTTTTTTTCATATCATCTCGTCAAAGTTGTTTGCTGGAGGTTTAAAAATCAGGCCATTTTTTTAGATTTTTAAGGGTCTCGTCTCGTTTTATAATTAACCTAATAAAAAAAGAAAACATAAGAACATGCTTATAGTGTAGATACATAGATTTTTTTGGAACAAATTGTACAAAGTTAATTTATAAAGAGGTAAAGTTATGTTAATGACTTTATTTGTAAGGAAGTAATCTCTGGAACTTCTGACCTGATAATAATTAATATTGTATCAGTGGAAAGCAACATTGCTCCTGAGGGACAAAGAACTGTGACTACTCATATTTTTATCGCAAGACCAGCTCAAAAATGACATTCTGTGTCATGTAGACCCAACATAAAGTAAGTCATATAGAGCCTCTAAAAACAGGGATTGAATATTGTACTGAATTTCCTTCTCTCTCTAGGGATTGAATTAATTTGTATTTGGAATACCAAAAGTACTTAATGTTTATAGAAAAGATGGGTTTCTATAAAAAATTAATATTGTTAGGCCAAAAAAAATAATGATTCCGAATCGACAACATATGCACAAAGAGCCGTGAAGACACCAAAATATAACTAAATCAAACAAAAATATATAAATTCCTTTTGGAGTGATTGGAAGTATTACTCGAATCAAATACATTTATTCATTTGAGACAGGAACCTTCTCCGTGATTTGAGATACTAATATTGAACATCCAAATTGACACATTTTTTGTCGAACCCAGTGAAGCCCGTGGAAGTACCTATACGTACATGGTCAAACCAACCCAAGCAGTTTTATCTGTCGTTTGAATAATCGGATACTTTACAACATTCTTAGGGTTCCGTGGCTCAAAAGGAAAAAACCTAACCTTTATAAAATCACTTTGTTGTCAGTCTGTTTGTCAAGACCCTTTTTCTCGGGAATACGGAGAGCTAATTAACTAAATTTTATGAGTATCAAATACTCGCTTTCAGCTCTGAAAAAAATATAAGTAAGCCAACGCGATCAAAAGGTAATGTACATCTTTTAATTTTAAGCAAGTTATTTTGATTTTACGAGTATTTATTTTAACCAAGTTCTTTTGATGAAATGTAAAATGCAACCAACCTTTCTATAGCAGTCGAACTTAAAAAGTTTAAACGTACTTTATTGGAAGGCAAATATACGAACATGGACAGTTTGTAGAAATATTTTTGTGTGAGACTGTATATCTGGTTTTTTATCTGTGATCCAAGATGAAAACAATAAACAGTTCAAATCAAAATATTCAATATATATCAATAGTTCAGATTCGTGCTACGACGAAACTGCGTTCATATCATTGTTCATGTGGATCACAAAAAAAACGGTTATTCGATATGTAGGGTTCGATATTGTGTGCCTAACAATCTGTGGTTTGTTAGTTTTTTGTCACCTGTCACCTTCGTCAATATGTCACTTGTCACTTCTGACATTTCAACAAACCCGATACGCGATTAGGTTTTATATTTGTCCTGTTTGCTCTTTGTGAAATGTGTCGGAAGGATACTCTTCAATAACATATTTATATAACAATTTCCTATTGTTATGTCATTTTGATTTCATCCTGATTTCGTCCAGAACTTTGTCAAAATGCCTCCCCCCAAAATGAAATCCTGGATCCGACCCTGACGTTAACTAACTCATGGTTCGGCGTCGGTCAATCGATTATTTACAAAATCGCACACCGTTATTAGAAAATAGGGGTGTAAATTTGTATTTTTTATTTGGCATAGGTACTTGACCTAGAATCACCTGACGGTAAGTTAAGCTAGAATCATAATGGAGCGCGCCTACCTAGTAATCTTCATTTGTTCCATTCACCATTTCAACAAGAAAAGGCGTTATTATAAAACTACATGCCTAATGAGATTGTGACTCAGTATCCCATTACAGAGGTGAAGGCAAACGTGCTGGCGCTACGCGGCCATTCGTAATGGTCGTTACTGCTACAACACTCACATATACCTAATCAATGTTTATTTTAGTACAGTTTTTCATAGAGGCTGAATTTTAATTCTGATCTCCAATCGGTAGTCTACTAGAAAAAATTTCTTAACTGTTTTTAATTTCCTTATTTTTTTCTCTATCTAATGATTTAATGACACCATGATCCATATATTACATGAAGATGGCATTTTATGCTTATCAGACTACTTACAGACTGCTTATTATTACGTGGTTGGTAGTGGTAGCACTAGTATGGTAGTATAGTATGGTGTGTTTGTTTTTGGTTTGACTTTGACCCAATATAATTTTGTGCTTTGACCGTGTTGTTTTAGACAAAATGTAAATTAATATATGCAGTATCAATATATCTCTATGTAGTCTGTGAATATATGTTTGAGGTAACCGTAGTTGAGGCTTTTGTGAAATGATTTTGGCACTATAACGTATATTCTTTATCATAAATTAATGTCTTCATCCCTAATATGTATGTACCTACCCATCTAACTTTGCACGCCGAAAGGCAGATTATGGCGATCTATTTTTTCTTTTATATTCCATCAACTGTTACCCATGTACCCATAAGCGCAAATAAACAATTCTTTTTATTATTATTATCAGATAATTGAATTGAAGAGTGCAACACTTCAGTCGAGTTTGGTAGACGAGGTTCCCTAGTATTTTTTTTGGCCCGGTGAAAAGATTTTATTTCTACCGCAGGCAGGGTGGGGCCTGCCTGCGGTTATGTGGGACTCGCTCCTACTGGGCATACCCACTAAAAACACGGGGGCGTTCGTCCTTCGCCTACTCGACACGCACAGGGATCTCATCGCAATCACTGTGCGTGTCGAGGACGGTGCAGCTACCCGAACGTGCCGGGCCCCTCTCTAGGGTAGGAAGAGCCTGCGGAACACTACAGGCACCCCCTCAGCATTAGGGTCTTTGTTGCGGACGGGAGCCCCACTCCGTCCGCAACCCATCTGGCGGCTGGTGGAGGGCGTAATTGGCTAGATGACTAAGAATTTTTTTTTGCTTTAATAGAAGCTCATTCATATAATAAACAGAAAGAAAAAATCGGTTTTCGAATAACTAAAAAAACAACCAAGATATAAGGTATTATAGTACATTGTTACCCTAGGGGTGAAAGTAACTTATTTAGTCCCGAGACGGTGTTTGGCGCCCGAGCGTAGCGAGGGCACCAATAGTTCGAGGGACTAAATAAGTCTTTAACCCGAGGTAAACACTGTGCTTTTCATTACGAATACAAGGAAAGTAAAAATAAAATAATGAATTAACTAAAGAAAAGACGTGTAAATTTTATTTTACATAAATCAACCACTTCTGCTTTAGCCCGCTTTCTATTATAAAATCAGTAGTTAACTCCATACCTGAATCAGATGAACTAGTGTGTTAATTATTAACACAATGTTAAACAAATATAATTAACAGTTAAAAATCTCGGCTATACGGAAGTATTTACAAAACTCTAGAATTGGGAAAAACAAATGAAGATCGCATTGCCGCTTTCCCGCTTATTTTGTTTTTATTTTTGTGGCGGGCCAGCTATTCAGCCATTATTTTTCATTTTCATAATTTAAAAAATGGTAAATATTTTGCCAAGTCTATGTTATTTTAAAGAAATAGTTGAAAATAAATTGTAATAAAGTCATTTAAACAAAAAATATATTCTTTAAATACTTAATATTATGTTATTTCAATTTTACGCTGCGCTGTAATTCAGTGGCCGTATACATAGAAAATCGGAACATGGTTCAATAAAAAAGTGAAAAAAGAACTAGTTTCTTTTTTAAAATTTGACAGCAGTTGTCAGTTGAAAGTGATTCTCCCTAGGGCTGAAAAGTATTACTTTCAACCCGCTCCTCAGGCAACTTCAGAGCTACTTTCAGAGTATGAGTAATGAAAAATATTTTTCATTCCTCATGCTCGGAAAGGAGCGTTTCCTTGATCTGAGTATTGGGAGGAAAACGCTAGTTCCCACCAGCGGGCGGGAAATTCTCATACTATTTACTTCCCTCCTTAGGGCGGAAAGTAAAATTTTAAAAATAGAACTGAATTAGGTTACGTACATACAATCTTTGGTACAATGATAATAAAAGTATTTGGCTGAATGGCCAGTAACAGGTAACGCGATGTGTTCCAAATTTAAAAATACCTGTGAAAAAGATAATTTTGGCGGGAGGGGAATCTGTTACGCTGTACCGAAATCTTGATTGTGTGATTTAGGTATTTAAGAAAAACAATGAATTCAAGCGATTCTGAAATTTCGGCTCCAGATTCAGTCACGAACGAAGCAAATACAATACTCGAAATTTTTTTGCCAAAAATTTCAAAGGAAAGATATTTAAATACATATTCCGACTTTATGAAGTGGCGAGATGCAAGGAATATAAAATCATTTTCTGAAAATGTATTTCTTATATACTTTAATGAACTATCTCATAAAGTGCAGGCGTCTACGCTATGGAGCAGATATTCAATGCTTAAAAGTACACTAAGTGTAAAACACGATGTCGATATGTCATGTTAGGAGTATTTTTATTAATAAATTTTATTAGAAAAGCTATTTTTTATTTTCCTTGCATTCGAAATGAAAAGTAGAGTGCTACACACGGGTAAAAGGAATCAAACCCTACTCGGACTATAGCCGCCCTCGCTGCGCTCGGGCGTCTAACAACCTCGTAGGGATTGATTCCTTTCCACCCTTATAAAGCAATCTACTATTTCATTCCTCATGCTCGGAAAGGAGCGTTTCCTTGATCTGAGTATTGGGAGGAAAACGCTAGTTCCCACCAGCGGGCGGGAAATTCTCATACTATTTACTTCCCTCCTTAGGGTGGAAAGTAAAATTTTAAAAATAGAACTGAATTAGGTTACGTACATACAATCTTTGGTACAATGATAATAAAAGTATTTGGCTGAATGGCCAGTAACAGGTAACGCGATGTGTTCCAAATTTAAAAATACCTGTGAAAAAGATAATTTTGGCGGGAATCTGTTACGCTGTACCGAAATCTTGATTGTGTGATTTAGGTATTTAAGAAAAACAATGAATTCAAGCGATTCTGAAATTTCGGCTCCAGATTCAGTCACGAACGAAGCAAATACAATACTCGAAATTTTTTTGCCAAAAATTTCAAAGGAAAGATATTTAAATACATATTCCGACTTTATGAAGTGGCGAGATGCAAGGAATATAAAATCATTTTCTGAAAATGTATTTCTTATATACTTTAATGAACTATCTCATAAAGTGCAGGCGTCTACGCTATGGAGCAGATATTCAATGCTTAAAAGTACACTAAGTGTAAAACACGATGTCGATATGTCATGTTAGGAGTATTTTTATTAATAAATTTTATTAGAAAAGCTATTTTTTATTTTCCTTGCATTCGAAATGAAAAGTAGAGTGCTACACACGGGTAAAAGGAATCAAACCCTACTCGGACTATAGCCGCCCTCGCTGCGCTCGGGCGTCTAACAACCTCGTAGGGATTGATTCCTTTCCACCCTTATAAAGCAATCTACTATTTCATTCCTCATGCTCGGAAAGGAGCGTTTCCTTGATCTGAGTATTGGGAGGAAAACGCTAGTTCCCACCAGCGGGCGGGAAATTCTCATACTATTTACTTCCCTCCTTAGGGTGGAAAGTAAAATTTTAAAAATAGAACTGAATTAGGTTACGTACATACAATCTTTGGTACAATGATAATAAAAGTATTTGGCTGAATGGCCAGTAACAGGTAACGCGATGTGTTCCAAATTTAAAAATACCTGTGAAAAAGATAATTTTGGCGGGAATCTGTTACGCTGTACCGAAATCTTGATTGTGTGATTTAGGTATTTAAGAAAAACAATGAATTCAAGCGATTCTGAAATTTCGGCTCCAGATTCAGTCACGAACGAAGCAAATACAATACTCGAAATTTTTTTGCCAAAAATTTCAAAGGAAAGATATTTAAATACATATTCCGACTTTATGAAGTGGCGAGATGCAAGGAATATAAAATCATTTTCTGAAAATGTATTTCTTATATACTTTAATGAACTATCTCATAAAGTGCAGGCGTCTACGCTATGGAGCAGATATTCAATGCTTAAAAGTACACTAAGTGTAAAACACGATGTCGATATGTCATGTTAGGAGTATTTTTATTAATAAATTTTATTAGAAAAGCTATTTTTTATTTTCCTTGCATTCGAAATGAAAAGTAGAGTGCTACACACGGGTAAAAGGAATCAAACCCTACTCGGACTATAGCCGCCCTCGCTGCGCTCGGGCGTCTAACAACCTCGTAGGGATTGAATCCTTTCCACCCTTATAAAGCAATCTACTATTTCTCCATCTCTTTCTAGCAAAATGGCAATTTACAAGGAGTCAATATGGCCGTACTCAACAATGACGTCACAGTTGATGTCGGATCTCTCTGTCTAATCGCCTTCAAATTAACAACTTAAAATGCTTGTATCTAAGGCATTTCTAAGCCGATTTTAATTCTAATTTCACAGGACTGCGTCTTTTTCTACGGTATTTTAATATTTAATGACGAGACGTAAAAAATTTAATTCAGTCATCATCCCAATTACGCCTCTTCCTTCCCAGCCGCCGTCGGCGGGATGGGTCGGCGTCGGGATCATCCTCGCCGACCCGCTCAGCGGCCTGAAGGTGGCCGCCGCCTCCCAGCCTGCTTCGTGGCCGACCATAGGCTTGACGAAGGCCGGCAGCGAGAGGGAAGTTCCCTAGGCTAAACTATGGCCTTTTATGTTGCTACAGCACACATACATAATAAATTCAAATCATTTATTTGCTATAAATAGGGTTACATTTACAAAAGTGGTATAGCAGACAGGGCTATGCGCTATTACTGATAAATCTAAATTTTTATATTTTTTTGTAATTCGCTTCCTTGTATACTTATTTGTTTATACTAAATTGCTCTATCTAATTAAAAATATTTTAACTTTTTTAGACATTTTATTCTGACATTATAATTTTAGTCTTATTATAAAATTCCTTACTGAATTTTTATAAGGGGGATTTATTCACGTCAACTGCCGAAGTTCATCGACTTTCAATAAAAATAACACTCCATCGTCAAATAAATCAGAATTAAGACTCCGACGAACAATATTTTTCCGTTCCTTTCTCGTGTACTGAACGAATGTTTCCATCTCGCTCGGCGCCGGCATGTTTAGTCAAAAATAACGGAGGAATGAAGTTAATCCCTTTTATAGGAAACACAAGGGCTTGCGGTAGGTCAGTGCATCGAATTGTAGCGGATTCTATTCTCGGTTGAAGACGCATCCAGCATTATCATAGTTAAGTTATTATTCTATATATAACATAATGCTACTCGTACAAACATTATTTGGATTTATCAAATACTAGCCGATGCCTGCGACTTTGTCTACGTGGAATGAGTTATATCGCGAGTTATATCAGTATATCACGCATTCCGTAGGGAATTCACTTAAATTTGAGATAGAAAGTAGCCTACGTTCTTCCTCGGGGGTTAAATGAGATAATTCTACCTATAGCAAATTTATTCATTAAAATTTGTTCAGATAGATTGATTATTCTTTAAAATTAGTAGATCGCTTATAAGGATCCAATTTTGGGAACTAATGATATATCAAACTAAAGGAGGGGTCTCATTTTTGACAAAATAGTACGACCAGTTTTTTACTTTTTGTACAGCCAAACTCTGAGAAAATGAAATTAAAAATTAAACTTACAAGTGCACATAATGAAACTAATGATTTGAAACGATCATTGAAAGATATTTTAAACGGAACTAACAATCTTGTGATGCTGAATGCAGTACAATCATTGAGACGTGCGTCGCTCGGAATCAACTATGTATTCAATTCTAAGTATTCAATTCGGCAATCATTTCGATTAAGTTTAGTTAATGTGAGATAAATAAAATAGTATTTTGAAAAAAATGAGCCCTTTCCTTTAGTTTGTAATACATAATTATCTCCCAGAATTTGGTTCTTATTGTAACGTCAATAAAACACCGGAGATAGCTGTTGACTGGTTTATTAACGATTTACCGTACATAAGAAAAGTATCTCCAAATACCCACTACATTATAATATTCTAACTTACACTATACAACATCTTCTCCCCCCTTTAATTGTTAACTTATTTAAAACATATTTTTATAATGATTCCAAAATTAACGATCTTTTTAAATACAGTACAAAAGTCTACCAAAAGAAACTGGATGAATGACGGATAAACTAAAACTTATTCTCTAAGGGCAGTCGCCCGTAGAGCCCGGTTATAAGCACGCAATGCCCGGGCGGACGCGGGCGGCGACGAGAGCGTCGGCGACGGAATCGAAGCTGGCTCTGTGTCCGTACGCTGCGTCGCCGCGGTCGTGCGCGACGCCCAGCGCCGGCAAGTAGACACAGCCCGCGGCACCCCGAGGGCCCATGAGCCGGGTGATCCCGTGCTCACGCGTGACTATACAACTAGGGGAGACAAGTGGACCGAGGGCACAATTGTAGCTAAAACGGGGCCCGTATCATACAAAGTAGACGTCGGGGGAGGGACAGAGTGGCGTAGACACGTAGACCAAATCCTACCGGCATCAAAAATGAATAAAACAAATCGTCATTCTTTAAGTAGGGCGAATATTACTGATATAGTTGAAGACGATCCCCAGTCGGTCGATAAGGAGGTGGAAGATACGTTTGAGGACGCGTGCGGAGACACGGTCGAGCAGCGCGACGTCGGGGCGCAGAGCGTCGAGACGCGAACGCAGGCGGCGGCCCTGCAGCGCGACCGCAGGGGACACGCCTGTTGTACCATGTGTACAATTTCGATATTGAAATAAGAATTTATTAAGGGCAGTAGGAACGTCCTCTCCCTCGTGTCTGGCTCTTTTAATAGCCTTTTTAACCGTTTTAACTGCGTTCTCGGCGGCACCGTTCCCTTGTGGTCGATAAGGAGCCGTAGTAACGTGTTTAATACAGTTTTTATTACAAAACGACTTAAACTCATACGATAAAAATGGGGGGCCGTTGTCCGTGACCAACTCGGACGGTAAACCAAACCGTGCAAAAATACCTCTGAACGCCGATATCGTCGCCCGCGCTTCTGTGCTACGCATTTCAATGACCTCAATCCATTTGGAATGAGCATCTACCATTATTAAGTACCTCTTACCATAGCAATCCCCAAAATCGGCATGTACACGCTGCCACGCATGCAAAGGAAACTCCCACGGATGAAGTTGAGCATGCGGCGGCGCGTCCCGGACGGCGCGGCAAGCGTCACACTTACGACACAATTCTTCTATATCTCGGTCTAAGCTAGGCCAGTACACATAGCTTCGGGACAAATTTTTCATTTTACTCATGCCCAAATGCCCTTCGTGAATTTCAGTTAATATTTGTTGTTGTAATGTAGCCGGAATAATAATTATATATTTGTAAATTAGACAACCCAAATCAATAAGTATATCTTGTTTTCTATCTATATAGGGTTTTAAGTCACCGTCATTTTTCACCGACAACGGCCAACCAAACATGACATAACCTTTAATTTTACATAACAATCTATCATTTTCAGTTTCTCTAGCTATATCTTTAAAACTAACAGGCAAAGATTCTTCAATTAAATTAATATATGTGACAACGTCCACCGAACGTTCCTCCCGTCGAATGGGTAACCGGGATAAAGCATCGGCCGGGCCGTTATCTGCGGATCGCACGAATTCTATTTTGAACTCATAGGCCGCTAAACGAGTCGCCCAGCGCTGTAAGCGGCTCGCGGCGGTCTGTGGGATCCCACCCTTAGCTCCGAAAATATGAGTCAACGGCCGGTGATCGGTACGTAGTATAAAAAATCTACCAAATAAATAGTGGTGGTGTTTTGACACCCCATAAAATATAGCAAGGGCCTCCTTATCTAATTGGCTATAGTTTAATTCGGATGCACTGAGTGTGCGAGACACAAAGCTAACGGGCCGCTCGCTGCCGTCCGGGTAGCGGTGGTAGCGGTGGTAGCGGTGCGCGAGTACCGCGCCGAGCCCGTACGCGCTGCTGTCCACGGACAGCACGAGCGGCCGCCCTTCTTCGTAGTGTGCTAGCACCCGGTCACTCAGGAGGACGCGCTTGGCTTCTTGAAACGATTGCTCACAGCTCGAATCCCATTTCCAGCTTACGTTTTTTTTTAAGATTATGCAGCGGTTGTAACAAGGTACTTAAATTGCAAATAAATTTTCCATAATAATTTAACATACCAAGAAAACTTTTTAGTTCAGAGACACTTTTGGGCGTAGGTGCACTGGAAATCGCTTCGAGCTTAGCAGGGTCAGGCCGTAAGCCTTCTCTATCAATTACAAAACCTAAATATTTAACACTATTTTGAAAAAAGTTACATTTGGTTAACTTTACAGTTAACCCCATGTTCCGTAACCTTTCGAGTACAGCTCGCAAATTGGTCAGATGATCCTGGTCTTTGACCCCAGTCACACAAATATCGTCCAAAAAAACGATACACCCCTTTAACCCGCGTAGTGTTTCTTCCATGATTTTCTGAAATTTTTCAGGTATACATGACAAGCCGTATGGGGTACGACGATAAGCGAAAGTACCAATATGTGTAGTGATCGCTGTATACGGTTGAGAGTCCTCCGTAAGCAAAAACTGTTCGTACGCATGTTTGAGGTCAATTTTCGTGTATTTATCCCCACCACTTAAGCTTGCAAACAACTCATCAATGCGGGGTAAAGGGTAATAGTCACGTTTCAATTTAGGATTGATCGTGATTTTATAGTCCCCACAGATTCTTATATCGCCATTTTTTTAATGACGGGAACAATAGGAATACCGTAGTCTGAATAGTCAATACGGTAAATAACGCCATCCCTCTCGAGTCGCTCGAGCTCGCGCTCAACTCGCCCGCGCAGCGCTATCGGCACCGGGCGCGCGCGCACGTATACGGGTTCATTGTCTGTTAGCTGTAATCGAATGGTCCGTTTACATGTACCTAATTTTTCAGAAAAAATTTCCGGATAATCGGAACAAAGCCGGTTCACGAAGCCATTCCCGTTGGATATTTCATTAAGATTTATTTGTGTAATTTTTAATGCACGCATCCAGTCTCTTCCAAGCAACGGTCGTGCCCCCCCTTTTATAATATATAAAGGTAGCGATTGAACTTATAATATCCCCCAAGTTCACATCGACTTCAATAAAACCGATTGATTCGATTCGTGAACCGGAATAGCTTCGCAATACAGCATTATCTGATTTTATACACTTGTGAGAAAATAATCGGCTATACATGATATCACTTATTGCTGAAATACGACTGCCTGTGTCGATTTCACATAATAATAGGTTGGGGAAAAAGTTTCTTCGCATTTTTTAAGAAAATTCAAAACATTTTTTAATATAGTTTATTTACATTTAACTAAAGTATGTAGGTACCATTTTGTTGGATAACTTTTTGCCATCTTGTAGGTAGGGACATGATCCCATTGATATAGAAATTTTGGGACTTCTGGTCAAAATACCGCGACAAGTGGTTTTGGCAGTCCTCTCGTGATGTTAACCTGACACTGCCTAAAGAATTCTGAAGAGACCGAAACAGGTGGAAATCTGAAGGTGCAAGGTCAGGACTATACGGCGGATGCATTAACACCTCCCAGCCAAACTCTCTTAATTTTTGCTGAGTGGCTAAAGATGTGTGAGGTCTAGCGTTATCATGATGAAAAACCACACCCCTTCTGTTGATTAATTCCGGCCGCTTTCTCTCAACTTCTTGCTTTAATCTCATCAGTTGTTCGCAGTAGAGTTCAGAATCGATGGTCCTGCCTGGTGGTAACAGCTCATAATGAATAATGCCCTTCCAATCCCACCACACACACAGCATCACCTTGTTGCGAGTTAACCCGGGTTTCGCCACAGTCTGTGAAGCCTGACCGGCCTTTGACCACGACCTTTTTCGCACGTTCTTGTCGTACGTGATCCACTTTTCATCACCAGTTATCAGCTTCTTCAAAAATGGTTCGGTTTCATTACGTCGTAATAAAGAATCACAAATGAGTACACGGTTCATTAGGTTTCTTTCAGTGAGCTCGTGAGGTACCCAAATGTCGAGCTTTTTTGTGTACCCAGTTTTTTTCAAATGCGCCAAAACTGTTTTGTGGTCAATTCCCAGTTCTTCAGCTACGTCGTAACTACTGACATGCCGATCTTGCTCCACTTTTTCAAAAATGGCATCCATTTTATCTGTAATAGAGCGACCAGAGCGACGTGCATCTTTGACATCAAAATTTCCGGATTGAAAACGCTTAAACCAAATTTGTGCTACTCTCACAGACACTGCACTAGGTCCATAAATATCGCAAATTTTTTTCGCGGCTTGCGTTGCACTTTTACCTTTTTTGTAGTAAAATTTTAAAATGTATCGAATTTCTTCATTAGATTCACTCATCTTGGCGGTACGAAAAACAAATGAAAATCACACATTTTCCTAATTTGAATTTGGAATTATGTTCTTTAAAATTTAAACTTTCAATGATACCAAAACCAGCCAGATACAAATAGTATAGCCAAAGAGATTTTATTACAAGTTTATACATACTATAATGCGAAAAGACTTTTTCCCCAACCTAATATGTCAAAATTGTCGATACGCACTTTAATAAAGTACGGTTTGTTACCTTTCACAGACACCTCGATGTTATACATGTCGTCCGACTCGTCGTCTTCGCTGACGTAATTTTGTCGACTACTCGCTCGACCACGGTCACGACCTTGTTTACACATCACTTTTAAATGCCCTTTTTGTTTACACTCATCACAAGTATACCGAATAAATCGACACCTATCTGCGCGATGTAGCTTACCGCACCGCCAGCAGGGGCGCGGCGGCGGCGGTGGCAAGCTGCCCGCGCCGGCAGCGCCTGAGCCGCCGGGAGCGCCCGCGCCGCGCGTCTGCTGCGGCCGCGATCGGCTGTCACGCGCGTAGTGCAGCCCCTCGGCCGCCGCTGTGTCCGCGCTCAAAGCTGTGGCCGGCCCCGTGTTGCCGCTCACCTCCGCATGCTTCTCTGCGGCCTCCAGAGCCAAAGCTAGTTCCACGGCGTCCTTGTACGTTACCTTTTTTTCAGCAAATATCCTGGATCGCATGACCTCGCTCGATAAACCTGATACGAATTGGTCTCTTAAATTTTCTTCAAGGGTGGAGCACTTTTGACATTTGCCAAAGTTACACGTAGTAGCCAAATGCTTAAGTGCCTGTAGGTATTCCGTGAGAGATTCATCAGCTCGTTGTCTGCGCAATCTGAACACATGTCTTTCCGCAATCTCAGATCGCTGTGGTTCGAGATGATCCGATACTAATTTCACTATGTTATCATATGACTTATTTTCCGGGAACTCAGGTGAACACAAGTCACACATCAGTGTATACGTTTCTTCACCGACCACCGTTATTAACAATGACACTTTTAAATCGTCCTTTACATCATTTAATAAAATATACTGACTTACACGTCGTATATACGCGGGCCATTGTTTTGAACTTAAATTAAACGGTTCTAACTTCCCAATTGGCATGATGATAATCGATTTAACTACTGAACACACGTGAACTCGAGAAAAAAAATCCTCGTCGCCAATGTAACGTCAATAAAACACCGGAGATAGCTGTTGACTGGTTTATTAACGATTTACCGTACATAAGAAAAGTATCTCCAAATACCCACTACATTATAATATTCTAACTTACACTATACAACACAAATAAGCTACACTATTGGTTGGTGTAATAACACAGGTGTTTTTTTTTTTCAAATCTAGTGCGTTCGATAACCAACTAGGAAAATATTTTTTTCTAAAATCTAATGATGCAGTTTTAGTTTTCGTCAAAATTCTTCCCGAGTTTCGGATTTAATGTCATCAACATTAGTTGATTATTTTATTTATTCTGTATTAGATTTAGACTTTTTTTTAAAATATTCGCATAATATTAGTAGGGATAAGTTTTAACTGCGGATTTGTCCTGCTTACCAAATCATACATTACGCTTATTATATCACGCAATTACGCTTACAATATCACGGTGCTCAATTAGGTCCTGCTGCAACTGCTTTTGTAGTTTGCTATTAGAGTTGTTAGCTACGAAAACACCGTGCACTATTACCGCTCAGCACGTTATTAGGTACTCGGAACCGAATTGTTTTAGTCAGAGCTGCGTGGGCGCACCGCACCACTGACTCACTTGTCGATTGTCGTAGATTCTTTCGCGATGCATAACTCTGCCATATTTGGTGCAGCGGACCAATTTGCATTTGACGTGAGTTGTCGACGGACGTGGACGGCCCTCCAGCCTTTGAGGGGTATCGCTGGACGAGTCGATGGACTTTTTTTAAAATCTACATCATCATTATCTTTCCTATCAATAAAACCGTTCAACTTATTTTTTACCTATTTTTTTTCTTTTTCACTTGTATTTGCATACATAATTACCAATTATGATATGGATGTATATGATATTGTGACGAATGGCAATTAAGAAAAGGTTAGATTAAAAAATCGATTTTGAAAAGATAGAGTCAAATTTTCTTATTTTGTAATTATTTTTATGTACATACTTGCTGTGCCCGCGAACTATGTTTCGCCATAATAATTGTCCAAAATATATCACCTAGGGGTAATTAAAAAGTTATACCTACGCCTATAACTCAAACTCAAAATTCAATACAGACCTAACTTTACAGGCACTTATTGACGTCAAAAAAAACCATAAAAATCTTTAACCAACAATCTAATTAATTAAATTATTTTATCCTTGTATGTATACACACCCCAACCACTATTAAGATGTGTGCAAATACAAGTCAAATGAAAAAAAAGTTGACTACACCTGTTCGGAAATTGGGAGAGCCTTCTCGAGAAGAACAGGCAAGAAACTCGGAAGGTATTGTATTTTTTTGTCTCCTCTTTTAAAATGCCAACATTACAATATTATTTTACACAAACATTTTTATTTTTTTAAATAATATAGAAATGCCTGTCTGAGTGAGTGGAACAGTTACTCGAATGAAATTTATCCTATTATCACACCAGCCCCCTAACCATGATCGCCCAAAACAATATTAAAACCGCGCTGAGAGCGGGATGGCGCTATACGCAGCAAGAGCGGTGTCTCTGCTTCAATATTGTTTTAACCTTGCTATAAGCGATCATGGTAAGGCCCCTGACCAGTGGTAACACCCTTTGAACGCCTATGCACGCACATATCTACAATGCTTAATAGTTTTATATTTAGACACTAGGTTTGCATTTAGTTTGAATTTTGTACTTGTGTTTGACGTATTTTTTTTTGTTTGATAGTGAAACTCTAAACGTGATTAAAAGACGACAAAATCGAAAAAGGAAGCGTGCTTGTAGCAGAATCTGGCGATCCCAATAGCCAGACCATGAATGCAGCCAAAAAGGGCCCATAAGGAGCTTTATTGGACAAACATTTTTGACAGTGGCTTTGATATTAATAACTCGAGAAGTCGGTAGCGTACCCTTAACATTCGCAAGTAGGCAGTTGCCTTGGGCGGCACATCTGGGCGTTTCGCAACCCGCCCTACATGGCGATACGGGTCAATGCTGCGCGTGCGGCCTTTGCGCGGGCAGCTAGCACTCTCACGCGGCTCTGCTTGTTCACCGATGTTCGCGGCTTTTTCTCTCGAAAACATATCACTTAGTTACTGATATTTCCGCCACGAACAGAAGGGGACGCAGTCTGTTACTACAAGTGCACAAAAAAAAGATAAGGCGAAACACTGTTTCATACTCATCCGAGCAAAGTCACAAGATTTGTGCTAAAAACATTATAACGCAAATGATTTTAAATACATATATGCTGAAAGCGGCTCCAGTTGCATGTGATCCATGCTTTTCTTGTTATAAATATAGATGTCCTTCATGTGAGCTCGTCATATAATCAATATTAAGCAACGTCGAAAACGTTTGTGATGTGTATTCCGAAGTATGAAGAAGCTCACGATCTTCATACTACGGTTGGCAAGTTAAGGTAATCCCCTGTTCCCGGTAGTTTTACCGAGAAGTCTTCCCAGTAGTACTACTGGGAGCTACCTTCCCAATAGACTTACTAGTAACATTACTGGGAACTATAATCCCAGTAGACTTACCAGTTAAACAAAACAATACTCTTATGTATATTGATCTGTTGTATTGGTGAAGGAATAGAAGTATTTTTTTAAAGGTTGGGAAATGCTTTACGCATTCCTCGCGTTTGGTTACTGTTGTGTTACTGCAGATCGAGCTGGGCAGCATATGTTGCTGCCCAGCTTGATCTGCAGTAACACGATCACTCATTCCACTATTGAACTTATGATTCAGTTCCTAATTTCTCTAAGATTTTATGCAACAGGATATTTTCGAATACAACTATACCTAAAGTTTTTTTAAAATTTCCAGTAGGTACCCATACCCATACCATCATTTATCACGATGTTTAGCAAATCAACTAAGACGACAAATTAGGACCTAAATACATTTTTCAAGGAACCAAAAAAAAACAATTTGTGCCTATGGCGTCGGCCAGATAGAAAAGGCGCGGGCGAGGCGCACCTGTGGCGCGCCATCGGCGCACCGCTTCTATCTGTTTTGTACCCGTCCGTTTTCATACAATTAGTATGAATGAAAGATCATTCGACAAGCTTCCAGATGGCGCGCTACGGTTGCAACGACGGGCGCGCCGGCCGTCGCACTCTGGCGCGCTGCCGCGTACCTCAGTCTATAGTGAGTTTTGCGCGAGACCGGAAGTTTCTTCTCCTTCTTCTTCTCCTTTGCAAATTGGCGAGTTGCACCAGGGCTAACATGTCTTCGTCGTCAGAGGAAGACATGTTGTTCGATCAAAATCAATCTCTTTAATGGCACCAACGTACTCACTCGCTGGCGCACCGTAGCATACAAGCGCTGTTCGCGCCCACGGGCGCGCCTGCAGCGCGCTGCGAGTGCGCCACGTGTTTTACCTCGATTACACTTCAGATGTCGTCGAGGTGCCGTCGAGTTACAACTAAGAATATCGATATCAACAGATAAAATAAAATAAAATAAATAAATTCCAGGATAAGCAAGCTTCGAGAAAACGTCTCGGATACGGATATACAGAATACTGCTGTATATCCATATAAGTATATAAGCAAGCGAAGTCGAAGACTGAAACTAACATCAAACAATATCGTAATTCTACAATAACAACACGTGTTCAAACATGTTACAAGGCGAGACCGTTGATGCTGCGATGTGGGCTTATTTTGCACAATGCTTATTTTTATGCCGTCCACCCATCCATCTGCCCCAACCGGGATTCGAAGTCGAAATCTTTGGTGCAGTAGGCAATATCAAAAACGTGTCCTGCAAATGAGACTATCCGTAATCACAACCATCCGAAGTGGACCATTTGCTATCGGGACCATTTGGGAAAATGACCAATTGAAAATGACATTGTGCTACTAAGTCGCGTGGATGCAAAGAGTAGCCACGGGACTATATCTCAATCAGTGCCATCTCGCCTCGCTGTGTCTTCAACGCTCGGCAAATATTGTTCGCGTTTGACCTCGGGTCCTAATTCAAAGGAGGTAGCGTTTATTTTTATCGGAGTTATTATTATAGCGGAATCATAATTATTAATGTCTTAGAATATCGTTAGTTATAATTAAGAAAAAAATGCTAATATGGCATTTATAGTGTCACAGATTTTTAAAATGTCAACAATCTTTGTATAATGGAATTGGAATAATTATATTGTTGGGTCCTTACATAACGTTTTCTATAGAAAAAATGTCATATTTAGAACGCAGCAAAAACTTGGATGTAAGATTTGTAAAACTAATAGAATTTGGTAATACTTTGAACAAGTACCAATAGTGGTTTAAGGAGTGCTCGATTACCAAAAAATGTTACAAGTTACTAAATGTTTTATTTTTCTTTTGGTACACACTAGTAGTATTACCCATGGCCCCACTACTGTAAACTACTAGTACAATATTAGGTAATCATTTTTAGAGTATAGATAAGTCATCTCAATCAATTTGGGCTCGTTCGCAATACAATATTTTTCGTGTTTAATGGAGCTTTTAGGTTAACAACCAATCATAATCTAATTTACACCTTAATCAATCATTTTATTAGCAGAATCATTCTTACAAAGAGGAATTTATTATTAGTAGAAAAGAAGACTCTGTTAAGTTATTAGTGTCTGTTCAAGCAGCAAAATGTAAGACAATAAAGATTTCCTTAAAAAAATACTATACGCGCAGATCTTATGACTTGGGCATCCTTATTTAAATTGGCCAACACTCATCACATGCTAAACGACTTCAATTGTGCAATTTCAATCAGCCAGGCCTTAATTGAACCGATGCTTCGGTGAAAATATTGTGTATAAAAAACAAGACAGCATCACTGGCCCCAGATACAACTGTCACTTTCTAAGAACATGGGCTGGCGCAAAAAATGCATCCGTGTTTTGATGATTGGCAAGCAAGATTTGAAAAAACATCCTCACATACACACACGACACTTTACAGCATTAAGCACATAATTACACGACAAACAATAGCAAATAAACGGCAATAGGTGGCCTTATTGCCATACAGCAATCTCTTCCAGCAGAGGAAGGATGTTAAAGGGGAGAAAGGCAGAATAGTGCAAAATATAATGTGTGATATAAGAAGACAGACTATCATATCATCATCATTTCAGCCAGGAGATGCCCACTGTTGGACATAGGCCGAGGATCTCCAATATATATCATAAACATAATAAGTAGGTATTAAAGATTAATAGTGTTTCTTGACCAGAGTTTTGAAATTATAGTACGCCCGTATTTTGACAGCCGCTTTCATTAAGGATAGTTTTATAAAGAGACATATAAAAAGGGTGTATTTTATTTGTAACTAGCTACCCGGCATGCGTTGCAATGCCACGTAAATGCCTTTTTTTGCTAGGAACCCTCACGGGTGTCCCCATAACACCCTACCAAAGTTTCATTACAATCTGATGAATGGTTTCGGAACACATAGAGGACAAACATACATAGTAATACACTGATTTTTATTTATATAGATAACATGTCGTTAATAAAAATACGGAATGTATTTTTGTTACAAGTTTGCAAACAAGAGCCGAAAAATCTGAATTAACAAACTCTGTACCAGGGTTGTCTGCTTGGGTACATACTCGTATATCCATCTTACCTATTTCTGCCGCAAAGTAGAAATGCTTGCTTTGCTGTTACCGGTTTGAAGGGTAAGATATGGCAGTGAAATTTCTGGGTACCGTGACTTTACATCTTATGTCACAAGTTGGCAACGTACGCTGAGGTTCTTGTGGGGGTTGCAGGTTTGCTGCGAATCTCACAAGAACCACATGTGTGACTGGTACCACATATACCAACACGTGGGCAGTATGCTATTTTGCTAACTTAGTTTTGTATAAGAAATAGTCAGAACTCACCAATTGAACGTGTGATGCTCTACAGACCCCCGCGCGGTCCGGCAACAAAATCCATGGTCACACAACATTCACACACACTTCCCTGGTTAGTAGTTCGGTAGCTAAGCACATGGCTTGTCGTTGCACTCACTGCATATAGTTAATCCTCGACCTGCAACAAGAAACAAAAAAATGATAATTTTTATTAAAACTAGCTTTTGTCCGTATAAGCAGCTTATTGTTTATATAACCTACTTATATCCTTCCCCATAACTCAAACTATCTCCATACCAAATTTCATCTAAATCGGTTCAGCGGTTATTGATTCCACATACAAATTTCCATCCCCCTATTCACCCCCTTATTCGATGATTTCTGCGATAAAACATATCCTATGTCCTTCCCGGGGATTCAAACTATCTCTTTACCAAATTTCATCTACCAAATTTTTCAGTGAAGAATAACAGACAGACACACATTTGCATTTGCAATATTAGTATGGATGTAGAGCACAGCGTTTGCCGCTATATAGCTTACTAACTGTGCTAATTTTCATTCAATAGATATAAAACGGATACGCTCATGCCCTTGGACCAGACGAATGATACAAAACCCGACCAAGCGCGAGTTGGACTCGCGCCCGAGGGTTCCGTTAAAAGTTATCTAAGTATATAAGTTCCTAACTATGTACATATTTACGGTTTTCAGATTTTTCCCGTGTAGTTTCCACCACGCTGTCCCTGTGTTATTAATAATTCAGTTAATAATTCAGTAGGCCAGTTATGGATCTTTCATCGTATGACATGGTATACATTTTGAGATAAGGAAATCATGAAACGCTTCATTTGGTATAACCGATCTTCAATGAAGTCATCACTATATAATAAACGAATGATCAAAAATGTGCCCGAAAATCTTATTTTTCGTTCTGCACTATGATTACATTATGATATCATTTGTAAACCGTGGGATCGGTAATAGGCCTGCTGGAGTGGAGCCCCTTTTCAAAATTCGAATCATTCCTCTATTCATTTTGGATGACACTCAACATCATCATTTATATCAATATTATCATACCATACTGCGTAATGTCTCCTAAGACCTGTCAAGAGCGAAGCGGTGGGTCCACGAGTAAAGTTAAAATTACTCGTGGGCCCACCAGTGGGTCATCGCAGTGGGGCCACGAGTCCGGTGGGTCAATATTCACTATCGTCAAAATATTCTATTGATTTTCATCGAAAACAAAACAAAAATCACAAGAAATCGAACGGTCCAAACCAGACGAATGATAAAATAATAGTCAACTGCATTTTTATCATAAAATACAACACCAGTATGTGTTCACGGCAAAAGCTCGGAGCATGCTCGGAGCGGCTAAAGAACAAAGCTCTAACTAAAACTACGCTAGTTAAAATGCGTCGGTCGTGCGAGATAACATTTCTCCATAAACTGCTGCTTATTAGCGTTCGTACCAGATAACCGAGATTTATTCGAAACTGATTATTTTAAACACGAGCTTATCTGCTTAATTATAAGTGCGACCGTGCCTTGAATAACCCGCCCTAAGTAAAGTAAGTAATCCGTGCAGCGGTGCCGCAAGGAGGGTCAAAGGGGACATGATCGTGAACCCCTACCAAAATCGTTTGTGTGGCTTCGAGGTGCTTTCAAAATTATACGACAATCGATAATTTTTCTAATCCTTAGATATAATATGAAAATCAAATCTCGCGCAAGCTCTGATATGACCCACACCAAAATCATTGGCTTTAATGTTATGTTATTATAGCACAGATTCGGGGTCAAATATGATATAGAAGTAATCTGTGTTATAATGACATAATACGAAGGTTGCCTTACAGAAATGCGATAAGCATTTTTGTTGTTTATGTATGTATTGTGTGTTTATCTATCTACCACAAACAATAGATTAAGGATTGAAGTTACAGCTTAAGAAATTTTTTTATCTACTTTGTAAAACTGCGATTTCTCCTACAAACGAAGACAGCATCTTAAAAAATTACAAAGTTGTTGAACAACACCACATTGGCTGCAAAACTGTCTGATTTTGAGCTAAGTAAATGAATTGAAGTACAATATAAAACTATGTTTTTTTTAACTACTTATTAATCTTTTTTCTTTAAATCCTCGGTTGTCTAGTGATTGAGACCACACGGTATTAATCTGAAGGTTCGTTCGATTCTCAATGGGAGCAGAAATATTTTGTCTTCTTCTCTCAAATGAAAAACTAATCATGACAAAAAAACCGACTTCAAAAACACTGAAAAGTTAAAAATAATATAAGAATAAGTACAGACAACATCACACTTATATATTGAAGTAGGTGCCAAACGATGATCTCCTAGAAAATTTTAAAATGTGTCCCTCGATTTTCATGGGGTTAAATCATCAGAACCTAACTTTGGTAACCTTGGGATTAGGGTTTCTTTCACAAAAAAGATTTCATTCACGAAAAAGTAAAAAATAAAAAATATTTTACAAAAAATAAAAACCGACTTCAAAAACCAAACGATGATCTCCTAGAAAGTCTTAAAATTTGTCACCGACTTCAATATAGAAGTGTGATGTTGTCTGTACTCTTATATTATTTTTAACTTTTCAGTATTTTTGAAGTCGGTTTTTATTTTTTGTAAAATATTTTTTTATTTTATTAGCTGTAACGTTTTCTGTAGAGCTATATTTTACACCCCACTAAAGATAGAGAAAATGATGTAGTTCAAAATATAAGTTGTAAATCATCGAATATAAAACTCGATTCCGTAGTTCATCGAAAGTTTAGGTTTCAATAATGACTTTCGATAATTAACGTTGGGACCGTCGAAAACACGTTGGACACACCTGAAAATTTAAGGGTTTTCCTCGATTTTTATGGGATTCCATCATCAGATCCTAATTTTGAAAATCGGTCTACAATTGGCGGCGTAATCGCGTAACATACACACAAAAAAAACATACGCATTGAATTGAGAACCTCCCCCTTTTTTGAAGTCGGTTAAAAAGCTTCACATTCACATTGTCTTTAGTAGCTTAGATGATACGATTACAATCCATCTGCCAAGTTATATGACAGGGATCCTGGCCAGTGGCTTAACTCTCAAAGCCTGTGATCAAATTTAATATGTAACTAGGCGTACAGACATTGCCGTGCGTTATCCCGTGCCACAGACTTTGCGCTTCCGAAAACAGCGAGCCGAGGATTCAAAACTTTGATTACGGGCTTAGAGAGTAACCCGTCTGAATCCGACTAAATCTAAGCTACAATTTGCCCTTACACACAGCTGCCAGCTACCAAGCCAGTAGCCGCTCAAGGTTGCGCGTGGGATGCGCCGGCGCAGCCTAGCATTTAGATAAGCCGTTCGATACATTATATTCGGATAACTCACAATTATTGCTTTTCTTGGAAGCGAATTGTTGATTCATGTCGACGCCTTTAGCTTTAATGATGTGCCATTATGATATTGGTACTCGCTATAACAATAAAAGTGTGTATCTGAACAGAATCTAAAACCCGTTTGATTCCTTTTTTGGGAAAAACTATAATATTATAATGTAAAATCTACTTAAACCAACTGTGTGCGCTGTACTATACATTTTATACAACGTAGCTTTGAAATCATCTACACAACGTAGCTTTGAAATCATATAAAACTTTAGTGAGTTTGTATTCAAAATTTAAAAAACTGCTAGTCAGGTTCTCCTGCAAAAGTAGTTTCTCCGCAGCATTTTAGGTATCTACCTTACATAAAAGCTAGTCAAAATATGCAGTAGAGAGAAAAAAAACGAGAATGTTTTTTTTTTTTAATTTGTGGTATTAGACAATACGGTCTATTGCGACGTGACGATTTTAAATTTTTAAGGTGAAACTATTTCACATCGCCTCAAATTTTTTCGTCCATCTATCGTACGTCGCATTACACATAGGTATTTGACATTGACGCGTTGCAAACTATTTTGTCAAAGCCCACGTCAGAAGCAGCTCTATCGATCTACAGTTCGCGGCAAAGAGCTTAAAATAAGTTAACGATGGGGCTGACATGTAATGTTTTTACGAAAGCTCCGTAAACAATAAAGATTAAAATAAACTATTTCATATCTGACCTATAAGTCAGAATTAGTCTATGCGCTAGATCATCGACTTTAAATCCGTATGACACTGGTTCGATCCTGGTATAGGGCGTAATATTTTTTTCATAAATTTATTTTTTGAAGAAGAAAACGTATTGTGTCCACCCCACATAAAGGTGAGATAGGGGGAGAGTGATATATACTTTTTAGAATACAGGTCAAGAACTTTTCGATTACTTTTCATCACAACTGTGTGTGACAAGACATTACTGTAAATAGGTATTTACAGTAAATGCCAACTCTGTAAAACTCCAATCGAGCAGCATGTTTTGAATTCAACGATATTCGAACTTCTATATATTTATCACTTTACATTTTCTTTAAAATGCTAAATAAGTTGAAGTAATAAACAATTGTAAGTTAACCATTTTTCGCAAAATCTGTAAAGATTTCTAAATTGAATGTTGATACGTAGTTATTAACAGACTTAACTACTTTGGCTTAACGAAGTAGGTACAAAAAAAATCAATCAAATTTCTTCGGGGCGGGTAAGTACTCGATGACTGATATTAGAACTATTACTATTACATTCTTACCACCTATTCTATATGACATCCTGACACAATTACTACGAGGCCACTTTAAATGATAGATCCAAAGTAAACAAACAAGTTTGTTAACCAAACCTCAGAGTGCTCCCAAACAAGAGAAAGTTCTGGGTCTCGGTCAATACGCGTATGCTAATTTTGGTTATTATCACTTTGTGTTGGGCGTTAGAACGACACCTTACCAGCATCCTAGTAAAAGTAAAAACCACATAGAAATATGCCTTCTAGAATTATACTGGCAATATTCTTTTGCTGACATAGACACCGCTAAAGAGTGTTTAGCGCCGTTTCGCAGCCGCGATTTTAATTTTTTTTTGGGATAAAAACAGTTACATTATAAAGTCTTCTTCTAAATTTATCGTTTACAAATAGTAATATTGTAACCAACAGCTTTGTCCACATATTAGTATGTATATTAATAATTAGAACATATAAATAGTGTCTTAGATCTAAAATCAGAACTATATTAAGGATTCTACTTAGATTGGATTCGTCTATAGTAAGGGGCTATTCGAGCTTTATACATATTATAGATTTGGTTGTAATACAGCTCCATTTCAAGCCATGGTACGGATGGTAAACATAAATTTTAATACGTTACTTCAAAGCTCTAGTTAGAGTCTTCGTTGCTCGCTAAGCAAATATAATAATATTTAACTTGCAATGCATGTATATGTCACCGTAAAATTGTAAATACCGTTAGATTATAATCTGTCTCGCGAGATTGTAAACTATCGATAGATTGTGAACCGTAACATACTGCTTACAATTTAACGCATTATTTTTCGGTAGATTATAATCTATCGAAGTAAAACTGTTAAGTCACAATCTGTCGCGCGTTAAATTGTCAATAACTGTCCGAAGGCTGTCCCTGATTGGTCTGTCTTACAGTAGATCGTTCTGTGTCCATGGAGTTAGGAATCAAACACAGTGTCAGTCAAAATAAATGCACTTCAAGAATAGTGACATCAAATATGTATTTACTATTTAGTAGTTAATCAATAATTCTGACATCATAATATGGTAAGAAAATTGAATGAACCAAAATCTTGACTTATCATAAGAGTAATAAAAAATAATATGAAAAAAATCCACCAATAAAAATGTTCCCTTATTGGGAACTTGTAGGCTAAGGAAACATTTTTGTTGGTGTATTTTTCTTTCATATTATTTTTATTACTCTTACAATAAGTAAAGATTTTGTTTCGTTATTTTTTTCTAATAGACAATTTTGTTACGTTTCGATTTTCATTTTTGTTTTAATTAGTTTGTGTTTAATTTGCTTCGACGAAAATTTTTTATTATTTTTTCAATATTAATTTGTGTTTAAAAACAAAATGTTGTTACATTTCTGATTTTCTTATTTGGTTACAATTTTTCTTACCATATTAAGTATGATGTCAGAAATATTGATTAACTACTAAATAATAAATACATATTTGCTGTCACTATTCTTGAAGTGCATTTATTTTATTTTACTGACACTTGTGTTTGATTCCTAATTCTATGCACACAGAACGATCTTCTGTAAGACTAACCAATTAAGGACAGGCTTCGGACAGTTGACAATTTAACGTGCGACAGATTGTAATTTAACAGTTTCACTTCGATAGATTATAATCTATCGAAAAATAATGCGTTAAATTGTAAGCAGTATTTTGCGGTTCACAATCTTTCGATAGTTTACAATCTCGCGAGATAGATTATAGTCTAACGGTATTTGCAATTTTACGGTGACATACGAGTATATAGTATGTATGTATCTATTACCAATATCAAGATCAAATTAAATAGGTATTGTATTATTGGTAAATGTCGCGACAAGCTTTTATATTATCGTACAAAATTGTGTCATGCTATAAGTTAAAGTTTATGCTAATCTTTTTAGAGCATAAAAGCTTATTTTTAAAAATGTTTTTACTGTTTAATTTATTTGATGACCTGCGTCTGCGAAGTCTGCGTCCACCGTCATAACAGTCTTACCTGGTAGTCGCCATAGTGTTCCAAAAATAAATAATAATAATTTATTAGCCAAGCAGTTACATTTCCATCACTTAAGCCTATAAATTAATGCTATTCTACATATTTAACAGCGTAGCATCTGTTGCTAAACAAGGTAAACCTATATTTCAGCATACAGCGCCTCTTGCCTCGGGATAGGTAAGTTACATTAATTATAAACTACATTTTTTATGATTATTAAAATGTATACATAAAAAGGAGTAGTTTCATTGTCGATATTCTTTAGTTATTACATAACACTCACTAACTGTAGTAACTATCTATAATTATTTTTATATTGGTAAAGCAGTAATTATTTCAAAAATATATTAATTATTTAAAACTTTGATAAGTAGGTAATTTGTTTCACAGCTTAAGCATAAAAATACGGGCAAATCTTCTTTACACTCGACATTGTTCGTCTGTCAATGTAATAACGATAAAATATAACCGTTAAACGATACCATATTTAGTTAGCGGTTCAAGATAAAACCATTTTCTCATACGCATAACGAAAATTCGCCGGCCACGTTAAGGTCGCCGGCGGCTAGGGTTGTCGACTTTGCCTACGCGTGATTTAATAAATAACAGGAAAGCATTACTATTCATCGTACCGGATGGTAAATGAAGACAATACCGATGGAAACTTCATATTGGTTCCTAAAAAAATAAAAAAAATCATGGCTATCTCACCGCAAATAGACGAAAAAGTACCGCTGACATTGTTATTATGCCGCAGATTAAGACAACTGCTGCTTAGAAATCTCTCCCAAAAAGGGGGGCCTTCACTAATGTTAATAATATTTGACTAATGTTTGACGACGCGTTTAGCGCAGAGGTCGAGTGATCACCTACTGCGCAACGGGTCGCGGGTTCGATTCCCGTACGAGACAAATGTTTTGTATGGCCTACAGAAATTTGTTCCGGTCTGGGCGTAGTATGTGCATGTGATATTCTATGTTTGTAACTGCACCCATGACACAGGAGAAAATCCTAGTGTGGGGCGACGTTTTTTTTAAAAAAAAAAATAAGCAGTGAAGCCCTACCACTACCCAACCCAATTAGAAAAAAATAAAAATATTTTTCCGTGAATTAGAATTTTATACATATTTGTTTTTGATGGCCATAAGTGTAAGTAAATACTTTGTCATCGAAATATTTCTAACTAAGAAACATTCTTCGTGTAACATACACACACACTGACAAAACAAATTACTTTCATTTAGGTCAGGAAAATCAGCACACTATAGGCTTTTGCTTTAATTTTTTTCCAAATTTTGTGTGTTGCTATTATTTATCACTTGTCTATGAGTTGGCAGCCCTGCCGGTGCCTTGATTAGTCACAGGCTTTTGACTCAATGCCACTTGCCTTTTCGGTGCTGCCAGGGTCCTCCGCTAACAATTGCTTACATCAATTCCAAACTTGTTACCACGTGAAAAAGATTTAAAGTTTTCGCATATAAGACTTTAATACTTTATTAATGTTGCGACACCAAAAATAAATAGTATTACATAAAAATAAACAAGACCAAGTGCAAACAAATATGTAATATTGTTTTACATCTCTCATGTTCGGTAAGTAGGTCCTTATTACCCCCAAATGGGGCTTGTAGGTGACCAATAAGCGCTCTAGGGTAATAATGTAGCTAGAAAAGCCCTGCCCCCTTAGCACGTCCACCAAAACACGATATGATAAAGCGGTTCATCGCGATGAACTGTCAAAATACAATAGGGTTTCGTCGTATTTTGACAGTTCACCGCGATAAATCGCTTTATCATATCGTGTTTTGGTGGACGTGCTACGGGGGCTGAGGCTGTAAGTAATTTATTGCCAGTATGATGGTTAGATGTACGCGAACTTTTTGAAATAGTGAAGTGTTTTTTATTACTTACCGCCCTAGGGCTTTCCAAGCATTATTACCCTAGAGCGCTATTGGTCACCTACAAGCCCCATTTGGGGGTAATAAGGACCTACTTACCTCACAATCGAGATGTAAAGCAGAGTAGTTAGCTCGGGTGTAAGCACCAATTGCACCCTCGAAATATAGGCGCCCTCGCTGCGGGCTGCAATTTATGCCTTACAGCCCTTAGCTACTAATCTACTATTACGGCCTATGGTAAAGTAATCCAAAAGCCCAGACGAGTTATGCATTAACATGAAACTAACTAGAGCTTGTATTTAAGAATTTGCAATGAAAAAATTATTTTTAAATTTAATTAGACATAAAATTGTGAAAATTTCATCAAACAACAAATCAAAATTAAAAAGAACATTTATGTGAGCCCATTTTCAGATAAAAGCTACTACAGTTTATATAACAGATAAGATTATAAATATAGTTCTTTTTTATTATTATTTATGAATTATAACTAAGTGCAGCCAGGGGGTTTCGTTAGGAGTTCTAGCCGGCTAAAACTAGATGTAGCCGGTTAAAACTAGGTGTAACTCTATTTCGGCTTTTACTCATAACATATACCTACATAGAAATTAACTATTATTTTATGGCATTTTACTCATTAATTTAACAGTATATAAGTAAGCATCAATAAAATTTGATAACTTAAAAAAGGATTCATTAGTCCGTTTATCGAGGAAGGCTTTAGGCTATATAACATCACGCTACGACTAATAGGAGCTGAGCATGAATTAAAAATGTTGCAAAAACGTAAAAAAAAATTATTATGGCGAAACGTAGTTCGCGGGCACAGCTAGTCTTATAATACCGGCTAAGACGAATGCACGTGAAGGTTAAACATTTCCTGTTTTTTCGTAATTGCCTGTCATTTGAGTCAGAGTTTGCTTTCTTTTTTACATAAATCAGTACATGCAAAATTTTATGTTGACGTAAAAAACTACTGGACTCTAACAAGAAGTAATCATAACCTGAATAAAAAAAATGTTACCGAAGAAGCATGAATGAAATTCCATAAATGATCAATGCATTCATGTGAATGGATAATAAATGAGAACACCATAGGAATTCCAAGTTCTTTGAGCATCAAAAAACATTTTACAATTCAAGTCACGTTCAACACTGGCTGGTTCACGCATCAAGCTTTAGAACAAACTTATATCCGACCTCCTTGGCCTCTTATAAAGAAATATTACACGGTGATCGACCTAAAAAAATTTAAAAAAGATTAGAATAAAAAACGCAGCTATACACCGTCTTACTCACGCGAAACCGTGTCACAATGTAACGGGATAGACACCAAATTTGAAGAACGGTTACACTGAGCTCATCCCTTCATCCGTATTGGATCAGGAAACGCGCGACAGTTCGAGAATTTGAAAATAGAATGGCGCGAAATTGGGTGACGCCATGTTGGTCACGGCGGATCATTTCATTTGGGCCAGTTGCATTGGTTCTATTAGGCCTTAGTCAACCACGCTGGCCAAGTGCGGGTTGGTCGACTTCACACACAACTTGTAAAGACACTCTTTCTTCACAGGTGTTTGTGCAGGTTTCCTCACGATGTTTCCTTCGTCGTAAAGGCGTCGAATAATCGTACGTATGAATTCAACATTTGAAAACACATTAGTACGTGGCGGGGTTCGGACCGCTACCTCCCGATTTGAAGGCGACAGCCTTACGCACTACGCCATCGACGCTTAAACATATACATATTATAATAATCTCATTCTGACAAAGCGAGCATATTATTGGGTCAGTGTAAGTTCCAAATTACTACAGATTGTCACTTTTTTTAACGTCGCCCTACACTAGGATTTTCTCCTGTATTGTGGGTGCAGTTACAAACATATAATATCACATGCACCGTTGCAGGACTAATTATGTCTTCGCCTCCAAAAGTAAGAACACAGCACGCAACATTATTATTGCACGCTTAGAGTAATGGCGGCAGAAATTAATCTCCTATGCGCCGGCGCATCTTTTGATCTATTCGTGAGTAGGAAGCGATGGCCCTTCGTTAGATGACCGGTCTATTTTTATTTTACGTAGCGAAAACTGTAGAGGTGTTTTTGTCGATGAAACTTGTCGATATGGACATATTTATGCTTATCGTGGATACAATATCGATATAAACATATTTTCGGATAATTTTTTTCACCAAATCCTGAAGTCTCGATCCCATTTTTACTGAAGGAAAAGCCAAAGGAAAAAGTGCATTCACCGTCAGTTTTGAAAAAAAATTGTCTTAATAAAATTGTACTTCTTTTGTGTGTCATCATAATTCTGTAGTTTGTTCTCTTAGTGAATAAATAAATAAAAATATAAAATCGTTTATTCATGAAATCGCATTTACAAATTACACCGAGACATGCCGCTGAGTAATTGTAGATACTCGTATTGGGAATGACTCGCATGAAGGAGTTTAGACCACTAAATTGGGATTTTTATTTAATTATAACAAACTGACTGCTAAAACAATGGCTTTATGACAGCTGGGCTTTGTTCTTTACTGTCAGTTTGGTAAAGGTATCTAAATATAAATCACAGTTTAGGTTTTATCTTCTTTGTCACGAGTTTCACCTTAGCTTATGTGCACCCTGCCGATCAACGAATTAGGATCTTACACTCTATTGTTTCCGTGATTAAAAATATTATGTTTTAAAAATATTATTTATCTCTTAAGGTTATTTTTATCAAAAATGCAATAATTAATTAATTAAAAATTAATTCCACATCATTAAAAACAAGAATATCAGTATAGTTAAATAAAATTACTCGTATAATTCTGAAAAAATATTTGTTTAAAGTATTTAGTTTTCAAATAAAATATTTATGTGAAGTATAAGTTCCGATTCACAACTCAAATAAATACTTACTTAATTAAATAAATATTTTATCACAATTATAAATAATTATATTTAACTGGACTGATATAATATTTCTATTTAATGTGGAATTAATTGTTGCATTGTTGATAAAAATAACCGAAAGAGATGTTATATTTTTATAATCACGGAAACTAGTACGCATGAAAGTTCGACCTGTCAAGTGAACCTTCTTGTCGTTCGACCTGTCAGTTTACGAAATCAGATGAATATATATTTTAATAATTGTCACAGTTATAAATTAATTTATCGATATTTCCCTAACCCAGCTCTAGTCCTTCGCGTTCGTCGCGCCACTGCGTCACTTCTTTTCGTTAGGATATCTCTGCGCTGCTTCCGGACAAAGTGTCTTCTATTTTTCGAAGGAATTTTAACTAACGCCGGCCAGCGATAACACGAAACGCTTCCTCAGTTACGAAGTGGCGATGAAATGTTGTTGATTTCATAATTTTTTTATTACGTATAGCTATTTCATAACAAGAGGATTGCTTCCATGGAGACTTATGAAGAAGAATTGTGAGGTTTTGGACTACCTTAAAATAAAATATCATCATCTAATACTAATATACAGTAATAACCGTACATTACTAATGAACTGTGAAGCAAATGTGTTGATATACTCGTAGGTAAGTAGAGTCTTAATTTAAGCAATGAATTTTCGGATATTTCTGAAAGGAAGACTCTGTACCAGGGTCGTCTGCTTAGGTACCTCCGTCTTACCTATGCCGCAAAGCAGCAGTGCTTGCATTGCTGTGTTCCGGTTTGAAGGGCAAGATCTGGCAGTGAAATTACTGGGTACTGTGACTTTACATCTGATGTCACAAGTTGGCAACGTACACTGTGGTTCTTGTGGGGGTTGCAGTTTTGCTGCGAATCATAAGAGCCACCACATGTGTTATGGGTGACTGTTACCACTTACCATCAGGTGAGCAGTTTACTTGTTTGCCAACTTAGTTGTATAAAAAAAAGTTTTTTTTTTTGCTTCATTTTTAGGGTTCCTTACCTCAAAATGAAAATAAATCCTTCTAGATCAGTTCTTCTGTCCACCTGTCAGTCAAGGTCCTTCACTAATATAATATAAAATATTAATAGTGAATACTCGGGTCTACGCTCAATTTCAGCTATGAAAAAATAATATACTATATTTGTAAGTCAGCGGGATCAAAAGATAATAATAATGTCCTCCTAACCGATATTCGGTCACGGTGGCCAATCTCAATAGGGACTAACGGTCTGCCCAGGAGACATTATAGTGCACAAGTGACTGCGCAAACGCAGGTGCACTCTCGTTCCTTCACTCACCTAGTCCGATGGGACGGCTAGCCGACACGACCGGGGCGAGATCAGGCGCAGGACCCACTGTTTAACGTGCCTTCCGAAGCACGGAGGAGCTTGAGGTGTTTCGTATTTTGGTCACCCATCCTAAGACTGACTGATCCAACGGTGCTGAATCTTAGCAATCATTCGCTGAGCGCACGCGCCAATGCGCTACCAAACTGCTCGGGAACAAAAGATGAAAAGAAACAATGCGGAAAAAGAATCAAAACCTATTTGGGTTCTTCCAGTTGACCTGGAATCATGAAAGGTCATTGGGCATTTTTGACCTGGTACCTCAACGTTCGCGTCCAATAAAATGTGGTTTATTTTGAAGGTTTAGGGTAAACATTTCACTGGATGTGTTTATTTTATTCCAAATGAATGGCGAAACAAAGTTAGGTGGTTCAACGCAAAATTGATATTTTTTTCTAATTATTGATTTGCAATAATTACTTTTATTTTTGATACGCTCTCTGGCACTCCTAAGGTGCGATCCACATTGCAATACAGAGTTTAGAGGCCCTCTTTCACAGAATAAGCCCAAAATCGGTGTCAATGTGGCATGGCTTCCAAAGTCGATCACGCGGAACTAGGGTTGCCATCCGTCCGGATTTAGCCGGACATGTCCATCTTTTTACGGTAGAGTTCGGCCAAATATTTACATGACAGGCCTTACATCTGATAGGCTTTTAAAGTGAAACTTTTTTTGGTCTACGACCCAACGCAGTAGACAATAACCGCGCTGCGTCTGCTAAGCAAAGCGGTAAATTGACCGTGCTGTTAGACCGTCGCTCGGGTGGTGCGGCTCCCTTCCACCTTCGCTTCAGCTAGTCGATCATTGAACGGCTAGCTTGCTTAAGTTACGCGCATGCGTCTTCTACATCATTCTGTCAAATGGGTCTGAGAATAGGTCTTAGGCAATTTTTTACCACTACGTGATAAGGGTGACCCGCTTCAGTAATTTTTTTAACAATTATTTTGGCGAAAGGTTGTTCGTGGGCGGGCACAGCTAGTTTGACTATAAAAGAAGATTATGTCCGGTCTTGAGGCCAAATTTTTTACAATGACAAATCCAACGAGATGGCAACCCTATGCGGGACCGCCTTACCCGCGCCCGCGCATTCGTTCGTCATTCTTCGTGTGCTGCGGGCTTACGCGCATTTTATGGATTTGGGATTTTGCCTAATGATTGGTGTGAAAGTGATGGAATAGCTCCTAAACATTCTTGTGCCTTTTTAAGAAGATCTTTGTGCATTTTGTAAGCTTTTATAAATATACCAAAATTAATTCTTGGTTTGCTAAAAAAATCCCATACTTTTGAGGACTGCTACTCATCTCATTGTGTTTAACATATTTCGACTAGTTTCGCTAGTTGGTCGTTAGTGGATCACAGGTCCGAACAAAATGCCCATTTACCTTTGGCAAGAAACGATGTTTTACAACACATGTAAGGGAACAAAAATGAAAACCGTAAATATGTAGTTAGGAACTTATTTACTTAGATAAGCTTGTACGGGACCCTCGGGCGCGTGAGACCAATTTTTACTTGACCGTTTTTTTCAACTCGTTTACTATACATTGAAAAATGAATACATCAATAAAGAAAACACTTCGCCTCTGTAGGGCTTGAACCCGCGTCTCCAAATACTGTGTTGACGGCTTCATTCGCTGTTATAATAACAACGTATCAACATCAAATTGATTGTTTTTAGGGTTCGATGCCTCAATAGAAAAAACGGAACCCTTAGTCGCACCACAACCCTAGCTTTAAAGCGTTTGTGGTACAAGTCACGAATACCGCGCTAGACACCTTCATAAGGGGGACTTCTGGCCGAAATAAGCGGCGTACAGGGCTTCCGCGGAAGAGTACCTGATACTACCTGCTTGGCAAAGAATACGCGTAATTTTTAATTTTACTAACAAACTTAGCCTATATTTTTTTATATACTATCCAATTATAATTATGATTATGTATGTTAGTTTGTAAGATATACAGGATTATTTGTAAAACACCTGCAACCTCGCAGGATTAGATAAACCCTGTATATGTCTATGGGCATACGTTGCCTGAACACAAATAAATAAGTAAATAAAAATAGGATCACCCTATTTCCCGTCTGTCCCTCAATACCGTTTATCTCGGGAACGTGTAGAGATATCGAGTTGACATTAAGACCTTATACTCAGGTCTAGTCCCTTGCAGCTGTGAAAAAATCAAACTTCTAAGTTAACGTAAAAAAAGATATGGTCGCTTATGCCGCAAAAAACGCATATTTTGACACTCTCAAGGGAATCACAATTAATAGTGTACTTCCCGTTGACTTAAAAACAGGAAATTTACATATTACGGAAAAAATCTGAAAACTGGAAATGTGTACATAGTTAGGAAGTTATAGGAGTTTGTACGCAACCTCGGTGCGCGAGTCCAACTCGCACTTGACCGGATTGTTTTCTATTGATTTATTCATTTTTCATTTTATTAAGCATTCAGTCTCGAATATAAAAATTATTCAGTATATTGGAAGAACATGCAAAGTCACAAACACAGCAAAGTCAAAAAATTAGTAGCATTTAGCAGACGTCGTGACAATCAGCAGCAGCCGAATGTAGCGAACGCAATAAATTTCTAGAGACCCGATAACCCTGAAACTGTATCCGATTTTATAAGCCCATGAATTATGCATGCGATGGCCCTTTGGTTGGCACTATTAGACGGCGGTACCAACCCGACTTATTCGAGAGGCTGCGGCTTAGTTCGCCGGCGTTGGAATGGACCGCGTTCGCAACTCGGCTGGTTGTTCGCAACCAGTTTTCGTAACCGTGTCCCCAGATCTGATGAGGTCTGATCTGTTTCGGATTTCTATTTTTGGTTTTATGTGTTTTCTATACATTGCAAGTTTTTTGTGTGTCGAGTTTATGGTACAAAGAGGTCGGGGTTTTAATTCTCTGTGTACACTTCTCATTCTAATTAATGGAGACTCACCACAACCCTAGGAATATTATCGAGCCTGTTCTCTTTCAAGGATAGGCATTAATCCCAGGTTATAAGGTGAACTTTGATAGGTTCACCTGGATAATACTCAAAAAACTCAAAACTCAGAAATCTTTAGCCAATATAGATCTTTACAGGTTCTTCTTGAGAAGGCTCTCCCAATTTGCGAACAGGTGTAGAGTCAACTTTTTTTAATTCTACTTTTATTTGCATACATCTTAATTATGGTCGGAGTGTATGTACAGATAAGGTTTAAATTCATTGCTTATCATCTTAGTTTCTTACATTTTAAATTAATTTGTTAGTTAATTAGATTCTTGTAAGTTATTTGATTGACGTCAATAAGTACCTGTAAAGGTCTATATTGAATAAAGATTGTAGAGTTTGAGTTTAATGACGTAAAAAAATCTAATAACCCAAAAATTATTAAAATTTATTTGACTAATAAGAAATACAGTTTATTGATTAAACCTGAATTTATCTATAATCCATCCATAATTAAGATGCAAATATAAGTAAAATGAAAAAGAGTTGACTCTACACCTGTTCAGAAATTGGGAGAGCCTCCTCGAGAAGAATGGGCGAGAAGCTCGGAAGGTTAAATTTTTAACCGACTTCACAAAAAGGTGGATGTTTTCAATTAGATTGTATGTTTTTTTATGCTTGTTACCTCACAACTCTGTCATTTATTAACCGATTTGGAAATTTCTTTTTTGTTTGATAGGGTTTACTTCCTGATTGGCTCCATTGGCACCAAAGTCAGAATCTAATAATGGGATCCCAGGAAAATCGAGGGAAACTCATAAATTTTATAGGCACATCCAACGTGTTTCGTGTTTTTTCTGATGCTATTCAAGTATTTGCGCCTAGTAGTTATCAACCGAGCTGATGAAGAAAGGATCTTTGATTTTTAGCAGCTGGAGGTTATAGTTTTTTATAAACAATAATAATATTGTCCTTTTACAAAAAAAAAATAAAGTATTTAGGTACCTACTACCTATAAATAAAAAAGCATTTTAAAGAAATGAAAACCGACTTTAAAAATATAAAAATGACAAAAATAATGTAAAAATACCAACAAAATATTTTTTTATTTTTGAAGTCGGTGCCAAATTTTAACTCATAATCATCGAACATCGTGATGTTGATATTCCTACATTATTTTTGACGTTTTTGTGTTTTTGAAGTGGGTTTTTATTTTTTTTTACTTTTAAATTGCCAACATAACATATAATAGTATTGTTAAAGGTTAAAAAATTTGGATTTGATTGATAACCTAATAGAGGTTACACATTATGTATTTAATTTTGTTTGTACCCAATCGAAGTCCGCTGTCCGGTTATTCATTCCAGACTCCGGGCTGCTACTAAGAATGTTTTCAAGTCAGATAAGTCCATACATTTTTGCCTGACCCGAGAATTAAACGTGGGACTTAGATGAGACGCAATTTTGGTCCACTTGAGACAGTGTGTTGAACAAAAAAAAATATTTCATTAAAATGTATCTTTATACAGTTTCCACTATCGTAAATGCTAATTATTTATTAATAGCAATATACACGGGTGTAAAAGACAACACATTTATGGCTTTAAGTAGAACCATAACTATAAAATTCCTTTGCGGTGGAATTTAATTTGTTAATATCATATAAACATTATACCGCATGTTACCGCAGTGACAATAATAATAATAATAATAAGTCTATGCGTGGGCTAACCGTATTCGTCGCTACAGAGTACGTGTGATACTTTCAGAATCGCCTCTTCCAAAGTGATCAGAAGAAGGTATATCGAAAGTGGGAGGGAACCGACCATCGTGTGGTCGACGGGCGGCTGCCTGATGCCAATGCCATGGTCAGTTTCTGGCGTGACATTTGGTCGCTGCCCGTCGATCATGTAGAGGGTGATTGGGTGCGTGTAAATGAACGGGAATGTGAATCTATTGAACCAATGGGGCCTATTACCATAGACCCCGTAGACGTTAGTTGTGCCATCCGTTCGGCCCAGAACTGGAAATGCCCAGGGCCTGACGGATTGCACAACTTCTGGATAAAGTGGTTTCGTAGTTCGCATCCCCGTTTGGCTACACAGTTTCAAGAAGCCCTCGAGCACGGTTCCCTTCCCTCTTTTATGACTACCGGTACCACCTTCTTGCTCCACAAGACCGGAAGTACCACGGACCCAAAGAATTATAGACCTATTACATGCTTACCCACCATCTACAAGCTCCTTACGTCCATTCTGACCACAAAAATTAACACACACATTGTGTCAAATAATATTTTGGCCTCTACTCAGAATGGATGTAAGGCTGGGTCCCGTGGTACAAAGGAGCTCCTCCTCATAGACATGACCATCAGCCAACAAGTTCGACGGAGCAGGGGATCCCTTTCTGCTGCATGGATTGACTACAAGAAGGCCTATGATTCGGTGCCGCACTCGTGGCTGGAGAGGATTTTAGAGCTGTATAAAATAAATACAACTCTGAAATCCTTTTTAAGTAACTGTATGCGGCAGTGGACCACAGCTCTTCGTCAACCATGCGGCAGCGACGGTTCCCTTGATCCGCAAAACTTGATTAAAATAGAGAGAGGTATTTTTCAGGGTGACAGTTTGAGTCCCTTGTGGTTTTGCCTAGCATTGAACCCTCTCAGCACTTTGTTGAAGGACTCAAGTCTAGGCTGTCGGCTCCGGAGACAGGGTGAAGTCATTAGTCATCTGCTGTACATGGATGATCTCAAGTTATTTGCACCGAAACAACGAGATCTGATGGAGTTGCTGAAAATCACACAGATTTTCAGCAACGCTATCAGGATGGAGTTCGGTGTAGATAAGTGTGCGGTCTTGCATGTACAGCGGGGGAAAGTTGTAAAATCACCGAATGTACAACTTTCCGATACAATGACACTCAGATCTCTTTCCGATGCCGACTCATACAAATATCTTGGTGTCACAGTCTTTAGGGATATCGGCGGAGGACGTCAAGAAATCGGTGAAGGCACGCTTCTTTTGTCGCCTAACAAAGGTACTTAACAGTCTCTTGTCTGGCGGCAATAAGGTGCGTGCCTTCAACGGTTGGGTGATGCCTCTATTGATTACTCCTTTGGCATACTGAGATGGACTCAGACTGAGCTGGACGCTCTGGACAGGAGAGTCCGCCAACTACTCACAACACATCGCATGCTCCACCCGCGCTCGTCTGTTATGAGACTGTACATTCCACGGAAATGGGGTGGTCGTGGCTTTCTAAATGCCAAGAACCTCCACAACCGTGAAGTGTGCAGCCTCAGGAATTACTTCCTTAATAACGAATGCGGGATGCATCGTGATGTTGTGGCAGTTGACAAAGGACTTACCCCTCTCTCCATGGCAATCGACAACTGGCGCAAACCATCGGTGCTCACCGGCGAAGACCGCAAGGAAGTATGGAGGGGCAAGGAGCTACACGGGAGGTTTTATCGGGCCTTGACTGGGCCTGATGTTGACCTAACCGCCTCGGTAAACTGGCTACGCTTCGGTGACCTTTTCGGAGAAACCGAGGGTTTTGCCTGTGCAATTGCAGTCGAAGTAATGATGACGAACAACTATAGAAAATATATCCTGAAGGACGGTACCGTCGACATCTGTCGGGCATGCCGCCGTCCCGGAGAGTCACTCAGGCATATTATCTCTGGTTGTTCTCATCTTGCTAACGGCGAGTATTTGCACAGACATAACCTAGTAGCCAGGATCATCCATCAGCAACTTGCTATTCGATACGGCCTTGTCGAGTCTGAGACGCCGTACTATAAGTACGTACCAGTGCCAGTTCTTGAAAATAGTCGTGCGTTGCTCTATTGGGACCGCTCTATCATCACGGACAGGACTATTGTTTGCAATAAGCCTGATATCGTGGTGGTTGACCGGTGCCAACGCCGAGCAGTGCTCGTCGATATCACTATCCCTCATGATGAGAATCTCGTGAAAGCTGAGAAGGACAAAGCCAGTAAGTACCTTGACTTGGCTCACGAGGTAACCGCCATGTGGGATATTGACTCGACGATCATTGTTCCGATAGTTGTTTCTGCGAACGGTTTAATAGCGAAGAGTCTCGACCGACACCTTAAGAGGCTCTCGCTTGACGGTTGGATCAAGGGCCAGATACAGAAGGCGGTGATTCTTGACACGGCACGTATTGTCCGGAGATTCCTCTCCCTGTAGCCCTAACCACCGGTAGCTTGGGCCGTGCTCCGCTGCCAGTGGAACCCTAGATTTAAGTTTTTTATAATATTTATGTTTTTATATGTATTTATTGTAAAAGACTTAAATTTAAGATACTGTTTGAAATAAATGTATAATAATAATAAGTAGGTATATGATGATAACACAAGTAAGCTGTAACTACGAAGTAGTAAGTGTTGTAAAATGTTCAAAGAAATTTTCAAACTCAAAATCAGAATTCAAACCACTCAATCAAATGACAATCTTTGTAGAAATAAAAATATAAATTTTAGAATAAAATGTTTTTTTTTAACCAAGGAAAATTAGATGTAGTTATGTATATAAATTAAAAATTAAAAGTTGACTAATCCTGTTCGCGAAAAGTGAGAATTCGACTTGACGAGAAAAAAAAGGACAAAACATATATTTTATAACATTTTTTGTCACTGCTACCTACAGTCTTTAAAATACAAAACATCTCAATTAATAAAATATTTTAAATAAACATACCTATTACAGTAGCATATGCCACTCGACTTTCTTATATTTATGTAGATACAGTAAGGTCTTAATAATGTGTGTCTCAACTAATGCAAGAATCACACAAAGAGAAAAAAAAAATTGTTAACTCTCTTTTTCTCTACTTATCTTACGCCTATATGGAGCCAGCGCAATACATTTTTTACTATTTAACATTTGTGACTTAGAATTTTGTTTAAAATGCTAAACATGTTTTCTATGGCAAATTAATTAATAAAACCAATACCAGAGGCGAATATTTTTTTTCTCCTCGGGCAAGATTCGAATCTTCGACTTCAACATACCTTAACCACTACACTACCATGGATACGAGGATTAAAAAGCTATTCAGTTACACCACTCATAAATAACATTATCTTTGTAATATTAGTTATTATTAAATTTCGTATCGCTATAAGAAATCATTTTCTCAGCATTATGGTAACAAATTACAAAACATTTGATGATCAAACAGATGCCCTAATCCTCGATAAGTTTGACTGGTTGCATTCTGTCTGTTATCCGGTTTTACATCAAGCCGCCTTGACATTTTATCTCAGTTAGAACTTAACAATCCAACAGAATGTTATCAAATTATTTTTGACAAATATATTAGGCACTCTTTCAATTTTTTTATGAAAATCCAATATTATGCTTATTATTTGGTTAAAACACTTACTATAAATAATTGGTACCTAATAATAAAAAAAATAACGCAAAAAAATAAAAAGCTGAAAGCTTTTTTCATTAGTAAGCTTTACTATTTCGATCAAATGACAGTCAAAATGTATAATATTGATGTCAATATTATCAATTATAAATTAATGGCGGTTAATTAATAGTTTTGAAGTAAAAACTGAGAAATCGCTGTAAAACAAAATAAAGCTACTAAGTATGTAGGTGTTATTATTAAATTTGGCACTTTGCACATTAAATAACTAAAAACAATTAAAATTATAATTAAAATGAGTAAGCTTTTTTAATAATATTTTTTAAGTGTTAGAGCTTAGCGATATATAACTATTTAAGTCATAAGAAAATTTATTTTGTTAATATCGCAAAGCTCTAACTGAAAAAATATTATTAAAAAAAGCTTACTCATTCTTTTAAGTGAAACCTTGACAAAAGGTAGTGTTAACAAAAGTGTTTCATTATTTTTTAACTTAAGAATTGCTAATATTCCCCTGAAATATTTATCGGATCTCACATTTAACCGCAGTGTTAGCACTAAGCATACCAAACCTATTATTTTCTACCCGCAATGAAAAACACACACAAAACAAACATAGCAAAACAATGCTAGCAACACGAAAAATTAAAACAACACAGCGCATAATCCCAAGAACAAAACATTTTCACCTGAAACGCGCACCGGAAACGCTGAAAATTCACAGATAGAGACAATTCCGTCACAACATTCACTGTTCCCAACGTTAAGGTTGACAAATACGTACGTACATTAAGTTAGGGTGACTGCGAGATGAGGCGTGCGCGTGCGCGTGCGCTCGGACCGCGCGCTCGGAAAATACTGGCGCGCTGTCCTTCGACTTTCACTGTGCAACTATGTGCGTATGTTATCCTGTTGTATTCTTATTAAGACTGGAACAAACGAGACTGAAATATGTCGTTGTGATCAGGAATTACTACTGCCGAGTAAACAAATAAATCACTACGAAGTATGCACGCATAAAATTAAATAAAAGTTTTTTTAAAAGGACATTATAATTTTTTCTTTGATTTTTTCACTACAAATTATTACATACGGATAATATTAGCAAACTAAATTTTAGCTTCTATGTAACATAAATATTATATTTAAAAATATCCTAAATATTTTATTTTGATACAAACTCAGATATTGCTACGGAGCTAAGTGCTCTGACGCGATTTGATCTGCAGATTGAGTTAAAACTCTACTGCAAACACACTGAAAACAAAATGGGTGGACATTTACAGATATTAATTTTCCATCGAGTATGCTTGGCAATTTAAAAATATGTTAATTGAAATGGAAAATATAAATAATCATAAAAAATAGCGTCTTGGACTAGCCCACCGAGGTTTCCATACAAACTCATTTAAGTATCTATCAATAAGCTACCTCTACTTTACGCAGCTTCGACCGCATTGTTTTTGTTTTCCCGTGGGAATTTTATATTTTCCCGTAGGAAAAATAATTTTGTAGCCTATCTTACTCAGAGATAATGCAGCATTCTAATGGTGAATAATAATGAATTTTTGAAATCGGTCCAGTAGTTTTTGAGTTTATCCGTTACATACATTACATACATACAAATCTTTCCTCTTTATAATAATAGTTAGAATACAAACAACATAACATTTTTTATTTTGAACTCAGTGCAGATGATCGATGAAAATAAGTTAAAATTTGGCACCCAATTGAATTTTTTTAAAACTTTTTTGTATTTTTGTAGTCTTGTTTTTATTTGGGTTTATTATATTTTTTTATTTTAATACCTACCAGCTCACAGAAGTAACTTAAAAGAATACAACTGAGGGTCAATTGTATTTAAAAACTTACATCCAATCCTAAAAGTCAAGGATCCTTCCATCATCAGCTCGGTACATGACTACCAGATATACGACTACGACTACGGCTATTTATGTCTGATAGTCCAGATGCAAATACCTGAATAGTTGCGGAAAAAACATGAAACACGTTGGACATGCCTATAATATTTAAGGGATTCCCTCGATTTTCCTGGGATCCCATCAAAAGATCCTGACTTTGGTAACAATGGGGCCAATCGGCGAGTATACACTCTCACACAAAAAAAGAATTTTCGAAATCGGTTAATAAACGACGGAGTTATGAGGTAACAAACATGAAAAAGAATAAAAAAAATATGCAGTCGAATTGATAACTTCCTACATTTTGTGAAGTCGGTTAAAAACATGAGTGAAACGGGTCATTATCATGTTTCAGGAAAACAGAAGGAAGGGTCGCCAGGTTTTTTTGCAACTAAGTTGGCAAACAAACAAACAACTGCCCACTTGATGGTAAGTTGTAACAGGTCACCTATACGTGTGGCTCCTGTGAGATTCGCAGCGAAACTGCAACCCCCACAAGAACCACAGTGTACGTTGCCAACTTGTAACATCAGAAGTAAAGTCACGATACCCAGTAATTTCACTGCCATACCTTACCCTTCAAACCGGAATACAGCAATGCGAGCACTGCTGCTTTGCGGCAGAAATAGGTAAGACGAAGGTACCCAAGCAGACGACCCTGGTACAGAGTTTCATGTTTAACATACCTACCTAAGCGGTCGACAGCTAGGATCTTTTGGCGCTAGCTACTAAGTAATTCTGAGAAGAATGCATGCCTAAGTAGCAAACAAAGGCGCCGGTGCGCGGCGACCGTGCCCGGCGCATGCTAATCACGGGATGGCTGATTACGCAATGCGCCTTCTACGGGGAGATTTATTAAAAAACATCCGTGGCTGTGACACTAATCAGCATCATCGTAACAGCTCATATTCGTCCCCACCGAGAGACTATCATCGTAACAGCTCATATATACGTCCCGACCGAGGGGCTTGAGCCTACTCTAAGTTAGGATGTTTAGGCCTAGGTAACCACGCTGGCCCAGTGCGGATTGGTCGACTTCGCTTCGCATACACCTTTGAATTTCTTTACAGGTTTATGCAGGTTGCCTCACGATGTTTTGCAAATGTAGGTACATATCAAAAATGAAAAACACATTGGTACATGGCGGTCTCGAGCCCCGGACCTCCTGATTGGAAGGTAAGTGCCGAGTCCATAGCGCTACCGACGCTCATAACATACTTATCTACTGTAGTATTATGTTATAGTGATCGCCTACTGCGCAACGGGTCGCGGGTTTGATTCCTGTACGGGACAAATATTTTGTATGGCCTACAGAAATTTGTTCTGGTCTGGGCGTATGTGCATGTGAGATTCTATGTTTGTAACTGCACCCACGACACAGGAGAAATGTCCTATTATGGGGCGACGTTTTTTCTTTGAAACCATTTTTGGAGGATTGATATTGTTTAGGGTTCCCTTCCTCAAAAGATAAACGGAATCCTTATAGGATCACTTCGTTGTCAGTCTGTCTGTAAAGACTCCTTTTTTCGGGAAGGCGTAGAGTCGTTCCTGTAAACTCATCTCCTACAAACTACAAACAGAAGTTAGTCCATTTTACGTGTTGTTGCTCCCCATTGAATATAAAAATTTTTGTAATGCTAACTAGTTCTCAAAACCACTTAATTAAGTGCATCGATCCGATGATAGTTCCTTAAAAAGGCGCGACCATTATTAAACTGAATGCTGCAGGTAAGTTCAAGGCTCTCGGTGCGCGCGCCGATCAAGAAAATTCTTGCTTTTCCCAAAACGGCGTTGTCACGAACGAGTTCGTGTAGAGTCCATTTACAGTACACGATCAGAGTGCCTAGTGCGAGTTTTATCGTGCTCTACTCGATCGTTCGCATCGAACGCGTTAACGCGTTAATTGCGTAAACGCGAATTTGTATGGATTTAGAGCAGCGCCATCTAGTAGCTGCTATGGAATGAAACAGCTTCATCTAGTGACAACTAGATGGCACTGCTCTAATTCCATACAAATTCGCGTTTACGCGTTCGATACGTGTGATCGAGTAAAGCTCGATAAAACTCGCACTCCGCACACAGGGGTTCTATTTTTGAAGTATTCGTGAGGCATCGATTGCTCGTCGATCGTCGTTTGCGTTAGATTTCTGCTGGTTTCCGTTTTGTTTTAGATGAAAAACATATTACTCTATTGATTTTCATCGCATGCGAAACGAAAATCAAAAGAAATCGAGGTCACAGCCGACCCTCGACGAGCGTTTGATGCCAACAAATAATTCAAAGATAGGGCCCCTTAGGGGCGATTATACTATATATATATATTTCTACAACAATGCTGGTAAACAAGAAGGCTGTCCAGCTGATGATAAGTGCAAGTCCCGGCAAACATCTTGAACATTTTCACAGATAAAAAAAAATATTTATTTTTTATTTATTTATTTCTATAAAACATCTATCTTTACAGGTTTGCTCCCAATGCGATAGTGTTACACAATCTACTTATTTATAATAACAAATTATTTTTAATGCTATCATTGTGAATCCACTCAGTGAGCAATGGAACAGGTCGACCTCTTCCGCAATAACGTTGAGTGTGTGCAAAGCGCGCGTTAGCGGCGCTTCGTTCAACAGGTTGGTGCGCCCGCGCGGCACGGCCAGCAGAGGCGGTCGGCGGCGCCGCCACACGTACCCGTCCGGGACGCATAGGCTTGGCTTGACGTAATACGTCCGCATTATGTATTCCACCCCTTAGTACTCTGAATATGTACGATATGAGTGTGAGTTCCCTCCTGACCCTCAGTTCGTTATATCCCACCATACCCAGAATAAATAGAGTAGGATACATTAATGGATAAAATGGGTATACTCCATAGTATCTCAAATATAAAAATCTTATAATGAATACATAATACAGATACAGATTATTATAAAATATAAAAATCTTATAATGAATACAATAAATAAATACATGCGCAGTAAAAGTTTTTGTACTAAGTATTGCAACTGCGCATGTCAAGATGTTTGCCGGCACCTGTAGCTACAGTCTTCTTTAATACATGTAGTTCCTGTAAGATTTGCGAATAATTTCTCTACAGGGACCTAACGAAAACATAAACCCAATGAACATAATTCGGTTTCGGATAGTAATCGAATCAATAAAGAATTATTGATTCGATTACTATCGATTGATTCGATTATACATTCGTTGCTTCGTCCTTTGAGATTAGGTAATAATTGTAGTAACACGTATCATGTCGCCTTTCATCCACTAAGTTAAAAGTAGGTATTCACACTTTTTTTTTTTTTTTTGATGGTGGTACACATTCCTTCCTAGAGACACCAACCATATAGTCGCTCATTCGCGTTTTAGTGCTTCGCCGATCACCACGTATCCTACTTAATTTCTTAGAAAACGTTACTATGCCGAAACGAAGTCATAAGGAGGAAGATAGTGATTACTTACGCAAGAAAATAAGAAAGATAGAAGTGATGTTAAAAAAGCGCGAAAAGCGTACGCGCAATCGAATAATTTCAAACAATAGTAGCTCGTCGTGCCCAGCCTCACCGGCGGTGGCACTTCTGACGCTATCAGGAAACGAAGGTACGCAGTTGTTAAATAATATTATACTTATTTATTAAAAGTGGTTAACATTTGTATCACTTAATGTGATGTAATGTGTTCCTATATTTATATGGGATTATTTCATAACGAAAGACCACCACTGGTTTTTAATATTGTGTAGTGTACATCTATACGGGGATGTTACCGGCACAAAATATTATACCTGATAATATTAAAGTATCTGCCTGTTATCTATAACAGATAATCTTTAGTGATGTGTATATCTATATGGGATATTACCTACTGTCACAAATAATTACCACTGGTATCTTGTATGTAGTGTACATCTATGCGGGATGTTACCGTCACAATATTGTTTATGTACTGTGTACATTTTATATGTTATGTTAACTTCATGACTAATAAAGTATGTGCACATTTTAATGGAATGTTGCCTTTTAAAGTTTCATACGGCACTAAAGGGTTTATTCTCACAAACATTGGTCGTTGATATACAACCGCATTTAAAAAATTAAGCAGCTGTTATGGAAATCTGACAAAGGTGTATTCTTCTGTGTCATATGTATTTTTGGACACACAGTTACCTGTATGCGACACAAACGTATTGCAGGTGAAAGTGAAGTGCAATCAGAGGTCGACAGTCTCGATTGTAGAAGAGATCAATTCAGATCCATCCACTTCTATGGCTGCAACTGCGCAACAACAGCTTTACAACCTTTAGATTCTACCGAACTACCTGCACATGTGAGCAGTGAACCAGTTCGTGTTGAATTGGATGAAGAGATTTTAAGTCTTTTGGATGAAACAACCTCCCAAAAAAAAAAAAAAAAAAAAACTGTGCCCTCAAAAATCAAAAATAAACACACCAAAGATGAACCCCGAGATGAAGGCAGCCTTATCAGAAATGCTTGTTAAGAAAGATAAAGCATTAGAAAATAAACAAATACAGCAGGCAGTTGCTATATCTTGCATTGGTGACGCTCGGACCACATTATTTTCTTTAGAACATAAAGACCAGTCAGTCTAAAAACTGTTAATCGAGGCCAGCCGTTTAATGTGCGATGCACAACATACCGAGTCAAAAAACAAGACGCTTTTTTATTTGCTCAGCACTAAAAAATGACATAAAGGAGCAACTGTACAATGCTGAAATTGACAGTTTTCTATTTGGGGGAAAATTAGCCGACAATCTCAAAGCCGCAAAGGCGATATCGAAGTCTGGCGCTGAGATAAAGATTACTTCATCAACCAAGAAAACGCTTGCAGCGACAAAACCAAAGCAACCTTTAAATCGTCATTTAAACCAGAAGCCTCCGCTACCGAGGTCCAGGCAGGTGGGAGCACCGCGGAGGACGGAGCTGGCCCCGCCGCAGGCACCGCGCCCGCCGCGACAACAGCAGCTGCCGCGACCGCCGCCTCGCTCGCAGCAGCACCTAGGCCCACGTTGCTGGATTCGGTATGTTCAGCAGGTCGTTTAAGTAATTTTTACGATAATTGGCTACTCTTAACTGATGACCCGGTTATATTATGATGGATAAGATCCCTTTTTCCAGACCTATTCATAAATTATGGGAACCTAAACTGCCGACCTTGTCAACTTCTGAATCTTTACAATATAGAGTGGCCATTACTGAATTGATTGATTCAGGAGCTATTTCACCTTGTCAACCAAGTGAAATAAACAGTTCTTGTCCAGCTACTTTATTATTAAACAACCAATATGTAAAAACAGATTACAGAGCTACAATGAAATTAGTTTCAAAAAACAGTGTCATGGCCACCATAGATTTAAAAGATGCCTATTTTTTAATTTCAATCCACCCAGCTCATAAAAAATATTTTGGATTTATATCGAAGATAAACTATACGAATTTAACGTTCTTCCCTTTGGCCTTAACACCGCACCATTTGTAGTAACAAAGTTGCTTAAGACGGTGATGTACTTACTTCGATCCTTAGGCCATATATATGTGTACCATTTTCTTAGACTATATTTGTGTCATTGATAGGGATTACCAAAAATGTCTAGCAAATATTGCTGAAACTAAAAATATTTTAGAGTCCTTTGGATTTATTATCAACATTGAACGACATGGTTAGCGCTGAGGTCGAGTGATCGCCTACTGCGCAACGGGTCGCGGGTTCGATTCCCGTATGGGACAAATATTTTGTATGGCCTACAGAAATTTGTTCCGGACTGGGCGTATCCGTATGTGCATGTGATATACTATGTTTGTAACTGCACCACGACCCAGGAGAAAATCCTAGTGTGGGGCGACGTTTAAAAAAAAAAAAAAAAGAAAAGCTGTATGATTCCTAACACTAGTTGTAGATTTATTGGTTTTATAATAGACACGAAAAAATTTCATATACGTTTATAGTACATAGGATAAAAGAAATATTATTAAAAAGGAATTGCTTTATTTTCAACATAAGACAAATTGTAAAATTCGACGTTTCGCTCGACTGCTGGGACTCCTCACCTCACCCTGCCCAGCAGTAAGTATGGTTGGTTGTATACCAAACAAATGGAGAGATGCAGATACGTTGCTTTATGCAATAACAATAGCTACAACAATTGCAAACAGATTTTTCCTGGTGGAAAAATTCCATTGATAAAAACATTTAATCCTATTAGACAAGACTATTACAAAATCGATTTTTTTTCGGATGCGAGCAAAAAAGGTTGGGGGGTAGCATGCGGTGAGGAGACCGCTAGTGGACAATGGAGTATAGAGGAATAATCCAAACACATAAATTATTTAGAACTTTTGGCCGCTTGTCTAGGTTTTCAAATATTCGCAAAAGAAGAAATGGTCTAATATTATTGCGCATTGACAACACAACTGCTATTTCGTATATCAACCGCATGGGTGCGAACCTAGAGGTACATTTGTGTTTGCTTGTTAAGCTCTAAAGATAATATAATTAAATAGCAGATGTGGAGTCAAGAAAATCTCACCCTGATACTGAATGGGAGCTAAAAAATCATGCATTTAATCAAATTCTAAAGGCGTTTTGCAAGCCTGACATTGATCTTTTTGCCTCTAGAGCCAATAAAAATGCAACTTGTATGTTTCTTGTAATAAATAAGGATCCAGATTAACGTGTTCAGGGGCTATGGCGGTAAACGCTTTTACCTTGAATTGGAAACATCTTTCATTTTATGCATTTCCGCCTTTTGCTGTAATACTAAAAGTTTTACGAAAAATAATAACCGATCAAGCTGAGGGAATAGTATCGTTGTTCCCTTCTGGCCTACACAACCCTGGTTTCCTTTATTCCAAGAGCTTCTTTGTTCAAAGACTGTACAATTACAGCCCTTCAGATAACGTTTTGTTGTCTGTTTCTAACAGCCTGCCCAAGCTCACATTGATAGCAGGGAACTTATCCGAAAGGCACTTCTGAAGAGGAGCGTACCACCGTCATCCTTAGACATCATGATGGCTTCCCTGTCAAAAAATTCCATCAAAGAATATTATTCGCAATACATCGCTGGGTAAATTATTGTACAAAAAAAAAAAAAAAAATGTTGACGTGTATGAAGCATCAACTTTCTCCGCAGGTTATTTATTTTCTTACACAAATATTTTATTCGGGTTTACAATATGGATGATTAAAATAATAGTCATCGCTCTGCTCTATCTTTGATTTTAGGATCGAGAGTAAGGTCGAATGACCGCATTACAAGACTGTTTAAGGGTTTTTCAGACTTCGTCCTCCAGCCCCTAAATATGTTACATTACCTGGAATCCTTCTCTAGTTTTAGATTACCTGTCAAAAGCTTATCTAAATACCACGTTGAGTTTAGAGCAATTGTCAAAGAAGATTGCAACACTTCTTGTACTCGTAACAGCACACAGAGTACAGACGATTGCAAAAATAAAATTAGATAACATAATTATTAGAGATCAAGTAATTATTATTAAAATTAAAGATTTGATTAAAACATCACGTCCAGGATCAAATCAACCAAATTTGTGTATTCCATTTTACAAAGACCGCCCACAGATTTATTTATTTATTTAATCTTTATTGCACTTAAAAACAGTATAAAGGGCGGACTTAATGCAACAAGACATTCTTTACCAGTCAATCGAACATTTTGATAAGTTTCAAAAGACCTCATTATCTTATCTTATCTTATCTTCCAATACAATCAGCAAGTGGATTAAGGACACCTTATTAACTAGCGGAATTTATATTTCAATATTTTCTGCCCACTCCGTCAGACATGCAGCTACCTCAACGGCGCATAGGCAGCAATACGCAGGACTGTAGGGGGGAGTGGCAGCCAATGTGTTTGCTAATTATTACTATAGAAATATTCAACCAGATGAATCTAATAGTTTTGCATTGGCTATCCTTAATAGCTAACATTATGCCAATAAATAATTGATATTATTTGTTGTTGCCTTGATTCCTTTATAGATTTGATTTTTTTGGTTACAGAATGAATATCATAATATTTTAATTATTATTTGGTTTTAATATTTCACTTGCTTTCAAAATCTACAATTATTACCTAATCTCAAAGGACGAAGCAACGAATGTATAATTAGTGATTAAACGAACTTACCTGAAGTGAAGTTCTATCATAATTATACGAGTTGCTTCGTCCGAAGAGATTAGGTCCCTCCCTCCCAATATGCCCCCTTTAAAGTGAAATATATAGGTTTTGCGGGACTTTCAACTAAATGAGCGACTATATGGTTGGTGTCTCTAGGAAGGAATGTGTACCACCATCAAAAAAAAAAAAAAAAGTGTGAATACCTACTTTTAACTTAGTGGATGAAAGGCGACATGATACGTGTTACTACAATTATTACCTAATCTCTTCGGACGAAGCAACTCGTATAATTATGATAGAACTTCACTTCAGGTAAGTTCGTTTAATCACTAATTATAATCGAAGAGAAAATCGCCACCTACAGCTTGGCAAAAAAAAATTGAAAAAAATGAGGGCGCCACTAGTACAGTTTAGCCTTAGTTTAGCGCATGAAACACAAAAAGAAAGGCACAATTCCAAAAAAAATTAAATAACAATTGAAAATTAAAGTAACAATAGTCTCATTAATACACTATCTAGCTTTGAATCTAGTTTGACTACGGGAATCGTTTTTTAGTTCCAGCTGTCACCGCTCCAAACTCTTTCTAACCGACTTCAAAGGTTCTCAATTCAATGCGTGTTTTTTTTGTGTGTATGTTACGCGATTACGACGCCAATTGTGAACCGATTTTCAAAAATTCTTATTTTATTCGATAGAGTATACTCCAAGGGTGGTCCCATGGTCACCAAAGTTAGGATCTGATGATGGAATCCTATGAAAATCGAGGAAAACCCTTAAATTTTAAGGTGTGTCCAACGTGTTTTGTGTGTATGTTACGCGATTACTCCACCAATTGTGGACTGATTTTCAAAATTCTTTTTGTATTTGATAGAGTATACTTCTGGGGTGGTCCCAAAATCACCAAAGTCAAGATCTAATGATGGGATCCCATGAAAAGATTTCATTCACTAAAAACTTAAAAATAAAAAATATTTTACTAAAAATAAAAACCGACTTCAAAAACACTAAAAGTTAAAAATAATATAAGCATAGGTACACAGACAACATCACACTTTTATATTGAAGTTTAAGACTTTCTAGGGGATCATCGTTTGGCACCGACTTCAATATAGATGTCTCATGTTATCTGTACCCTATTCTTATATTATTTTTAACTTTTTAGGGTTTTTGAAGTCGGTTTTTATTTTTTGTTAAATATTTTTTTTGCCAAACTGTAGGTTGCTTAGTTACGTTGTCTTATATTCGATAGTTCGGCCACAGCAGCCAATCACAATAGACACAATCTATCTACGCGAGATATTTTGAGAATCTGGTGTTTTGAGAATCTGGTATTCTGCGAATAAAGCCGCAGTTGTACTTACAAGGATTACTAGTAAATATGTGAAAGCAGTGTCTACAAGTAAGAGTGGAGTCAGGATAAGGTTAAGTACACCAATCACCTAACATGTGCTGTGGTCACGCCACAGTTGTGTCACGGTGTTAAACGTCCCGAACTCTTCCGTGCTTCCGAGGGAATGTTCAATTATAAATAGCTCCCGTAGGCTTTATTACCACAATTAAGATGTCTACAAACACATATAAAACTAAGGAATTAAAAAGTTGGCTCTACCCCCGTTGGCAAAATGACAGGTTATACTAGAAGACAGGCCCAATTCGACCAATAAACACTGCTGAAACGAATCTGAGCCGTAGCATTTGACCAGTCAGAACACGAGAAAAACAGAGGGCCAATTCTACTAATGAAGCACCGCCGAAGCGAAACTAAACCGTTGCTTTTGACCAATTAGAACGCTACATTATCACGCCATCGAGCATTTTAAAGTCAGTCTAAGCGCTCCAATTGGTCGACCGCTACGATCCGGCTTCAATTCGGCTGTAACTAGTAGCATGAAATTCAGATATCAATTTTTTTTCATTTATGTTCAAAATTCATATGTTTATGATTTTTATAAATCTTGTAATTTGATTAAAAGTTTAAAATGCTGCCGGTGAATGGAAGAAGAAGAAATTTTTAAGAGGTGAAATGCTTTTGTGCCCCGTACTTGCCAATGGCTAGTCGGCAAGCGTGTTACTCACCCCGCCGTGAGTAACACGCCTGCCGACTAGCCATCATAGCCGGCTAGGCATATCCACAACCAACCATCCATCATGTCCACTCGAGGTGATCCAGAGCCTGAAAACCCAACGGAGGCTCTACGTTCACCATCTAGTATTCTTTGTTCAACATACATTTGACAGGTTGGCGGCTCTACACTGGAATTTGTTGACGAATATGTTTACCTGGGACAAATAGTCCAACTCGGTAAGTCCAAGTTCCAGAAAGTGGTAAATCGACGAATCCAACTCGGCTGGGCAGCGTTCGGGAAGCATATTCTCGGCTAATCTACCGCAGCCGCAGTGTCTTAAGACGAAAGTCTTCAATTCGTGCTTGTTGCCAGTGATGACGTACGGAACTGAGACGTGGCCGTTTCCTCAGAAGGTTTAATGTCACTCAAAGGGCAATGAAAAGGGCTATGCTCCGAGTTTCTCTACGCGATCGCATCAGAAATGAAGAGATCCGTAGAAGAACTAGAGTCGCCGACATAGCCCAAAGAACTGCAAACCTTAAGTGGCAGTGGGCAGGACACATAGCTCGCAGGGCTGACGGCCGTTGGGGCGGAAAGGTCCTTGAGTGGCGGCCACGTACCGGGAGACGCAGCGTTGGTAGGCCCCGAAGGTGGACCGACGATCTGGTGAAGGTCGCGGGAAGCCGCTGGATGCGGGAGGCGCAGGACCGATCGGTTTGGAGATCCCTGGGGGAGGCCTATGTCCAGCAGTGGGCGTCTCTTGGTTGAAATGATGATGATGATGATGAACATACATTTAAGACCAGCGTTTAAATTAGAGATTGGCCGACTATGACCTTGGCCGACTAGCCGACTAGTCGGCCAAGCCGATGGATGCTTTCGGTTAAATTCGAGTGGCATCGGCAATGATCGTGACTACGCTTTCGGCTCGTAGATTAGTTAGATTAGTAGATTTGTAAAAAATAAAACAAAGTTGATTTAATTACTTTTACTTTATTAAATTTCTGGATCTAAGTCCAATAAATTAATGCAGGTATGTACCAAACGTGGGGTTCCTAATTTGCTATCCTATTTTAGTTTGCACTGAAAGTAAACTGTAAAACTGATTCTATATTACAAAATAACATCAAATATTGCAATTTCATTTCAATCACGCTCTTTCTTATTTTTTAATCACATAAACAAGAGTTAAAAATAATATAAGAATAGGTACAGAAAACATCACACTTCTATATTGAAGTCGGTGCCAAACGATAATCTCCTAGAAAGACTTAAACTTCAATATAGAAGTGTGATGTTGTCTGTACCTATTCTTATAATATTTTTAACTTTTCAGTCTTTTGAAGTCGGTTTTTATTTTTTTAAAATATTTTTAACTTTTTAGTGAAGGATATCTTTTTAGTGAATGAAACCCTAAATTAGCGTTTCCCTCGACTTTCATGGGATCCCATCATCAGATCATGACTTTAGTGACCTTGGGACCACCCCAGAAGTATACCCTATCGAATACAAAAAGAATTATGAAAATCGGTCCACAACTGGCGGCGTAATCGCGTAACATACGCACAAAAAAAACATACGCATCGAATTGAGAACCTCCTCCTTTTTTGAAGTCAGTTAAAAATGGGCCGAATTTTCGGCGGTTGGTCGTCCACCCGACTGGTCGTCGACTACAAATTTAGCCAACTAGTCAGTTTTCCCGACTAGTCGCCGACTATGACTAGTCGGCGTACTGACTAACGTTTTAATTTTAATTGGGGAAAATTAAAACTTAACAACTAACTTTTAAAACTTTACTTTTTCGAAGATTCATATCTTTATTTAGACATTTTATAATCATTTTCTAACATAGCTTTAAATGTATAATCATTTTGATTGACTTCAAGCACCAACAAATATGAAAAACATAGAATTCATACGACGATCGTGTCGGGTACTATAAAACTGTTATTGGTTGAACGTCCTTGTGGTGTAAAAGTGAAGGTTGTTTTTTCAATTAACAAAGGGATTTGATCTTGCACATCCCACGATATTTTACATTTGTGTGTATTCAATTACTCTTTTCATTTTATCTAAAGGCACTGTTTTTTAGCCCACTTCAGTTTAAAACTCTAAATATGTAAAAAATCATTTCCATTTTAAAGAGTAGGTATAATTAATTTTTTTTACATCTCTCATGTTCGGTAAGTAGGTCCTTATTACCCCCAAATGAGGCTTGTAGGTGACCAATTAGCGCTCTAGGGTAATAATGTAGCTAGAAAAGCCCTGAGGCTGTAAGTAATTTATTGCCAGTATGATGGTTAGATGTACGCGAACTTTTTGAAATAGTGAAGTGTTTTTTTTATTACTTACCGCCCTAGGGCTTTCCAAGCTACATTATTACCCTAGAGCGCTAATTGGTCACCTACAAGCTCCATTTGGGGGTAATAAGGACCTACTTACCTCACAATCGAGATGTAAAGCAGAGTAGTTAGCTCGGGTGTAAGCACCTCGAAATATAGGACTGCAATTGATGCCTTACAGCCCTTAGCTACTAATCTACTATTAATTTGAAGTTTTAAAGATGGTAATCAAAATTTTTAAAAGAATTTTTATTTGTATATTTCATGATATCATTTATTAACATCATCATTAAAAATCTTAGTTAAAAATACAATAAAAAAGATTTTACCAAGAATGAGATTACCATTTTTTGAGATTTAAGTAAGTAGGTATACAGTGCACATATTTATTTACCTTCTTAAATACCTACTTACTACGATCATGTTCGTACCTATATACTTTAGTGAATAGAGTAAGTTTCCGTAATTGGCTTATGTACAGTTTTTTTCAATAAGTACCTAGTATTATAACTGAAGTTATGCTGTGGAAAGTATGTTTATAATAAATAAATAAATAGATATTAAAATGAGAGAAACTATGCTTAATTTTCTCGACCAAAAACGTAGGTACAAATTTTTTTTACATTTTACGGCACTGAAATTTTTGTTCTCTTTTGTCACTCTACAATCTATGACGACGAAACAAACACAATAACAATGGGAAGTACCTCAGCGTTAAAATAAAAATTGACGCTTTTTGACAAAAATCTGGTTTATATAGATAAAGGTTACACAAATTGTAAAATAAACCCGCTTGTTTGCCAATTAAACTTTATGAAAAAAAAATACAAAAAATAATAACCGACTTCACATTTTTTATTTGAAGTCGGAACGGATGATCGATGTTCACGAGTTCAAACTAGGCATCGACTTCAAAATAAAAATCATTTTATGGTTTCATAAACCCACGATGAAAGTGAAACTTTCGGATCGCAGGCATTTAACGGGAAAAGTGGAGAGAATTATTCGTATTCGAATGTAATAAAATCGCTCTTTTAATCTTTACTAAAATCTTTTTCTTCTGAAAAGAAAATTATAAATCAAAAACTAATCAATAAAAAAGAAAAGGTAATAAAAAAGAAAACAAATTAATAAAATAAACAAAAAAGGAATAAATAAACAAAATATTTAAAAAATAAATTTATGACAAAAATAATGCTCTACACTAGGATTACGTACTACACTTTCTTTTATTGAAGCTATAGTGTTTGCAGAATAGAGAATAAAAAACACCTGATATCTTAAAAAACATGCAACACCCTGGAAGTGCCCATAAAATTTAAGAGAAAATCGTACAGGCCGTTTTTCCATGCAAACGTAGTCCCCTGTTTCCTTCCTGGATAATGGCACTGGTTGCTCTATTTTTTCCAATAAAATCATGATGATCATTTTGAAATGTTTTTATTTCTTGCTATGTTTTTCGGTTCATCTACCCCATTGTTGTTACTAACGCCTCCATATTGCGAGAACTCAAAATCTCCTCGCGGCTGTCATCTGAGTGTCTACGCAGAGTCCTTGAATACTTCGGTCACATTGCCAGGAAAGACGGTGACAACCTCGAGAAGCTCATCGTGACCGGAAAAGTTGATGGGAAAAGGCCTCGTGGACGCAGCCCAATGCGTTGGTCCGACCAGATCCGCACCGCTCTTGACTCCACAATCCACAATGCCCTCCACACAGCCGGAGACAGAAACAGATGGAGAAAGACCGTACGTGAGAAAGTGATGCAGAAGGGAGGTCACGACCCTCAACACTGAGGAATACGACTCAAGGAGGACCCCATTGTATCTCTGCATCACCCGAAGGTTGACTGGCAGAAAATGCCTCAGGCATTAAGTCTGCCTCTGTACAACAGCTTTTTTACTTAAGAATTTAATAAATAAATAAATAAAGTCAATGGCCACTATAAGCATGTATAAACATGCAAAAGTATAAACATGTTTTCCTTTTTTATTAAGTTAATTATTAAAATAGATTTTAAACCTTCAAAAACCTAAATAATCGACCTAATTTTTTGCTGTATTCAAACGTCCTGCAAACAAATTGAACAAGATTATATGAAAAAAGGAAACATAGAAACACAGAAAAAGCCTTGCTTTAATTTTTAACGCAAAAAGGACTACCAAACGTATATTTCGTGTACTTTCATAGGTATTTTCGGTCTCAGCTGCAATTGATGTGACCGACAGGTTTGAAAATTACAATAAAACACACATTAAATAAGAGCTATCGTTATGTACATGTCAATAGTTTTTGTTTCATTAAAATCGATGCAGTATTTCCAAAGTTATTAACGCCGAAATTTACGGTCGCTATTTAAATTTTCAAGTGCGCGCGCTCTAAGTAGGTGACGTCACATATCGACAGCCTGCAGCCGCTCGCTCGCTAGTCGCCGCAGTTGGTCTGCTCTGCGTTTTGTGTCGTACATACCTACTGCGCTCCGTGTAACTTGACTTTTATTGCTTATTAGCCATTTAATTACAATAATGGAGAAAGGATTTCAACAAGGTCAATCAGATAATTTACCAAAAGTAGACAGTTTTATGGTGGCTCAAAATTTTTCCGAAAATAGTGATTATATAGCAGCGGAAATTCGAGGACTCAAACTGAAACAAAATATTTCCTCAATATGTTCGGAAGTGATCGGATTCGGTATATCTTCATGGAGTAGGTATCTTGTGAATCAGTTCTTTTTGCCTACGTTTTTGCACTACAGATCGTTAATTTTTTTAACTGTCTTTTGCTGACAAGAAAACTTAAAAGGGCAAGCATCTTTTTTTTAATACTAGTCTTCCTCCAACCAATTTATATTTGACCTAATTTTCCATGTCATTTTCAATCTGAAATATTAGTTACATGCATAGTTAATTTTTTTTTTGTAGCTCCTACAAATGTATGTTCTACGACTCATGAAGTCAAACAGTTTAGTGTACGTACCTACAATCAAGTGTATTTTCTGTGGTATTGCCTTTTTTTTGAGGTGGAATAATGCGATTATCGATACTGGCACAAAGAGTGACGAGCCCCGTGTACCCGTATGCCGGTCTCCGATTCGCCGGTGGCTAATTCACTAATTCAAAGTCTCCGCCGAAATATTTACGCCCCATATGGTAAAATAACTCTGGATTGGGAAGGTCACTTCTCCGAGCCATCAGACCGGGGACGATCCTGGCGGACTAGCCGCCAGGTTACGCCAAGGGGAGGCACCAGATTGCCAGTTGTGTTCTAAGCGCAAGCTTAGCAACTTTCATACAAAAAATGTCAAGGCCAAATATTAACCGATGCTTTCGGCAAAAAATGGCCAATGGTTTGAAAGTTAACAAGTTTATGAAGTTACAATAAAAGCTAATCAACAGAATAGATACGTAGGTGTCACCTATTTAGGATTAGGTAGGTAGGCAAAAGGTGTCCACGGCGCAATCACCGCTATGGACCATCGGTCACCGTTTACCTACCGCTGGACCTCCGGAGACAGAGAGTACATCCAAGAGGTTTTTACCCGGGTAGGCCTTACTCTAGGATGAGTCCTTTTGGGTGGAGAACCCCAGGAGATCTCGTCGTGCACCCAACGGCGGGAGAGTTATTAAAACCGGTCAAGCGCGAGTCGGACTCGCCCATGAAGGGTTCCGTAGCATTTATGACGTATTAAAAAAACTACTTACTAGATCTCGTTCAAACCAATTTTCGGTGGAATATTGCATGGTAATGTACATCATATTTTTTTTTTAGTTTTATCATTCTCTTATTTTAGAAGTTACAGGGGGGGGGACACACATTTTACCACTTTGGATGTGTCTCTCGCGCAAACTATTCAGTTTAGAAAAAAATGATATTAGAAACCCTAATATGATTTTTCAACACCTATTCATAGATACACCACACGTATGGGTTTGACGAAAAAAAATTTTTGAGTTTCAGTTCTATGTATGGGGAACCCCAAAATTTATTGCTTTTTTCTATTTTTGTGTGAAAATCTTAATGCGGTTCACAGAATACATCTACTAACTTTCAACAGTGTAGTTCTTATAGTTTCGGAGAAAAGTGGCTGTGACATACGGACGGACAGACAGACAGACATGACGAATCTATAAGGGTTCTGTTTTTTGCCATTTGGCTACGGAACCCTAAAAAGCGTTTCCAGCCTGGTAAAAAAAAAAACAGCTGGGAAATGGTAAATACTATAGACGTACCTATATAGGACCAACAAGCAAATCAAATACCCCGGGTCTAAGATACTCATTCAAAAGTTAGTAGGTGCCTACTAACGGGTGAGTGTCTATAGGTAGGTGTACATGTTTAGGTAACATGAATAGTATCCTACCTAACCCCATCTAATACTATAAATGTGAAAGTGAATTTGTTTGTTCATTTATTTTTGTTACTTTTTCACACCTAAAATGCTCAACCGATCATCTTGAAATTTTGCATATACACGTTGTCAGAGGTACCTACAGAAAAAGAGATTTCATCCAGCAAAAAATTATAGTTCCATCAGGACTCACGTAAAACACTCAGCAGCTCAGCTACTGTTCATCGCGTCGCCAGAAGGCGCTGCTGTCGCGCGAAACCAAACACCAAGCGGGCGAAACTTTTGTTGACGGTAAAATGAAGGTAGGTACCTTCATTTTACCGTCAACAAAAGTCAACATATTTAATCATACATACGAGTACCTATGTGGTTTAAAAAGTGTCAAAAAGAAGACATTACACCAAAAAACCTCGTAATACAACTAAGTTATAGGTTATTTTCTAGTAGGTAATAGGTACCCCGAAGCTTAGAATATCTAATTACATATTATAATAAAAATAAAAATAATGTAATATGTATAAATTTATTATGAAAATGTTTTTATTATGTTTATTATCTAAGTATTTAATATGTTTATTTAGTTTGATTTAATCCCGGAGGGCCGGAATTTTGTCACACAGGCTTGTCATTTAAATAAAATATAGTTGTTAGAGAATAAGATGTAGTACCTATAATGTAAACCATTGTGAAGATATAAATAAAAATTATTATTATTATTTTACTTACATCGAAATGGTCATCACAACAAAATCCAACGGTCTTAGGGCCCGTTTCATAACGTTCATTTGGCATTAATTGCCACTTTTTACGCCTTTTGGTATTCAATGGCACTTCAAAAAATAGTTTTGTAGGCGTTTTAATAGTTGAATTTGTACACATAGGTACTACATAGTATTCATTATATACCATAATGTTGATTCACACATTAGAGCCACGTAAAATCGCGCGCACCAGTACAGTAGCACAGAGCTAACGAAGTACGTCAGGCCGCGCGTGCCTCTCCCCGCTGTCGATTTGTGACGTCATCAACCTTCCGCGACTCGCTGTATAAATCCGGACGGCGCGGCAACTTTGAACACTTATAACTCGGTCACTTTTTAAGATATCAAAAAAATAAAAACACTGTCGTATTTGTCTAGTGACCTATATTCTGGGTATATCGTTAACAAAAATCGATGGTCAGATTGATTGTCCACTATCGCGCTCAGTTCACTTGTTCGGACACACAGCGCGACAGCAATACATTTTACAAATACCTATTTTTTAATTATCTCGACCTTGGTGTTTCCTCTTAAGGGTTTCCCTCGATTTGCTCTGATTTGATTTATCCTCGATAAATCCAAACCAAATTAACTCATAAAAAGTTCATATATCTTTAAATTTAAATAATATACAAATCAACACTTATATTAATCTGCATATTATCGATATTCTCGCTATATTTATTTTCATATAAACATCTATTATACTCGATGTATAACTAATATGTAATATTTTCAACTTATCGCTGTGATAGCTTTGTTTCAAACTAATTAATTTTGTCTCCTGGTTTAATTTTGACGATCTCAGGTGTATTTGGATCGCCGTTACCTCTCACAATATAAACAGTTTGTAAGCCATCATCGTCATTACTACCATCATCATCAGAAACATATTTGTTATTGCTAGCAGTATTCCCATAATTGTCATAGTTGTAATCTTTTAATTTGGAGTAAACATTACCCAACCTTTGATAAAACAGTGCAAGTTTTTCATTTTGTAGGTAACCATAATATTCATTTAAATCTCTGTTTTCTTTATTTGTTGAATCGGGAAAAATTTAATTATTTTCTTCTTTTACTTCTCTTCCAGGATATTTAATTTGATAATTATCATTAATATTATGATCTGGAAACTTTAAGCTTTTGCTTGCTCTCGTATTTTTTATCTCACCTCCATCTCTAGTGGTATGGGAAAATATTAGTCTATGTACATTAAAATTATCCTCTGTACGTTCATCGTTATAATTGTAATTGTCCTCTGTATGTTCATCGTTATAATTGTAAGGTCTGTTTTGTATGCGCCTTTGTATATTTATGGTGTCTTTTGTACTATTTCCGTTAAATCTATATTTGACTTGATGTGAGTATTTCGAATGATTATTTTTATCGAAGCCAAATTTAAAATTTTGTGATTCATAATTCGCGTGTTGGTTATAAAGGCCGTAATATTGGTTCGTCTGAGATAACTGACTTAGTTCTGGGTTGTTATAAAAACCATAGGAGCCTTGATCATTTGGTCGTAAATTCTGATAAAAGCCAAGTGCTTGAAGATTATTTTGGAGGCCGGGATCCAGTTGATGATTTTGATATTGGTTTTGCTGCTGTAAATAGGTCGACTGAGGTCCATTTTGATTGGAAATAGAAAGCTGATTGTAAAACTGTTGCACGTTTTGAGGACTTTGCGACGGTGGGTTATTGAAGTATCGGAAAAAGCCCCCGTTGTAGTTATTCAGGTAATGCACCAGCTGCTCCGGATCCGTCGGGCACTGAGGGTAGGCGTAACGACATGACGCTGTGTTGCCTTTCGACGTCATTCCAAGGAAGACTGCTCTGCCGAACACGAAGAGAGGAGAAGAATTAACTCCGCTGTAAGCTGATAATAACCTGAAATTATTTTTGAATATTGTAAAGACAATATCTGGAATACATTTTTATTAGATATCGTACGGAAGAGAGACTCTGTGGCCTGCTTGGGTATCTCCGTCTTACCTATTTCTGCCGTAAAGCAGCAGTGCTTGCATTACTATGTTAAGGTTTGAAGGGTAATGACAGTGAAATTACTGAGTACCGTGACTTTACATCTTATGTCACAAGTTTGCAACGTAGAGTGTAGACTGTGGTCCTTGTTGAAGTTGCAGATTTGCTGCGAATCTCACAGGAACAACATGTATCTACTATAGCTGACTGTTACCACTTACCATCAGGTGGGCAGTATGTTTGTTTGCCAACTTAATATGGTGTAGGGCGTGAATTTTAAAAATTAGCTGGTATATTGTATTTCTTAAACCTTGATAAATACGAGTATTACACAATATGTGAGTTTAACAATAGATACAAAAGTAACGACTAAATGTTGGATATAGACCCCCAACCACCAGCACGCTGCCTGTTTCCTGATCAGTCCCTCACTCAAGTTTCTTGAGCAGTCCTTCACTCAAGAGATCATCATCAGAAGAGAAGAGAAGTCATCTCTTGAGTAAAGTATTCTGAAATAGTCGTAGAGCGAGCATGAACGAAGAACCAGGCGATCCCCCGAAGCCACGCACAGAAGCACTCTGCCTGTCCTTTACTCAGTGTTTGATTTGACAGAAGATGACTTGAGCAATACATACGAAAGCAACGGCTGTATGCCGGCAATAGACTGCAGCACGGCCGAGGGGCCGACCGAGCCCCCGCCGGCCACCTCGCACAGCAGCCGCGGCACGCACTGGTAATCATCATGCAGAGCTATCGAGGACAGAGCTCCCGTCACCGCGGCCAGCGCATCTGCCGCGAACGAAGGTTGCGGTCGCCTACCCGGTCCTTGAAATCAGAAAATCGCACAACACAAGTCCGTCAAGTGGACAGAAGTCCTTAACTATCCTTCAAAATATTATTATTATTATTTAAGCAACAATTTAAGTTCGCGACGCATCGCTTTTTATTTAAAAGTGGAACTTTTTATGGACGATTGATAATCTAATACTTAATAACTAGCGCACAGTAAACCTTGAAGAAGCACTAGTTTGTCAGCGATTTTACAAAATAAGGATAGATAAACTGTTAGTTAATAAAAATAACTATGTGCCCTAACCATGTGCAATAGGTTTTTACCTAAATTTTACTTCTTTAATATAAGACTTTCTGTCTGAACTTGAACTATATACCTAGAAAACTACTCGTACTTTCTATTTACTTAATTTCTGTGTAAGAAATATTTTCATATGTAAAGTAATGTTTTGGTAAATTAAATAATTAGATACCATTTCGTCAAAAGTAATTTAGGCTTTGCTCTGAAATAAATCTGACGTGGAATCAGTATTATTGGATACTAGCTCTGCCCGCGACTTCTTCCGCGTGGAATAGTAACTTTTGTTGAAGTTGATAAAAAGCCTATGTTATACCATAAGTAATTAGCTATCTATTAGTGAAAATCCCGTCAAAATCGGTCCAGCCGTTCCGGAGATAAGTGGGAACAAACAGACAGACAGACAAAAAATGTTAAATTGTGTTTTTGTTATTGGTACCCGATATACATTCATACCCATTTAGTAAAAACTTGTTATTTTGAGATTACAAACAGACACTTTAATTTTATTTATTTGTATAGATGTAAAAATTATTTACTCCATTAATACAAATTGATGGGTGATTACAAAATATCTCAATCTTAATCTGTAAATTCTATACACTCACTTTGATATGGAACCGTAGGTCTCCCGAGTAGACCATAACCTTGATAAGAATTAATAGGACCTATTCCCGGTGCATGTACACCTGGATAGAACTGCTGGAATGCCTGGCTATTCATCAGCCTTGGCTTTCGCTTGCGTCTCTTCTTCTTTTTCACTCTATGATCACTCACTCCATCATCTTCTTGGTAATTTACTCCACCATTTTCTTGAATAGTAACTCCATTGCCTCCTTGAAAATTTACTGAGTTGTCATTCACTAAGTCATTTTCTTGAAATTTAAACGGCTGCCCTGGTTCTCGAATGTTATTATCATTTAAATCATTGTAATTTTGTGACTGAGAAGGCGTATCATCTTCAAATCTTATCTGGCCGGCGTCTTTTGGAGCTATTGACCCGTTTCGTTCAGAGTTCTTACTAAAAATAGGCTGATTACTTAGAAATTGTGTAATTGTGTAAATTTTAAGAATTAAAAATGTTTTTAAGGTGAGAATGAGGAAATGTAATAGGGTTTGACTCTTTTCCTTAACGAGGTGGAATACTGTTATGCACCATCTGTCGATGAGTGGCCAACAGGCTTGTGTGGGACTCTCCCCGCAGAGTGCAGAGCTTACCCACTAAACCAACCTCGACGTACAACTTGTCGATAGTCAGGATGACCTAGGGTCTGGAAATCCCTAATCCTCCGGGCCCTCCCGGGACAGTCCGGTCAACTACGGGCCAGGTCTTAACGCCTGTGTAAGCATAATCGTTAGTATAAGGTAATCTCGCACATTGAATTCGGTCGGATTCGCCCAAGGTAACATGACCCAATAGCATAGGATCGGACCTAAAGAGAGCGTCGGTGGCGCTGTGGACTCGGCACTTGCCTTCCAATCGGGAGGTCGGGGTTCGAGACCCGCCATGTATCAATGTGTTTTTCGTTTCGAATTTCATATGTACATTTGTCTGACGCTCTCACGGTGAAGGAAAACATCGTGAGGCAACCTGCATACATCTGCGAAGAAATTCAATGATGTATGTGAAGTCGACCAATCCGCACTGGGCCAGCGTGGTTGACTGAGGCCTAATCACCCTAACATAGGGTAGGCTCGAACCCCTCGGTGGGGACGTATGTGAGCTGTGATAATGAGGACCTAAAGAATCCAAAATGGCCAACACCAGGCCAATGGCCAATTCACAAATATCTGGTGAATACCTGAAATCTCTAGGTGGGCCAGGGCTTGTCATTTCGATGAAACAGACAGACTTTTGTGCTCATTTTCCCAATCCCGTCCGAGTGTTTGGGTCACATTAAAAACAATATAGTTCAACTAACTTGTTTTAAATTTAAAATAGGTACGCGTTAAGTATATTTCCCTATAAAATTAGTAATGCATTGATATCAATACTAGCTGTGCCCGCGAACTACGTTTCGCCTTAATTTATTTTTTCCCGACATCTTCAACAAATATCGTTAATGTACACAGAAATAATTCCAAAATCTGAACAAATTATATACTAAAACCTTCCTCGAGAATCACGCTATCTAGTGGTGAAAACCGCTTGAAAATCGGTGCAGTAGTTTTTGAGTATATCGCGAACAGACAGACAGACAGACGCGGCGGGGGACTTTGTTTTATAATATGTAAGGATTGTTTTTACCTCTGTGCAGACTTTTTACCTCCATGTCAAGTAGGTATACGAACTTTGTACTCTGTATTTTTTAATTGATATTGTTATAACGTGTTGAAAATTTATTTATTAAGTCTATTCATTATAAAAATATTTTATTTGGAAATAACAATATTCACTAAAAAGATAAAACTGAAATACAATTAAGCAAGATGTATAATTTCAGTTGAAAATCGAATGATAGACAAGAGGCCAAAAAGAGATATTATTATATCCTCAAAACAATAGGTTTTTGTTCTGAGATTATAGCTCTTTTGCTACAATATAAATAAAATAATTAATTTTATAATTTTTATAATAAAAAATTATTATTATAATTATAAATAAAATAAAATAAACTATGCAAATGTGATCTAAAATAAATAATTCAGTGCTTCTATAAAACATAACAGAGAAGCGATTAGACTTCATGTCACCTGATAGTAAATGACGATAAAAAGAAAGCAAGATTCACCTGGATTCCTAGAAAGCACAGAAGAGCTGGCTATCTAACCTCCAGCTCGGTTAAGGATTAACTGGTACATAGTTGAAATGTAAACTTACAATATTAATTGATTGTTGCCTCCCTTAAAATCGTATTCAACTCCGCTACAATTGCTAATAGCTATTAAGTAAATAACAGCTATTTTCACATATTTCCATCTCAGAAACATCTTGATCTCATCTGAAATAGGACGAAAAGTAAGTTAATTTTTAGTTTCAAATATAAAACTCTACAAAATCGATATATCAATTCCATGGAAAGCAAAATTGCCCATAGAATTTGTACAGGTGATGAAATTCCGAACAGAAAAAATTCCGAAAAAAACAGAACGTATACTTAGTACAAGTACTTCAATTGTTTATCTAAGTAATCTGTGTCCATTTACATCACGAATTTAATAAAATTAATAAAGCCTATTCAGTTGGGGCAGAAAGGTGCTCGAGTTGCGGCCGCGTACCGGGAGACGCTGCATTGGTGCACCAAGTAGTCCGACGATCTGGCGGAAGTCACAGGAAGTCGCCGGATACGGGCAGAGCAAAACTGATCGGTTTGAAGATTCTTAAGAATTTTTTTACCCAGCAGCGGGCGCCTCTAAGCTAATTTGACAATGAGCGGTAACAAGTGAGTGCCCGCAAAAAGATAGTATTGTAATTGAGGCCGCAATCCAAATTTAAGCTGTTATTTGGTAGATTGATTTTAAAATTGAACCTATTTCCAAGGATTTTGTCAAAACACGGACCATGAAATTACAACGCATACAAAAAAAAGATCCACTGAACACACATGACTGATTGTTTATTATAAAAGGTCTGTAAATTAAAAACCTTTGTACGAGTTTAAGAAAAAGAGTCAAATCTACTAAGCTGCTTACCGTCAAACTGATCATTGTCTGCTGTCTGCTCACACTGAAAGATACACACTAAATGATCGTCCACCACTGTTTCTCATAGCGCAATAAGGTAAAAGAAAGTTAATATGATGTCAGTGGTGCTGGTGCTTAAAAGGATATAGGACTGTTAGACGACTCTTTAGTATCCTTGTTATGACACGTCGCTGGCATCGCGTGGGATGAAATACCGAACTTTTGGTAGAGTTACCTAATTCTTACGTAAAACACGAACACTAAACATTCTTTATCAGCCAGCTAAACTCAACAGAAACTCGCCATTGGTATTATTATAGTGCACAAGTATCTGTCTTCAGCAAACATGGGATGTGTTTCATCTCAAGAGCGCGTTAAAGGATGGAAAAAATGTTTTGCAGACTGATCCTCATATTGACTATAATAGTTTGTTTCAATTCATGGTAAATATAGAACTGGTTCTAGCAATTGCTGGACGAATGCAATGGACGAATGCAATGGACGAATGCAATGTATGAATGTCGCGACCGTTATCGGTCGGTTGATGACGTATAGAAGACGTGACGTTTTCGCATCACGATATTGCAGAATTGCCTTTATGATGTTAGTAGGAGTTGGTGAAGGTAGAGTCTCAACTGGACGGCTTACCGGCACGACATAAGGAGCAGAACTCACTGTTTAACGTGAAACCAAGATGTTTTATATTTTTGGCCACCTATCTTGTACATGACTGAGGCGAACTATGCTTAACTTTAGCAACAGCATTCCGAGTCCATACGCCACTTCGCCACTGAGGTTCTTATTATTAAGAAAAATACCAGCGTTACATGCTGGAGATTGCACACGCATATGTGAGATTGTTGTTTTTATATTGAACTATACCTTTTTTTTTAAATGCTAATGTGGAAAAATTTAAGAAAAAATTTCATCTCGGGGTAGTGCATAATAATTGTGATGCAATTCATCGGTTTTTTTAACAGACAGCTGTCACCGAGTCTTGTATTACTCGTAACACCACAATACCTACTGCCGAATCGCTAAAGAGATCGTTGCACAATACGGGGGCAGTTGCTCACCATAACCGAAAGGCCATCACCATCTTCAACCTTCGAAGAACAATCCCTAACCCAGTAGGCACAGATCGACAGCCGGTTTCGCAACAAAACATTGACCTTGGCTGAGCCGGATCTGCTACTGGTCCCGCCGGTCTGCAGTTGGGCAAGCTGATCCATCACGATACGAGGACCGCTCACGGCTCGCCCGTCAGTGTCAGACTTCGATCAATGCCTGCGTATTAGCTGTTGGATACGTCAATATACACCGCGTTCCTGAGGATATTAACTTGGCCTCTTATTCAGACCATCAAACTGAGTAACTTTCACTAGGTTACCAATACGAAAACCTCGAAAAAAAAACAGCTGCTTCATTGAAAAGTTCAATACCTACTAGACCGAAATATATGGCACAGTAGATATTTTTCGGGATTTCAGAGTTGGCCCCACATAATGACATTTACATCTCTCATGTTCGGTAAGTAGGTCCTTATTACCCCCAAATGGGGCTTGTAGGTGACCAATTAGCGCTCTAGGGTAATAATATAGCTAGAAAAGCCCTAAGGCTGTAAGTAATTTATTGCCAGTATGATGGTTAGATGTACGCGAACTTTTTGAAATAGCAAAGTGTTTTTTTTAAATTACTTACCGCCCTAGGGCCGGCAAAGTGGTGGGCACTAGTGGGTAGGCCTGATACTGCCGGGTGAGCCAGCGTTGCCAGACGTCCCGATTTTTAAATCAAAATTAAATGTCCCGCGCGGGACAGGCTCAGTCCCGCTTTTCTGGGATAACTCTGCCGTGCGTGCAGCGTGCTGAGAAAGCACGGCCGGATGGCACAGACAAGTATATTTTTATTAAAATAATGGTTATTTTTGCTATCTATTGTTACATAAACGTAATTTAAAACTCAAATAAAAAGATAAATATTTAAAAACATCTAATTATATACATTTTTAGGGTTCCGTAGCCAAATGGTAAAAAACGGGACCCTTATAGATTCGTCACGTCTGTCTGTCTGTCTGTCCGTCCGTATGTCACAGCCACTTTTTTCCGAAACTATAAGAACTATACTGTTGAAACTTGGTAAGTAGATGTATTCTGTGAACTGCATTAAGATTTTCGCACAAAAATAGAAAAAAAGCAATAAATTTTGGGGGTTTTCCCCATACTTAGAACTGAAAGTCAAAAAATTTTTTTTCATCAAACCCATATGGATAGGTCTTCAAAAATTATATTGAGGTTTCTAATATCATTTTTTTTCTAAACTGAATAATTTGCGCGAGAGACACTTCCAAAGTGGTAAAATGTGTGTCCCCTGTAACTTCTAAAATAAGAGAATGATAAAACTAAAAAAATATATGATACACCATTACCATGCAAACTTCCACCGAACTTCCAATTGGTGCTTACACCCGAGCTAACTACTCTGCTTTACATCTCGAATGTGAGGTAAGTAGGTCCTTATTACCCCCAAATGGTGTCCCGTCATTTTTCATATAAGTGACTTAATATGATTTTTTAGCATTTCTTTAGGATTTTATCTATTATTTTTTCTTTTTTAAACCGAACGTTTTTATTAAAGAGAACAAAAGAAGAAAGTAAATACGAGTACCTAATAGAATAGAATTAATTTACTGACACACACACACAAACACTACACTTTGACGACACGGTTAGCGCAGAGGTCGAGTGATCGCCTACTGCGCAACGGGTCGCGGGTTCGATTTCCGTACGGGACAAATGTTTTGTATGGCCTACAGAAATTTGTTCTGGTTTGGGCGTATGTGCATGTGATATTCTATGTTTTTAACTGCACCCACGACACAGGAGAAAATCCTTGTGTGGGGCGACGTTTTTCTCAAAAAAAATAAGTAAAAAAAGGGAAAACAAAAATAACACAAGTGATGGGCGAATTGCATGTGTGGTGTTCAATAGGCTCCTCGCTCGACATAATGCTACAGCTGACTGCAGCGTCGATATTGATACAAAATAACGCATACAAATAAGTGTAAAACTGAAAATAATTAAACAAAGACTGCCTAATTGCCAGAGTGGCGATATTTACTAGGCAAATTATGGGAAGAGGATATCTTGCAAAAAAGCGGCGTATTTTATTACTCTCAATTCGGAACCAGCTACTTAGTACGTATTCAGGTTTTGAGCAGTTTAATTAACACTAATAAAAAGTTGCATTTAATTAATCATCTAGCGAAGACCCGAAGCGACCTTGGGCTACCAAGCGAAGTCTTTAGGTAGCTCAACGGCCGACATCTCGATGCAACTGACAGACAGACGGACGGATGGAAGGATTGTTACCAAAAAAGCTTTGGGTTACGTTAAAAAACTTTTCATCTCTAGTCTCGGCCCACAATAACTCTTTTACAGTCTAAAAGGAATCATTATGCTAATAGTAGATTATCCTGTCTTCGCCTCCGAGATTTATTCCTTAACCATGTAGTAGCCCTGCTACGCGCTAACCCTATCGCACAAGTTTTAAAGTCAGAGAAAGAAAACCACTATATCTTCCTCTGTCTAATCACACCTGACAAGCCTCCGCAGTACCGACCCCATTCTTGTCCGTGCGCGCGCGGCGTTCGCACGAGTGTAACAGTAATATAATTTGTGCATGAGTGTAGGTAACCTACGTAAAAAAAAATGGTATAAATTTACGGTTATTTGCTTATTTGTTAAATATGCCTAAACGAAAACACTGTGAATCCGAAGAAGATAAATGGCTAAGGAGGATGAAGAGCTACGAAGAAAAAAAAACGTAGGGGCAAGCCGGAGGCACATTTTGTACTCAGATGATGGCGAAAATGATGTGCAACCAGAAGAATACTTTTTACATTCCCGTTGTATTCATCGGGAATAATTTTTATGTCCGTTGTATTCTTCGGATAATATTTTATTATGTTCTCGTTGTATTGAACGAGGAATCATTTTTATGTCCGTTGTATTCTTCGGATAATATTTTATTATGTTCTCGTTGTATTGAACGAGTAAGCGGGTTGACACCGCTCGCCTGGGCCGCCGAGTACGCGCGCGGCGCGACCACGTGCAGTAATACTCGTAATGGAAAATGTGGGTATCCTTTTTTCCCCGCTGCGTGCCGCTGCCTAAAAATTTCCGTTGCATTCATCGGAAATCACTTTTATGTCCGTTGTATTCTTCGGATCATATTGTTATTATGTTCTCGTTGCATTCAACGAGTAATACTCGTAATATTAGGTTGGGGAAAAAGTCTTTTCGCATTATAGTATGTATAAACTTGTAATAAAATCTCTTTGGCTTTACTATTTGTATCTGGCTGGTTTTGGTATCATTGAAAGTTTAAATTTTAAAGAACATAATTCCAAATTCAAATTAGGAAAATGTGTGATTTTCATTTGTTTTTCGTACCGCCAAGATGAGTGAATCTAATGAAGAAATTCGATACATTTTAAAATTTTACTACAAAAAAGGTAAAAATGCAACGCAAGCCGCGAAAAAAATTTGCGATGTTTATGGACCTAGTGCAGTGTCTGTGAGAGTAGCACAAATTTGGTTTAAGCGTTTTCAATCCGGAAATTTTGATGTCAAAGATGCACGTCGCTCTGGTCGCCCTATTACAGATAAAATGGATGCCATTTTTGAAAAAGTGGAGCAAGATCGGCATGTCAGTAGTTACGACGTAGCTGAAGAACTGGGAATTGACCACAAAACAGTTTTGGCGCATTTGAAAAAAACTGGGTACACAAAAAAGCTCGACATTTGGGTACCTCACGAGCTCACTGAAAGAAACCTAATGAACCGTGTACTCATTTGTGATTCTTTATTACGACGTAATGAAACCGAACCATTTTTGAAGAAGCTGATAACTGGTGATGAAAAGTGGATCACGTACGACAAGAACGTGCGAAAAAAGTCGTGGTCAAAGGCCGGTCAGGCTTCACAGACTGTGGCGAAACCCGGGTTAACTCGCAACAAGGTGATGCTGTGTGTGTGGTGGGATTGGAAGGGCATTATTCATTATGAGCTGTTACCACCAGGCAGGACCATCGATTCTGAACTCTACTGCGAACAACTGATGAGATTAAAGCAAGAAGTTGAGAGAAAGCGGCCGGAATTAATCAACAGAAGGGGTGTGGTTTTTCATCATGATAACGCTAGACCTCACACATCTTTAGCCACTCAGCAAAAATTAAGAGAGTTTGGCTGGGAGGTGTTAATGCATCCGCCGTATAGTCCTGACCTTGCACCTTCAGATTTCCACCTGTTTCGGTCTCTTCAGAATTCTTTAGGCAGTGTCAGGTTAACATCACGAGAGGACTGCCAAAACCACTTGTCGCGGTATTTTGACCAGAAGTCCCAAAATTTCTATAGCAATGGGATCATGTCCTACCTACAAGATGGCAAAAAGTTATCGAACAAAATGGTACCTACATACTTTAGTTAAATGTAAATAAACTATATTAAAAAATGTTTTGAATTTTCTTAAAAAATGCGAAGAAACTTTTTCCCCAACCTATTATGTACTTAATGGAAAATATAGGGGCTGTCCTTTTTTCCCCGCTGTTTTAAAAATTTCCTTTGCATTCATCGGAATTATTTAAAAATATTTTTTGTGCTGCCTAAATTCTCATTAAATATTTATTAGTATCTTTCACATACAAACCAATATGGTGATAACTGATGACTTACAAACCTATGTAGCGGCCAGGTTTCGAGTCCTATTGCAAAACTGTTTCCAAAAGTGACCAAAGACGAGCATTTAAAAATAAAATGGACTATAGTACCTATGGCGAAAGGCCGAACTCTAATTCGGAAGTAAGTGCTATGTTGGTAGACAACAGAATCAACTCGGTAAAGCACTTTCAGCACTGGGAAGGGCACAATAAAAGTCTTAATATTCCAGATGTAGTTACGTTGAACGATGCAGACACCAATTTCATCTAAGAGTCATTTAAACTTGAAAGGCTCATCGTTAGGGCATCGGAACCGGGTTTTCCCGGTTCCAAAAGAACCGGGAATTCCCGGTTCTGAGGGTCCCTGAAAGAACCGGTTCTGTAAATCGGAGAACCGGTCTTTTCGGTTCTTTCGGTTCTTTCTTAAAATAAATTTAGAAATACATCTCTTTATGCTAAATATTAAGTTATTATCATATTATAATATTATTTTTACTTACCTCTCCCACATAATGACATAAAACTTATTCCACAAGTGTGGATCTAGTCACATTTGTGGATTCAGTTTCAACGTCGCATTATACCGATCGACAATGTATTAATTTTTGCCACTACAAAAGTCATCAAAATGACCATTATTTCACTGTTAAGTTAATTAATAACGTTATTATATTAATATGAGAAAATAAAGAATTTTTTAAGGGATTCGGCAACGTTAACAATCGCTGGTTGGCAAAACTGGCAGACGCGCTGTGAGTGGGTGTGTTTTTTTGTTGACGCCGATTTGATAAGTGAGTAACTTTAAATATTAATGCATATTGTTATCATTATTTGTATCAATTAATTGAGAATATTTATTGTCATTGCAATCAGTTGAGTATCACGCTTTTACTCTTGCGGGCTAAACATATTGGAGGGAATAGAATAATAATTACACCAGACTTGGCTGGGCCGACATGCGCCCGTGTGTCTTGATAACGTTCGATGTACCTATTTTTTTTTAAAAAACGTCGCCCCACACTAGGATTTTCTCCTGTATCGTGGGTGCAGTTACAAACATAGAATATCACATGCACATACGCCCAGACCGGAACAAACTTCTGTAGGCCATACAAAACATCTGTCCCGTGCGGGAATCGAACACGCAACCCGTTGCGCAGTAGGCGATCACTCGACCTCTGCGCTAACCGTCGTCGTCAAATATTTATTTCTCTTTTCTCACATTACTTTGTTTTTTAGCATCCAATTATGATAATTGTGTGTAATTTGTGTTGTATTATCGCAACTACGAAAAGACTGTGATTTTAAAGAAGTCATTCAACATTTCAGCCAAGAAACGCCCACTGTTGGACATAGGCCTCTCGCATCCAGCGGCGTCCCGCGACCTTCACCAGATCGTCGGTCCACCTTGTGGGAGGCCTACCAATGCTACGTCTCCCGGTACGCGGCCGCCACTCGAGGACCTTTTCGCCCCAAGGGCCGTCACTCCTGCGAGCTATGTGTCCTGCCCACTGCCACTTAAGGTTTGCAATTCTTTGGGCTATGTCGGTGACTCTAGTTCTTCTACGGATCTTTTCATTTCTGATGCGATCGAGTAGAGAAATCCGGAGCATAGCCCTCTCCATTGCCCTTTGAGTGACATTAAGCCTTCTGATGAGACCCATTGTAAACGGCCACGCCTCAGTTCCGTACGTCATCACTGGCAACACGCACGAATTGAAGACATTCGTCTTAAGACACTGCTGAAGATTGGACGAGAATATGCTGCGTAGCTTCCCGAACACTGCCCAGCCGAGTTGAATTCGTCGATTTACCTCTTTCTGGAAATTGGACTTACCGAGCTGGACTAATTGCCCCAGATAAACATATTCATCAACAATTTCTAGTGTAGAGCCTCCAACGTTCACAGGAGTGGGTACTTCATGGGAATTCACCATGATTTTGGTCTTGTCCATGTTCATTTTCATTTTAAGACCCACTTGTTGGGAAACTACAGAGGTCTTCGAGCATTATGCCTAGATCCTCTTACGGTGTTAGCCATGACTACGATATCATCGGCAAAACGAAGGTGAGTCATGTACTCGCCGTTTATGTTGATGTCGACTCCTCTCTAGTTCAAAAGTTTAAATACATCCTCCAATGCAGCTGTAAACAGTTTCGTCGATATTATTACATCACCATGTCTCACACCACGTTGAAGTCGTATTGGTTTCGAGTTTTGGTCCTAAATGCGGGCTGACATAGTGGCGTTTTCGTACAATGACTGCAACACTTGGATATACCCCGGTAGTCTATTTGGAACCTCTGGACTGACCTAAGCACAGCCCAGGTCTCGATCTCGACAGAATCAAAAGCTTTCTCATAGTCCACAAGCGCCAAGCATAGTGGCAGATTATACTTCTTGGTCTTCTGTATAACCTGCCGCAGCGTATGAATGTGGTCTATGATACTATAGCCTTTACGGATTCGTGGTGACTCTCGAGAACAGCTTGTATACATGACTCAGGAGCGTGACGGGTCTGTAGTTCTTCAACTGGGCCCTGTCGCCCTTTTTGAAGAAAAGTGACACCACGCCCCTTTGCCATGCCTTAGGCGTTTTGCCCTCGAGTATAACGGAGTTAAATAAAACGAAGTGATTATTGCTAAATAATACTAAAAATAATTTTATAATTTTGAGTATAATTATAAAAATAATAAATAATGTGATTTACAATAAAGTGTCTTTATTAAGATCCATTCTCCTTTATTCATTTTGATTGTAGAAAATAACTATATAAAAGATAGCATAGCTTATCAACTAGAATTTATCAAAAACCCGAAAGAACCGAAAAAACCGGGTACCCGGTTCCGGCTTGAGTTTGGAACCGAAAGAACCGGTTCCTAAAATAGGGCCGGTTCTCGATGCCCTACATCGTCCCGAACGCGACAGCAAAGCAGCGGCCAATCGTACCCTCATCGAGCCGGTGGGCCGGGACACTCAAAGACGTCATACTAACAAGCGAATCGACGGCGAGCAGCCGCGTTCGCACCGCGGCCAGCTTGTCGCTAGCCAGCCCCGCCGCCGCCGCCGCTGCCGCTGGCACCGCCGAGGCACCAGCCAGTCGCGTCGCAGCACAACGGTCATCGAACAATCGCGCTACCTGAGCGCGCAGCCGCAAGTACATGCCGGCCGCTTAAAATATTAATTTAGTCAATGAGTGGTGAACTATCACTAGCGATAGGTTTATATTAGACAATGTGTCAAGGATTTTATTTATTGAGGAACCTTATCAAAATCCATACAGTCGTGCGCGGCGTTCTTTTTCAAAAAGTGAGTGAATAGCAATTTCTCTCGAATTAAATCATTTATTAGAAATAAAAGCTATTAGGAGATGTAACCCGACAGCAAAACAATTCGTTTATGATATCTTCGTTATTCCTAAAAGCGTGTGCTCTATATATATTAAATCTAAAAAGCTGAATTCGAAGTCGAAGTAGGTATCTCATTTCAAAATGGAAGATATCGGAACGGCTACTCGATTTATGACCGAAGACTGATACGTGATTAATATTGATATTAAGGAAGCTTAATTTTTGCTGCCGATTCACAAATCAAAAAAAAAAACATGTTTACGCTTTTATTTTCATGATATTTTGTACGAGTTTCTAGCACTCCCGTTTAGCCTATGTTCCGCGCGATATATTTCACAAAAATATTACAGCCAGCTCTTACTCATTTAAGATCTTATGGTCTGCTATCAGTGAGATATCTATGATATGTTGTGCTTAGCAAACTCTGCTGGAGAGTGCCTAGAGAACGCAAAAAGAACTATTTAATGTCTGACACGATTAGGGTTAGTTATTAATAAAAAAAAAAAAAAACTAGTCTAATACCAGAAAAGCTTTGTAAATTTTTAGGTTTTATTTTAAACTCTAATAAAATAACATACAATTACCAGATTCAAGCCACAAAAATTTATTATACACATAAAAAATATATTTAAATCTAACAGAATCCGAATAAGGTTCTTTGAACGTTTTCTACGGCAGCATGTCGGCTGTAGTGTATGGGTAGTATATACACACAAAATCACTAAAAAGTGCTCTTCTTAGAAATCATCATCACAGCCCATACACGTCCCCACCGAGGGGTTCGAGCCTACCCTATGTTAGGGTGATTAGGCCTTAATAAACCACGCTGGCCCAGTGCGGATTGGTCTTAGAAATACTAACAAATAATACGTTTTTATTACAATTACAGATATTTTATAATAATATGATGATCTCCATTGGTGGCAGATCAATATTCCATTGGCAGTCAATTGAATAAAAAGTCATAGGTACAATTTCGGAATTTTTACGGACGCTTCGACAGCAGGCTAGGGTGCAGCTTGTGCCAACGAAAAGACTGGTGGTTTCTGGACCAACATCGAGCGAACCAATCATATAAACTGACTGGAACTACTCGCTGTATATTGTGGGCTAATTTCATTTGCTAAAAATATCGCTAATTGTGGTAGTCTTTTAAGTGTCGATAACACCACTGCCATATTCTATATAAATAGAATGGGGAGAGTGTAATACCAACACTTAAGTCAAGTTACTAAAATGATTTGGGACTGGTGTGAGAAAAGTATATTTATTTTCGCGTCTTATATTCGTTACTCGTTAAATATAGAAGCTGACAGTGAATCGAGAAAAATGAACTTCGACACAGAGTGGCAGTTGGGTATTCGACAACTTTTGAAAATTAAAACATTTTTTTGGTGAACCATCTATTGACTTATTTGCATCTCGTAGTAATGCAAAATGTCCCGCGTATATTTCATGGAAAAGGGATCCCTTTGCCTATGATATTGACGCGTTTAAACAGTAGATTAGTCGCACTTTTATTTTTACGCTTTAACACCGTTTGCACTAATTTTTAAAACGATAAACAAAATAGTTACTGATTAAGCCACCGGAATTACCGTTTTTCAACTATAGCCCTCTTAACCATGGTATTCCCTTTTCATATCCCTGGGTGTCACAGAGATTGTGATATTTCCTCCAAGAAAGATCTACTTACTTCCTTTCAGAATGGTACACCATCTGCGCCGTCACCTTTCCCTGCCAGCGTGTGTATTTTCCGGGAAAGCTTTCATGACGTCCCAGAAACAGCCTTAGATGTTGTTATCTTCGATATCACATAACACCGGGTCATAATATAATTCTAGTCTAAAGATATAGTGGGAATTTTGTAAAAAGAACCAACAGATTTTTTTAAATGTTAATACTACATTTTTGTTGGAATTTCTGTTAATGTGTTTTGAAATTTTGAAATTTAGGTAGATCTATTGTTCTAATGTCACGATAGCAAGTGATCGTTATTAGTTAGGCAGTAGCCCCCTGGTATTATAGTATTAGACTATTAAACGATTTGAGAATGATACAATTAATCTTGAAAAAATGAGTAAGAAGTTAGTCATGTTATTAGCTGGACCAAGGATGCATACAATTTCTCTAACAAAAATACGAAATATTAATAAAGCATATGAAGATCGAGTAATTATAACACTTACAAATTTAATTAAAACATAAGCAATTGGCAAAGCTCAACCGGTTTTAAACTTATTTTTTTTTTATCCCTTTAATATCCCGGTATTTGTCCAGCATCAGTGGTATTAAGATATATTGCTGTATCATCTTCAATTCGCTCAGATTCAGAACAAACCTGATCCTCACACATAAGAAACCACGTAGACCTGCTTCATCTCAACCCATTGGGCGCTGGATAAAGCAGATCATGTGCGATAGTGGCATTGACATCTCAATATTCGGAGCGAGCGAGACACGCATCAACATCAGGCGGCGTCTCGTGCTGGCCTCAACGTCGATGTAATTAGAAAGACCGCAGGATGTTCGGAAAGATCAGCTGTATTTTCTGATTTTTATAACAGACCGGTATATTAGTTCTGAAACCAATTTTATTGAATCTTTGTCACAATTATAATTATTATTAAGTACTTAAAACAATACTGTCGGTTGATTAGTTTTTGTGCACAATATTTCGTTGTTTTGAAATTCTTGCTAGTGGCGCAAAAAAAAAATGGAAATACGTAATAATTATGTTTTGATGTTTTACTGTAATGTTGTTTATTTTTTATTGTCGCAACATTGATTTTATACTCTCTGAACATCTACATGGTTAAGGAATAAATCTCGGAGGCGAAGACAGGATAATTAAATGATCAAACGAACTTACCTGAAGTGAAGTTCGATCTTAATTATCCTGTCTTCGCCGAAGAGATTTAAGGTCCCTCCCTCCCTGAATCTTATCCCCCTATATATCAATGTTGCTCTATTTCTCTAAAAAGAATGAGGTCGGTACTGCGGAGGCTTGTCAGGTGTGATTAGACAGAGGAAGATATAGTGGTTTTCTTTCTCTGACTTTAAAACTTGTGCAATAGGGTTAGCGCGTAGCAGGGCTACTACATGGTTAAGGAATAAATCTCTTCGGCGAAGACAGGATAATTAAGATCGAACTTCACTTCAGGTAAGTTCGTTTGATCATTTAATTATTTTTAAGGACTGAACAGAACAGCACCCTTACAGTCGATATTTCATTCGACCGCCAATAAGTAGGTAGTTCGAGACTGAACTGGGTGTATTCACCAATCAAACACTCTTCTTTTCATTTCGAATATGAGTTACTCGTAAGTAAAACGAGGCTAATATTCCAAAAATAATTTTGTGTATTGGCTTGGCAAAAAAAAACATGGTTTTCCCAACTTTCTTCATGCACAATATTTAAGCGCTATAATGGATGCCATGGCGTTTATTTGTAAGTTTCCCATTATGTATTTGTGACTGCTAAATCAGTTTCAAAACAAACTTCCATACTTACATTTGGAATAAGAAATTAGATAATATTTAATAAAAGCATATTTAACTTGTTCATAAAGTTTTCGCTGTAAGGTTTTTTGTAATTGCCCGAAATGATAAGTTTTTCTTTTTATACACTAGATGTGGCTGTATCGGACTTTAAATTAATTCCTATGGCCGCCTATAAAAAATAGTGAAATTCTTTTTTGAATTACATGTCGGCCGTAGGCTCGTTAATCTCGTGATATATAATTTTCAGTCCTATACTTAGGTAAACACTGACCTACTTTTAGAATATGAGAAATGACAAAGTAATTAAAACATCATGATATAGGTAATACCACTAGATCGTGAGCCGCGCGGCATGCATCTAATGATCTAATCATGCGCTACCGACCTTACAGAAGGACGCCTGCGCCTGCGCATATCAAGTTTGTCTCGCAGTTGTGGAGTAAATTGGTGGAAATGTATATAGAGTTTTTAAGTATATAGAACTTTGCATTTTTTAAATAAATTGAAAAATTAAAAAATCTATGAAGAAAAAAATATCGCCTCAGGCGGGGTTTGGTTGTTTCTAAACTGGATGTTGATACTTACGTAGTTATTATCAGTGATTATAGACTTAAGAGGACTCTGAAGTGCCAACCCGTTACCCGCACTGAGCGGACCGGGGGCCCGGCGCACTGAGCGTCGGGCCGCGTGGAAGACAACCACAATAAAAAACCAGTTTCGGGGTGTAGAGCGGCGCGTGGTTTTTTAAAGTAGCAGAGCCAGGAGGGGAGTCCAGCAACGGACATGTCACAGGCAGGGGGTCAGCGGGAATAAGGCCTGGCTGTTGTCCCCTTCCCCCTGTCTTGTGACCGACGGAGGAGCTGCTGGGGGGGTTTTTAGTGGGTAGGCCCGGGCCATGTAAGGTCTGGGGAGTCCCACATATCCTCGTGGTTTGGCTCCACCACGAGGAAAAAAAAAAAAAAAAAAGGACTGAAGTGCCAATTCATGACTCGAGTATGCACTTTCAAAAATGAAGTTTGTTGCACACCGCTTAGAGTTGAAAGTCCGACTGTCCGAGGCTAGTGCCTACATTTGTTATTGAAATATGGTTTCGGGCGATAAACGCTTTTACTCCCCTAAACCTTTTCGAAATTAGACACTTTTGGTATTATTAGATTCAGTATACCTTAAACTATGTTTGTTCGTTTTTCTTTTTTGTAATTCAGTATAATTTAGAAAAAAAATGCTCGAGGTAGTTTTTAAATCTAAAATATAGATATTTAGATGTTAATTTATATTCTGAGCTATATTACTTCAAAATAAAAACGTACAAACCTAAATCTTCATTATATTTACAACATTTCCAAAAATTATGAAAATTGGACTAAGTAAAGAGGGAGAAAAGCGTTATCGCTTTTTGTATGAAAATGTACAGCTTCACAAAGTGAAGAATTTCGTCAGGGCTCGGTAAGAGCTCGGTGGGCGAGAAATCTAGGCGTGTACGGTATGCCGGAGACGCGGGTTCAAACCTCGCCCGAGACGAATTTTTCCTTTGTTGCCCGTGGTCCACCTGCGTAGTTCACCTGGGTGTACCATAGGAAAAAAATATTTCCCGTTGTTCACCGAAACCACCATATGATTACATCGTAGTAAATGAAAGATTAATATGGATATCTCTTTATTTCTTTAATAACAAAGGAATAACGCAGAAAGAAACGAGACTTTATTTCTTTAATAACAAAGGAATAACGCAGAAAGAAAAGTCTCCCAACTAATTTTCATTTAAAGATTGAAAACTAAGAAAACAAAAAAAGTATCATTGCGACTTTGAAGTAGGGGATACATGCAATTCTTGATGTTTATCCGGAAGTAGAAGTCCGTGTCCATAGGGCTTTCCGGAGAAAGGCTAAAGGCTGATATTCGAAGCAGCATTGACTATGAAACATGTTTTGACAACTAAAATGGCAAACAATTCAAAGAATCCGACATAACCTTGCGCCTCCCAAGCGCGAGGTATGCGTAACGCAATAATATGATTTTAAATTCATATTTTTGATCAACACAGATATTGGTGCGGCTTTTGGATCCACAGGGAAAATCATTTCCTATGGTTCACCTGAGCGTATTACGGGAAATATATTTTAACCATGGTACACCCAGGTGTACTACGGGAAATATATTTTACCCATGGTACACCCAGGTGTACTACGGGAAATATTTTTTACCCATGGTACACCCAGGTGTACTACGGGAAATATTTTTTACCCATGGTACACCCAGGTGTACTATGGGAAATATTTTTTTCCTATGGTACACCCACGTGAACTACGCAGGTGGACCACGGGCAACAAAGGGAATTTTTTTCTTTATTGATTTTATGCCTTTATGTCAGTTGTACCATTGACTAGTACCATTGATGGTACAAGTGATACAACTTTGTATCCTTAGTACCATCAATGGTACTAATGACACTAGTTTAGTATCAGTAGTAAGTACCATCGTTAATATTGGCGTATCCATATGAATATTGTTGTATCGATAGTACCATCAATGGTACAAGCGAAACTATGTACAACTAAACAAACACGAAGTAGGTATAGAACAAGGAAACTACTATAAATAAACAAAATTTAAAATATTTCCATCAGAAACTTACAAAAAATAAAGTAAAAAGCATTTTTAAAAACAAGCTTTTATGCTCTAAAAAGAGGAAAATATGCTTATGATCCATTTTTTCCGATAATATAAATGCTTGTCGCGAGATTTATCCATGTAGATAAACAATAATATACTTAATATCTATTCAACTTGATCTTAATATTGGTAAATTTGAAAAAAAAAAGATTAAATTTCGCAACAAGCTTTTATATTATCATAAAAAATTGTGTCATAAGTTTGAGCATTAAGTTTATTTTAAAAATGATTATTAATTTATTTTATATTTTTTCATTTTATATCGGCGGCCATCTTGGATTTAATGTACTGTATTCTACAAGTCATGCTTTTCATTTGACTTTACACTTTTTAATGACAGATTACACGTTTTTGTACAAAAATAGAATCTAATGGCAGATTACACATTTTTGTACAAAAATGTGTAATCTGTCATTAAAAAGTGTAAAGTCAAATGAAAAGCATGACTTATACTTAGTAGGTACTGTATTCTGCAAGTCAAGCTTTTTCATTAGATAGGTACCTATATTGCGAGGATTCTATAAAAATAATAAGTAGATAATCCGCCATTTTGTTGCAACGGCCATTTTAGTTTTACAACCATACTAATTATACATGATTGCATTATCATCGGAACTCAAGGTGTATTTCAAAGCTCAATCACACACTGGCAAGTGGGTCACATTTAACTCGCAAGATTTACCGTCCAAGTGAGATTTTTTCATTTACGACAGAGAATCTCTTGGCCTTCATCTCAACTGATTCTAAGTGATGATAAGGAAGGAACTTATTTTTTAAATTACTTTATTATAATTTATTTTCAACTATTTCTTTAAAATAACATAGATTTGGGAAAAATATTTAGCATTTTCAAATTACGAAAATGAAAAATAATAAGTATAGCTAAATAGCTGGCCAGCCACAGAAAAAAAAACAAAATAAGCGGGAAAGGTGCGGGAAAGCGGCAATGCGATCTTCATTTGTTTTTCCATTTGTACAGTTTTGTTAATACTTCCGTATAGCAGAGATTTGTATTAACTGTTAATTCAGCCCCAGGGAGAATCACTTTCAACTGACAGCTGCTGTCAAATTTTAAAAAAGAAACTAGTTCTTTTCTCACATTTTTATTGAACCATGTTTCTATACAGCCACTCAATTACAGCGCGGTGACACAATGTTAAGTATTTAAGGAATATATTTTTTAAATTACTTTATTATAATTTATTTTTAACTATTTTTTTAAAATAACATAGATTTGGGAAAAATATTTAGCATTTTTAAATTACGAAAATGAAAAATAACAGCTGAATAGCTGGCCAGCCACAGAAAAAAAAACAAAATAAGCGGGAAAGGTGCGGGAAAGCGGCAATGCGATCTTCATTGGTTTTTTCCATTTGTACAGTTTTGTTAATACTTCCGTATAGCAGAGATTTGTATTAACTGTTAATTCAGCCCCAGGGAGAATCACTTTCAACTGACAGCTGCTGTCAAATTTTAAAAAAGAAACTAGTTCTTTTCTCACATTTTTATTGAACCATGTTTCTATACAGCCACTCAATTACAGCGCGGTGACACAATGTTAAGTATTTAAGGAATATATTTTTTAAATTACTTTATTATAATTTATTTTTAACTATTTTTTTAAAATAACATAGATTTGGGAAAAATATTTAGCATTTTTAAATTACGAAAATGAAAAATAATAGCTGAATAGCTGGCCAGCCACAGAAAAAAAAACAAAATAAGCGGGAAAGGTGCGGGAAAGCGGCAATGCGATCTTCATTGGTTTTTTCCATTTGTACAGTTTTGTTAATACTTCCGTATAGCAGAGATTTGTATTAACTGGTAATTATATGTGTATAACATTGTGTTAATAATTAACACAATGAGTTCATCTGATTCAGGTATGGAGTTAACGCCTGATTTCATAAGAGAAAGCGGGCTAAAGCAGAAATTGTTGATTTACTCGTATGTAAAATAAAATTTACACGTTTATGCTTTAGCTAATTCATTGTTTTGTTTTTACTTTCCTTGTATTCGTAATGAAAAGCACAGTGTTTACCTCGGGTTAAAGATTTACTTAGTCCCTCCTCGGGACTAAATAAGTTACTTTCACCCCTGGGGTAACAATGTACTATTGAAGTCTTCAAGAAGTTTTCAATCTTTTCCCCTCATTTGTTTTGTTTTAACAGCCTTTGGAAGCGAGCGTGTCGGTCGGTTTTACAAAAATGGAAAAAAACAATATCGTTCAGTAATTTGATTCTTGTTTTTGGAAGGGAAATCAAAGAGTGCTTGGATGCTGTGTACGGTGACTCTTCTCCTTCGATGGCGACCGTCAAAAATTGGTTCAACGAGTTTGCTCGTGGCCGCACGTCGGTTTTTGATGAGCCACGCCCAGGTGCACCGAAAACGGCTACTACGGAGGAAAACGTAAAAAAAATCCACGATCTCGTGTTGGCAGACCGCCGATTGAAGATTCGCGAGATAGCTGAGACTGTAGGCATCGCGGAAGGGACAGTGCATCATATTCTGCACGAAGAACTGGGTATGAAAAAGTTATCGGCGCGATAGGTGCCGCGGTTGCTCACACCAGACAACAAGCGCAACCGTGAGACGACATCGGCGACATGTTTGGCGCTGTTTCAACGCAATCCGGCAGAGTTCTTGCATCGTTTTGTGACCTTCAACGAAACATGGGTTCACTGGTACACACCAGAGACCAAGGAACAGTCGCAACAGTGGACTTTACCCGGCGAACGTGCTCCAAAGAAGGCGAAGACTGTTCAATCGGCCGGAAAGGTGATGGCCAGTGTTTTTTGGGACTCACAAGGTGTGATCTACATCGATTACCTCGAGAAGGGTGAAACAATCACGGAGCTCTACTATTCTGATTTATTGGGCCGAATTGGCAATTAGGAAAAAGTGCTGTTCCACCACTACAACGCGCCGGCTCACACCTCCGCCGTCGTCATGGCCAAATTGGTCGAATTGCGCTACGAATTGCTGCCCCATCCACCGTATTCTCCAGATTTGGCTCCCTGTGAATTCTTCTTGTTCCCAAATCTGAAAAAGTCACTCGCTGGCAAAATATTTGTGTCGAATGATGAGGTCATCGCCGCCACAGAGACCTATTTTGAAGACCTCGGGAAATCGTATTTTTTGGACGGGTTAAAAAAGTTAGAGCATCGCTGGGCCAAGTGTATTGAATTGAAAGGAGACTATGTTGAAAAATAAATCTGTACTTTCTTAAAATTGTCGTTTTTCTTTTGTAGGCTAAATATTTGTTGAATCGCCCTCGTATTTTAAATTCATTTTTTTTCCTGTAATAAATTTTCAAATATTTTCTTTTATACAAACCTTGTCCTAACAATAACGAATACATAAAACCAAGAATCATCCAATTTGGTGCAGTCTTTCGAAAGTTATGGGCGTACATACATTTCGAAGATCCATTTTTATTTATATAGAAGATAGATAAGCCTGAAGGAGCTGATAATTAGATAATTAAATATGTATTTAAATTAGCCCTTAAACTCAATTACATTGACGTGCAATGACTCGTGCATTTGTATTCACCGCGCATTGCCCCAGCCGGGATTTGAATCCGAGACCTTCAGTGGTGGCAAGGTCCTGTTCCACTCGACATTCATCTCTTTGCCCGGTCCGGCGCTTGCGCCGCGTCTTTGCGTTATCGCGCGTTTTCCTGCCAGTGTTTACATAGCTGTCTCTCCAGTAACTCGTTTTTCCGATATCACGGTATCGTACGTACGCGGTATTTTTCGGTATATATGTAAAAAAAATATACCTACAACAATTTGTGCATGGATATTCAATATTTATACGGGTAAGTGTTTTCGTTTAAAAATAAAGAAATAGTTAGATTTTATGATACTAGTGATATTAGTGTTTTATTTAAGTCGAAAATCTTTATTATGTTTGCAATTACATACGGTTGTTGACGTCACTAAAAACATAAATACGTATTGTAAGTTTTTATTACTAAATGCAAAGGTGTGATAACAGCTTTATATGTCCATAATACATATACATTACAATCATATAAGAATAAGTAGTTCAGTCTAGTGTTTGCAAGCAAACCCTATTTATTTTAAACGCTTTAACCGATAAGAAAGAAGGCTATTTGAAGACTTACTAAGTACAATGTTTTTTATTTGAAGGCCATCTTAGTAGTAATTATTAGATTTGTTTACGTTTTGATAAAAATTAATTTAATAGTAGGTATATCTATTGACTTAGTGTGGACCTTACCTAGCGCGCCCATAAGGGCAGGGGGAACACCGGGGGGTTTTAGTGGGTAGGCCTGGCACTCTGCCGGGAGAGCCCCACACACGCTCGCCGTCTAGCCCACGGCGGGTACGGTGCGGTTACGCATTTCCCCCCGAGAAAAAAAAGGTATAGGTATCTATTGAACATAGGTAATCTTTTATTATAAAAATTTTATTTGCCTACGTTAAATAATCTATTTATAAAAATAGGTACCTACATAAATGATGAAAAACAATTTACAGGAAGTAGGACCACGGGCAACAAACGCTTTCACCTCATATACCGGGTGTAAGTGAACATGCAACCCAAACTGAGTCAGATGATAGTACTAGTGATACTTAACACTACTACATAGAAAAAAACTTAAAATAAAATAGATTTTTTGTCAATTTTTTTTCGCATTTTTCTAACAGCATTGTGTAAACACAAGATCATAAAACGATATTTTAAAGTTTCAAAACAAAAGAACGATTTTTTAAGAAACGCGCAATGTAAGTTAAACCGTAGAATAAGACTCGTCAAGCCGCCCGATCAAAGGCACGCTACACTACAACAGCTGAGCCGAGCCTACGCGGCCGCCCGCCCGACGCCGAGGTCATGACCTCACGCGAACCCACAGCTGATTCGGCCTAGCATCTAGCATCGAACGACGCCCGCGCATTTTAGCTTAAAAAAACCTACGCCTATGTGCCTATCCTTACAAACAGCTTACATACGGTGGAACACACATTGTCATGTTAGCTACATAACCATTTTTTAATCTGGCTTAAATGAGGCTAGCAATAAGTAGCACCTAACAAAGCATCAATTGTTATTAAATTTGTGACAATTTTGCCAATCGGCTAATAGCCCGCAGTCGATTTAATCAATTAAACGACATCAAGTAATTTTCTTCCAATTGCATTCTACAAATTACGTAAGATAGGGTGGGTATTTAAGTATTAAACCTAGGTCGCAACTTTAGCATACCTACAATTCATAGTTTTTAAATCGATTGTGGGTGGGTGTCATGTCACACTTACACCCAAAGGACCTAAGACATTGACGTAGTGTAATAGTTCTTTCAATCATACAAAATGTTTCGATATAAAATCGAATCGCATGGCATTAAAGCAGTCTCGTCTTTATCAAAATTCAATTAAATTCTTTTTATTTTAAGAGAAAACTACATCTAACCAGAGATTTAAATCTCTGCATCTAACTAATAAAACGGCACATAGGTATACTTACGCAAAGGTAATAATAGTAGGTATTCGACGTCTTTTCGGCGGCAAAGCTACATACAGCAGCTACTTAGGAATCGAACACAGAGTACGGATAGTTTTAGATGGATGCTTAATGAGTAGGTACCTAATAAAAAGAGTCTGGTCCACCGAGTGTGCTCGGTGGTCTGGTCATCAGTCAATTTGTTTCTTTAGGAAATGATTGCGTGCGTAGTTTTAGATTGAAATAATTCGCTTCACTTATCTTTCCATACATAGTATGGAAGTAGAGAAATAAAAATAAATATCAGTGGGTAAATTAATAACACACCCAGCAATTCAATTTTCAATAAAATCTTAAGAATGTTAATATCGGTTGCTTTTTGTTTACAACGTGCAGAAAAATGTATCAATAAGCCCAATTGTTGCCTTTAATGCGTATTCTGTTACTATCTTGTATCTGTACTACGGCTGAAGAGAGGCGGCGAGCGACTCTGCGGCGGCGGCGCAGCCACACAGTTTACAAAGCGAGCCGAAAGCCTAGATTATGAGGCGGCTCGCTTTATACCTTTTCAACTTTTCATTCTTTTCGGTTTCTAAATTCAGTGCGTTACGAACTTCGAGCGAATGCACGTGCGCGGTTCATATTCGCAATTACGATAGCTGTATTGTTAATTTTATTCCTTCTCAAGCCTGTGTGTTAAGTGTGTGTGTTTGTGTGTGTGTGTGTTTAGTGATTAAGTGTATTTAATTTAAATTAGCAAAATGCCCAATTACGGCTACAGTGCTCGTGAATACGGAGCAATGTTAATGTGCCTTGGTGAAGCTAGGGGCAACGCTTATAGGTATCCACATCTTCGGCACCCTACTCATGGCCGAATAATTACTGCGGCATATCAACGTGTCCTGGAAAACCAACCCATAGCCCCGGTAGTAGCTTCTGGGAGTGGTGGCGGACCACCATTGGAATCGAGGACCGAAAACCGCGTGATGAACATTATTCGCCAGAATCCTCGCCTAGATACACGCTGCGTTGCGAGGCTAATGCGGCGTGGGGGATGACCAACAATCTCTCATTGGACAGCGCACAAAATTTTAAAGCGGAGAAGAATGCGGCCCTATAAAATACACAAGGTGCAATCATTGCAAGTAGGAGATCGTGATCGTCGTGTAACGTTTTGTCGATGGCTACTTGACCAACAAGTGCGGGAGCCCGGGTTCGTGCAATACGTCGTTTGGACAGATGAATCCACATTCACGCGAAACGGGCTATGGAATCGCAGGAATGCACACGTGTGGGCTGAAACCAACCCATACGTTACACAGCAAACCGGGCATCAAACTCGGTGGTCTGTAAACGTATGGGCTGGTATTTTTAGAAATAAAATTCTTGGCCCCGTATTTTTGCCGCAACGTCTCGACGGATCGCGATATTTAGAGTTTATTAACCAGCAACTAGTCGACATGCTGGATGAAATGTCGCTGGCCGAATATCGCAGAGCATGGTTCCAGCACGATGGTGCTCCGCCGCATGTTATACCTACCTACGACCCGTTCGAGACCGTTTGAGTGAACTGTTTGCCCATCGATGGATTGGAAGGTTAGGACCGCAAGCCTGGCCACCTCGCTCTCCTGACTTAACCCCATTGGACTTTTTTTTATGGGGCTATGTTAAAGAAAGGGTTTTTGATCGTGAATGTGATAGTGCAGAGGAGATGCGATCTCGCATTATAAGAGTGTTCGACGGACTCCGTGCTAACTGCGCCGAGGACAGCACGCTGATGCCGCGCCTCCACGAAGACATGCTGCGACGGGCTCGTATTTGCGTGCAGTTGGATGGAGCGCAATTTGAACCACACCTCATAAGAAGAAATTCTTAAAAAGGTAGGTGACTTTTATAGTCATTTTCAAATAGGATAATTAGGGTACTGTGTCTACGATTGACCAGGCGATTATTTTTTGAGCCGAACGCCGGCCGCGGCCGTTTATTTCGCGCGGTGCGTGTTTAGTTGTTAGTAACGGCGAGAGCGAGTTTTTCGGATATTGTATTACATTGCGCGTTGGCAAATTATGAAATCTTGGAATATTTGATTTAAAAAAAATTGTGTATGGCATAAAATTTACATTATTATAGTAGATAACATAGCCTTAGTTTGGATCGCATGTTCCCTTACACCCTGTATTATAACGAAACCTACAATACAATATTCCATATGCGTTTATATTTCGTTTAATGCGTTGTAGGTTAAATTTCGTTTCGTTGCATTTTTATTTCAGTAATAAATGGTGTTACAAATAAGCAACACTATTGACACCCATTTGTAATTGATGTAATTTATATTCAAACAAGACGTTGTATTTAAAAAAACCTCTAACTCCTAAAAGTAAAGGATCCTTTCATCATCAGCTCTGTTTATGACTACCAGACGTAACTACCTAAAAGCTTCGGAATAAACATGAAATAGTACGTTGAACCTACCCATAAAATTTAAGGGTTTCCCTCAATAATCCTGGGATCCCATCATCAGACCCTGACTTTGATGACAATGAGACCACCGCAGGAGAATACTATGTCGAATACAAAAAAAATTTGAAAATCGGCCCACAATTGGCAGCGTAAACGCTTTACATACACAAAAAAAAACATACGCGTCGAATTTATAACCCCCTCCTTCTTTGAAGTCGGTTAAAACGACTTAGATTCACATCACTTTAAAATTGTGATAAGCTTCCTTAGTCGGCACTTTCGACATTCAAGTGATGAAAGGGAGCGGCGACAAGTGTAAAGTATTCTAAATCACCGCACGGAATAATATTAGGTAATTCCTCTGTTGTCGACGATTACAGGTGAAGCTATCTTCTATCATCGGCTTCACCGCCGCATACTATCAAATAAAATGAAAGTATAGAGCTTTTATGTTCAAATGCTAAAGATAATCCAATTAATATTCGATGAAAGTCAATACCAGTAGGTATACGTAACAAGGTTTACCAGACATCAGGAATTTAAGACATTTTTTCTTAATGTTCCTTTTTCTGTTTCATTAATGCAAAACAAATCAACACCCCTATTATGTACTTCTTTCTAACTCTTGCAAACTTCTGAAAACTATTCATAATGAAGAATGCGGTTTATGGAGACTTCATCCTGGCGTCCCAGACTCTTCCCAAAAATTGTGGCGAACTGTATTCGTAAACCAGCAATTTTATCAGTTAGCTAGTAACCATATCTGCAACCAAACAACTTTGGAAAATACCCCGTTTGTAAACAAAGTTCATTTTAACCGCTTTTTTTTTGTTTATCAAATTGATATTTCATTTAATTATAACCGCATGACGCATTTGAAGAACTGGTTTAAAAATATAAACACTTGAATCATATTTATTAAGACGAAAACTTTTTTGTCTATTCTCAACAGGATTAACAATTATTATTCCAACAAAAACAGAAAAAATAACATTGCTATCATTGTTTTTACTAGTAAAGTTTTTATATCATATTTGTTTTTTGCAAATAAAATCGGTACGAACTAAATATGATCAATGTAAATTAAGTAATTTATAACGCGCCTCCCCTAGACAATAGGTTATTTAATCTCATGTAAGCACGGCGCGTGAACTACAGAAGAGAAAGTGACTAATCCTCGTCCCGTCGCGCTTTATTGTTATATGAGAGAGTGAGAAGAAACATGTTATTTGTCTCATGTCCTGTTTTGTCAATGGTCCGTGCTACGCCTGCAGACGACAGACAAGTCCCTTGGATACCCCAGAGTATTATCTGTGCCCCAGGGGATCGTTGGCTTCCCTACCCTGGGGGACAGGAGAGGCTCGCTCAAGGGAGCAGATGCTCACGAGGTCGTGAAAGTGTTTATCAGAGTTCTCATGAGCTTGTCAGACAACAATGCGTCCATCCTCGGTGTATTCTCCTTATCCGATGATCTAATGCGGTGGTAATGGACGTGCTCGATGTGTGTGGGACGAGATCAGGCGCAGGATCCACTGCTTGACGTGCCTTCCGAAGCACGGAGGAGCTCAAGATGTTTGACATTTTTGATCACCCATCTTAGGCTTGACCTCGCCAACGTTGCTTAACTTTAACAATTGTGAACCGAGCGTATATGCTAATGCGACACCGACCTCCTCCTGGTAGTTATAATAGACGACACGGTTAGCGCAGAGGTAGAATGATCACCTACTGCGCAACGGGTCGCGGGTTCGATTCCCGTACGGGACAAATATTTTGTATAGCCTACAGATATTTGTTCCGATCTGGGAATATGTGCATGTGATTTTCTGTGTTTGTAACTGCACCCACGACAGGAGAAGATCCTAGTGTGGGGCGACTTTTTTTTTTAATAGTAATAATACTAACCTAAGGTCCGTATTAATAACTACTATGAATTGTTGTGCCTATTTGTGCTTTTGTGGAATAAATGTTTTGAATCTTGAATCTTGAATCTGTGTCCCTGAAGTAATATGTTTCGCCTTAAAAGTTCAAAGAAAAAACTGGAAATCTAATTTACCGCGGGAACTACTTATTTTTCCGGGATAATAAGTGGCCTATATCCCTGTCGTAATCCGTGAAGAGTAACAAACATCCATACATCCATCCATAGGTACTCACAAACTTTCGCGTTTATAATGTCGTTAATGTTTATAATGTCGCGTTTATATTGTCCTTACGAGGGCCTAAAATGTTGCGTCCTAACTTTACACCTAGTCGCAATTTCTTTCTGGCAGATTATGAAATGATACAAAGTCGTCTGAGCGAGGTTGACTGGAACTCAGAATTTAAGGCATGTTTAACAACTGATAGCGTAGTAAGTAAATTTTATATTATTTTAAATCAGATTATTATCGAGTATGTGCCTCTCCGGAAGTACAATAAAGGTAAATATCCACCATGGTTTTCCGTTAATCTTATTAAAATGTTGCGAGATAAAGAAAAAGCCCGTCAAAATTACAAAAAATTTAGAAATTGTTTGGATGAATTAGAATATAACATTTTGAAAGATCGAACGTCTTCCTTAATAAAAAAATGTTATCGTAACTATATTGAAAAAGTTGTCAATAGTGTTGTCAAAACCCTAAATACTTTTGGACTTACATAAGGAGTAAACGAAAATTAAAAAGTGATATACCATCTGTTATGAATTTTGGCGACAAGGTTGCATCCGACGGCGACAGTATCACTAATATGTTTGCGGATAGTTTCGCTTCAGCGTATGGCACAACTGGTGATACTGTTTTGGTTGATGAAACTACATCTCATATTGGTGGCGTTTCGTTGGGCCAGTTATATATATCTAGTAATAAAATAGAAAAAGAGTTAAAAGCTCTCGATTCCAGTAAAGGAGCTGGAAGTGACGGTATACATCCAATCTTTTTTAGAAACTGTGCTAGTAACTTAACAATACCATTGCATATCATTTACAATCGATCTCTTTTGGAAGGCCATTTCCCTAAATTATGGAAGGAGGCCGTAATCGTTCCAATTCATAAAGTGGGCGATAGAAGCAATGTAAATAACTACAGACCCATTAGTATTCTTCCTGTTCTCGCTAAAGTATTTGAGTCTTTGGTATGTCCTTATTTATCGTGGCATATAAAACAAACTGTTGCAGATCAGCAACATGGTTTTCTAAAGAAACGTTCTACGACAACTAATCTTTTAACGTTTGTGGATAGAATAACTACGAGTATGAGTTCGGGAAATGAAGTTGATGTAATCTATACAGACTTCAGTAAAGCATTCGATAAAGTGAATCACGCATTATTAATCAATAAACTTGATAATATCTTTGACATACATGGGTCACTTTTGAAGTGGTTTTCATCCTACCTAAGAAATCGTACGCAACGGGTTGTAGTGAATGGATTTACATCTAAAGAAATTCATCCGTCCTCTGGTGTCCCTCAGGGTTCCCACCTGGGATCAATTCTGTTTATTATGTTCATTGATGATATTAAGCACTGTTTCTGTAATTCTGAATTTGAACTTTATGCAGATGATTTAAAGATATCCAAAACAGTTCAGAATAGCGTCGATCAGATAAAACTTCAGGAGGACATAGACAGGGTAGCGGTTTGGTGTCGTTTGAACGGAATGTCTTTAAATGCAAATAAATGTAGTCACATAAAATTTTCTCGTAAATATAACAAATTGCCAAGCTGTTACAACATAAATGGAACTGTCCTGAATAGAGTGGAACAGGTTAAGGATTTAGGTATTACTCTCGATTCTGAAATGAGATTCAAGAATCACGTAAACAACACAATTAACAAATGCTTGAGAATGTTAGCTTTTATTTTTAGGAATACGAAAGAATTTAAATCTGTTCAAGCTATGAAAGTTTTGTATTTTGCCTTAGTGCGTAGCCACGTAGATTACTGTAGTTTAGTTTGGTACCCGTTTTATCAGAACAATATTCAGCGTATCGAAAAGATTCAAAGAAAGTTTCTGAACAGATTATCCTATATCAACGGTACTTACCGCAGTATAAAAGGTTATTCTGAAAGGTTAGACCATTTTAATTTGCTGTCACTAAGGCAACGTAAAGAACATATGTCCATGATTTTTCTATATAAATTATTAAACCACGAAGTTGATTGTCCGTCTCTCGTATCACAAATCAATGTATTAGTTCCTAGAGTCTCGGCACGACTCCACAATTACAAGCCATTTTCAATAGATTTAAGAAGGAATAATTATGGTAGTCACTCTCCTGTTTATACAATGTTGAGAAACTTTAATCATTTGTATCAAAGTAACAATGCATTAGATGTTATTTGTGAAAAAAGGTCTACTTTTAAAAAGGCTATTTGGAAGTGTTGTGTCGATCATTTTTATTTTTTTTTCTCTGAATTGTTTTTTTATGTGTTATATATATATATATATATTGTTTTGTAACAGATAGCATATTGTGTGTATAACAATGCTGTGCATGCCTATAATTTAAATGCATATGAGATACCCTTTTTAAAATACTGTTTAAGTAACTTGTCTGTATGTATTTAGTTGGTAAGCCTTATCTAATAAATAAATAAATAATATTAGTTAGGTTTTTTTGGAGTTATAAGTAGCTCATAGTCCCCACCGAGGGGCTCGAGCCTACCCTAAATTAGGGTGTTTAGCAGGGTCGTCTGCATAGATACCTCCGTCTAACCTATTCTGCCGCAAAGCAGCAGTGCTTGCATTGCTGTGTTCCGGTTTGAAGGGTAAGATATGGCAGTGAAATTACTGGGTACTGTGACTTTACATCTTGTGTCACAAGTTGGCAACGTACACTGAGGTTCTTGTGGGGGTTGCAGTTTTGCTGCGAATCTCACAAGAGCCACATGTATTATAGGTGACTGTTACCACTTACCATCAGGTGGGCAGTTTGCTTGTTTGCCAACTTTCTGCAATAAAAAAAATATATAAAATTCGAAGAATGAAAAGCACGTTGGTACCTGGCAGAATCGAACCCCGGACCTCCCGATTAGAAGGCCAGTGCCGACTCCACAGCGCCACCGACGCGACGCTCTGCGTGAATAATAACAACATTAAAACAATATCCCCCAGCAAAAAGACACTCTTTAATTCGATTACTGATAATAAACTTGTTTCGGTTGAATCTTTCCGTTCGGGTTAATGGACTGCAAGACATTTTGATGACGCTTTCTTGACGTCATTACTGAACTTATACGAGTAAGTACGGACTTCCTACATAGGGATTGCTTTCGCGATTTCACAAATATAACTGAACTTACATTAAACTTTCATTTATACGAGAGATGATTAAACAAGCGTATTGTATAATTTTTGATTGTGCTCCATTTCCATTGAAGCTGTTAAATTCAAATTTTAAAAATCTTTATTCAACATACCAATTGTTTCACGTCAATAAGTGCCTGTAAACACTTATTGACGCCAAACAAAACAAAGCAAAATATTCTAATTTAAAGGAAACATATATCAACCTTGTATGTGCATACATCCTGAATATACTCAAGATGTCTGCAAATACATGTAGGAAAGAAAAAAAAACCTGCCAAGTGCGAGTTAAACTCGCGTGAAGAGGGTTCCGTACGATGTTACCTATATTGAGTGATTTACCATGTTATTTTAATATCATGGACTTCTTATAGATTTTCCTATAATCTATACGTAGAAAACTATTTTCTGTATTTTTTTCAAAATTTTAGGTTCAGTAGTTTCGGAGATAAGGGGGGGGGGGGGGGGGTCAATTTTTGTATATTTTCATATATAACTTGGAAACTATTTATTTTAAAATTACAACAAAAATACATTTAAGATCTTCACAACAACACCTTTCATTTGATATGTCACACGATGCAGTTTTCAGTTTATTTTTTATTTTTCACCTTTTTCCCCAAAAATGACCTCGCATACAGATTTCATCTATTCACGTCACACCTCTGCGTTTGGGTCACAGAAATTGATATGTGTACCAAATTTCAACTAAATCGGTCTAGTAGATTTGAAGATAATTGACTGTGACCGACAGACAGACGGACACACGAGTGATTCTATAAGGGTTCCGTTTTTTTATTCGGACGTACGGAACCCTAAAAAAGGTTGAATCTACTCCTGTTCGGAAATTGGGAGAGCCTTCTCGAAAAGAACAGGCAAGAAACTCGAAAGATCAAAATTTTTCTCTAGAATTTTTGTTCTCGAAAGAACAAAAGATTCTGCAACGAGTGGTCGTACCCAGTCGTTTTTGATTTCTACTAGTAGAATATACGCAACGTATATACTTTTCGTTTTACTTGCGATTCATCGCTGGTTTTTTAAATTAATGAATTATTGCCATGTTATTGCGTACCGGATTTTATTTTTTCTGCGTACAATGGCTGCTAATATAGAATTTGTTTTCTATGACAATACTGAATTCGAGTGATTCAGAAATCTTTAAAATTGGGAACAGTAGAAAATAGTTTCGCACGTGATTTGTATTCGTGTTCGAATTTAAGATTCATTTCTAATGATCCAAAAATGCGTCTCCTGACCGTCTATTTATGTGCCGTATTTTCGCATATCTACGGTATTCTGCGATTTCACAATGGAATGAAAACTAATAAAAACCTATAGGGAAGTTCCTATAGGTTTTTATTAGTTTTGTCCTAGTTGCCCTAGAATCATGAAATTTGTCAACAAGCAAGGTCTTATAGCACACGTAAAAACCGGAAATATGAACATACTCGTAGTTAGGAACTTATACACTTAGATAGCTTTGTACGGAACCATCGACGCGCGAGTCCAACTCGCACTTGGCCTGTTTTATTGGTATATCGGATGGATTGGTTATGTCGGATGTGTATGCGAGTATGTCGGAACATACTCGTAACAACATGTCCTACATTTTTTCCCGTTTTTGCAACATTTTTCATTGATGCTCAGCTCCTATTAGTCGTAGCGTGATGCTACATCGCCTATAGCCTTCCTCGATAAATGGACTATCCAACACAAAAAGAATTTTTCAATTTAAATCAGTAGTTCCTGAGATTAGCGCGTTCAAGCAAACAAACAAACAAACTCTTCAGCTTTATAATATTAGTATAGATAGGGTTTTGATCTTAATTGATGGTCAGTGACGACAAGCCCGCAGGCGAAAGCTTAGATCGTCAAACACAGGCACTGATGTCAGTTTTAGGCCCTCGACAGCCTCAATCATGGGATTTGTGATACTAAAGTCGTTTTCACGTTCCGGAACAGTGGGGTTAATTGTCTAACTAAACAAGATACATAGACGCCTTATAATCATTTATTTATCATAGGCTTATATCAAAGGCCTGCTTATTTTACACCAGATAAATAATTTCGGTCATGGCCCGCGGATTCCGCGACCGTGGTGGGCATGACCTTCCGTGGTATTATTTTAGATGACTATTACTAGTTGGAAAGGCACGCATTGAACTCAAATCAAGCAAAAATAAATGGCACCTATTATCTTAAGTGCAAATGTAACATTGTGTAATTGAAATTGAAGTTTTGTATTTGTGACTTTGAACTTTCTTAAAAAATGCTAACCAAATCAATACATAGAAGAAAAATTACCTCGCGCAAGAAAAAAATATTTTCACAGATATAGGTACTATTTTTAAGATTTAGTATAATTTTTTCATGGACTTTGAAGAAATCTAGAGATTTCTTAATTGGAAGTTATTACCTAACAGTTTGTTCACTGTTAATAACTTCCAATTCAAAAGTCACGGTAGGTACCCAGTAAATTCACTGCCATATCTCACCCTTCAAACCGGAACACAGCAATTCAAGCACTGCTGCTTTGCGGCAGTAATAGGTAAGACGGAGGTACCCATGCAAACGACTCTGGTACAAAGTCAGAACTGGTACAAAGAAAGTTCTTATTATTCATTAAACAGGATTTATCAGTAGCATTACTCACGAATATTTTCTTATCAACAGGTATTCGCGACTCAACTGGAGATAAATCTTTGATAACCTGAGATTAGGCGCATGCAGCGAGTCACAGGCAGTGCTGGAAGTTGTTTACACTTAAGCTAGTGCTAACAAACAATAGACAATTTAAAACAAAAGAAAAGAAATTTTAAGTAGTATTAAAAATAAACATTTAAAATCAAATTAATAAAGCAATCAAACCAGAAGAATGTAAACATACTTACAATATAAATGCCGATCTCTCAAGGACTATAAACGAATTAAAAGAATACAAGTGAAAATGGTTCAAACAATACAAATGATTTTGGCCCAAGCCGAGGCGAAAGACAACAGTGATGTATTTTCAAATTTACTAGGCCAGTTAGGGACTTGGCAGATGATCATATTCTTGTCCGTGTCCCTAGTGAAGCTGTCGTCGGGTTGGGTGCAAATGGCAGTATTATTCCTCACCCCGAGCCTGAAGTTCTGGTGCGTGGAGTTCAAGTACAGCGCTGGCCCGTTCGGGAATAGCACGCCTGCCGCAGTCGGGTTGGTGAAGAATTCGACATGTTACCAGGACTGTGCGAAGTACGAGTATGACACTGGCCTCTTCGACAGGACGATAGTGTCCGAATGGGACCTAATATGCGAGAAGAGATGGCTGACGAGCTTCACTCAGATGATGCTGCAGTTGGGGATTTTGATTGGCAGCATAGTCTTCGGGTTTATGTCCGATAGGTGAGTGTAATTCTTTTAAAGTTATTCTTGTAAACATTAACCACCAGGGGCAACTACGAGTATATCCAATTCGAGATTGAATAAATGATAGGAGCAAAAACTCCAACCCATATAAATCCAGTGGAGTGGGCTTATCTACACAGGTAAATCTCGCTTTCTAAAGGTATAGTAGTCAATCTAAAGGTGAATTCCTAGTTGAAACTAAAAGATTCGCTGAACGAGGGAACAAAGTCATAGGATTATCCGCAAAGACTTATCAGACATATCAGTGTTATCACGGCAATAGTATATGTTACTATTATCGTGATGTTATAATTATTGAAATAACTTTGAATTATCCGGAGCTTCGGGTTATGTTAATAAGGTAATCCGTAATTGTAAGACTGCGTCTATCAACATGAGTCTAGATTATATCGCAATGTAGGTTACGTAGTACCACAGAATAGATAATAGTACTACGTACAGAACGGCCACTCACCTCCCTGCACTCATTTCAAATACCTCGTCCTACCCGGCACTTCGTTGTAGACATCACTGACACATAAACAAGGGCGCGCGCGTTCGCTCGGACGAGTAGACGCGAGCGCCGGGCGATAACAGAGACAGCGCTATGCGGGTGAAAGAGAAGGCAGTCGCTGCACTTCCCGCGTCATTTCGATTGATAACCGCGCACTCAGCCCTACTAGTTTCCACGCACACATTTGCGCGTGTACGAACGTCATTTGTTTATGTAGTAGTAATAGGTAATTGATTTGCGAACGTTGTATGGAGTGTCCGGGGTGTGGTAGTACTTACCTACGTAGAATATGGACAGGATTGTTTTATACTTATGTGTTTATAAGAAAATCTATATCGGTGACAAAGTCGAACAAGTTCTATTCAAGCAGTTCAATTTTTTGCCCGACTGCAAGGAAAGGGTTATGATTGTCGCGTGTATCTTGTTATAAACTTTGACAGTCAAAAGCATTCAAATACCTAATTGGATGGCTTTTGCGACTCTAAAGCTGGACATTGACGATCAGTTTTTCGCGTCAGTCTAGATGTAAAACTGTGGCGTCACTCAAATGGTTTTATGCCAACTAGATTTGCCCATTCACGGGCGTCACTCCGGCTCTTCAGTTTTCGACCGGCCGGGCTGTTTAAAGAACGTGTACTACCTATTTGTGTCGAGAAAAAAAGTGGATTCTGATTCTGAAGAAACATAAATTCTTACTGCGGTTACTCTTTGTTGCCAAATACTTACCTAAAAGCAAAAAAAAAAGCAATGGATGAAGGAATGACTTAAAAAAAGAAATCAATTAACTCACGTCAATTAAAATAGGAAGCAATTCATCTAGAGCTTTTTGTCGATGCTGTTTTGTTTTATAATTTTTGTCCGATACTTTCCACAAACATTCAGAATTTTTATATTTTTCAATAAATTCTGTCATTATGACACGTCTAGAGGACAGCGACGCCGTCATTGTATCAACAAAATACCATACACAGCAGCACAGCACGCTAAATCACCGCGCGGCGCGGGCGCTGCGCACGAACTGACGCGATTGGCATCACGATCACACATTCACGTTCAGTTTGGCGCGACGCGCCGGGTTGGATTTATGGTAGCCCCGGAAATTTCGTGCAGCGTCGTCAGTTAAAACTCCGGAGTGATGATTCGACACTCACGATCAAATTTTGGATTTACGTCAGTTCAACTGACGCGCAAAACTGATCGTCAATGTCCAGCTTTATATCGTTGCAAAATATATAAAACGTGTTATTAAAAAAAGAATAACTATAGCAATATCTTAGATCTACTTAAAGATAAGTTGAGTTGACTAACACTTATAAGGCCAAAACTGTTATTCATAGATGTACTGTATTATTTATCTTATCCTGCTACATTCTTAATTTATCGTGCGCACATTGCCAAATCTTATTTAGTTTTAAAAAAGCTGTTCGCGCAGAACTTTTAAATCACAAATATTAAGACAAAGGCTCTTCATCATGCATAGTTTTTTTTTACTTATATTAATTAGTTAAAGTATATCTATAGTAGGTACCTATGTTATTTTTATCTATTTATTTAAATTAGTGTAATGTATATATTATAGTACTTATATTTAAACACGGAATAAATTAATTAATAAGATTGCACCGCCATGTAGTCTCTGTTGAACCCAATGGTTGACTGGCAGAAAATGCCATATGGCATTAAGTTCGCCATTTGTACATTGTTTTTAATTCTGCAAAAAAGATTAAATAAATAAACTACTTGTAACATAGCTATAATGCATTAAAGAAAGACTTGCCTACCAATTACAAAACGGATGATGATGAATGTCCTGTCATACAGGTCTCTTAGTACAGTCGCCAGTCTCTTACATATATGTTTCCTTCTGTAAGCTTAATAAATAACATTTAAGTAATTTGTTCTGTGTGAGAGAAGAAATAAAATTATTATTATTAATATATTTTTCTTCCTCGGCTTTTAACCGGAGATTATTATCTATTACTGGCTTATGCCAAGTAAATAGATAATTATATTAACTATTGCTGTTAACTGTATTATGAGCGAACGATTATCTGTCTGTTTCTGTTTGTAAAAATTTTCGGACTATCCTACAAGTATTTAAAATTACGGCTTTTTGTAAATTGATGTATGTGAACGCTTGTGAACGTCGGTAAATTTAGGGTATCTAACGATTGCTGTAAATGTTTAGGTATAACTCCAGTAGCTGAAAGAACTATTGGTACTATGACTACATGCTGAAGATGCCACATACGCATAATTTCGTCTTTTTATTCTAAATATTTTGTGAGCTTTTCGCTTATTGTACTCTGTAGATTATGTGTATTTGGGATGGCTATGTCAATTATCTTTGCTGTTTTATTTACCTTATCTATTAGTGTTATATCCGGTCTATTATAGTCAACTGTCTTATCGGTATTAGGTATTAATGCAGTTGAGTGTTTTATATAATTACCTACTAAAGAAGTTTGTCATTTGTCAAAATTGTGAAATTGATGCGCTCCACGTTTTACGTTTGCATTTTTTGCTCAAAAATTTAAAATGTTTTTTTTATGTGAAACGTGGTTATTTTTTTATTTCGTGTTTTTTTATTTAAAAGAATTTTTTAAGTAAGTAAGTAACAAATGTTTTAAGTATTAGCAAAAATGAGAGTTTTCTACTTCTTAGTACATTTTTGTTTAAAACTTTTAATTGTTTTATGTGGTAAAACGTAGTTATTATTTTTTTATGTATTTAGAATTATGTAGTCTAGTTTCAATAATAATTACTTACTTATAATTTTGGAAAATCATGACAAACAGTGGAAATCTATTTTCGCATGTGCATGGCCCTATGTAAATGTCTTCGAGTATGATATTAGTAATTTTACTTTCATTCATTCTTTTACTTCTGAGCTTCAATGAGCGACAGCAATAAATAATGTAAAACACACACACAAGCACGCACGCGCGCACGCACACACAAACACAACCACTCAAAAACCTAATATCCTACATTACATATATGTGTAATTTCTTCAAAAAACTACAGGTTCGGTAGAAAGATAACGTTCCTGCTGTCGGTGACGACCCTCATCGCGTTCGGCTTCGCCGTCCCCTTCTCCCCGAGCTACGGCCTCTTCACCGCGTTCCGGTTCCTGCTGGGCATGGCCACGGCCGGCACCATGGTGGTGTCGTTCGTCATCGTCATGGAGACCGTCGGGCCCAAGTACCGCGAGCTGTTGTGCTGCCTCTTCCAGATACCGTTCATCATCGGCCACATGACCGTGCCTTTGTTCGCGTATTTCTTCAGGTAAATATTTCTCGGTAATTTTTTAGTGATTTTGTGCACTTATAACACTAACCGCCTTATTACAAAACATTTTCTAAACTTAGTCCTGGTGTAAACCTGATGCTGTCTCTATCGATGTGTATTAACACAAGTGAAAGCGCAGTAGGTTTAAGCCAAGACTAGCTTTAGACTAGGTTTAGACCAGGTTTTGTAATAACACCGTATGAGTTTCCAAATAACACGTAAGAGGAATCAGTCAGGACCTTGCGGTAACCTGGTGGTCAATTTCAAAACTTTCGTGCGCTTATAATAGATGTAAGAAAAGCCCTTGAACAGGTAAGAGGACCCAGCCAGAACCTTACGGGAGCCTGTCGAAGGACGAGGGGTCTGACCCGCGCAATATAGCTGGGCATAAATTTCGATGGTATTCCATCACGCTGGCCTTTTGGGAGACAGCCCAAATCCACCCGTTTTTGGGGGAAGCAATAGTCCAGCAATGAGCGGATTATAGCCGACATGATGATAATGACTACATTCGTTGTTCATAAAGGCTATAAGTTTTTACTAAAATAAACACAAAAATAAGACAAATAAGATAGTTTCCCTGTTGCAAAAAAGGTGATTGGATAGGTACCTACAATTGCATGCAGGTTTTGCCTATTCTTATGTGAAAAACACTTTCATTCTGACTAAATCAGTGGTTCTTAACCGGTGGTCCGCGGACCACTAGTGGTCCCTGGAACTCCTGGAAGCAGCCGAAGTGGACCGCGAAGCCGTTTGAAAAATAATATTTTAGTCTGATTTTTAATTTGACGGAATTCTGACAGATGTCATCCATAGACAAATCAGATATAAATAACCTTTTCTTCTTAGATTTTTTAAAATATTCAATATCAAAAAAAATGAAACAGAATTAGATCAGGTAATGACATTGTACATAGTGTTTGTTTTGTGCACGCAATGCACACTAGCTAGAATGTCAATTTTTAAGTGCTAAATGGAAAAAAATAGAGTAAAATAACATATTTCTCAAATAAAAATATTTATTAATCATCATCACTTACATCATCATTGTCGTCATCATCATCGACTCGGATTCCAAAAGAACCCACACTATCCATCAGATCATTAAGAGGGCGCATTTTATCCTCTTCTTTAATAATTTGGTTTATGCATTTTTGCCATTTTTCAGCTGTGATATTATTTATGCTCTCTAATATTAATTGTTTCACTTTGCGTAACTCTGACCGCGGTACATGACGCAGCGTAAATAGTTTTTTAATTTTAGATTTGAGATGCTGTTATATTAGCTCTTAGAAGAAGCAAAATTTTTACAAACAAAAAGGTTTCTCTAAAAAAGGTTGGCAGCCTATGGATTATTGAACATTCCAACAGCCTATGGATTCCAGTAATATAAAAATAATTTCCTTCACAATAATTGTAACTTCAATAATAAGTATGACATTAAACAATCTAATTACCATTTTAAAATTATCAGTAAATTTTTAAGTCTTAGTTTTTCCAATTTAAACCTTAAATTAAACTTCTTCAACCGGCCTTGTTCCCATCTTGATTGGGGTCGGCTCTCCTAATCAATTTTCGCCACAGGTTGCGGTCCTGTGTTGTCTTCGGGTCAATGTTATAGTTCTTCATGTCGTTATTTATGGTCTTCAACCATGTGAGTCGGGGTCTACCACGGTTTTTCGGCGTTGGCTCTAGTTCGAGAACTTTCCTGGTCACGTGGTCCGCGGGTCGTCTCATGATGTGGCCGTACCATCGCAGTCGTGTCTCTGCTATTTTGTTTTGGATAGGTCTAACCTTAAAGGTTCCTCTTATTAAATGGTTTGGCACCTTGTCTAGAAGTGTAACTCCCGCAGCCCATCTGAGCATTCTCATTTCTGTGACGTGAAGTTTGTCAGTTTGTTTTTTCTTGAGTGGCCAGCATTCCGAGCCGTATGTTATTGCGGGTCTCACAGCAGTTTTGTAAATTTTACCCTTGGTACGTGTGGGCATTCTAGCATCGCACAGGACTCCGGTGAGTTCTCTCCATTTTTACCACCCTACATTTCTGCGATGTTCTATATCCAAGTCAATGTTTCCATCGTTGGGTAACACGCTGCCTAGGTATTTAAAGCTCGAGACGGACTTCAGAGCCGTAGATTATAGGTACATAGAGTGACCGGCACCCGAGTCAGCGAACCTGCAGTGCATGTATTCCGTTTTTTCCCTGCTGATTTTAAGTCCTGCCGTCTCCAGTGCCGCTCGCCAGCTTTCTAATGTGGGTTGGAGAACAATTGGATCAGAGACGATCAGCACAACGTCATCGGCGTACAGTATATTCCAGGGATATTCCAGATAGTCCATAACGAGGTTAAAAAGTTAGTAAACCTTAAATTCAACAAAGGTTTTGATTTTATTTTGCTTAAATGCTCTCCCTTTTTAGTGAGAATTTTTCAATGCTGGCAACACTTCCGAAATGTCAAAATTCCGTCGAATTTCAAATCGGACTGCAGATATAATAAACAACCCTTTATTCATATACTCTTTATTGATCTAGGGTTGGCTTGGTGGTCCATGGCTAGACAGATATTTGTAAAATGGTCCCTCGTCACTAAAAGGTTAAGAGCCACTGAACTAAACAAAACACCTGTAAACCTTCTGTAAACAAAGACACAATTCAAGTCATTGTGTAGACGCCCGCTAATCTCTTTTATCTATTGTTCAAATCTTGACACAGTTCTAATTAAAATATTTCATATTAATTCAACTTAGCTTGTTACATTTTTGATAACAATAGTATCATCTTAAAAAACGCTTGACTTTATTTCTTTTTGGAAAGTACGAAATAGTAGATTTATAAGGGTTTTTTTAGTATTAATTAAGTATAAAGCAACTACTTTTGCTTCATGAGGCCAAAAGTTTGCTTCAGCCCTAGTAGGTACAAGTTTGTATCGCTGCTTATATTTATCAAAATATTTTAGAAGACGCGGTTTTCATGTTACAGGTATAGGTAGGTAAATCTAAATAAAATGGTGTATTAAGTAGAAAAGGTGATAAAATACACATAATAGTGAACAACTGTTAACAAAAAATGATATTATTGGAGTAAAGAATTTTTTAAGATTTCAAAAAAAATACGCTGTGTCAGCCCTAGCCGTCAGCTGTTGTTTGTTTACATTAAGTTAATTAAGCCGCTAGATATCGAAAATGAATCAAACAATGGGAGGCGTGGTCTATACGTAAACGCGGGGCGCCCCCCGTGCTCAAGCAGCTAGTCCTTATATCTATGTCAACAAAGTCGTGAATGCGTTGCGCCCGCATGCAATCAGATCGTTTAGAAATTATCGACGTAAGCGACAAAATACAAATTATTTTATTAAAAAATAACTATAATGATTAGAAAAAAATGCTTCTGTACGATTCTGGATACTGATGGTGGCTACTTATTTAAGGAACTCTTTAATTAATACCTAACACCGTTTACTAGTAATCCTGAATATTCTTATTTTTAAGAGGATATTTCAAAAATAAAAACTATCGAGGCAAAATCTTTAAATCGCGTTTTCGGTTCTGCTCGTGACTAGCTAAAGATATGACGAAACACATATTTCACTTTCAGATCTGTAAGATCTCTCAGTTACCTATGACATTACATTAAAAATAATCAATATTTTCGATATAGCGCCTTAAGTTTCCTAATTTATCTCGTCCCTCAGAACAATAACTAAAGGCACAGAATAAATAATAAGTAGTACTAAAGGTTATTCTTCAGTCTCGTCCAAATCTACGCGGCATGTGTAAAAGGAATGACACGTGTCACACTAAGGGCCTGTTTTACAATCAAGAAGTAAGTTCTGAGTAGCTTACTTGACAGATTCTTCAAAATTAATTATAATTTATTGTGGGATAAACTAAAAAATACCAAAGTTTCCTCGAAAATCATACAATTGTTGCAGTTTTGGTATGGTAATCAAACAAACCAAATTAAGTGGGGTAATACCTTATCAGATCATTTCAAACTTAAATGCGGTGTGAGACAAGGCGGACTGACGTCGCCACTTCTTTTTAATTTATATGTAGACGGACTGATTGAGGAGCTCAGCAGCACAAGAGTAGGCTGTTATGTAGGAGGCGAGTGCCTTAATAATGTCAGCTATGCCGACGATATGGTGCTGCTGAGCCCTTCAGTCAGTGGACTCCGAAAACTTATACATATATGCGAGAAATATGCGGCTAATCACTGTTTAATTTATAATGTAAAGAAGACAGAAGTTATGGTATTTAAATGTTCAAAAAGAGGTGTTAATTTACCACAGATTATGCTTTGTGGCTCCCCTCTTAAAATTGTTAACAACTTCAAGTACCTCGGTCATTGGCTTACCTGTAATTTAGATGATGATGAAGACCTCGAGCGACAGAGGCGATCTGTAGCAATGAAGGGAAATATGCTGGCGAGACGATTTGCACGTAGTTCTGTTCAAGTAAAGATAACTCTGTTTAAAGCATACTGCCAGGTGTTCTACACCTCACAGCTATGGTACAAATACAAACAAGCTACATATCATACATTACGTGTGCAATACAATAACGCATTCCGTGCCCTATTAGGGCTGCCGTGGCGGTGTAGCGCATCTGGTATGTTTGCCGAGCATAGTGTTGCTGATTTCTATGCTGTGATCCGTAGGTCCGCAGCATCATTTCATAGTAGATTACAGAATTGTTTGAATCCGATTGTTTCTGCTGTTTTCAGGATATTTTATATACATATGTCTTTTTAAATAATAAAGTTTGTTGACTAATCATTAATTTAGGTATGTGTATACCACATACCTAAATAAATAATTATAAAATATTGACATTATAAAATTAGGTAATAATAAGTTATTAGGTATTAATAGTGTTGTACTTAATTGTAATTTATCTTTATAATTTTAACATAATTGAACTATAATTGACTGACCGATATAATTTTGATTATGATAAATTTTTTTTTTTATTCGTATTTTTTTTTTTTTTTACTAAAATTTTGATTTGAATTTTTTATTTGTAGTATTTTGTTTTTATTGTATTTTTTTTAATTTGAATTTGTGTTAATATTGTTTTTAATTTATATTTTAAATTTGATGTTTATTTTTTGATTTTTAATTTTGATTTGGTTTTAATTAATGTAGTTACTTACCTAATTTTAATATTATAATTATTATGTAATTTATTAATATGGGTAAATTAAGTGCCTGAAATAAAGAATATTATTATTATTATTATTATTATTATTTGACACGTTTTTCATATAACAATTGTCAAATCATCTGTCAAGTAAGCTATTCAAAACTTACTTTTTGATTGTGAAACAGGCCCTATATATTTAATGATGTGTAAGTGTCGCCCTAAATTCCTTTTTACTTTCAGGGTTATACATTTTTAAATTTTATAATATTCAAATTCAAAAATCTTTATTCAACATAGGCCTTTACGGGCACTTATTGATGTCAAAACAAAGCAAAACATTCTAATTTAAAGGAAACGTAAATGTATTAATGTTATTTATATATTAATACTAGCTGTGCCCGCGAACTTCGTTTCGCCTTACGATAGATTTCCCGTCATATTTTTCCCGTGGTATTCCCGTCATATTTTTCCCGTGGGAAATATAGCCTATGTTACTCATCACGAAGATGTAGCTTTCTAATAATTATGTGCATATTGTGCATACATCCTGAATATACTCAAAATGTCTGCAAATACAAGTAGGAATGAAAAAAAAACGTTGACTCTACACCTGTTCGGAAATTGGGAGAGCCTTCTCGAGACGAACAGGCAAGAAACTCGAAAGATCATTATCTCCTTTTATCCCTTCTTATTATTTTATGTTTGTATGAAAATAAAATAATAATTCGTAATGTAATAGTGGCATAATATTAGTCTAATATACTCCTACGTTAATACCCCCACCGTTTGATACACCCATTTTGACTAACCCAGTATATCTAATACAACCCTTAATTCCAGGACGTGGGAGACCTACACCTTAGCACTGGCGGTTCCCCCGCTGATGTACTTGGGGTACTTCTTCCTGCTGAGCGAGTCTCCGCGGTGGCTGGTCAGCGCGGGGCGAGTGGACGAGGCCACGGTCATTGTGACCCGGGCTGCTTTGATGTGAGTGTAACTGCAATACTGGGATCATTGGGACCAGGGATCAGATGCGAGTGTTAGACAGCGTAATGGGGTCATTGTGACTAAGGCTAAGGTGTGAGTATTACCTATGTGTGAATACCCGAGTTATTGGGACCAGCAGCGATTAATTGTGAGTTTAATGTACCTGGTGGCACATTACGGCCAGGGGTCAGATGAAAGTGTAATACCATGGTCATTGTGACCAAGACTGTTAAATGGTGTACTCGTTTCGTACCAGTTTCTCGTGATGCTTTGATGTGAATGTTAGATTGTGTACCTACCTAAGTCATTGTAGTCAGGGCTGAGAGTGTTACCTCTATAACATCGTGACTAGAGTTACTGGCATATAATAGTCGGACCGTACCTACGATGAAAGTATATTTTTTATACAAAGTTGGCAAACAAGCAAACTGCCTACCAGATGGTAAGTGGTAACAGTCACCTATAATTTGGCTCTTGTGAGATTCGCAGCAAAACTACAACCGCCACAAGAAACTGGAGCGAATCCAAAATCTGGGTATTCGTTTTATCTATGGCCTAAGAAAATATGATCACGTGTCCCAGCAACTCAATGAACTGGGGTGGCTTTCTATTCATCTCCGTAGGAACTTTCGGGTGCTGTGTCTCCTTTTCAAAGTCCTTTATGCCATCTTATCTCCCATCTTATCTCAGAGATCGTTTTTCTTACTCCTATCCCGGTTCTCTTTGTAGATCTCACCTCAAATCTCTCCTCAACATCAATCCCCATAATACTGCTTTCTTTTCCTTCTCCTTTATTGTGTACGCAGTCAGATTGTGGAATGCACTCCCGCACAAAATTCGTGACTCGGGGTCACTCTTTTCCTTTAAAAAAAGACTTGAGGAGCTTCTCCTGTCTTTGATTCCATAACTTTCATATTATAGTGTATGTAGTTTATTTATATTTAAAGGTTTTTATTTATATGTAGTTTACTAAATTTTGTATTTGTATTGTTTTTTTTCTTTCCTATTTTTTTTAGTGCACGTCATGTCACTCTTGTTTTATTTCGGGATTTCCTGTCGCAGGACTGCTGGAAGAAATTTCGGAAGAAATAAGCAGTTCCTTTGTACGTCATATTTTCTCTTGTGCCTGTGTTTGTTTTGTTCAATTTCTATGTATGTACATAAATAAATAAGAATCACAGTGTACGTTGCCAACTTGAGACATCATGTAAAAAAAGGTAAAAAATTTTTTTTTATTCACCGCGATATATTATCTACAAAGTCACGTATAAGATGCAAATAAAACCAAAGTTTCAGTTACACACTATTAAACAACGCATTAACATAACATAAGGTAGCGTCCTTCTGACGTTAACCGTTTTCAAGCCGCGACAGGCGCCGAGGTCATTCTTACCAAAAATAGTAACTCATTGTTCCGATGAGGATAAGCGCCATTTTTTTCATTTTTGGGCTTTGGAAATAGCCTACAAACCGGCGAGGGTTGGTTTGGAAAACGTTGCTATCGGCCCAGAACTAGCATAGCATTTCAAGGGGGAGCAAAAAGTGAGTATTCGGGAAGTGGGATTATTGCACTCGTAAATGCTCATTAGAGAATTCTTACCCGGAGCACAGAATAGATAATAGTACTACGTAGTCAAAATCGTTGCCCGGAGTCAAAATCGCAATACGAAATCTCCAACTAAGCAGAAGCCTAATAGGGGTTCTTACCAGGGTCAATGCAAACTCAACAAACCGCAGAACCCTTAGATAAAATGGTCTATGGGTACTCGCTCAAGCCACATGCTATTTTTTCCCAACCGATCCGTAGTCACACCGTGTTGTCACACCAGGAGACCTATTTTTGAATTACGTATGCGATTTAGAAATCACCGCTGACTAAATAGTCAGCGATGACTTTGAAGTCACGAATTCCTAAACATCCTATTTTTGAAAGTCGAACGCAGAGCTGCCAACATAGATAAAGTACACACATACGTAAGGGTTCGGTTCCACGCAGAATGTAGCCGTTTTCGGTATATACCGGTTATTATACGGCTAAAAATTAATTGCAACTAGGCCAAAATATAAGAAAATACTAGTCTAAGTTTGTTTGTGACACAAATTTAAAAGATTTTAAACTTATACACGGTTATTTTTTTATCACCCTGGAAAATGTTAGGGACGCTTCAGGACACATCCAATATTATATAAAAAAAATATATATAAAAAAAACTAAAAAAATCTCTAAAAATGCATTTTTTGTACTTTTTTAAAAAAAATTAAGTGAATTATTTTTTTTTATATATATTTAAATCATTCTAATACCATGTCGTGAAGCGTCCCTTAAAAGCATTCTAATACCATGTCATAAAGCGTCCCTTAAATTTTCCAGGGTGATAAAAAATAACCGTGTATATTTACTTATTTGACAAATTTTAAAAATTTTTAATCCAACTGAAAATCAACGCACATCAACTTCAAACTTGGCAATATGTTCTCTAAACAAAACACAGATAACGTTTCCACAGTTATGTATGACTTGTTTACGAGTGGGTGAGGGCACTCGTAATGAAATCACATCCGTGACTAATGTAGTCACATAAGTGATATTCAAAAATAAGAATTATTGAAAATCGGTGATTATTAGTCACATCGGTGATTTCGAAGTCGCATACGTAATTCAAAAATAGCTCTCCTGGTCACACCAGTATGACAACACACACACACGCACACGCTCCGCACACGTTCCGCAGAAAAAATTGGTATGGAGATGACGTTAAGTGTGGAAAAAATTGCGTAAGATTATCACATGCTAGTGCCATTTCCATACATTTTTTCTGCGGAGCGACTGCGCAAGAATTTGTGAACGTCAGGATGGCACATGTAGTGCCTTAAATCTCGATGAAATATATTTTGAACAATGGTACCTAAACTTTGCCTGTGGCTTTTGTCTAAGGGGGCTGCACAGAATGGAATTGACAAATGCCCCCACGTGCAGATTTTGTGCTGAGGACGACGAGACACCACTCCACATCCTTTGCGAGTGCTATGCCCTTATCCGCACTAGGCGTTGTGGTCCCCGTTTGCCTCCTTGTGATGCGAAGGCTTTGTATCCAAAAAAGGTTATTGGCTTCTTTACCGCTGTGGTAAAGAAGGGGAATATGAGAAGCGTTCTATGTATTCATTTAAAGTAAATTCAAAATATGTTTGCTTGAACAACAAATAAGATTATAGCGGATGACTGTGTCCTTTGTTAACTGTGAACTGTCTTAAAGGACTTGGTGGTTTCATGGGATTTATTCCTAATACTTACACTATATCCTATTGCTTAAACTATATGTTACCTATTATTTTGCTATATCGGTGGTTAATAATAATACTGATGGTCCTCACTAGACCACAGGCGGTTAAAAGATAAGACTTTGTGCGTATGTATAAAACTAACAAAAAAAAATCACCCTCCTCGGCTCAGGAACAACCGCCCAACGGCAAACATACGGGAGCAGCTAACCAAGCTGTCCCAAGCCATCAGCTCCACGGAGCGGGAGAAGCCCAACTACCTCCAGCTGCTGCACCGCTCGCTGCGGGTGAAGACGGCCTGCTGCTGCGTCATCTGGCTCATCACCGGCATCACGTTCTTCGGGCTCAACCAGTACATCGGGCAGACCAGCCCGGATCCGTTCATCTCTGTCACGGCAGCCGGGGCTATACAGGTCAGATTTTTGGGTTTCGCACCTCAAAGGGAAAATGCGGAACCCTTATAGGATCACTTCGTTGTCCGTTTGTACGTCTGTCCGTCTGTCTGTCAAGACCATGAAGCAAAAACAAAAGAAGGTGCCCTATCGCGTTTTCCGTATGAAATCAAGTGAAGCCGTAAGTCGGGGTGCGGGGGGAGGGTGCGCGACGCCACTGTCACCTTGTAGCGAGTAGAATTACTAAAATGCGAGCAGTATTGACGTTAACATAAAAGTTCCGCTATACGCGGTTATTTTTTTATCACCCTGGAAAATTTAAGGGACGCTTCACGACATGGTATTAGAATGATTTAAATATGAATAAAAAAAATAACTCGCTTACTTGATTTTATATTAATTTTCAAAAAAATCCAAAAAATGCTGGATTAGTCGAGAGCAGCATTTTTAGAATTTTTTTATATTTTTTTTATATTTTTTTTATATAATAATGGATGTATCCTGAACCGTCCCTGAAATTTTCCAGGGTGATAAAAAATAACCGTGTACCTACATTACTAGGTGGCAGCAGTGCTTACTACAGGACCTCACTAAGGGATTTAATAAAATAAATAATTCGAAAATGAGATAAGCTAGGTATAAAATTTTGTGTTATTTATAATGCATTTTCCATCGCAATTTTTTCTTTTAATGTATAATTTTCTTGGGTGTGTCGTTAACTACCAAAAATTCTTTTAAATCTGATGGTTCAGGGATTTTATTTCGATCCTATAACGAAATATTAAGATAATTAATAATACAAGCAAAATTAAAATGAAAATCTTATTATCATAACAAATATATCTGTTAGTGATCCCCAATATTTGGATAAGCACCTTCTCGCAGTATTATATCCTTTTTTAGTTTTAACAATATCCTGCTCAACAAAGTGAACTGAGAATAATTTAGTATATTTTATTAGTGTCGAACCGTCGCTATTAAGACGAGGTTTCCCAGAAAATCTACTCGTGCACGGCGACTGCTTTATCGCAAAGTAATAAAGTTGATAACTGCATAGCTTCTAATATCGCTTACGCGCGGTGAATGTTTAGATGAAATGTTCAAAAATGTCACATATGAATTTCAGAACTGTATGTTTAATATTTGTGGCGACACTCAATCGATATTGTTCGAAAATGGGAAGTAGCGAGCGCCTAAATTTATTTTTTTTCCATTTATTTCCGATGGAAATATATAAAACACTAAAGTTTTTTGTGAAGTCTTCATATAAATAAAAAAATATGTTAAAATATACATTCGTAGTAAAAATATAATTTTATTTGAAGGTGCTGTATCAATATAATCTAAAAATAAAAATCGTTAAAACTGTCTTTTTCACGTTTTGTTTTCGCCCTTAATACATCCTACGTTTCGTAATGGTATTTTTACTCGCCACTAGAGGGCCTTTTGTGCTAAATCGGTTTTTTGACAGCAGCGTCCATTTAGCGTCGAACATTCTAGAAGCAATACGTCAAGTAATAAATTAATAATGCTTGTTTAATGTGCTTGCGACTGGAAAGAGATGTTTTTTTCGTTCACTTTATTTCTATCGTCTGTGTAACTTTTGCACGATATAATACAACATTTGATTTTGTATTTATGTAGTCAAAACTAAATTAAAGGAAGAGCATAACACGTACTAATCCGACAGATAAAAGAGATCAACTGATGTCAGCGCCTCTGGCGTTAAATAGCTAAAACTAAAAATGCGTGACGTCAGGACTCTGTTGATAGGAGCTGGGCCTCATTGCTTATAACAACTCCTCTTTGTTTTTGCTTCGTGGTTAAGACCCCTTCTCGGGAACGCGCAGATACCCACCTGAAATTTATATCAACTTTTCAGAGTCTATGGTCTCTTTTAGCTGTGAAAAAATGAAACTTGTAACTCACACGATCAAAGATATGACCGTTTAAAATAGGGACTCTTTTTGCCAGCTGATGGTACATAGGTAACTTATTTTATACATAACTAGCTGTGCGAACTACGTTTCGCCATATATTTTTTCCCATTTTTGCAACATTTTTCATTGACACTCAGCTCCTATTAGTCGTAGCGTGATGTTATATTAGGCTACGACTATATAACATCACGCTATGACTAATCTATCGCCTTCCTCGATAAATGGACTATCCAACACAAAAACAGCCTTACAAATAAACGTGGCATAAAGTTAAACTCGAGAATAAACTAAGAATAAGCAAAATGTCTACAAATAAACCAAGAATAACTTATACTGAGTATAACATTGACATTTCTATTGATACAAACGTTATTCCGAAGTTATACCAGCCCGCACCCTTGTATAAACCTAGTATAACTCGATTTGTGCTTGTTTGCTATGGTCATTTGAGGTTATAATATTTAAATATAATTAATGGATACAATAAAGTAGTCTTTATTCACTGTTAAAAATTAACAAAGTTCAAATGAGAGAATCATCATCATCATTTCAGCTAACAGACGCCCTCTGTTGGACATAGGCCTCCCCGAAGGATCTCCACACCGATCGGTCCTGCGCCTCCCGCATCCAGCGGCTTACCACGACCTTCATCAGGTCGTCGGCCCGCCTTTTAGGGAGCTTACCAACGCGGCGTCTCTTACGGATCTCATCATTACTGATGTGTTCACGTAAAGAAACTCCGAGCATAGCCATCCCCACCCCCCACCCCTCGGCCCCCAAATTAATGAGATCAATACAGTTAAAGATTTCGTCGAAGCTGATAAGAGCTCGGTGGTCGTTGTGGTCAAAGCGTCAATACGGTACGTTGAAGACACGGGTTCGCTCCCCGCCCGAGACGAAATTTATTCATTGATTTATTCAGCATTTTTGAAAAATAATCAAGTTCTATATCGAAATTTAACTATATTCAAATTAATATAATTATTTACACTAAAGTATGAACAAATATAATAATATGGAAATGAAACCAATCAACAAAACGGTCGCCCGGTCGAAAAACTGACAGCTTTCACAGATAAGATGTTACTTTTTTGTACATTTTTCTTTGATTGCGCTGTTGCCATATTGTGCATTTTGATAGATCGGAAGAATAGCTATACCGAAGATAAACCTCGTTTATTTGTCAAAAAATATTCTAGAGTTATTCCCGTTTTATACTAAGTATAACTATACCTAGTATAAGGGTGGAATAAATGTGGTATAACTCATTTTTATTTGTAAGACTGAAAGAATTTTTCAATTTGAATCAGTAGTTCCTGAGATTAGCTCAACCAAACAAACAAACAAACTCTGCAGCTTAATAATATTAGTATAGATTATGTGGTAAACATATACACAATAATACATGAGGAGCTCGTTAGCGCATTCGTACCTCCTCCTGCTCGAGGAGGGAGCTTTTGCCCCCTCTCCCTAGAAGAGCGATCGCCAATAGGCTGATAGTAGGCCTTCTGTTTATTTATAGTAGGTTTTCCGTGCCTGCCTCAAAAAATAGTATCTTGGCTACGACTATTATTGTAAGATTTTCTTTACCTGCCTCGCCCAAAAATAGAATCCTGTCTACGCTCTTGGCAAACATTAATTAGTTAACGTTTACCCAATTTTAACGGTATTCCATGACCTACTCATAACAGATGAGTAAATATTATACTAACCAACAATTATACATTTCCAGATTCCTTCCATACTGGCTTCTATCGGCCTGATAAGGTATTTCGGCCGGAGACTCACCACGATAATGGCGTCGACCTTCGGCGGCGTGTGCATCATCGCCCTGGCGTGCCTTCCCAACACTTTCTCCATACAACTCACCCTCGGGACACTGGGAGTTAGCTGCGCTTCCATAGTGGCCACTACCATCTACATCTACACGTCAGAACTTTACCCTACTGTCGTAAGGAACATGGGGATGGGTGCGTCTTCTACAGCGATGAGAATAGGCTCTATGGTTGCGCCGTTCATCTCTAACTTGTCTGTGACCGTGCCATGGCTGCCAACTGTCATTTTTGGGTTGGCGCCAATCCTCGCGGCGGCGCTTTGTCTATTTCTACCAGAGACTAAAGACACTCTATTGCCTGACAGTATTAATGATGTCGAAGATAAATCTACGTAGCCTAAAATTAATACATTATACTTAAATATAAGACCTAACATTACGAAATAGTGATAAGCTTTAAATTTATTTCAAAAATAAAACAATCACATTGATAAATGTATTTTATTAAACACAATCACTTACAGGAATGTAATTATACTATTTATATTGACACACCATTACAAAATGCAAACACCGAGCGATATTTGACACATTTATATAAATTATTTATTATTGTTTATTACAATATTATTTATTTGTTAATGTATGTATGAAATCAACAACAAAACGAATTCTTCAAACTTTAAAAATATATCAAACGAAGATACCAAATGGAAGAAACTTTAACCATCTTTGGAGAGAGTATAAGAAGACAAAGACGGCAGTAGCTACTTCAGCCGCCTCTACCTACTGGCAACAGTCGTCAATGTGTCAAAGGCGACCACCCCTTGCAGTGCAGCGTCAAAAAAAAAAAGGGCAGGCAAATCACGCACATCGGCGTATGCGTATACAGCAATCAAATCAGTACAATATTGTACAATTACAATACAATATTTGCAATCAAGTGATATTTTAAAATCATACTTTATTAAATTCCAAGTGAAGCTTATTTTCAAAATTTATTCAACTAAAAACAAAAATAGAAAGATAATATATATAATAATGAGATATATGATAATAATGAGAAACTAAGCACACGTTTACCTAAAGTGTATACTCATATTTGGTATTTAAAAATACATCACTAAACTAAACAACAGAAAACCACAATCGCACGTGTCTTTTAAAAGCATGAATGTTTTGATTCCCTTGCAACTAAATTAGTTAAGATCCTTTTCCCTTCGCACTACTAACAATACAATTCTGTTTTTTTTAACTGAAATATATTGCTTATATACAGTCCGACATAAAAGATTAGACGACAAGTTATTTCGGTAGGTACCTAAATTTTCATTACAGGCAACACTTGTCACAGTATTTAACCTGTTAAATAGTCTGTGGTCAGCTCAAATTATTTGTTGAATTCTTGCTTTCCAGTGGTTTTCTGACTCTTAACAACCAAAATATTAATAATAACGAACTCATCCGTAGTAGCAACTGTGAAATAGATAAAATGCTAGCGACGGCATAATTAAATGTCAACGCTTTTGTATCGCACTGTAGCTATGTTAGGAAAGATATTTAAACTGGATAATTTACTTTCATGTAATTCAATGTCATTAAAAAAAATATCTCACTTAACGTGCAAATTCACTACCCATAGCATATATTTTTTAGAAATAGAACATTCTGCCTTCTGCATCATAAATTAAAATAATCGAAAATCATACGAGATATTCTTCTTAACTTTGCCACCATAAACTTTAATAATAATACAAAACAATAAATAAATACTATATACAAAATAGTATCACACTATATACAAAATGGTCAATAAATCGAACGAGGTATATAACTAGCTTTTTGAATATTTGTTTTACAATAATTATATGTAAGTAGATTTTGCTTTTTCTACACATCATATCAGCTACCAATTTCTTCATATAATTTTAGTATGTTTTCATAAGATTAAATTCCATGATATTCTAATTACCACTAAACAGATATTATTATATCGGATATTGTCAGACTTACCCCGTGGTCCTGGTAAATTGACCTATTAACGGATAACTTTTGATTCCCCGTAGAGCGTAGACCCACTACTTTGAGACTGAACAAATACCTAAGGTTTTCAAATACATCTGAGATTTGAATCTATCGATTATTTAATGTGTAGTTCATGTATTTTATTGTAATTTTTATTTAGGTAATTATTTTCAATGTTTGTCACATCCCCTAATTATCTCTCATTTCGAAAAGCAACTTTCCTCTACCTATATGTTGCATGATAGATTCCCGCCTGAGCACTGAGGCCGTCTTTTGGTATTTTTTGTTATATTTGCACATAATTACGAATATGCGTCTTCTGTTAACAAGAAAGTTTATATTCATTCATCCATCTGTGATTCGAATTGATGTAAACACATTTTATTTTTCTTTTTGAAGACTTACCATTTGGCATTATGTATGGAATACCACATCATTTAAAATACTTTCTTGGCTTAACGTGGTATCGTCCATACCAGAGGTCCAATTTTCCATCACTTAATAACATAATAGCACCTCTAGATGCTTGCTTTAGGGCTGAGGATAATATTTTAGGTATTTCTTTTATCTACATGCAACGGATCTATGGAGAATCAAATTTCCCTGTGGATCCGTTAATAGGTAAACTCACCAGAGCCACGGGTAAAGGCTCACAATATATTTTATTAATTAGGTTCTCAGTGGCGGCAATGGGTAAAAATATGTGTTTGAGGAAATATTACATACTAGCTTCTGCCCGCGACTTCGTCTGCGTGGACTTCAATTTTGAACAATTTTCAATTTTCCCTCGGGAACTACTTAAGAAATCGGGATAATAGGTAGTCTATGTTCTTTTCCATGCCAAAGGCTACATGCATGCCGAATTTCATTCAAATCCGTTCAGCCGTTTTTGTGTGATTGAGTAACAAACATCCAAACGTCCACACTTTCACATTTATAATATTAGTAGGATTATTTGATATAAACAGCCTCGTGACAGAAATATACGCGGCGGCCTCTTATCATAATTTTTTTAAATCAAATCAAAAGAAAAAAGACAACGTCGACTCTGTTGAGAAACATTTTGAGAATGTGTGCGTCATTGTAGTCTCAGAGCCAGCCAGCGTTGAGAACCTTTATTCTAGCAATAACATTTAGACATACTACAAGAAGTCAGCATAAAGCCACGTACGAAACTAGAAGTATATATACGATTATTATTAACACCGTCACAAGAAACGTACACTGTATAAGATATTTTGTTTAATGAATGAAAAGATGCAGGGGACTAATACCAGTAATTATGCAAAGCTAAACATAATTATAATGTCGCGTTTGACCAATCACAACTCCCCATTATCAAGTAGTCAAACATTGGGAAGATTCATTCCGATTTTTAGATTTTAGTTTTGCTTGTGAATTTTCCTCTGATCAGTCGCATTACAATGACCTATTATCGAATGGAATCATTAGCGACTGTACAAACATTTGTATAAATGTACAGCGTCCTGCTAAATAATTCACAACGTTTATAACTAATATATTCATATTTAATGTAATTATTGCTGGTATTGTATTGAAACGCAATAAATGATGTTCTGAAATCAAATCTTTTAAAATTTTACCACTTCATAATAACGAACTCAGTACTTAGTTGCGGAGTCATTTGTCATATATGCCACAATTCTTATAAGCCTTTCATCAAAAAAGGCTTTTTCAGAATCAAAATCCTGTGAAGTGTTTGGTAAATCATGGACATATAAACTTTATTTCGAACATTTAAAAGATAGAAAAAAATATTATCAGTATTAGTTGTTACTTCCATGATAATCTAGCCGCCTATTGAATTATTAAAACTGATATTAGCTGACGAAATTGCAACACTAACTCCTATACTATCGTGATGCGGACAACAATTTTTATATTTCACGCGAGATCTTACCGTTAAAATATGCAAGCTATTTTATACAGCACTATAAAATATCAATATGATAACATCAATTTGATAGAATTTGGACCTGATAAATAAACATAAATTGGCGTTTCTTTTTTATTAACATGACACCAAATGACAATCCGTACAGCCTCAAAACAACTCACCTCTTTTTATGGAACCTTTACAGATCAAAAGCCAAGATTTACGTAGTGCAAATGTAGCAATGAATATAAGCTTCCTTACAACATCCTTCTCTATTTGAGATCGAGATCTTCGGCAAGTAAGTCTTCGCATTCCTTCTCCCACTGCTTGTCTTCGCCGACTTTTTCTGCTACGACTTCATATTCTTTCAACTCTGCCTCTAACTCTTTCTCCCATTGCTCTGAAATGTTCGGCAAATCAGTCATTTATACTTACATCAATTAATCGATGAAAACTAAATAATCTACAGCTGTTATGTGAACTTTATTTAATAGTAATAGCAAATGTGAATCATATTTCCACGTTTTGTATACAGGGTTATTTTTGGACTCCCCGCCAAAATTTAATATAAAATAAAGAAAGTAGTATAAAAGGTCTGGGGTAAAAATTATGATTTAAATCCACATAATCCTAAATTTCTAGGCGCATGCGCTTATTAACGCCTTGTGCGGCCTAGAACTGGCGAAAAATCTTTAGCGTGAACAAATATCTAACATTGATAAAGCAGCGACCTAGTGTTAGGCGCCCCGCGCAATAAACAAACAAATTGCCATCGTTTTAATTCACGTTCGGAAAAGTTAAAACAAAAAATGTTAAAAAATTGATCATATTTTATAAATTTATTGCATTACCGCTATGAAATGACAGGAATTCAAAAATAACCCTGTATTGTGAAGTGCATTTTTTTTATTTGACCTATTTGGTCTTTTATTTGAAGGCCCTTTCCCCCCCTTGTCTCCAACGCTCCTCCAATACTATGTCTGCCCAGTTCTCCATGCGCATATTAATCGTCGATATTTAAAAAAATTAAGGAGAGTGTGTTAAATAATAAGTCCATTATTATTTTAGAATAATATAATTATTTCAATTCATAATAACTAACTATTAATGCCATTTCATTCAATAACTATTACGTTTTAGTTCGCTAAACAATATTTAATCATGGGCAATAAAAAGTGTCATATTATGTTATAATAACTATTCAAAACTGTCACTAGGGAACACGTATGAGTGTTTAGAAACTAAATAACGATAATCTACATTCATTAAACTTTTAGTAATACATCTTTAATCTGAAAGTGTTAGGCAGAAACTGTCCACCGCTAGTGGACACTAATTTAAACAGGTGTTCTTTAATGCTAAAAAAATATGATAATTATCAATACCTATTTGATTGCCATCGAAACACACCATAGCCAGATTATTCAGTTTTGACATCGAATGAAACGTTACAGAAATATATATCATCAATAAGTAATTAATAACAACATCGAACAGGCGGGCGTCGAGGCCACGCGTAATCACATAACCAATTATTGCTGCGTTCCTTCCAAGCCGATTCACAAATCAACTCTATAAACAAAAAAGTAATACAAGCGACATAGTAGGCCTGAACATTATCACCTTCCACTTCGACTTCAAACTAATATCATATAAATGAGTTCATTACCATCTATAATTCTACACAACTTTATAACATTGGGATTACTTTCATCGGAGTATAAGTTTTTTGACCCTACAATCTATATGTAAATCATTACAAAAGAAAGGGGGAACACTGCTATGTGTTGCCAGAGTAAAGATTACAAATATTCCCCGAGATCTAGACGGCAGTAACGGGATTTATATAATTGACTGTCACATCCAAGTGATATGTCGCAACTGTAAAAACGAATCGGTAAACGTTATCAAATCCTATACTTTTCGATAGGGAGTTTTTCAGAAAGATCTGACAACACACTTGTGTTACATCGACAAGGAAGTTTCAACATTGCTACGTGAAGCAACAAATAGTGCGAACAGGTTACTAACAGAACAGTGCATAGAACCAACTTTGAGGTACACAAGCTCACGATAACATGAACACTCCAAGCGATTGTTAGGTTTGAAGCGAAAAAACACTATGATGTTAAAGTACAAGTAGCAATGTCAAAACCTGAACAATAAATACTTACAGTTAATAATACTACTGAGCCAAATCGTAGTAAGTTCATTGTGACGTTATCGCTATGTAACCTTAACGAATACTTAGACATATATAACATTCAGTAGACATTGAAATATTTTCCATCGAGAAAATGTATATTATATTTGAAGCTAGTATACAGTAATACAACGGACTATTCTTCAATAGCTAACTGAAGAAATGCGAAATTCTTCCAAATTTCTAATTTTTAGGGAACTTTTTGGTGTCCCATCGAGATATTTCAATAATGAAATCAGCTATTGAAATACAGACCAACCTATTTGATAGATAACACGTAAAGAAAGACATTTTGTGAATATATACAATTCATAAATATCCTCCGTCTTGGGGGTAAAGAAGCTATATTGTCATAACATTTATTTATTTTTATAAACGACACACGAGATAACAACAAGGATGAAGATATGATATCGTAGTGATATAGATTACATGCAAACTTTCAGTTTGAAAACAATATTGCATACATCGAGTAATTTTATATAAGAACTAATTGATAATATAGACTTGTGAGAGAAAAACATTTGTAGAACCTGACAAAATAACGCCACAGCAAAACGTAAAAACATTTGTTGACAGGAGAGCATCGTCAAAAAATAATGTTACAGAATGTAGCCAAAAATAAAAGAGGGAGATAGTTTTTAAAGGAAATCATATATATCAATAAAGTTTATGCCATTTGTCACTAGGCTAAATATATTACTTTTACAACTTTCATATACAAACATCTAATCAATGATACTGTACTGCTAAGCCAATGTGATATAACGCGCTCAGTGTACATTCCATCTATACCTATTATAATTGTGATGGCATTATTTCATCAAGTTTGTAATATATCGCACGATACCGTAAACAGCGAAATATAATCTCAAGCTTTTATCGACTAGACATAATTACTGCAGACCTATACACTACCAAATATAATTTGGATAAGATACCAAAAATAATGTTTGAAACATTATCGACAGTAGGTGACATTGTAAGTGTTATCTGTGTTTAACTTGGTAAGTATATAGATCTGTAACTAAATAGTGGTGTTAGTGATTGTGGGAGCCGGTCTGTAGTCCGTGCATCTTGCTTAAGCTGCATTCCAGGAAAAACACAAAAACATATAGTTTAATAAAATGTTATATACTATGAATGTTCATATAAACTACTTAAGTTTATGAAATATGTCTTTACTACGAAACATATGATTATGAAAACAAACTTAATTCGTTTATTACCCGTGTTTTATGCAACCAAATAATTTTAATGGAGAGTCAAATAAATATGCAGGCTCCTTGGTCCTTTCGTGTTCTTCAGTTTTATTTAAAGCGAAAATTTATGGAAACGATAACTAACATACAAAACATATTTTCTATAAAAGCATGCATAGCGATATCTCAAAGTTGGTTCTACGCCCTCTCTATAATTTGTAAAGTAAATTATTATCGATATATCGAAAAGGTTTTTATTAAATGAATAATTAATAAAATATAATAAACTAAATAATATGGCCACGTGTGTGAGCAAAGTAAAAAAATAAAAGGATCAAACGAAGCTATGATGATAAAAAATTCATTTTAAATAGTCAAGAATATTTGTATTAAGATTGTTAGAACACAAGGCTCAGATTGGTTGGTTAGTATTAATCAAACATTTAAACCATGTCCCTTACCATCTTCATTCTCTTTCCCCACTTTCAATGAATTAATCCTTTTCTTGACATCGTCTATAGACTCCTGTGACGCTATCTCATTTGCAATCGGTTTGTTGCGCGTAGGTTTATCATCTATCAGACGAGGGCAAAATAAAAATGATAATAGGATAAACAAAAATGGAATGAAAGAAAAAGCGGTAATTTCGAGTATGCTTATGTAACTAAGGGAGAAAGTAATATAAGTATCTAAAAAAATATTAAAATTTATTAGTGACCGCAATACTGAACAATTTTGATGATCGTCATCCATATAATATAATTACTGATTTTAAATATAGTATAGTAATACTATGCAGCCGCTACTGTATAATTTCTAGATAAATATTGTCTCTAGATTCTTAATGAATAACGAAGATCTCAGGACTTTTAGCTCTTGCATCATCAAAGCAACATTGTGAATAAGAACACACGACATTTTAGATACAATATACAGTCTGTGTATATAATATACAGTCATATTCTCGGACATGACGGCCAATCTCAACAGAAACTAGGCATTCGCGCGGGAGACATTACAGTGCATAATTGTCTGTGCAAGCACAAATGCAATCTCTGTGCCTTCACTCGCATATTCCGATGGGACGGTTAGCCGGCACGACCGGTAGAGATCAGGCGCAGGACCCAATGCTTAATATGCCTTTTTTAACAGCAAAGATGGCACACAAGCAAACTGCCCACTAGTAAGTGGCTATAGTCGCTATAGCACATGTGGCTCCTGTAACACTTGCAAATTCACAACCCCCACAATGACACCAATGTACGTTGCCAACTTATGACATAAGATGTCAAGTCACCGTACCCAGAATTTCACTGCCTGTGTTACCCTTCAAACCGGAACACGGCTATGCAAGCCCCGCTGCTTGGCGACAGAAGATAGACGCACCCATGCAGACGACTTACTTATCCTGCACTCCTGATACTTGTCCTGCACTCATCGAGTGCTAGTGATGAGGTAAATGTCTTAAAAACACTACGGCGTTATCCGAACTGTTATGAAAATATGAATGAAAAACTTTTGTGAAAACGAAAAAGAAATAAAGCAATTACAAAAAATCTAAAACCCCTTTTTGAGCATATGATGTAATGAACAATTCGTCAAAAAGATCCAAAATTATTTGGAGCTACATTCATGATATTATTTCAAAGCTTTTCCTTTTTACGAGCATATTCCAATATATTCAACCATCAGTTCTACCAGTTGAACATATTGGACAGATTTTCTTTCAATTATTTCAACTAACAACAATTAAACAAGTTGAACTACTTGAAATTTTTTTTTCGATCAGTAACTGCAATGGATGACATATCAGGTGCTCCAAAAAGTTTAATTATATTGAAAGACGTTATTCACACCCTCAATCTAAACAAATTTCGCTATAGGATTAACCCTGAAATTGGACGTAGCTCTGGTGACGTCACACGCAAGTAAACACAGATTCCTCGACTGATTATTAGTACTAGGGGTGGTGCGTATTTACGCGACCAGGTTTTAAAACCTGGTTTTTCTTTGCAAGTACGGCGCCCTGGTACCCGGCACTAATTACTTGCAAGGTTGTGGATTTGAAAGTATTTCTCAGACTCGTACGCGGCACGCGGCCCGCATAAATACTTCCAAAAAGTTTTGCTAGCCTAATTTTATTCTTTAAGTTCATTGCAACAGGGATTAAGCCATAGAAATACTTCATTCATAGAAATTCATTCATTCATTCATAGAAAGCCTTGCAAGTATTTTACCAAGTTAATAAAGTATTCCGGCACGCAAATTTGATTATAGTTCCTATTACTCTCAAAATAAGAATGAATTTCCTTCGTACAAAAAATACTTGCAAGTATTTCGAGCCCTGGTTTTTAGAATTCCGTAACGCTAATGTGATTATAGTTCCTATAACTGTCAAAATAAGAATGAATTTTCTTCGCACAAAAAATACTTTCAAGTATTTCGAAACCTGGTTTTTAGCCCTGGTATTTATTGATGGACGTACTTTAAAGCCCTGGTACTCGAATTTGCAAGTACAGTAAGCTCCCATTCAAGCTATAAATTTACACTACGAAAACCGCCACTATTACGAGCGACATAAGAACGGTCCAAAGGTCAAACAGTATAGCTTGATAAGGAGCTTACTGTACGACTCATGCCTAATTAGTACTGTTTTGCATATTGTGTCAAACTAAACTAACTTGTTTACTCGCGTGTGACGTCACGCACGTCACGTTTTGCGCCATTACAGAAACAGCGTATTTGCCACGCTTTTAGAATTTTAAAGATAAATAGGTCTCATTTCCCGGAAATATTAATGTAGTATGCATATTATGACATAGAGGATAATTGGAAATGAATTTCTAAAATTAGTCAAACAGCCTATTGAGCCTAGTGTTGCCCAAAATTGGCAAGGCCTTGCAGTCTTGCGAGACTTTAGAACGAATTGTCGCCTGCGGTATTTCCGGACCGATACGACCTTCAAACTTTCAAAAAAAGAGCGTATTCCCACCTCAAAGGCCGGCAACGCACTTGTAACTCCTCTGGGGTTGCGGGTGTCCATGGGCGACGGTAATTACTTACCATCAGGTGATACGTCTGCTCGCTTGCCCCCTATCCCATAAAAAAAAAAAGACTCTTGCTGCAAGACCGAGACCAAGATCGCCCTAATTGTAGCAAAATCAAGACCAAGGCTGATCCATGCAAGATTTTAGCAAGACTCTTGCTTGCAAACATTGCATGGGTCAGTTTTGGTGTTGGTCTAGGACTCGGTCTTGCAGCAAGAGTTTCGCAAGACTGCAAGACCAATTTTGGGCAAGACTGCAAGACCAAGACCGATTTTGGGCAACACTAATAGGCTACTTGACTAATTTTAGAAAATCATTTTTATCTATTCTATATATTATAATATGCTTACTACATTAATATTTCCGGTATATAACATCTATTTATCATTAAAAATCAAAAATAAAATTAAAATTTCTAAAAGCGCGGCGAAAACGCTGTTTCTGTATTGGCGACGAACATGACGTGGGTGCCGTCACACGCAAGTAAACAAGTTAGTTGACATATGCAAAACAGTACTAATAATCAGTCGAGGAATCCGTGTTTACTTGCGTATGACGTCATCAGAGTTACGTCCAATCATAGGCGTTTCCGACACAGATAAAATATAGAAAATTATTCGAAATTTATTTCGCGAAATATCCAAAAAATAAGCATAAATTAGCGTAAAATAAATTAAATGATGCTATTATCTAATAGGATGACCATAATTTGTAGTATAATTTCAATGTTGTCAAATAGCCTATAGAACCCCGGGTGTCAAGATCAGAGGTCTCAGCTATTAGACTACGGATGCGGTGTAATAAAGCCAGTATGAAGATGCTCACCCTGCGAGTCGTCGGTGCTCTGCTGGCGAGCGGAGGCCACGTCCGCCTCGTTGGCCTGGCAGATCAGCGACAGCCGGTAGAAGTAGTTCCGCCAGAAGTTCTCTTCCGTGATGCTGGAATAGAACAGGACCTCGTTAACGTAGGTACACCTCCGACGACAGATGTCTCTGCTTCTGGCAGCCGACGCCGGTAGCACACCGCCGCCGCAATACTTATAACGCGAAACCGCTCGACGAAATTCGCAGCGCAACATTGCTACGAGGGCGGGTCAAAAAGTTCGCGGAATGAGGGGCATGGAGGAGGGAAAGGTGACTTTTTACTATCTGCACTAGTTGTGACACTCATTAAAAGTATAAATACTAAGTTTAAAAAAAAATAGGTCATAATTACCTGAGCTACACATCAATCAACAAGTCAATCCGGAAGAAAATTTGCAACATGGAGAAAATTGAGTTTCGCGCAGTCATCAAGTTCCTTACCAAACAAGGAAAACCTCCCCAGACTATTTTGGAAAAGATGTCTTCTGTTTACGGGGACTCTTACCCTGGTAAAACCATGGTTTACAAGTGGCACAACCTGTTTAAGCAAGGCAGGGATTCGATTGAAGATGATCCGAGGCCAGGGCGGCCTGTCGAGGCAACCACGGCAGAAAACGTCGAAAAACTTGAAAAAATCATATTGGAAGATGCCCGTTTAAAGAAGAAATAGCTTGCAGAAATGATTGGAGTATCAGCTACAACCATTTTGAACATCCTACACGACCATCTTGGCATGTCAAAGGTGTGTGCAAGATGGGTGCCGAGAATGCTCACGTCACACCAGAAGCAGCGGCGAGTTGAGAGTTGTAGCGAGTTTTTAGCGCTCTGTGGTGAACAAAAGGATCAAGTTTTGAACCGAATTGTGACTGGAGATGAAACTTGGGTTCATCATTATGAGCCTGAGTCCAAACAAGACTCCATGCAGTGGCACAAAAAGGGCACACCACCTCCGAAGAAATTCAGTGTCTCCGTCGGCTGCAAAACTCATGGCTACTGTTTTATGGGATTCCGAGGGAATCCTCCTTATTGATTATAAAGAAAAGGGTGTCTCTATCACTGGAGAGTAATACGCTGCACTATTAGAACGTCTGCGAGATGCTGTGAGAGAAAAAAGACGGGGAAAATTGACTAAAGGTGTGCTCCTTTTGCACGACAATGCACCCGTGCACAAGGCGCAAGTTGCGATGGCTGCTGTTCAAAGAGTGGGCTTCGAAATCTTGAAACATCCTCCCTATAGCCCAGATTTAGCCCCAAGTGATTATTATTTGTTCCCAAAAATGAAAAAAGAGCTTCGAGGGAAGAAATTTTCCAGCGATGAAGAAGTGAAGAGCGCAATTTCGGCCTATTTTGACGACAAAGAGAAATAAATTTTTTTTCGAAGGTATTAATAAATTAATTAATAGGTCTAATAAATGTATTAGAGTTAAGGGGGAATACATTGAGAAGGAAAAATAATTTTGTGTTTTATTTCTTACTTTTTACCCTCCATTCAACTTGACCCACCCTCGTACATTAGGCGCGTTCCAGATAAGCACGGATTTGCAAATTTTCAACATTTTTAGCATCAACGCGATTCATTAGCCTTTGGTGTTTTCGTGCTGGTTTTCGTGTGTTCCATTTAAATATTTTTGCCACGAATAGTTAACATCAAATATCCATGTTATTAGATGGGTCCTCTGATACCACTTTTTGACAGCTTTCAAATTTGACGTTAGGGCTCTTTTTTTCATGAATCAAAAAGCTTTATCAGCGGATTTAAAAAATAACTTAAAAGATTTTTATAGTTTTAGCCGATTCTGATTTGTATTATTTGACATATCAAGTTATTAGATTAAGTAGGTGAGGCGTTAAAATTCAGCACGAAAAACCAGTTCCTACAGTTTCACTTGTAACAATTAGCACGACTAAAAATGTTAAACGAGGCTAACATCAGATTTCAGCACCAGTAAAGTGGTGATGCTTCTCTGGTTAAAAAAATGTTTAATCGTTTAATCGATAAATTTAAAAATCATGTCAAAGATGTCATGAATTTTTATTATATTGTCAGTCCCAAGACTCCCAAGCCAATACGAGCATGAAGAAAAGTTTATTATTTTAAAAAGTACACAACACATAGCACGCGTACGTAGCGCAAAAATCAAACTATTTATAATAAATTTCATATAGGTAGCAAATTAGTAATCATTTATTTTAATTAAACTTTATACTAGAAGCAAACGGATAGCAAGTATGACATTAGACAAGACAACCATGAAATTAAAATCATCGCCAGTGAAATTTCACAGGTGTAATAATATGAGAAAAATTCACAATAGGGTAGTTGACTCATATCAAAATTTATTAAAATATTGTTTATTTCTAACAGTATTTGGCATAACGTTCCACAATATACCGATTTTAATAAATAACAATGAATGATTACTGTAAAATTTTAATTTGAAAATGCTAGAAATAATCTTTTTTTATCTCACGCCGTAAACGCTTTGTTATCCTGTGGTCAGGGCCGTGACGTCACTCATATAGTAAACAAAGAAATGTCTAATTTGATTCAACAACTCGTCGATTTGCACTATTCTTTCCTAAAACTGGCAAAAAATAGTCCAAATCTCCGTTATTATATGTGTAAATATCGTAAATTATTTGTATTAATAGCAAAATCAACCATTGATGTTGGATTTGTGAGAGCAGATAGTACAAATCTTCCGAAAATCGACAGATTGATGGTCAGGAGATTCTTTGTGTATCGCTCTAAACAATATAAGTACAGTTTCAATACTGTTATAATGAAGAACAGGTTACAAGTGTACTTGTCAAGATTGTCACGCGGCCACAGAATAGATAATAGTACTACGTACAGAACGGCCACTCACCTCCCCGCACTCATTTCAAATACCTCATCCCACGCCGCACTTCCTTGGAGACATCACTGACAAATAAACAAGGGCGCGCTCGATCGCTCGAATGAGTAGACGCGAGCGACGGCCGATAACAGAGACAGCGCTATGCGGGTAAAAGAGAAGGCAGTCGCTGCACTCCTCGCGTCATTTCGATTGATAACCGCGCACTCAGCCCTACTAGATTCCGCGCACACATTTGCGCGTGTAGAAACGTCATTTTCTTATGTAGTAGTAATAGGTAATTGATTTGCGAACGTTGTATGGAGTGTCAGGGGTGTGACGCGGCAGAAGAGAGTTGCAAACATGCATTTTTGGTGTTGTTGCACCATCACAGTGAGGAGCTATTTTGTACAGCAGTTGAATGCTATTGGATAGAATTATATCTCTCAAAAGTCAAATAAACACTAAAAGTATTTACTTCAAGAGAAATGTTGAAAAGAAAACATCAGGATCATGTGTCAAATACCAGTGTAGTACTGCAAGAATTTGTAAATGAACAAAAAGAGAAAGATTGGCAGTTGTTCATTTGTCAAGCATGAAAAAAATTACTGGGAGGAAAAATATATACTTATACATTCACAGACACAGATTGTGACATATTTCTTAAAAAATAAAAGACCTCTTCAATGAAGAAAGAATAAAGTGCATAGAAAACTAAACCACGAATCATCAATACAAAAGTGCTCTTTAGTTCGAGCTTCGTTATAAACCATAACAGATTCCATGTGCTATAAAGTCAACCAGTGCATAACACATGATGGTTCTTTTGTTGGGAAGATTTTTGGTGAGAAATCTTGCAGACACCTATGAGTATAAATAAATGTGGATAAAAGTTGAAAGATGAAGATTTGGGTTGAAAGGAGATGTTTCATTTTTGGACATGACATTGTACAGTTGATTAAAAAATGCGAAAAAATCATATAAACTGAATAAAAATATCAAATTCGAATTTTCTAGCTGTTTGATAATGTACAACTTAATAAATATACATGGATTAACATTTACTATGGCAATGTTTTCGAGGTCTGAAATCGTAGGTTTTAAGCTAAAAGACTTGGTTCCGTTTCTATAGCATACCATAAAAAAATAAGTTGAATGGACATCTCTCATCGCTCTCGTCTGTGCCTTGCGCCTTTATTGTTTATATTTTGGATGTTTGGATTTTTCATTGACCCGGCTTGTTTTTGGATTTTTCTTCTGCTAACATACTTACCTCGGCTTTACACAACGGACTACGATTACTCTTACGATTCAGGATTTGACTTTGGTACTTTGCGGCGTTTTACTTGATTTTGTTTGGTGAGTGTTACTCAGAGATATCTTTATATTTTTGATTGAAAAGAATTAAAATAAGTATTTATTGTAATTGTTTTACATCACAGATAAACACAAAGAAATGGCCCATTGTGTTAAATGTAATTCGCCATTTCATCAAAATGGCAATGAACAAGTGTACAACATCAGTGATATTGATTCTGACATCATCTCAATCATCAAACAACAAATGGGAGATGAGGTAAAAGTTATTTTACTAACAATTATTGATTTATATAATATGCTATATATAATTAATTATCATTGATTTGTAATTAACAGACTTTTATTCTCTTTTAGTGTGATATCGCTGGTGTTTTATGTGAAGCATGTTTTAACACTGCTTTATAAGATTTGCAGAATATAGAAAGCTCCTTCGAGCAAGTTCAGACTGCACCATCTAATCATGACACATATGTATGTGTCTGGTGCAGGTCTTCATTATTCCAAAGGAGAACTCATTCTCTACCAGAAGGAGCAGAAAGATATGAGATTTCCGAAAGGATATTCCCTATACAGGTACATTAATTTTCCATAGCCTCTGTATGCATATTTACATTTTTTATGTGAACTTTTGATTAATGCACTACTGAAACTAATTCTATTTATTTATAGATTCCAGATGGTGCATTAGTTTGCTACTCATATTGGGTTGCTGTTCAAAGAATATTACAAAATCAGGAGTCTACTAGTCAGAGCACAAGGATCACTGAAGCTCCAGATATCAATGTTTGTGTTTGGTGTGCTAATTAATGCTTACCATTCAGAAACAGAGGACAGGCCTGATGCAGAATTAATTTTAAATCGAGCATTAGAAAGGCTGCATATGCCTAATCACTTGGCTCAATATGTTATTGAAAATAATATCAATCGTCGCCCTGCCCAATTTATTAGTGTAGACGAAGAACACTCACAATTAAATATTTTTCCTCAAATGACCATGTCTGATCTTATATTATTTATAATAAGGACCTATCACATAAAGCAAGCCAAGTCCTATTTTGGCGAACACAAAAGATAGCATGGTTTATTTGCAGTGGAAATATCCTCCCATTTAGAGAATGTAAATATACCATTGTCATCAAATAATGGTCTTTTGTTAAGGGGTCGAATCAGGTTGAGGCATCAATCAAACAAAATATATTATACATATATTCTTTTAAAGGAATGTCCAAATTGGGAAGAAGCAATTGATGCATACTATTGCAGTTGCATATGTGGAAAATGCACACTAGGGTGTTGCGCCCATGTGATGACAATGGTGTGGTTTTTTGGATGGGCTCGGTACGAAGAAAATATTCATGGGCCTGCATCATTTTTGGATGGAATTTTAGTAAGGGATGATGTGGAAAATGAAGAATAAAAACCATTAAAGCAACAAGTTTTTTATTACACCTACTCTTTTTTATACACCATTTTTAACTTATTATACCATTTGGTTACTCTTTTTAACCTCAAGATTACCAGGTAATTGAAATGTTTGTGTTTATAATGTAGACTCGGATCACATTCATATAGTATAGTTTAACTTCACATATACATTACTCTTTCACTAAATAGCAGCCTGTTATAGCTTGCTGGAAAAAAATTCATTGTACTATCCTGTTCTTATTGCTTGTGTGTACATATGATTTAACTATTAACAGCGAAATAGACAACTGATCATCACAAAAAATACCAATATAGTTGTCGGTATTTAAGTAGTTACACATTAGAATTATCAGTGATAGTTTGATAGCAATAACCTGTAGTATTCTTATTGTTTACGACCTCATGATGTTGGTTCATCCATTCCATTTTGCTATTATTATTGGTTACGTAGTTGTTGACTGTTGTATAATCTTTGTACTGGTTAAGTTTTTTCGACGTAAGAGTACGCAAAGACGTGAACACTATATTCTTCTTTTTTATTTTGTGGCAATTGGTCGTTGGAGTAGTAAACATTATCTTTGTTTGGACCAACATTTCACCGATGCAAAAAGTATCCCTGGTCACAATTGGTCGTAATTGAGCACGTCTTGGATGATATTGAAAGATTGTGCAAGTACACATCAATTGAAAAATTCTCTTCGTCATAAAATATGTATTTACTTAGGTTAAATGCCTTGAAATTGAAAGTTGAATTTGTGTTAGATCGAGGTATTTAAAATGTTTATATTTTCTTTGTGTCAAATGTCAATTGTCATTCAAGACGTTCTGACTCAGAAGGGCTGCGGTCCGAAATGGACGCCATTTTTAAAGATATGTTGCTAGTTGATTGTTAGGAAAACGGTTTGTACATTAAAACTAATGAAGAGACAACAAAAATAAATAGTAGGTTTTGCTTTTATTCTTTCCAGGATAATTTTAAAGTACTGTACATGGTCATGTCCAGGGCTCCATACAAAACTGAAACATCTCCTTTGCAAAATGTGACCTCATTTCTGATTAATACCCTGTAATAGTCTATTCAACAAACGGTATCCATAAAATAATTAGATTAATACAAAATTGTCATGCTCTTTTACTGAAGAAAATGTTAATTATCAAAGATGGAAAACTGTGAACAGTATGCTTAACTCAAGTATAGATGCAGATGTTTTGTGCTAAAGCAAAACTTATATACTTTTGTGTTGCTAGCAGTATGTTATTTTGAAAACACTCAAAAGGTGACAATATTAGCTATAATAGGTATTTGTTCTAACAATTACTTATTGATCAAATAGTGCCATTTTGGAAACCATACTACATTTTCCTAAATTATATGAAAGTATTACTTCATAATAAATCACTTTACTATTATTTTGACGAGCAACAAACCTATAAAATATTGTAAATCTTTTAAGGTGTAACGGAAAAATAAAACACATGTATTTCAAATTAAAATATTTTGATTCAACTTAAACCTTTACAAGTCATTATTGTCAAATAAACATAGAACATTTTTTTTTGTGAAGAACATAATGACTAATGTAGTACAAAAATTTATTATGTCATATCTTTATATTATTTATTTAATAAGAAGGGTCTTGTAAATTAGGAAGAGCACAGGCTGATAACACAGCAATCACATTTAATATATTTGTATACGGCTTTAAAATGGATAACTTGCATATTCTTGCATAAGCTGTTCTGAAATTTACCAACCATGGTGGCCAGCAGGTTTAATCAGTGAAGATATAACATCTTTCAGTTTTACCAAACTGGACCTATTTACTTCTATGGTGCTTTGGTATATGAATAGGTACTTGAGTTATTTTGTTGACATAATGTTGTTCTAGTTGACGGGTCACATTTTGATGTTGTGGCTGAGCATGCACTGCTTTGTATTATGTTGCACAACTTTTACTGCCTTATCAATCTCGTTGTCAAGAGGAGAACAGGTTAGTACACAATAGTTCTCATTAAGTAACCACTGAAAGCAACAAATTTTAAATAAGGTACTCAGTAAATTCAAGTAAAAGTTGTTTAGATAAATATATTCATTATGAAACTTTGATATTTTTGTTTGTATTACATACTTTTTAATTAATATTCAATTACATCATTATTCAATTGGACATACGTACATATTCTTTTCTTTGAAACAGCATCTAGTGTCAGTGTATAACTTAGATTAAATCAAAAAGGCGTGAATTTCTCTCAGTTTTCTGGTCAAGTTAAAATTTGGTTGGTCGGCTGCAGTCAGTTTTCATTCTAACTGAAAGATAAAAATTTAATTAATAATTTTACATACAACCTAAAAACTTCTATTTTGTTTAAGTTGAAACTGAAGTACCTACACAGATTGAGTTATTCAGTTATAGTACTTACATTAATGTGATTTTCGCAAAAATACATTTGAGTTTCAGTAGATAGTTACAGGATTTCTTTAAGCGAGTGTTAACCAAATATTTCGCATGTCTATATCACTGGGTACGTCTAATCCACAGCTTTCCTGGAGTCTTTGAAGAGGTTCTATATTCTATATTCCTGTTCTATTGTCCCGTTCCATATACAGTTTTACTATATTTTGTGATATTTAATAGAAAGCATTGTTTTTGTGAGGTTATTTCGCCCCCGTGCTTTGTTTACTATAAGACTGGCGTCATTGCCACAGATAATGAACAGACTATCATGGCTGACCGTGTTTTCGGTCCAAAATTGAAAATCTTAATTCAAAATAGATTTTTTGCACTTTTTAGCCATCGAAAAAAATAATATTCATGTGCTATGGTCTAATACAACAATTATGAACATTTTAAGCCCTACTTTAAAAAAGGGTCAACTAGCCTATTTCATTAAATGAAAATGAATGAAAGGAAACAATATTTTCTATGTCTAGTCAGCGGCAGTTTCGCCTTTATTTCGGTTTCGTTGTTGTGTTTTCGCGGTGGCGGTGTGATTTAATCGTCTTTGCATGCGGTGGCGGATTAAGAATATATGATATTGTCACATATCTTGTCCATAGTCATGCACTCTGTCCAAATAAATGCTGCAATGTATTTATTTCAAAAAGGATATGTCAGCCTCATCATACCTTAACCTTAACGATCTTTTAACACTATACTAAGCTTACGACTATACACGGTTATTTTTTTATCACCCTGGAAAATTTTAGGGACGCTTCAGGACACATCCAATATTATATAAAAAAAAAAAAAAAAAAAAAAAAATATTAAAAAAATAAAAAAAATCTCTAAAAATGCTGCTCTCAACTAGTGCTGCATTTTTTGTATTTTTAAAAAAATTAATATAAAATTAAGGAGGGGGGTTATTTTATTTATTTATATTTAAATCATTCTAATACCATGTCGTAAAGCGTCCCTTAAATTTTCCAGGGTGATAAAAAAATAACCGTGTATAGTACACTAGCTGACCGTATGCAACTATGTTTGCATTATAACTAACTTTCCCCGTAGGAAAACTTTTCCCGTCAGATTTTTCCCGTAGGAAAATTACCCTATGTCCTTCCCCTGATCTCGAACTATCCCTATACAATACAAACAAACAATCAAATCTTTCCTCTTCATAATATTAGTATAGATTTACAGGAGAAAGGGCTCTTATTTGCGAAACGATAACAACCAAAGATTTAAAAATAACCCGAATTTGGATTTGAAAGAGTGAAAGTTCTTAAGAATAAACAAATTGTCAGTACCGGAACACCGCTCTAATCGCTTTCGAAATTAATATCATGAACTAATTAATTGCAGCTATAACTGTGTTCCCGACCCACAAGCGATGATAATATCAAATCTGAATAAGTTAGCTTGGTATTAGCTTGGTACTATTGATGCAGCTCCCGTAGCATGATCACCAAAACACGATATGATAAGGTGGTTTATCGTGGTGAACTGACACAATGCGATAAAAACGTATTGTATTTTGAGAGTTCATCGTCGTAAATCGCTTTATCATATAGTGTTTTGTTGTTTATGCTAAGGGGGGCAGACTGTACAAATTCAACGCACCTATTCGTAAGAAACCAAATCCCTCAAGACCGAAAGTTAGAACGAGCGAGTGGATTATGATAAACAGTATATCTTATAAAAAAGGCTTTCACGTAAACGGATACTGGAATACTGGCCGATACGCAGAACGCCCCCTCGCCGCGAACTCACTTCTTATTCAACTCATAAATATTTCATTGTGTTTCTGGAGTGTTATGAATTTCCAAAGTGGCGGGGAAAACAATATCCGGTCATAAATATTGTTTCCTGTGAAACCGTGGACAACTAGTAACACAAAAGTATATAGACTCTGTTAAATTTAACGGTTCGGTTACGTTAGAATTATTATTATCTTTTCATCACATTTCAAAGAGACTGCGTTTGTTATTAGAATTAAGGGAGAAGTGTACATTCGTTTAAATTTACATCAAGCTATATTAATACAACAGGTATTGTGTCATTTTTTTAAAAGCAATATTTTCAAAAGATCCTTTAATTTTTTTTAATCGAGTTAAATTTTCAGATTACATATACTTCCTCTTACAATGTTCGTAAGAGGATGGTTGATTGACAGTCAACAATCATAATAGATCTTTCCTCGCGGCAAATTAATTTTATCTTTCTCCTATCCCTATCACCATCTTCTCCCCTTTTCGAGGTATAACATTAAATCTAAAGTTGTAATTATATTTATTTCAATATTAACAACATTTAAGCATCAAATTATAAATTATTTACTCTGTTAGATCCGTAATGCGTACCTCATCACAACAGCTCATATATTTTATGTCCCCACCGAGGGGCTCGAGCCTACCCTTAAAGTTAGGGTGTTTAGACCTTATTCAACCACGATGGCCCAGTGCGGATTGGTCGACTTCACATACACTTTTGAATTTCTTTGCAGATGTATGCAGGTTGCCTCATGATGTTTTCCTTCAGACAAATGTACATTTACCTATATGAAATTCGAAAACAAAAAACACATGGGTACATGGCAGGCCCGCGCCCCGGAGCTCCCGATTGAAAGATGATTTGGAAGGGCCTTAGGGTTTCCCTCCATTTTCCTGTGATCTCATCGCCAGATCCTCACTTCTTTTTTTTTTTTTTTTTATTGCAGAAAGTTGGCAAACAAGCAAACTGCCCACCTGATGGTAAGTGGTAACAGTCGCCTATAATATATGTAGCTCCTGTGAGATTCGCAGCAAAACAGCAACCCCCACAAGAACCACAGTGTACGTTGCCAACTTGTGACACAAGATGTAAAGTCACAGTACCCAGTAATTTCACTGCCATATCTTACCCTTCAAACCGGAACACAGCAATGCAAGCACTGCTGCTTTGCGGCAGAAATAGGTAAGACGGAGGTACCTAAGCAGACGACCCTAGTACAGAGTACAGAGTTTACAATGAGATCATAGGGGAGAGGAGTATACTCTTTCGAATACAAAAATAATTAAGAAAATCGGTTAATAAATGTCGCGCTGTACCTACGATCAAACGAGCTGAGAGCGCGATATAGACAACTGCAGCTCAGATCGAAGATACCTACGAAAAGTACACAAAATAGACATAGTTTGTAGTCCCCTGCTTTCTCCTTTAAAACTGGATCGATTTAATTACTGTCTGCATTAGAAATTAAAGGAAGGTGTTTGCTTTTTTTTTCATATGATTTAATCGAATTTGTTTGCTGGACGTTTGAATACAGAAGAAAATCTGGCATTTTTTTAGGTTTTTGAAGGTTTCCATCTCTATTAATAATTAACTTAATACAAAAGGAACACTTACGAACATGCTTATAGTGGCCATTGATTTTGTAGAAACAATAGAGCAACTAACGCCATTATTCATGAGAGACATAGGGGACTACGTTTGCATGGACCAGAAACGGCCAGTAGGTCAGGGGACTACGTTGACTACGCGACCCGAAACGGCCGGTACGATTTTCTCTTAAAAAGTGAGAACTTACACTTTCGGCACGAGATCGAACCGCATCTTCTCGAGGTTCGGGTCCTCGGCCATGATGGCGACGGCCACCGGGTACATCTTGTCGTAGTCGAACTCGTACTCGACGCCGGCCGGCGGCGCGCGCACGAAGTTCCTGCGGTCCTGGAACACGGTGCGCAAACGCACATTAGACTAATACTATCCAGACAAGTATATAATATAAAGTGAATTTTTAAATCGATCGATGACCTATACATATAATTTTTTGTTGCTGAATGCAGTGCAATCCTTGTGATGCCAAATCTGGGTTATGTATTGAAAATAATCATCATCATTTCGAACAATTTATCAGTAAAAGCTTTTTTTAAATATTGCTCCTTTATTCAGTTTTCTACTATTATTTCCCAACATTAGATTCTTATTAGTGTTACTATCGAATGGTGTAAGGTCAAACCTTCCCCCCCCCCCCCCCCCCCGTAAGGTGTAATAAAATTCATTAATTCCACGTCTGTACAAAAATGATATACACCTAGAGAGCTTCGGTAGATCCCTACAATGTACATGGATCTAATGCGTGGGGAATTAGTGAACGCTTCATGCTTGCGATCAAGGAAATACCAAATCCCAACTCATGGAGGTACTTCGGCTTTTGTGTGTTCCACCGTCTCTTCAACGACGAGCGCTCCGAAGAACTCTTTGGCTTCATAACATCACCTTTCTTTCAACGTACCAGTCGGCACTGCAGTAGGGTTCATTCAAACCACGAACGTGCCGGCTCCGGGACGAACTTCCCACTGCTGTTTCCCAAGCGCTAGATGTCCCTGTTCTATAGAGCTTTGAAGAAAGCATTCCATTCAACGTAGGCAGTCACCTAGCTGTGTCCATGATATTTGTGAAGTCCATGGGCGGCGGTCACCGCTTACCATCAGGTGGGGCCGTCAGCTCGTCTGCCACTCTCAAGTCTCAACAATAAAAACAGCCCTTTTTTTCTCGGGGGGAAATGCGTTACCGCACCGTACCCGCCGTTGGCTAGACGGCGAGCGTGTGTGGGGCAATCTCCCGGCAGAGTGCCAGGTCTACCCACTCAAACGCCCCGGTGTTCTCCCTGCCCTTATGGACGCGTTAGATAAGGTCCACGCTGCGACTCCACTACCCACGCGCCCAACAGTAAAAACAGCCTAGAAATACTATAGTGGTAAGGATGTAATTCTGCTCACAGTGGACAAGGACAGGCACTCCTCCTTGAGGGCGGCCTCGTTGGGCGCGCCGATCCAGGGCGCGGCGGCGGCGCCCCCGCGGCCCTCCTGCCCCTTGATGAACGCGTCCTGCTCGCGGTTGAACTCGCCCAGGATGCTCTGCCGGCAAACATATCAAATTAATCTTAGTTTGTCTTTTTTCTTTATTATTTAAACCCGTTCAATAAAATGGGAACTTTGTATAAGCATTATAAACACATTACTGAGATTGTAACATTGCCAATCTGACGATAACACAAGACAGAGATAAGGGAACCCCATCTAGTAACTAGACAAGTATTTATACCAATTAACTAACCTAAATATTACCAGAGAATTAATTGGATGGATTCGTTATGAGATGTTTTTTTATAGAAGGCCAAGCAAATGGTCCTATTTCACCTAGTGGTAAGTGGAAATAGAGTCCAAATGCGAAGATACGAGTAGCTAAAGCGGGAGAGAGATTAAACGCCGCACTAGCCACCCTCACCTTGACGACCTGGTGAGGTGCTTCTTCACGCCTCTTTTAAAGGACCCGGGATTGTAAGAAGGAAGAGACATGCGCTGATGGTAGAGAGTTCCATTTCTTAATCGTGCCATCGTGCGACATAGAAATGAGTTATCACTTTTAAACTTTCGCGTTGCATGATTAACATAAATAATAAAACGGGAATTAACGAGAATAAATTACCTTTTTAAATTACCTGACGTTTCAGCCGTAATTTTATCACGTTTATTGCCGTTTTATTATTCATGTTAATAGAAATGAGTTGCCGAATCTCTTGGTACGCGTTTGCATAGTAGTCACAGTTAGACGGTGACAACGAAGGCAGGCATGTGTAGTTCTTAAAAGGAAAAGAGAACGTGGGATTACTGAAAAAAGCTCTTCAGAACAAGCTTAGATAGAACGCGCTTAGGAACGCAACATCGCGACGCAACTGTAGAGGTTCAAGGTTGTTAGTCACCTCTACATCATGTTTTGAGGAGATTTAACAAAGAAAGGTATATATTAATTACTATTATTGACAATCGTAGGATAACCGAGCTGGAACATCTAGCACAGGGTTTCCCAACCAGTGAAGCACGCCCCACTTGGAGGGCGTAGAGTGAACCAATGGGGGGCGCAGCGAGCAGCTCCAGAATTAAACTGTATAAAGAATATTTATTTAAACTGTTCATATAAGCTCGCGCGACGCGGAACGGTGCCACCTATGCGAAGTCAGCGACACGTTACAAACATCTTTTGAATATAACTAACGCCAATATTTTTATCGTTTGCTTAATTTTCTTGACTCCCCATTTCGGCTCCTAGGGGGCGTAGTATTTTAGCATAATGTTGGGTGAGGCGCATAGGGTAAAAGGTTGGGAACCCCTGATCTAGTACAGTAAGCTGCTCGTCAAGCTATACTGATTGACCTTTGGACAGTTCTTATGTTGCTCGTAATAGCGGCGGTATTCGTAGTGTAAATGTAAAGCTTGAATGGGAGCTTACTGTACAACACGATAAGCTTATAAACACAATAATTAAAAGAAAATAGAAGAGAAATAGAATAAAACCGGCCAAATGCGAGATGGACTCGCGCGCCGAGGATTCCGTTCAAACTTATCTCAGACTAAGTATTAAGTTCCTTATCATCATCATCGTCACGGGCGATTAGGTATCAGTCAAACCACGCTGGCCCAGTTCGGATTGCTTGACTTCACATACACCTTTGAATTACTTCCCAGGTGTATGCAGGTTTCCTAACGATGTTTTCCTTCACCGTAGGAGCGTCAGACAAATATCTATATATGAAATTGGTGAAACGAAAAACACATTGGTACATGGCAGGATCGATCCCGATTCTACTCGGGCACAGTCCAGTGCCGAGGCCACAGCGCCAACGATATGGAAGCTTTTGGCATTCATCTCACCTGATGGTACCTGACGATAAATTAAAAAATGGAAACGAGCTTTATCTGGTCACCTCAAAACCTAAGGAACTAGCTATCTTACCTCTAATTGAAGGAAAACAACAATGCCATTAACATTGTTATTGTGGCGATAAACTTAAATAAGACAGTGGTTGCTAGCCAGTTGGGCTCAGAAGCCCTACGACTAAACCGAGCAAAACAGAAAAACTACTGCCCCCACGGGGAAATGAACTCCTGACCTCCCCCCGATCAACACCCGGTGTTCTCACCCATTAGACCACAGACGGTTTTTTGGGTAGTCGGGTTTTATAGTGGCTACGTTAATCGATAGTACAAACGAATCGTTGATTTTTAGCCGCCTCCGTGGTCTTGTAGTTGAAACCACCGGGCGTTGAACGTGAAGGTCCGGAGTTCAATTCCCCATGGGAGCAGAAGCTTCTGAGCCCGACTAGCTAGCTACCACCGTCTTATCTAAGTTTGTCGCCATATTAACAATGTTAATAGCATTGTGGTGTCCCTACAATTAGAGGTAAGATAGCCAGTTCCTCAGCTGTGGAAGAGTCCAGGTGAAGCTCGCTTCCACCTTCAGTCTTATTCAGTTACCATCAGGTGAGATGAAGACCAAGAGCTTCCATGTCGTATGTAAAAAAAAATCTGTAAGATTCACAAAGCCCAAACCCTACAATTGCCAACATGTGATACAACACTTCATGTCACTGCGTCAATAGGGATGATGACTGAATTCTAATTTTCACGTCTCGTCATAAAATATTAAAATACCGTAGTAAAAGATACAATCCTGTGGAATTAGAATTAAAATCGGCTTAGAAATACATTAGATATACAAGCATTTTAAGTTGTTAATTTGGCAGCGATTAGACAGAGAGATCCGACATGAACCGTGATGTCATTGTTTAGTACGGCCATATAAACTCCATGTAAATTGCCATTTTGCTAGAAAGAGATGGAGAAAAATCTCTAATACCTTATATCTTGGTTGTTTTTTTAGTTATTCGAAAACCGAATTTTTCTTTCAGTTTATTATATGAATGAGCTTCTATTAAAGCAAAAAAAAATTTTTAGTCATCTAGCCTGCACCCCTGCCAAACCTGTAGCATAGAACAGGCGGCGTGACATGTATGTATGCTTTTCCAATAAGAAATTCCGTTTCAGAGACCTAAATAGACTTAACAATCAAAGGTTGTCATCCTATTATCATCAATCTGCAAAACAAATCAGTATATCCACACATTATCGTATGCCATTGTCATTCGTCAATCATTGAAACTATAATTCCACACAATTTTCGCCATTACGACCATTTCTAACCATTATCTACTTAAGTCACATCACAGATCAGAGGGCATCATTTACTGTGCATACTCTGGACCGATGTCAACCAAGTAGTTTGTCAGACTGCAGAAAAATATCTTATTCTCGTACCTATCTACATATATCGTAAAGAAATTTGCGCGTATTTATGAAACAAACAAATTCGTCAAGTCATTGTAGGTTTGCAAACACTAATTAGGCACTGTTCGCGCTATAAGTCCCGTTCGTGTCGAGATAAAACATTATTATTGACTCGCACCAGTCGTAAAGATAAAAGAGCCGGTAGTAGCTGACGAGTGCTGTCGAACGGCACACAGACTAGCTATTTCTGCCACCGATCGGCTGTTCCGGTGTGAAGGGAACATGCAGTGAAATTGGGTACTGTAACTCGACATATGTCACAAAGAGGCAACGTACTTATCGAGGTCCTTATCGAGGTTGTATATTTGCGAATATTACAGGAACTGCATGCCCTATAGGCGACTGTAGCTCACCGTCAGGTGGGCAGCCCACTGGCTCGCTAGATTCGTGGCAAAATATCAAAATGACGAAAGACCCGCCGGCGGAGTCGATAGGGTCGAAAGAGGACAAACTGACCAAAGCAATCGGAGAGCTGGGAAGGTGGCATCTGTGGATGCTGACCCTGCTCTCGGTGCCAACCAAGCTGTCAGTGATATGGATGATGCTCGGGATAATCTTTTTGGCGCCGAAAACCACGTTCAGGTGCGTCCGAGGCGCGAACAACGGGACAGACTACGCGAACGGGACGTGCTACCAGGACTGCATTAAGTACGAATATTACTCAGAGTTCGACAGCTCAATCATATCGGAGTGGGACTTAATATGCGACAGAGGCTGGCTGGTGAACTTGGCGCAGACGATATTCATGTTCGGTATGCTGGTCGGGAGCGTTATCTTTGGATTCATCGCCGATAGGTGAGACGTGTGTTAATTCTGGTTACTCATAAGTGTATTATTATACATAGTAGCGGCTATTAAAAGCTTTATTTCGCCATTTTAAAGTTTTAATTTCATAACAAGCGCCGCGCCGTTTAAGTATCGGTTGACCGACTCCCTTATCTAGTGGTTTGGAACAAAAGAATTTCTCCATGGTTTGGTTGGTACTAGGGCTTCTAAGCCAGTATAGCTAGCTACCACCGTTTCACTTAAATTTGTCGCCTTTACAAAAATTTTGTCTTCCGACAATTAGATAAAATATGTGATGGGATGTGCTGTGAAACATTATGACATCCATCTATCTAAGATAGCCAGCTATTCGGTTGTTGAGGAGTCCACGTGAAGCACTCATCTTCGGCCAAGTGTAACACCATCAGGTGAGAGGAAAGCTTTCCTGTTGTTTGTAAAAAAACCTTAAGACACAAACAGACATACATGTTTATTTTTGCATTTATCTAGATTAATAAGTATATGCAAGTAATCTCTGGAACTACTGAACCGATTTGGAAAAAATTTTCACCAGTATAAAGCGACATTATTCTTGAGTCCACAGGCTATACAGGGTTACTTTTTTATCGCCCCGGCTTCGCAAGGTAGGAAGTTTTATATAAAAATCCACGCTGGCGAAGCCGTCAGGAAGTATGGATTGAAAAAAAAACGAGTTTTTAATGATTTCCGAAGCAAATAATATGAGAACAAGCTTTATCGCATGTGTCATACAATCATTAGTTAATTCATTCAAATCACGCAAGTAATGTCACATTTCAATTTAACTAATCCATCGTGCGTGGCACATGTACAAAATAGATAACGCACAAGTGCTATCTTATAAAGCCGCTGTATAGTTTTGGCTTTCGTTTATTGCAGCTCAATATTTACTTAACAGTCAATTTATACAAAAATATGTTAAATCTAGTCGAAAATGCGTTGAAATATTTTTAAAATTTAAATTACACTAGTTGCATCCGGAGGCTTGCTTGCGCCTACACAGCTAACGACATCATACTCGTAATATAGCTATTGCGAAGCTGTTTGCAATAGAAAACTTTGTTTTCTTTTCTGGTTTGATCGCTGAGTCGACCATATACATAAAATGCTGCTACTGATAGACTCTATTACATGGAATTCACCTGTGTGAATGCAACTGCATTGTTGGGGAAATGCAGATTATATTACATCTAAATTTATGTACAACATATCGTAAAGAACTTTTAAACATAACATTTCACTCTTCAGATTTCTAAATATACAAATAAAATAAAATAAATAAAATAAAGCATTATATATCAATGCGCAAGAACAAACATTCGGTCAATTTGAGTGTCATAAATTCATATAATGACACATTGTATTTGTATATTGTAATATTTTCGCAGGTACGGCCGACGCCCCGCCCTCATCACCGCTAGCATGCTCCAGCTTTGCTTAAGCATGGTACTCCCGTTCAGCCCCAGCTACTGGGTCTTCGTCGCGCTGCGGTTCGCCCTCGGCACCTCGTCGGCCGGCCTGCTGGTTATCGCGTACGTCGTCAGCGTCGAGATCACCGGCCCCGGCAAGCGGGAGCTCGTCACCAGCCTCTACCACATACCGCAAGGGGTCGGCGAGATGATAATGCCACTGTTCGCCTACTTTCTGAGGAGCTGGAAGACGTTCAGCATTGGGGTCGGTGTACCGAACCTGATATTCGTGATCTATCTGTTCCTGTTACCGGAATCCGCGAAATGGTTGATTTCAGTGGGAAGATTAGAAGAAGCGGCCGAGGTCGTGAGAAAGGCTGCCAAGTTGTGAGTATTTCAGTGCCTAATTTACATAAGAATTTGACAACGTTTCTTTGTGATATATTAATAAAAATGCATTTTCCAGCAACAAGCTACCAACTCGAAACGTAATGGAAGTAGTTCAGAGCATTGCAAACGAATATAGCCTGAGCAATAATAGCGAGAAACAAACCAAAGTGTCCTACTTGGATTTGGTAACCAACTCCAGTTTGAGACTGAAAAGCCTGTGTTCGTGCCTGTCGTGGTTCATCCTGGGCATCAGTTTCTATGGAGGCAACCAGTACATCGGGCAGACCAGCTCGAATACATTCCTTAGTGTAGTTTTGGCTGGTGGACTGCAGGTAAATATTACAAAGAGATAATGACACGTTTAGATAAGTCGACCCACTGATCGAACCTCGACGCCCATCTTATCGTTTCAATTCGGGACGATCTGAAGATGAGAATACCCAATTCTGTGGAGCATAATGATGACCCCAAGATGTCCGTTATATCAGCACATAGTTTTATTCCCCGACATCTTTAAAATCGATAAACAGGTTGTAGAACTCTCTCCCTAAGACTACTATGAAACGCACGCTTGTCTTTTAAGATTCAAGTTCAAAATCACATCCTACAAAATTCTTACTTAAAAGTTTTTCATTTTCCATATCTTCTTTTTTGTGTTGCTCTGGTACAGGTTTACCAGGAAAGCAATCTCTGCTTTACAGCGATATGTCATATAAACGATAAAATTGGAATTGTAACATAGAACATTTGCTTAGAAGATTCGTGTCGTGGTCATATCGGATATGATTTTAGATCCCCGGCACAATAATCAGCGGGTACTTCTACAAGATCTTCGGCCGCAAGCCCACATTGATCGGGTTCCTCCTGCTGTGCTCCCTGTGCAACGGGCTGTTGGCCATGCCTGACAGCTGGTTTATCTTGAAGCTGATAAGCGGGGCTCTCGCTGTCAGCGGTGCAGCCGGGGCGTTCACAACTATGTTAGTAGTATTACTTTTCGGTCCTTCTGCTGAATAAAACAACCAGGGCTAATGGAGGATGCTATCAAGTATATTGCTGACAGCGTAGACCGTGTGCTTATTTGACCATCAAGTTTTGGTTTAAAAGCCTCTAAATACATATTGGTTATTCATGGTTCCTCAACGTATGCCTTATGTAATCAAATATATTAGTCTTCATTCATGATAGTACTCAGGAAACAAAAAAGAAATACAAAGATATTAAAATCCAAATTTATATAGATTTGGATATTAATTTGAAAAATATTTCAGAATTAAGAGAAACACCAATTTACCAATTATTTAGACAAAATGCTGTCATAGATGACCTAAAAGATTTCGTGCATAGCCACAACGATTCGTTCGAGACACAAATATAATACCAACCCCCAAAAAACACACGACAGATTTCCAGTTTTCCACCAATGGTTCAATAGTCTCAAACTCTACGGTGAATTTGTCTTCGACGGATTGATTTTAAAAGCAGCGGATAATATATTATTCAATAGTAAGATTAGCCAACCGTGACGACATTTTTCTCAAAACTAACAATAGCCCATTGTAATACTTGAAGTCTATGTTGTTGTTCACTTAAACAGTGACATCTCTGTCGTAAATAAAACATAAATTTTTGTAAATTTCTATTTAATGTTTTAATTGTTTGAGGACAAGGAGCAGAGATTTACTCGAGACAAGTTAATTAAAAGATATAAACGGCGAACAACGTATTCACGGCAAGCACTCAAATTAATAATGAAAATTCGCAGAAATCTTAATAAGCCATGCATTTTGTATAAGTATATTGTCGAAAGCCATGACAGTTTCAAATCAAACACAACAAGAAACGTCTGTAAAGAATCAAATGCCAATTCATATTCCATATCACAAAATGAGTTAAACGCAATACAATCTAACGGAAAAACTGATGCAACTGCTAAATAATCATCACCATTATAAAGGACAAAAAATTGAAACCATAAAAACTTAAACAATGTATTTCTTTTACCTTATACAACTAAGTAGGCAATTAGGCAGGCTGCCTACCTGATGGTAAGTGGCTACAGTCACCAATAGTAAGATTTGCAGATTTTCATCCCCAAGTACACATACAAGTACGAGTACAATATCCCAACGTATGTAGACGATTCTAGTACTGAGTCTCCCAGGAATATGCCTTGTGGAAATTCCCTAATCACAAAAAGTCATCGCCAAAGGGCAAGCTGAAAGGATCGCAGTTGCAGTTAGGATTCACATACAACTTTAAAAGATACAATATTTGAAAATCCTATACTTATATTTCTTTTTCAATAAAGCTCTAAAGCCGCTCTCAGTGCTTAAATCCTATGAAGGCGTAAGATCATTTTCAATTTTATATTCGTATTCACAGGTATGTCTTCACCACGGAGCTGTTCCCGACGGTGGCCAGGAACATGGCGATGGGCGCCTCCTCCACCACGTCCAGGGTCGGCTCAATGATCGCCCCGTTCATCGCGGGGACGCAGCAGGCGGCGTGGCTGCCGCCGATGATATTCGCGCTAGCGCCGTTGATAGCGGTCGCTGCGAGCTTCTGTCTACCGGAGACGAAGGGCCAGAAGCTGACGGACAGAGTGGACGAGAAGTGAAAAAAACGCTACCTTTTAAATTACCAATTAACGCAATTATCGTGAATCTTACAGGAAGAGAGATGACAGGAACATTATTGATGTTAACAACATTGGAACTATAGAAAGCGAGATAGAGGCGAAATATCGATTTTGTGACCTTTGACCATCAATAACTTACGAAGCACATACGAGATTTTAATTTATGCGACTTTTGACACAACTTTTAGAACGTCAAACTGAAAGCGTATACGAGTTTCCAGCTTGTTATCTCTCATACCAGGTGAAACCCCTAATATGACTGCACTACAAATAAATAAGGCATCTGTCTTACGGCCGACTGATTGAACAAATATCACAGTGGTAATTGTTGTTGTTGTGGTTACAGTGACAGTGGTGACTAGGGCTCTATTTTTTAACGACTTCCAAAAAAATATTTTACATAAAATAAAAACCGACTTCAAAAACACTGAAAAGTTAAAAATAATATAAGAATAGGTACAGACAACATCACACTTCTATATTGAAGTCGGAGCCGAACGATAATCTCCTAGAAAGTCTTAAAATTTATCACCGTTTAGCTGGTATTAAATTAGGGTTTCCTTAGATTTTCATGGGATCTCATCATCAGATCCTGACTTTGGTGACCTTGGGACCACCCTAGGAGTATACTCTATCGAATACAAAAAGAATTTTGAAAATTGGTCCACAATTGTCTGTACCTATTCTTATATTATTTTTAACGTTTCAGTGTTTTTGAAGTCGGTTTTTATTTTTTTGTAAAATATTTTTGAATCAACCATCGTTTTAGGCCTTGGAGCATTTACTATTTTGAGTTTTTAGGCGACGAATGTAGGATCAAACTGCAAAAGACCACTAATCCTAGTGGGCCATCTGTTCTGTTTTAACCGATTAATAGAATTATTCGTTGGAACTGGTATCGATTTCTTGATTAACCGAATAATAAATGAACACAATTAGAACTTTTTTTAAACAAACCACTAATTTTAATCTGTTCCTAGTTCTGGTTTTTAAGACTCAATTAATGTGACTAGTTGTAAAAAAAATGTACTTCGTAGCCTTTTTTTAAATAGAAGTGATAAGTATGATTATACATATTATGTAATAATATAAACAGGCATTTTAAGATCAATGATATGAAAATTAGTAAACAACGGAAGTATCCTATTAATGCTAAAACGATACACAATGATGGCGATACACAATGATACGTTACGGTAAATGGGCGTCCGGTCCATTTAAATCGGCTTTTTATTAAAATAGCTAAACTATCTATCTATATTGGGCACAAATATTTGCCCAAATATATATTATTAAATGATAGTGGAGTCAGTGTTTCGCTTCTCTCAAAAAAAAAACCCTATTTTTCTAGTATATTTTTTCTAAACCTTCAGTGTTATTTTTAAAATATTTAAAATTTTAAATGGTAATAGGATTTGTTTGTTTCTTTGTTAATTTGAAATCGATAAACTCTACTATATTTTCTTTAAGAATGCTTTTTTCTTTCAAAATAAATAGCAAAAAAAGTTTTAACATGCTTTTATTGCATTGTCACATGATATACCTATGCATATGCATGCAAAATTTCAGCTCAAACGGAATTCGGGAAGTGGGTCAGATTTAACTTGCAAGATTTCATTACAGACACCGGGACAGGTGAAAGTAAATAAAAGCTTGTAACAACCTAGTTAGAGTCAATAAAAGAAAAATTTCACCTCCAGTAGGATTCGAGCATGACATCTTCAACGAAGCGTGTCGGTTTGAATAATCTTATCTATGTCTTCTGGATTTATTTACTGGAGATAGAATTTTAACGTATTTGGTATGGAGCAAATGTCAAATAACTATCGCTACCACATCCACACATTGATAAAATATTGTATGTGTGTGTTTGTTATGTATGTGTAGTGTAAGTATGGAAGTATTCATTAGTATGTCTGATATTTAAGAGGATTGTGAAGCTGTAAATTTTCATAGAAAAAGCGATAACGCTTTTCTCCCTCTTTACATACCTAGTCCAATTTTGATATTTTTTTGTAAATGTTGTAGATATAATGAAGATCTAGGTTTGTACGTTTTGATTTTGAAGTAATATTGCAGAGAATATAAATTAATAGCATCTAAATATCTATATTTTAGACTTAAAAACTATCTAGAGCATTTTATTTCTTTGGACTAAATTATACTCAATTACAAAAAATCAAAACGTACTCGTACAAACAGAAAGATATACTGAATCTCATAAGACCAAAAGTATCTAATTTCGTAAAGGTTTAGGGGGGTAGAACCGTTATCGCCCGAAACAATATTTCAATAAGAAATGTAAGCACTTGCCTCGAACTTCTAACTCTAAGCGGTGTGCAACACACTGCATTTTTGAAAATGCATACTCGAGCCATGAATTGGCACTTCACAGTCCTCTTAAGTAGGTTCAATGTTGTAATTGTCAACTTCCATATACACTCGCGAGCAAAAGTTTGGAATCAGTTACTTGAAATTGGTTGCGCGTTATCTTGAGTAGTTAATACTTTTTTAATAATCGTAAAAATGACATCATTTTAAAGGTTCAACTCTTTACTTTTAAACTGATACCGAATTCATTAAAAACAAGCCAGTATTTATGGAGCCATTCCGCATTAAGTGAAGGTGTATCGAAAAAGACGTGTTTCAATTGTTTGATACGTCACGAGTTGCGACCTATTGACCCCCTATAAAAGCACCTGTTATCGGATTTTCTTTATCAGTCGACTTTCACACGTTGACCGGTACACATCTCCGCCACTTTTGACCCTTTACCTTGTACGACAATGGAGACAACACCTACAGAAGCAGCACAAATCGTAGCCCTATTGCAAGAAGGGCTCAGCCAGCGGGTTGTCGCTCGTCGGCTCCACATAAGCCAATCCTGTGTTTCGAAAGTTTATAAGCGCTTTTGGGAGACTGGTGGCTTTATCCCGAGACCAAGATCTGGACGGCGCCGGTGCACATCGGAGAGAGATGACCGTTTTATCGTGTCAACCTCTCTCCGAAATCGGCATTTGACTGGTGTCGACGTCCAACAGGAGCTCCGAGATGTTCGTGGGGTAGCAGCCAGCGAGTGGACAGTTCGTCGACGACTCAAGCAAGCGAATCTGACTCCAAAAAGGCCTGCCACAGGCCCGAAACTCACGGCAGCTCACCGACAAGCACGTCTTCAGTTTGCTCGCACCCATCTTGATTGGGAGGTTGAGCAATGGAGGCAAGTCCTGTTCTCCGACGAAAGCAGGATGTGTTTGCACGGTAGCGACAGAAGAGGACGGGTCTACAGGCGGCCTGGGGAGCGATTTGCACAGTGCTGTGTCGCTGAAACAGTGGCTTATGGGGGCGGCTCCTGTATGATGTGGGCCGGCATTTCCTTCGATGGTAAAACCGAGCTTGTTTTCGTGCCTGGCGGGGGACGAGGACGCGGTTTAACTTCGGACCGGTACATTTCCGATATTCTCCTGGAACATGTCCTTCCCTATGCGGGATACATCGGTGATGACTTCCTCCTTATGCACGATAACGCTCGTTGTCACACTGCCCGTGTAACAACGGAATACCTCGAAGAAGTCGGAACTCCTGCTCCTTCATGTCTGAATGAGCTGAAATCAGCGTTGGTTGAGGAGTGGGAAGGTATTCCACAAGAATCAATTCAGAAGCTGATCAGGTCTATGAAGAATCGTCTTGGAGCAGTTATTAAGGCGAGGGGAGGGAACACAAAATATTGACACTTATTTTTAAAGATAAATAAAATTTTTATTTAATAATTTTTGTTGTTTTATTCATTCATTATTTTTCCCTATTTCCTTGTTTTCCTACCTCCTTCACTTAATCCGGGATAACTCCACAATTACGGGCTCGATATGAATTAATTTTATATCGATTTAAAGTGGACAGTTGCACCTTTAACATGATGTCATTTTTATGATTATTAAAAATTTATTTAGTAAGCAAGATCACGCGGAACCAATTTCAAGTAACTGATTCCAAACTTTTGCTCGCGAGAGTATTTCGCTTCCGCAAATGGAGTTCGAACCCTTTCTAAGATTAATAAATAGTATAAAGCCGCCCATTGTACTATAAATATACTGTATTTTGTTAACCTAATTTTGTAATGATTTATCACGCCATCCGAAGCCTTAGAACTCTATAGATCTCTTGTTACCGTTACCGCTATTTTGCTATTAAATCGATTATTCTTCTATTTTTACCGGATATAACAATAGGATTTTTATTCCGAAATCGTAATACGAGTTAAGTTACGAAAAACATCACATGATTAGATAAACATACTTCTGGGAGTATAATAATAATGAAAAAAATAATACGAGTACAATGTGTAAAAAAATAATGCACTTCCTAAAAGTTGTTTGATTGAAGTTAGCTCCTGAGTAGATTTCAATGAATAAAATAATAATAATAAAATATTTTCGAAAAAAGTACTAATTAATAATAGCTCTAATTAATTTAAATTTACGCACAGTTCGGCCAATGTTCTTAATAATAGAATATGATACATAATAACAACTGTTTTTAGTCATTCATACGTCACGCTCGACTCGGCGACCCCACGCAATGTGTAAAGTTAAACCACCCAAAGCGAATGTTTTTTCACCCTAGTTTTTACAGATATATTATTAAAATATATCTGTCAATTCTCATTTTAAAAAATTGAAAATGTCTAAAATTAATTCATCTGCATATTTGTAAGAAACTACTTTTAGGGTGTGCGTTATTTCTGTTACACGTTGAAAAAAAAACCTCACAAAATATTTACGACATATATGAGCGCCTCTGGAGAATACAATGAATAGAAGAATAGACATTTGTATGCATTACTTTTATTTGATTTATATCTGTATATGAAATTATAATGCATGTCATCAAAAGTTGGGTTTTCTACTACATTATCACTATTGCTGACACCTCTGAGTGTTTGCAACCTTTTTGAAAGTTTGTACTTTTTATATATATTTTTCAAATTGACAATGTTTTTGATAGTTTCGATTTTTGTTTGTATATGTCTGGTCTTGTCAGTAACCCTTTCTAGTTTAATTCAAATGATAGGTAGCTAGTTCTTCTAAAAATTACCTTGATTGTGCGCTGGGCACAATCGCCTGTAACACTCGCCCCGTCCTTATCCCACATATTTAATTCGAGCATAATATCGATATTTGGTTCAGATAAAAGAGGGCAATTTTTAAATTGCAACTCAGAAACGAACAATTTAGGCGAACATCCGGTCGGTTGAAATGGCAAATTTATGCTTACAATTTTCATTCGCATAGTGGGTCGGTGACACTTAAACGTCTGTTCGGAGCAAGTGTTGGAAATGCATGTCATATTAATATCTCTCTTCATTGGCGCTGTTCATGTGAGTAAACACTTTCTTTAGCATTAAATTTATCAAGTTAAACAGAAGTAAGTCACGTGCACTAGAGGAATTATTTAACATGCAGACCACATTGCTTCATCGCTACTGAGTGAGTCCCATCACTGAGTGGACTGGCGTCGGAAGATGCGCGTGCGCATATAGTGAGATTTGTGAATTTCCCATCCGCATTCACTCAACCTCAACCTTCCTCCTTGTCAGCATGAGTTTTCAAAATCTTAAAATTTTCTCAAAAGGGTCGTTAATTGTTTTGCAAGTGGATTGTTTCACGAATAAAAATGTTTCTAAAGGTAGTGACTACGGAGCAATGGAGACAAAAAAGTATCGAACTTAATTAGGCAGAAGTGGAGTGTTTATCTATCGACAAAAAAGAATTATCAACACCACGTTATACATTTAAACAAGTCAACAGAAATAGCACAAATATATAGCAGTAAGTGGCAGATGTGCAGACGACCTCTGACAGTGAGCGTTAACTTCGCCAATATCATCGCAGACTATTTTTAACACAAAGCTCTGCTTATGTCCCACTTGAAATTTTATTTGCAGAGCCTTAGGATGGTGCCCGAACGAGCAAACGTCACTTACATGTCACCGAAATACATCCAAAACGCAACCTTATACATCACACGTTACGGCAGACGCAGCCCTTACTACTTGAACGTTGGCGGGATTACGCTACAGCCCTGGCACAACAATATCACGGTAATAGATACTATCAACATCATCATCGTCATTTTCAGCCCACACACGTCCACTGCTGTACATTAGCCTCTCTCTATCACGTCCCTTGGACCAATCCGCGCCTAATCTCTTCCAGCTTCTGCCAGCCACCTTGCGAAGATCGCCGCTCCACCTAGTCTGATAGATACCATGAATAGATACCCATTTATCGTTGAACTGCTGTTTCATCCCACTGCAGTCTGCAGACAATAGTCCCCATCTCTAAATCAGAACGGTAATGCAGGCGCACACGTTAAAATTGTATTGCATACAGTTTCGTACTGAATGATATCCTGACCAAAAAATTTAAGATTTCTACATATATACCAATATCAATGTTTTAAGCTATTGCATAGCTTTCCTCGCGGGCTTTGAGCGCGGCGACCGAATCAAGAAATTCCGTAAAGAAAAAACCTAAAGCTGGACATTGACGATATCGTCAATGTCCAGCTTAACACCTCCCACTCCGACCGGCAGGCCTATTCGCTAACTACGGTTGGTAACTAGAACTGTCATTTTTGAAAGACATTTTATATCCATTACTAGTTACGTGATCTTATGTCTTACGGCAGCGTTCATGATAGCAATAATGGATGATAAGTTCCTTTCAAAAATGACAGTACTAGTTAGCAACCGAAGTTAGAGAATAGGCCTGCGGCACAGCGGTGCGGCGTTGAAAGCTGTGCATCGTCTAACGTCGTTTCAGTTCGGCAGACTTCGGCACGGTGTTTGTGTGCGTCCACATGGCGTCCACGAGTAAGTTCGAGCCCTCGAACGTAACGTAAGATAATGTATAAATCGTAGGTAAGGATATGTGGGTGGTGCCTTGGTCGCTGCGCTGGTGCGCCAATAAAACTCAATTGAAAGTTTATTTTGCACTTCACAATTGAAAACTCGTAGTTAGTTCCGCCCTTCACAGCGGTTCCACTCAAATGAGTAAATGGAATGGACCCTGGTTCCTTGTAGTTACGCCCTACACAGCGGACCCACCCACCCAACTGGAGTGAATGGAATGGACATCTGAATCTGACAATAACCTTCCAGCCTATTTATACCGGCTTTGTGATAATCTCTTAACCGCGATGTGCGCGGGTGAAAAGCGCCATCTAGTGACGGGCGTGAAAACCGCCATCTATTGACAAGCGGGCAAACCACCACAACACGGCCGTTATGGCATTACGAGTGTTAACAATCAAAGAAAAAAAATATACTGCATAAATAAAATAAATAAATAATTATAATTGTATAAGTTGATAAAAATGCTATGCAATAGCTTTACCGCGGCAGTCCCCGAGTGCCACTTTAATTTTTTGTTGCTGTAAAGGCAGGTGAGCAGATGGCCCACCTGATGGTAACCACCAAACAAATTCAAATGCAATGCGAATTCGAAAAACCACATGAACTTGTGAGAGGAATTTTATATTCATGTATTAGGTCACGTCTCTATGGTGGTATGGTTAAGTCCTACCATACCCCGAGTGGTATGGTGGATCCGCAGTGACCGCCGCCCATGGACTTTGCCAATATCGGGGACATAGCCAAGCCGCTGCCTTTTTTGGAGGGTAATACATACACTCCTTAAACTTTGCTGGAAGATGGACATAATATTATTATAGCGGATTGCATTGACTTACTAAGATTAAGTTTTGATCAAGCCGTTTTCTACTGTCATTCATCAATATTAAATGGTGTATCCTCCCTTTATAGGGTAAAATAGACGCGTATGTAGATTGTAAATAGGTGAAGACTACTTAATGAGTTGGAATGAATCGTCCGGGCGCTGTACTCGTAATTAGATGTGGCACTAGAAAAACAGTCCGTGTTTCCACATCTGCAATGGGATTTTCTACGGGAGATTTTATTCCTTGACAATAAAATAAAGATACTTCTTTGTCGCACATCGTTTGACTTTAAATGATTTTCAAACAGTATGCCAATGAATACATAAAAATTACCGTTTTCCATATGAAGCTTTTAAATTTAAACAAAACTCAAAAATCACACATTTCGTAATTATTTCACTATTGTCAGTCTTTTGACTAACACATACATAAAATTTACAAAAAGTAGCATCCCAGGTACAAAATAATCGAACAAAGGCAACTGAAACATCACTAATCTTCTATCAGACAAAGTCAAATATAGCTAGCTACGAGTATATCGCATTAGTGGCTGAAGGTCCGGTTCGTTACTAGAGACCGCGACAAAAAAACGTAAAACGAAAAAGACTAAGATTTTTTATTTATTTATTCAGGAACAAACCTACTAAACCTATAAAATCTTATAATCTCTAAATTATTAACAAAAAGAACTAACAGTTCCATAAATTAAATTCTAATTTAAAATTTGTAGAACCCAACAACAGAGACACAACAAAACACAATATAATATTGTACCAAAACTAACAGAATTTATAAAAAACAGAAAATAAATTTTACCACTAATTATTATTATTACTATATTATATGCGGTCACCAACAATTTATTTAAAAGCATTTTTTTGAAAATATCTGGTCTAAAATACCCATGTGGCAGATTAATATGAACTATATATTTCTTTTAATTACTAAATAAACACTCCACACACTCGTGTTCCATGCTCTTTTCATCTAATCTTTTCGTTTTGATTTATTTTAAAACTATTAATTATTATATTGAGACTTACGACTACTTTTCACTGCTGATTTAAGGTGCGTTGCGCAACACAATCAATTTAGTTATGTATTCTATTTTAAAAATAAATAAATATATATCTTAATAATATTATACATTTTTTTATACATCTATAGACAAATTTACAATTGCATCATTATCATACCACTATTCCTGAGTATGTATGAGCGTCGGTAGCGCTGTGGTCTCGGCACTTGCCTTCCAATCGGGGGGTGGGGGTTCGAGACCCGCCATGTACCAATGTGTTTTTCGTTTCGAATTTCATATGTACATTTGTCTGACGCTCCTACGGTGAAGGAAAACATCGTGAGGCAACCTGCATACATCTGCGAAGAAATTCAAAGGTGTATGTGAAGTCGACCAATCCGCACTGGGCCAGCGTGGTTGACTAAGGCCTAATCACCCTAACATAGGGTAGGCTCGAACCCCTCGGTGGGAACGTATATGAGCTGTGATGATGATGATGATTCCTGAGTATATGAACTATATTATGTTATGTTCTATCAAGTGCATCTGATACGTGTTACGTTATGCTGTTCGGAGTGTCCATTTTATTGCAGTCCCATCCCATCCCATCGCAGGTCAACTTCGTATTCTACGAGTATTTGCACAACGAGTACAAGCGGTCGTTCGTGGAGGTGCACTTCAAGTTCTGCGACATGATGAACTCCGACCCCTACATCGGCGGCATGCTGCTGAAGCACGGGCTCAAGTGCCCGCTTATGCCCGTAAGTTGTTTCCAAAGATTCCATTGTAGCAGCGGCGGATCTAGGATATCATTTGTGGGGGGGGGGGGGGGCACCCTGACAAGACTCTCACTCGGAGCTAGGGTTGAAATAACAAGTTTATTTTGGGAGGGAGGAAATAACAAGTTTACATTGGGCATTCTGACAAGGTTCCTCTCACAAATAAACTAAAAATAATTTTTATATCACCTTAAATTTTTGTACCCGTTAAAAACTGAGTCGGAATTATGGAAGTCCTGGTATTGGGGGGGGGGGGGAGGAGCCCCCATGACCCCCCTCCCTTGGGTCCGCCATTGCATTATAGTCCTTCGAAGACACGACTATACAAAGTCGAGAAAGAGCGACATTTTCTTTTTATTAAGCAACATTGTTGGGATCCGCAGAAATGTAGCTGCTTTAGTGCCATTCAAACCGAGTAGATAAAGTCAGTTTTTCATTTGATATTTTCATTCTTTTTAACATGCTGTTTCTAACTGTAGTAAAAAGCGAACATGCACACGAGCAAATCTGAACGTGCTATGGTTTTAAGCATGCTAAAAAATGTTTGTTTTAAATGTATTTTAATTTTAATTCATGCTTTTTAAAAGTGGCACGTGCAGGATACTGAGTAGGTATTAAACAAAAAAATTGTTAACGGAATATGAAAAAAATGTTTTTGAGGGGTGTTTTTCAATGAAATTTACAATACTATTTTTAAAAAGAAAAGCATTATGAAGCCACTTATAATATAAATGTAAGTTGTTCTTGTCGCTTTAGGACAATTTTGACGAAAATAGCATAGCAAATTTATATCGGGCCATGGAGTATATCTAAAGTAAACATACTTTTGCTTTTAGCACGATCAAATATAATACTTGCTTGAAATATAGCAAATGTAAGCCAGGTTTAATCCTAATTAACAGTGGCCGCCCTATTCGAATGAATTAAACTCGGAAAGTCTACTTTTTGTCTCCATTCTCAAACCGCCGTTTATAGAGTCGATTGTCACGTTCATTATTGATTAGTTAAAGTCGGAAAAAGTTTCGACTGCAATATTTACAAACATACACTTTGAAAACTCAACTGAGCAAATATTGCCAAACGGAGCTGACGGCATACGTTTAAATGCAATGTTCAGTCCGCCTACTTCTACTACGTAACTACCAACCCCACTCAAGATCGCTTCCTATCTTGCAGAACCACTACATGATCATGAACATGTCGCTGCCGCTGGACAAGTTCCCCCACGCGTGGCCCATCCAGAAGTGCCGGATCGACGGCGATATCACCATCACGGACACCAAGGAATCACTCGCCAGGGGCTACATCTACGCATCCTTCAAGGACAGCGCCGCTTAGAACGATTAAATGCTTACCTGACAATAGTTTTTTTATTTAACCACTTTGGTGGTCTCGTAGTTGAGACCGGCCGGCACTGATCTGGAGGTCCGGGGTGCAGAAGTTTTCTTAGTTTGGTTAACTTAATTAATTATAATAATTATTATTAAACCCAGGCGGGCGATTCAAGTTATAAAAAGAATTACGTCGCAACATTGAAGCATCAACACAGACCACAAATATAATGTCTTTTATTAAAGTTAAATTCGCTTCTACGACAGAAACTGGAACACAAACTGTTGAAACGGAAGAAGAATAAGAATCACCAGCGGCACAAGCACCTTCATCAAGCGAGCGAAGTGAAAGGTAGCTTCAAACCAAATTACAGACGTCGGAAAAGAAAAAAAGACAACTATAGTGCTAGATGAAATACAAAAATGTCCATGATTAAAAAACACTAAAAGAAGTGCTAAGCGCGAGAAACTAATAAATATTTAGAACAAGTAGTACACGCTTCAAATAGTCGCCACCCTAATTTGTGTAACTTCTCACAATTTTCAATTACTTAATAAAACTAAAATAGAACAATTTCCCTTCGAAATTGACTAGTGGATTAGACGATTCAACTGTGATATGGAACTGGAAGCTATTAGTTCGAGGGGAGGGGGGAGAGGGGTGTAATCAAGTATACGCGCGCTAATCCTTTTAAGTTTGCACTCGGGGCGTGTTAATTCTATAACGCGTGGTACAAGCGAAGCGTGGAACAGAAACGCAATTTTCTTTGTTATAAGTAGATATATGAAATGTTATAATATCTTCATTGCTTTACGAGTTAACAATAATGTTATTAAATGAATCTTTTATTAAGAATGGGATTTCATTATTATTGATCATTTTCATTTCAGGTTGGGACAACTTAATAGTATAAAATACTATCCTTTATTTGAATGAATGAATGGTTTACTTGACCATAATTTGACGATTATTTGACTTTATTAGCTCGAGTACCTACTACACATTTAAATAAAACTTTTCGCATTTACTCGCGTATGTCTGGTTTTAAACATTTTAATTATCCAGACCGAACGTTACGAATGCTTTTCAGCATTCGTGGTCACGGGATGACTCTACCTCATATAGCATTATATGAGGTAGCGTAACGTCAAAAATGGCGAGTTTATTTAGCAAAATATTCGATCTAGTCTACTTAACTATTTTCGGGATGATTTGTCAGTAAGCGTATACTTAAATTAAAAAATGTACAGTATATCCCTGTGCACTCGACAAAACACAAGAATAAAATCAACCGAAGGTATCATAAATAGTAGATAGGCAGACTGTACTGTACACCATCTACAGATGGGTAGGTACCGGCCCGTACCCTGTTTACAACTCACAATAGCATCAGTTGGTGATCTGTGGATGGGGATCCACGTGAACTCGTGAGTTCATCAGGATCCCCCATATGTTGAAAGTACGTAATGATGTGTTCACATGCACAATTGATTTGTAGTGATAATCGATTCTCCTTTGGTCTGTGGGGCTAGCACGCAGGAGAATCGAAAATCGAATCGAAATCCGAATCGAGGAGTTTGTATGGCAATTTTATTAGCGCCACGGCGGTGAGTAGCAGAACTAATAAAATGCCATACAAACTCCTCGATTCGGATTTCGATTCGATTTTCGATTCTCCTGCGTGCTAGCCCCACAGATCACCAACTGATGCTATTGTGAGTTGTAAACAGGGTACGGGCCGGTACCTACCCATCTGTAGATGGTGTACAGTACAGTCTGCCTATCTACTATTTATGATACCTTCGGTTGATTTTATTCTTGTGTTTTGTCGAGTGCACAGGGATATACTGTACATTTTTTAATTTAAGTATACGCTTACTGACAAATCATCCCGAAAATAGTTAAGTAGACTAGATCGAATATTTTGCTAAATAAACTCGCCATTTTTGACGGATAGGGGATTAGGCTAGGGGATCCTGGTGGACTTACTCACTTGGACTATATGTACAGACTTACTGAGCGCATTCCTACTGGTATATCATGGTTATATCAGATACATTATGATACACTTAGTTCGTTTAATTATAGACAATATCTTGATCTCATTTAAATTTTAGGAAGTTGTGTATTCTAAAACTAGAATTGTGTCATTACAACAATCATTTTCATTTCGCAAAAACACTCATATACAAGTTAAAGAACTTCGAACTCAATTAGGCGAAAACAAACACTTGGCCTAAACAAAGACGGCGAGGCTCTTCGTCTAATAAATTAAAACATTAATAAGATTAGCTCAAGGCAAATTATATTAACATTTCTCAGGAATTCCGTCCGAGAACTAGCAAACTCTAAAGTAAATTGAGCGTTGCCTGACGGAGTTAGTAATTAGTTGATATCTCAGAGGAGCAAGAATATAGTTTGTTTTGATAATTTGATTACCTACGGGCGGCGAAGTTTTGCTGAAAAGCTTTTAAGTGGTAGGGCTGCTGGCCCCGCCTGGCTAGTTACCACCGAAACCGAAAGAACTACAAGAGGGGGTGATCTATAAAATTTAATCCCAAGCAGGCTTAGCTTTAAAAATAAGTTACGCAAGCTATTCGTTGAACAGTCATAGGCAAAATAAAAGCATAGGTTGTTCTGGGCTAGACTTAAAGTATTGTTGAATTTCTGTAAATTTTAGACAAATATATATTAGTGTGTTTTATATATTTTATTTATGTATTGGGATTTTATTAAATATATATATATATCAATATATAACTATCTTAAAATATTTATTCGGTACATCTACTACTTTATTTCTCTGCATCACCCAAAGGTTGACTGGCAGAAAATGCCTCAGGCATTCAGTTCACCTCTGTAGAAAAAAAAATACATAGGCCAATGCTGACGTAACACATTTACAGTTAAAAACTAGCTAGGGGCGCTGCAATCAGTTCAAATTCATAAAACGGTAAGGAAATACTTTCAGCTGTCCACAAATATTTTGTTTCTATATACAGGATTTAACTGAATACCCCAATAACATTTAAGGGTATGTATCCATCAGAAGTAAAGATTCTGTAGAAAAATTATTAGGGCTAACAAACCTACTTTTTTTTCCCATACAAACTAAATAAATAAATTTTTGGTATAAAGTGCCGACAGCCCTACGTAAGCGTACGAGGAATACTACGCTCACGTCATACAAACTAAATAAATTATTTTTTGGTATTAAATGCCGGCAGTACTACATAAGCGTACGAGGAATACTACGCTCACGTCTGTCACGCGTCATTTTGTGTTAAAATTTCTTTTGTGTTAAGAGCTAATTATGGTTGTCACTTGAAAGTTTTTGCATTCAGCTTAAAATCAAATAACTCTGGAAGTATTGGGGTTCCAGGTCTCAGACAAGAACCGAAGGTCCATTTAGTATCTAATTTATATACCCCTTAAATGTTATTGGGGTGTTCAGTTACACCCGGTATATGTTTACTCAAAAACTAAGTGATGTGTCATTGGTTGTTGTAAGTCCACGGACGAAAGAAATAAAGTCAACGATAACAAATTACCTTTTCACCCTTGTAATAAGTACTTAACTTTAAATATGGCTTATTTTTTTCTCTATAAGCATTTCTTCTTGAATATTCGACACGTTAACTAAAATAAAGACTTTTGTACGTAGTGCGACTGCGATCTAGCGTGAGAACACGGGAAACATATTGAATGCATCCAGAAATCGTGCTGTTGGAGTACTTCCGTTCGCCTCTTTCTGGCTCTTAATCCCCCCGAATTTAGGCTTCTCGTGATTTCATGGAGAAAGCGTCAAACAATATCTTCTCTTTGTATTTACTCCGTGGATTTATTTTTTATTTATGTATTTGTCGCCATAGTAACAATCTAAAAACATAGTTGTACTTCGACAGTTAAGAGGTAACACAGCCAGTTCCTTTGTTGCCGAGATGAAGGGCGCTTCCATTTTTTTTTTTTTTTTTTTTAAAAAAACGTCGCCCCACACTAGGATTTTCTCCTGTGTCGTGGGTGCAGTTACAAACATAGAATATCACATGCACATACGCCCAGACCGGAACAAATTTCTGTAGGCCATACAAAATATCTGTCCCGAGCGGGAATCGAACCCGCGACCCGTTGCGCAGTAGGCGATCTCTCGACCTCTGCACTAACCGTGTCGTCGTCGTGTTTCGGCTTTATCAGTTGAGATAAAGGCCAAAAGCTTCACTGTGTAAATAATAAAAATAAAAAATTTAAACGCCTTAATAAAATGTCGTAAAATAGCGAAAATTGTGATTATACCGTGTCTCCTGAACTGAGACGAACAACAGCTTTACATTGGATTATACATATCCTCACGTTGTGTGTTTTTCTGACAGATTACATGCTTTTAAAGTTAAAATGCCTTGGTTGATTCCAGATACTTTCACCATCCCATTTCTAAATTATATTATAAGCTGTCTGTGCGAAAAAAAATCGCGAAATGAGATGGAATTTTAAAACTGTCTCGCTACGACCTCCAAGCTATGCTACGAGTCTACGAGCTACGAAGCGGCTTGTGTTTCGAGCTACGCGGCCTACAAAAATCCACTTCGCCTTCCAAGTTCCATGTCTGCCAACTCAATTTGACATGTCAATGTCAATGTTTTACGTTATAAGTGGTACTTTACTGGTTTATGTACTATTTTTAATGTGCTAATTATTATTAAATGTATACTATTTGTTTCCCTACAGTAAATAAATAAATGTCATACAGCTACTTAACGGGTGAACAGAATTTCATAGGTAGTAACAAACCCTGGTAATCCTCTTTCTTTTTTATATTTGTGACTTTGCCTTTTCTTTAAAAATTAATAAATACAGCTGACACCGCTTACTCTCTTTTTCGACAAACTGCACCTATTTCTACCACACCAGAGACAGACTGCACCAGAGTCACTTGCATGGGTACCTCCGTCTCACCTATTCTGCCGTCAGGCAGCGGTGCTTGCATCGCTGTGTTCCGGTTTGAAGGGTAACACAGGCAGTGAAATCACTGGGTACTGTGACTTGACATCTTATGTTACAATTTGGCAACGAACACTGTGGTCTTGCAGGGGTTGTATGTTTGTGAATCTAACAGGAACAACATGTACTATATGCGACTGTAGCCACTTACCATCTGTCGGTCACTCTGCTTTTTTGCCATTTTGTTGTATCTCAAAAAATATACATATACTTACGGGATTACTTTACAAGCAGGTGCCAAGTTTTGTGTGCTTGTTCAGTCAGACAAGCAAACTGAACACTTTTACTTTGGGGTCAATCTTGAAATCGCAAGATTGGAATAAGACTTTCCAAATTCACTATTTTTGAATATTCATTCCGTGAATTCAGCAACGAGTGGTCCAACACACTCATTTTTTATTTCCACTAGTACAATATACGCAGAAGTGACACCAACAGTGAAATATTTACTGTTGTTTAAATCACAACAATTTTTAATTAATAAGTTATACTGTACGTCAGTTGTTGTAGCGTGCTTGCTTGTTGAATACTTTACCGATCACTGGCATTTCGAACACGCGCCACCGAATAAGTTCACTTACCTAGAACAAAAGAAGGAATAATTGAATACGTGTTGAATTTAATTGTATGTTTGAAAAATTTATAAATAATAAATAACTTTTTATTGCACAAATAACACGTAACAAAAAGAAACAAACGTAAAAAAAAGAATAAATGTACAAGTATAAAGGCCTTATTTCTATAAAGCAAAAAATTGTTAATGATTGCATTCGTAACACAGCTTAACAGATGAATACATTTAAATTAAAATTACAATGTAACACTAATGTGGAAACGATGTCCTTAACGCCAGAAGCGATCGAAGAATTTTATGATTATTAATAAAAAAATCATAAGTGCACATATCATAAAATCACAATGTATAAATAATGACACCATCAACTCATGGCCTCATGCATCGGTTCTGCTCGTATCAATAACTACCTTAATTGTTGAATTCTTATGTCATTATAATTTGCAGTCCCGGCACACCCCGGACACTCCATACAACGTTCGCAAATCAATTACCTATTACTACTACTAAAGCAAATGACGTTTGTACACGCGCAAATGTGTGCGTGGAATCTAGTAGGGCTGAGTGCGCGGTTATCAATCGAAATGACGCGAGAAGTGCAGCAACTGCCTTCTTTTTTACACGCATAGCGCTATCTCTGTTATCGGCCGGCGCTCGCATCTACTCGATGAACGTGAAGTGTCGCCATGCCCGAGCGATCGCGCGCGCCCTTGTTTATGTGTCAGTGATGTCTACAACGAAGCGCCGGGTGGGGTGAGGTATTTGAAATGAGTGCGAGGAGGTGAGAGGCCGTTCTGTACGTAGTACTATTATCTATTCTGTCGTCCCGGTTCAAACAAACGACATATCATAACATAACAACAATGTTACAAGCGGACCTAAAAAGGCCTCACTGGCAGAATCATAATATGATTCGTATCATAAGCAAATTCTATCTGACAGCTTTGTTTGCATATACGTAAAATGGTCCCAATTGACACTTTAGCAATGCCTGATTTGTAGGCTATTTTACGAATATTCATTCATTTAAAGCTGTCAAATAGAATAAATAGTTGCTAATTATGATGAACTGCACTCCATTCATAATACGAATCATATTATGATTCTGCCGATACGGCCTTATTAGGTGCACAGCACAGGACAAACACGCAACCACATAACGTTGCGAAATAATGTTTTAAACAAATCAAGGATTAGGATAGCTTTAGCCGCAGAAACCAATTCCCAGTGAGCTGAGCCAGACCACCTAACGACCTTAATTCTCATCCTGACGTTCCTATTAAAGATCGTGTCTGGCGAATTGTTTATTGTCAGCAATTTATTGGTACCCAGCAAAATCCTATTAAATAAAATTTAAGAGAGATTGTATCATAATATTTGGACATATTCTCCCTAATCTTTAGTTATATGTAGCTTTAGGATCCAAAGTTTTATTTTATGCAAATACATAGACAATATGGGGAGGGCCATGGTTGGGGTTTCTCTACTTGATTGAATCCGAAATGATGAGAACCTGTTGAGCAACGAAAGAGACCGACATAGACCAAAGAATTGCGAAACCTATGCAGAAGATGTCCAGTTCTTACATTATAAGAACTGGAAATTTTATGCAACTGCTTACACGATTGGCATACTGTCGATTGCTCATTCTGCCGCCTAGAACTTTGGCGTACAACTCATACGTAAAGGACAGAGCAAGGCTATTGCTTTAGGGACTGCTTACGATGTAACTTATGATGTGACGTCTGCCACATGCATTGACAATATTTATACAAATATTGTTCCTTTAGCAAAAAGAGTTTTTAATAATTTAGAATCTGACCATTCTGGGCAAATTGTTACCATTCCATTTAAATGTAAATGCATAGAAAAACAGAATATCACTGTTGTGCCAAAAACTGTTGGTCGCTTAGAACGGCTGGAAAATAATATTGGTATTAAATTAAATTATATAGGTTATGAAGAAAACCCAAATAAATTATATGAATTTTTTTTTCATACATTTTGTTCTGAATTTAAAAATATTTTTGTTCCAAAGACTATATCCGTTAATGGTACTTTAGCTTTTAGTGAATGGGCCACACCAGGCATTCACAAAAGCAGAATCAAACTTTTTGAACTTTATAATGAACGTTCATTTAATACTAGCGATGAGTTTAAACTTTATGTGAAAACTTATTCCAAAGTATTCAAAAAAGCGTGCAGGCTTGCTAAATCTAATTATTTAAGCTCAAAAATAAAAAACAGTAATAATAAAATTAAAATGACATGGAATATTATAAATAATGAAACTGGAAAAGCGAAAACTACTAATAATCAATATTGTTTGAATATTGACGGTAAGAAGGTAACAGTTGACACAGAAGTAGCTGCAGAATTTGAAAAGTTCTTTACTGACATTCCAGTCTCAATCACAAAGTCATTGGATTCCTCCCCCGCTATTGCTGAATCTATAATGAAAGATCATGTTGAAGCTTGTGATGATAAATTCAAATTTGTACACATTAGTGGAATGGATATAATAAAATCATTTAAAACTTTGAATATGAAGAAAACTGCGGATCTGTGGGGCAATTCCGTTGATGTTACTAAATCCGTAATTGAAACAATAGCTCCAATACTTGCTAACATTTTTAATGATTGCATTGACTGTGGTGTATTTCCTGGTCTAATGAAGCTGAGTAAAATTATTCCTTTACATAAATGTGGTAGCACATCAGACCCCAGTAATTTTAGACCTATCTCTGTGCTACCTACTTTTAGCAAAATTTTTGAAAAAATAATGTAGGAGCAAATGCAAATTTATTTTAATAGGAACAATCTTCTACACTCTAAACAATTTGGTTTTAGGAGGGGTCGCTCAACAACCGATGCTGGTGTTGAGTTAATACAACATATATTTGAAGCCTGGGAAGACTCACACGATGCGTTAGGCATTTTTTGTGATTTGTCTAAGGCATTTGATTGCGTTTATCACGAAACCTTGATCAGAAAATTACACCACTATGGATTTCGTGATACTGCACTGGATCTTCTACTCTCTTATCTAAGTGGAAGGACTCAAAAAGTAGACGTCAATGGAAAAAGGTCTCAAGGTTCCGCAGTTAAAATGGGAGTTCCGCAGGGTTCGATTCTTGGTCCTTTTCTATTTCTTATATATGTCAATGACCTCCCTGATTTTGTACAGGACAGTCATGAGATAGTGTTATTTGCAGATGATACTTCACTTTTATTTAAAATTAAAAGAGGATTGCAAATGAATGACGATGTAAATAATTCTATCTCAAGAATTGTTCATTGGTTTAATGTAAACAACCTGTCACTTAATGAAGGGAAAACAAAATGTATAAAATTTGTTTTACCCAATGTAAAAGAGGTTCACACCACTGTAAAAATAAAGGATATAGGTGTTGACCTCGTGGACACCACAGTATTTCTTGGGATCACACTTGATTCTAAGCTGCAATGGGGCCCACATATAGATAAATTGTCAAAGAGACTTAGTTCTGCAGCTCACGCTGTATGGAAAATACGTCAGTTGACTGATGTTGATACAGCAAGACTTGTATATTTTTCTTACTTTCATAGTTTGATGTCATATGGCATTTTGTTGTGGGGAAATGGGACATTTTTGTGCTCCAGAAAAGGGCTATTCGAGCTATCTATAACCTTAAAATGAGAGATTCCTTGCGAGAAAAGTTTAAAGAAATTGGTATTATGACAGTAGCGTCGCAATATATTTATGAGAATCTAATATATGTTCGTAAAAATATTCATTTGTTTTGTAAAAATAGTGATATTCATTCAGTTAATACTAGACAAAGGAATATGTTAGCTTTACCAAATACCAGGCTCCAAAAAATCAATAATTCTTTTAGAGGCCTGTGTATACGTTTCTACAATAAAATCCCAAGTTGTATACAAGAACTCAGCTTAAACAAATTTAAAGTTGCAATCAAAGATGTACTTATTAAAAAAGCATATTATAAAGTGTCTGATTACATGACGGACAAAAAAGCTTGGGTTTGAACTCTCATTTCTAATATTTAACAATGTACTGCGTTTTGTTTCAAAGAAACATTCAGTGAGAGCAATTTATAAGTTCACGCACTTCTCTCAGAAATAGCTTATATAATGTGAATTAACACATCTCTTCTTGTAATGGAAGTTGAGCTCAAACTTTTGCTTTGAGGTCAGCTTCCAATTGACGACCCTGTAACAAAATCAAAATTGTAAATGGCGATTTAAAAGAGGAGATAAAAAATTTTGACCTTTCGAGTTTCTTGCCTGTTCTTCTCGAGAAGGCTCTCCCAATTTCCGAACAGGTGTAGAGTCAACTTTTTTTTTTCATTCCTACTTGTATTTGCAGACATCTTGAGTATATTCAGGATGTATGCACATACAAGGTTAATATGATTTCATTAAATTAGATTGTTTTGCTTTGTTTTGACGTCAATAAGTGTCTGTAAAGGCCTATGTTGAATAAAGATTTTTGAATTTGAATTTGAATTTGAATGTCACATAAGCAGTCGCGCCATTGTTGGAGAGGAAAAAGTGGCAATTTCGTTTGACACAAAAAGAAACATTTGTCCGGATGACATGGACACAATAGAGTTTAATGGTTAATTTTTGTAGCTTACCATTAAAAACAAAAAAAATGTTTTTCGTTATTATATTCCTAGAGAAGTTCAGTATTTTTCAAATGACATAGGTTAGCAGCAACGGAGAATTCGGTCCATAGAGTTTTTTCATTCACAACAGCTGCTAAATTGATTTTCAGGAAAAATTTGCAGCAGGACAATACTGACAACTTTTTGGGCACTTATAAATCAGAATGGGATGAATGGAGAACGGGAATGAAAGCTTATGTATGCTTGCATCTAGGTGGGCAAAATTGCAAGCTTTAGCTATTAACAATCCTGACATAGAAGTGCATAATATACAGAGGTGTTTGTACATTATGCACTTCTTTCCAGGTAGTCGGTAACTGAGCTATGTCCCTGGCATTGGAAATGTCCCATGAGCGGTGGTTACCATTTACCATCAGGTAGGTCACTGGCTCGTCTGCCACCGATGGCAATAAAAAAAAGCACAGCCAGAGAAATGAATCCATTCCGGCCCCCAGAAACCCAACAAGACAGCCCACTAGAGTAGAAAGCATGAAATTTTACACAAACGTGGCGTCAAAACTAAAAGACACATTCAACCCCTTACCACAGGCATTATATTCGCTTAACAGAGCCCCTCTAGCACCACAATGTTTCAGTGTAATCTTTACACGCCACAGAACTGGGTTAATTGTACAGTCGCCGGCAATTTATCGACTAATCTTATTTCTTATTAGGCTCTATTATTGTAATGAATGGCGTTTGAGCATCGCGTTACCGCAATGATGAAATCCTGTTGGAGCAAGGCTTCCCAACTATGGAAGCGTTAGAAGCAATTCTCTGACCACAATTATCATCATCTTGAGTTTACACCACAGGGTCAGCGTTATAAGAGCACACCTCTCTGTCAAAAATTAGGCTGCGGCAAAAAGAATATTTGTTTTTATGTCGCACAATCAAATAATGGAACTCTTTCCCGGCACACGTGCTACCTCATTCTTACAATGCTGGGACTTTCAAAAGAGGCTCGACCTTGCTGGTCGGAAAGGCAGGAGGGACTAGTGCAGCGCGTATTCACTCTCCAGCAGGCGCAGCACGGACCGTGGACAAAACGGGACAAGAGACAACATGTTTAACAATGAAGCGAGACGGGACAGAGTTTTGTCATTTTCTCTTATATAGTCCACGCGCCGTGCTAGGCTTGCAGCACTAGCTATCATCGCATTTCGACTCCACTTCCAGCTATGACCAGGTGAAATGGAGTAAATGACTCCATTCCACCTGAAGATAACTGGAAGCCCAATTAAAAACGGTTAGATAAAGATCATATGTTCTATCAATGTTTCTCCAATCTTCTACATGTACGGATATAGTAACGAGACCTCGTGACCACCCACGTGGTTGCCCAGCCAAGTAATGATGTCCCCAGTAGTATACGCACCTACTCCGAGTATTATTATAGACCTTCGCCAAAAGTCGCAACACAAAACCCAAGTAACATTTTATTTATTTCAACTCCAAACCCTCGGGGACAGCGTAAGTGCTATTTTTGGCATAAGTTTAAATATAACAATAACTAATATTTTGTGCAACATTACCTCAACCTTTATACTATAAAACATTCCGTTTATAATAAACAAGTTTTATGTCGAGTTGTCTAAAAATTCAAATGGAAAAAAAACCAAGTACATTTTAATTCATGTACAACCTTTCCGTCGTGCGTGCAATCTTACGAGAATACAACGATGCCATCGGCACCGATGATACAACATAATAATAACCGTCCCAAACGGAGCGTCCCGACGCCGCAAGGCGTCAAATACTTACGTAACGTCCTCGCGTCTCGTATTGATCGCGTGCGGTGCCGCGCACTCACACCCCGCGCGCCGCCCACCGCGCCGCCCGCCAGCGCGCCAATCACGGCGCCCGATTTGACTTTAGCACGGTGCCGCCGCGAAAACGCGCGCCGCTGATTTGTCGGCTCGTTACGTGACGGTGTACGTCAAAGGTTTCAGCGCGGTCACCCATTGTGCGCCTTCTCAATTGAACCATATACGCTTTGACAATTCGATATACGCATCGTTATTAACTTCGGGGGATTTTTAGATTGGAAATGAATAAGTCGCCGACGACGCATAGGGATGATATAACAAAGGCGGAGGAATCTTGGTTTAGTAATTTTGAATTTGGATAAGGATTACTCCGTAAGGAACGAGCTCCATGGAGTTTACGACAAATTCAATACATCACAATAGGCCATTAGAAATTTAATACATTTGAAATAGACACCTACTTAATTAAATACTTTTAACGCGAACTCAACGCAATGGTTTTCACTCAAATATATAACGTGCGAATTGAATCGTCGTAAGATTCGTCGTTTCTATAGCAATATATTACCAAGACAAACTTGAGTAATTCGGTATTTTTTATTTCCAATTAAAATATTATTTCAAATACATAATGTAATTGAACGAAAACGTCGAAATAATAGAATATTTATAATTTTTTTTGTTAATCGATGTGTATGTAACACAGTCTAAATCTACCATGGATTTTAGAATTTCCCTTTTCTCGTGGATTTGTACAGTAATTATGTAATGATGAAGAATAAATATAGATTAAAAAACTACATCCTTAGGTTGCAAACAACGCTACTCGTTGCATTTTGTAACGCTTCTGATAATTTTACTAACTATCGACTTCCACATAGTGACTCATTGAAACGTCAAGAAAGTTGTCACTTTATTCTGCTGAGTCGAGATAAAACGTAAGTAGCACTTTACGGGGGAGTCGAGATCAATAAGACAAAGTGAACAAGCCACTGACACCAATAACCCAAGAGGCATGGGTCACGGTCGATTGGAGGAACCACAGCGTTTTTTTTTATAATAGGTATACTTAGTTTAAGCTCGGAAGTCAAATGGAATATAATAAGACAAAAATAAAACTGAAAAGGCTGTTGTTAGGTAATCTCTTGTCACGCTTTGGATGGATAACTGACTCTTTAAAACTTCAGTCGTTAACAAAGACCATTGTAAACTACAACACATATATTGTCTTAACTAAGTAATGACTTTAAAAATCTGCCACTTCCTTATTTATACTTTGAATGAGTTATTGCACGCTTAAATCTTGAAGATTTTGACATTTTTCATAAGACCACTGCATGTATTCAAGCAAGCTTAAAACTTGAAACCTCTCATTACAAAACATGGCCTAATTCCGCTAATCTAAACGTCTTTATCGTGTCTTGATAGCGTTTTAATAAATGATAGCGTTTGATAGCGTTTAACTGCTTTTGCCGCTTTTATACACATAAAAAAGACAGTGATAAATGTTTGAGTTAGTAGTTATTTAACCAACAATAACTGTCTCAAAAAGGGATGCTATTGAAGCGTTATTGATACGCCACAAATGCGTTAACGCTAGCAGAATAAGACCTGTGGTTTAAATCTGACTCTATCTTTCTCTATGTATATTAACACAAGTGAAAGCGCACTAGGTTTAAACCAGGACTAAGATTAGACTAGGTTTAGACCTGGTTGTGTAATAAGACCGCAGGAGACGAGAAAAATTTGAGTCTTCTACGAGTTAATTGCTTATGCATTACATTTCTGCATGACACGAGTTCCGCGCAAGATGACAGAGCAGAGTGATATGTACTAACTCCTTCGCTTTCTGTTTTATTGCAAAAAATCTTAGAATCATTTTCAAAACTACTACATCTACTTATTGCTTTTTTTATTTAACTTGCCTAAACATGGACATGAATGTATACAGAAGAAAATAGTAGAGGAAGGAATACCCAGGGAAGCGTGCAACGTTGAGTCGAACGAGAAAAATTAAAATGTTCAATCGTGCAAATAGACGTGAGTCGAATGCAAAAAGTATGTTTAATCAAATACCAAACAACAATGTTACTGAACATGCGTACAAGTTAAATAATCCGCTGACAGAGCGATCAACGCCTAGGCGGGCGGATCGCACTATACGAACACCCACCGACCGCATCGGAATGGATTTCCTCAACGCGAAATTGTATTAAGCCCGTCGGATATTATTATAATAAATACAACAGTATTGTCCAGGGAGCCGCCTCGTTATTTTCGTCTTGCGGATATTAAACACGAGACAGTGTGTTAACGAAGACACGACCGCAAACAATACCTACTGTTATGACGGGAGAAGGCTTTTATTGAGCTGTGAAGTAGGACTCGTATTTTTCAGATTATTATCCTGTATAGTTCCTGTACGTATACGGTACTATATTATTTTGTTGTAAATTTGCAATTTGTACACTCGTGAAATTAGAAGTGACATGATTTTTAATTCAAGTTGTATCAGGAACACCATTTTATGCGGACGTTCGTTAGTGTATGCTATTTTGATGAAAATGATTAGAACGATGTGCCTACCCTACCCTACCTGTATATCAAAACATGTCATAAAATTATTTTTTGAACAAGCTATGTTCGAAATTGTACAAGAAATGTTTTCAAAAAAATATTTGTTTTAATCTGTATCAATGCAGTGGTGTACAAAAGGTGGACTTAAAGCATTCTCTACCAATATCCAGTAAAACGAGAGAAAAAATGTTAACGGTACATGAGTTAAAGAAAAAAAAAGCAAAATGTTTAATGCAAGAAAACAAGCTATATCATAAAAAAAAATATTTACACCCGACTCGAAGGCTCATCAAATTCAACGGTAACAAGGTGTACTTATTATCGTCACACTGGTTACCCCTTATTTATTACCTAATCAATTCAATCACAGTTTTTTACATTTTAGGAATCATTATCAAATAGTGAAATGTATAATACATTTTAAGAATCATTATCAAATAGTGAGCATTAAATTGATTTCATGTAAGCCGTTGAAATATAGCAACACAGCGATGAAGTAAATAATACACCAGGTTTAAATTAATTAAAAAAACGTATGTCAATGTTGAGACTACGGACTATTAAGATTGACGATTAGTACAATACAAGCATTCATCAAAATAGCTCCATAGCCTAAGCTTCATTGACGTGCAAAAGTGATTACGTTATACAACAACATGAATAAACGATATTGAATTTGAATTTGAATTTAACGATAGTCTACCTGTAACGGTGTTCCATAATGCAAATAAAGAAGCTTCATTCCAAAGTAATGAGTAACCAAACACCCCTGAACCTTAATACAACGGCACTAATTAAATCGACGTGATAAACGGCCGAGCGAAAGGGAACGGCAAATTGAACGATTGAAAATTTCCTTGGCCTATTTCATTCAACCCTCTCCCTTCAGTCCCTTTAATTGAACTTAGTTTGAAAGGACTCCACTCTCATTCTAGTCCCTTTCTGGGTAGACGCTTCAGGGGGGTGTTTGGTCGCTTGAAAGAGTGGACAGTTTTTGACACAATTGGATATTTTCCTAGACAAGATAAGGCACCGACCCACCGACGAGCAACAATATAAAAAGAAAATAAAAAAGGTAACATTACCCTAAAAATTAAAAATTAATTGCAATGCTTTATGAGTTAACCCATCGACGAGTAACAATATAAAAAGAAAATAAAAAAGGTAACATCACCTTAAAATTTGAAAATTAATTGCAATGCTTTACGAGTTAAGTGAGAATAATTAATTTGTAAACGTAATTAGGATCAAAGAATGCTGATGATTATGTTTGATAGCAGAAATTTAAAACATTAATGAAAATAAAAACATTTTTGCAACGAATAGATGTGCCTTAATTTATACAACACGCGAAATACTGAAAACAAAGAATTAAAATCTGAAACAGCTAGTGTATCACACCCTAGCTGTTTCAGCCTTTGTCGAGATAAAACTCCCCCTCTTTCGACTTCAACAATTTACATCTATAGACTGAAAATTAGCTTTCGACTTGTCAAGTGGCAAGCTCTTGTTTCGTACTAACTGATACATAAACTTTGTTGCCTCCATTAACGGGCGTACTGGCGCTAAAGGGCTCACTGTAACTTACGAGGTGGTTCCGGAACTTAAATTGAGGCACAATAGGAGCGTGAGATAGTCGGGAGCTAGTCAAATTAAAAGTTTCCTCCAAAGAGATTGCGAGGGAGGGTAACTTCCAAGATGTTGAGAGCAAGTACTTCGTGAAAAGTCAATGGAACTTGCCCGTATATAGTGTAGATACAATAACGGTAACATCTATTAATTCCTTTAAATTTTCTTTTCCTACTCTCCAACACAACGTCTCCAGCCAGAGCTTAGTCAAACGATAATCATTTCAAGATATCTGTTCTAGAATCATAACAAAAAAGTATGATAGCGTTCGGATAGATTATGTGGGTTGTTCCCAATATCGAAATTGTTTCAAGATACATTTACAAAAAACCAAACATGTTGACAAATAGCCACAGCATTTAACAGTGAATCGTTATCCTCATCCATCGTTCAACTACTCTGCAAATGCCGAGTTTCACAAAGATTTATTGGGTTTACGTGCCACTAGATTACGTGATAGTGAACCGAGCAGCGACGTCTGGCCTAAGGGAGGCAAACATTTGATTTGCTTTGACCGAGTCAACATCCCGTGGAGGATATTAAGGACTAAGATTGACAGAAAACATGATGTGAATGCTGAGGAGTTGTAGCTATACGTAGGGTATACGTACGAATAAGTAGGTTAAAGTAGAGATAGGCGAGACTCAATGTAAGATAGAGAAGATGAAGGATATTACAGTAAACTTACTGCTGTAAATTAAACAATCAGCTTTAGAAAATGAAGTATAAAATGTGAGGCATATATCCTGCAGTAGGTGGATAGATGCGAGATGGTTAGTTAACCTATTTAAGTTATACATATAACAAGAAAGAAGCAATAAATAAAAAAATAAAATAAAAACCAAACACGTAAACAAAGGCTGTCATCCGAACATATAACTAGAAACCCCACCAATTACACAAATGAAACAATCAACCGAAAACACCGCTAGTGAGAACTGAGTGGCGAAGAGACAATATTCACGGCGACAATATTATCGGTCGGCCAGAACTAATACCAGGCAGCGTGGAAAGGTTTAATTGAGTCATGTTGTGCCGAGATACCGGGATTTAAGGGCCATTTGTTCCGTTTGGGTTTGGGCGAACCTAAAGGAAAATTAACGAGCAATCTCCCACTTTGTTTATACAGAGAACACATAGGTATATTCAAAATTAGCAGCATAATGATAGTGTTACGCTCGGGCTCCACCTCGGTCATAATAATGCTGTCGATAAGCGCAAATATTTAGACCTAACACTTTTGTGACCACATAGCTTAGCGCGTTAATTGTTATATAGCATTGTTAGTGGCGTTAGACGTTATTAACTGTTGTAACAAACACAGTAGATGTAGCCACTGTTTCTGGTGTCATTTTTTATAGAAGGCCAAGCAAATGACTCCATTCCACCTGGTGGTAAGTGGAAGTAGAGTCCAAATGCGAAGATAGCTAGTGCGAAAGAAAGGTTAAATGCCGCACTAGTGACCCTCACCTTGCCGACCTGCAAGGTGCTTCTTCACGCCTCTTTTAAAGGACCCGGGATTATAGGAAGGAGGAAACACATGCGCTGGCATTTTTAACGCGTTGAATAATGGGTACTACTACGCAGGCATTATAACGATTACTTCACTGCAGGTGGAGCTCTAGCATAAAAATAATAAACATAGCTGTAAAAAACTACGACATCCAAATTATTCTGTAGTTAATAGCATTACGGAGCATTAGAAGGACAAAGAAATGTTTAAAACGAGAGCGATTATTGGAACAAACATCTAGAAATCGAACTCCATAATGGACATTCCGATTGACATGACAACTTTTAAAACAACAGCAAAAATCCAGCTGAATTTATCACAAAAATAGCACAAAGGAATCATCAAGTATGTGTAGTGATGTGCCGCTGGAAATATTGAAAATTTACGGGAACTTTCCCATTGTAAATTTACAGGAATATTCCCAATATTCCCGTAAGTATTCCCAAAGTTTCCAAATACGTATTTAATACATTTTTCGTATATACTGTATAATTACACATGTGCAACTATACATTACGCGATATTATTCCTATAACCCCAGCTAAACATGTCGTTACATGTTTGTACCTGCACTAGCTTGTGCCGCGGCATAGCAATCGCCCCCACCCCTTGTAAAACAAGCAGCATGTTGGCGAGCGCGAAGTTTCGCTTTATGTATCAAGTGCATAAAACGTGTGTCACGATGAGACCAAAGAGTAAAATTTTCGAGCACTTTTTAATAAACACTGTTAATGAACAGACACGATATTTGTGTTCATTTTGTAAAACTGTTTACAAGTATAAAAATGCAACAAAATTTGTTCTTCATTTAAAAAAATGTAAGTGTCCTGATAGTGTCAAAAACTCAATGAATAAAGATCTGCCGCGAAAAAATACCACGCCTGCTTGTGAACCTCAGGCTAGCTCATCGGCTTCAAATGCATTATGTGAAATCGAAATAGTGGATTTTTTTTTATTGCTTACGGTGGCAGACGAGCCAGTGGCCCACCTGATGTTAAGTGGTAACCACCGCCCATCATCATCATCATCATCACAGCCCATACACGTCCCCACCGAGGGGTTCGAGCCTACCCTATGTTAGGGTGATTAGGCCTTAATCAACCACGCTGGCCCAGTGCGGATTGGTCGACTTCACATACACCATTGAATTTCTTCGCAGATGTATGCAGGTTGCCTCACGATGTTTTCCTTCACCGTAGGAGCGTCAGACAAATGTACATATGAAATTCGAAACGAAAAACACATTGGTACATGGCGGGTCTCGAACCCCGACCTCCCGATTGGAAGGCAAGTGCCGAGTCCACAGCGCCACCGACGCTCCACTGGACAACCACCGCCCATAGACATCTGCAATGCCAGGGGCACAGTTCAGTCACTGCCTACCTGTAGAGAAGTGCTCTTCTTAAGCCTCGTTTGAAGGAAGAACTTGTTGATTTTTAAAAAAGTTTAAATATTGTTTTTTTTGTTCAGTGGGTGAATTTGTAATGGGTGATAGGAACTTGTTGATTTTTAAAAAGTTAAAATATCGTTATTTTATTTTTGTCGGTGGGTTTATTACTAGTGCAATTTTTCAATGGTGCTGATTATACGAGTATATTTAGTCTTTAATGATAGATACTTGTTAATTTTAAACAAATATAAGAGTGTGTTGATTCCGTAGTTTATTAGAATTGTTAATTTTATTAAAAAGTTTGTAACTCTCAGAATCTGATTGTAAAATTGTGTTAAGAAACTATTGTGATTATTTTTTTTTAATAAAACAATTTCTGATGCTTTGTGTTTTTTTTATTATGGAAATATTTACGGGAAGATTGAAAATTTACTGGGAATATTCCCGTAAATATTGGAAACTTTGTAAATTTTCAACTTATATGTATAATCAACTATCGGAATAACCACGATAGTACGCAAATTTACCTAATTAATTGGCTAGCATATAATAAAACAACACTAAAGTACATTATCATCAATATTCCCCAAAATTTCCAGTTTTGGGAATATTGCCGGGCACGTTTACGGGAATATTCCCAAAGTTTCCAAAATTCCCGGGAACGGCACATCACTAAGTATGCGCCTCACGTATAGGCAAGCCCAAGCAGCAGAAATAATGTCCATCAAAACTTCTGCCTTTTCAACTTATATAAATTACCCAGGAGCGTATCAGTTAGCGAGTTCCTTTGGACACGGACGTAACGACATTTATTACTGTCTCGGGCAAAGTTTATCACTACCCAAACGTTAGGCTCCGCTAACAAGGGAGATAAAAGCAGAGACGCTAGTATTGATTTAGATGTTGGAGAGAACAAAAATAGCGATAGAACATAGAAACTTACACCCGTATCTATAGTCAAGTCAAATTAATTACTTGAGTAAAAGTCGTTACTTAAGTTTTGATTTTTAACCGACTTCGAAAAAAGAAGGTTACTCAATTCGACCGTATATATGCTTTTTTTATGTTTGTTCGCGGATAACTTTGTCGTTTATGAACCGATTTTGATGATTCTTTTTGTATTCAATACAGGATACTCCAAGGGTGGTCCCATAACCAAAGTTAGGATCTGATAATGGGATCCCATAAAAATCGAGAAACACCATTAAATTTTTACGTGTGTCCAACGTGTTTTGTGTATATGTTACGCAATTACTCCGCCAATTGTTGACCGATTTTCAAAATTCTTTTTGTATTCGATAGAGTAGGTATACTTCTGGGATGGTCTCAAGGTCATTAAAGTCAGGATCTGATGACGGGATCCCATGAAAATCGAGGGAAACCCTAATTTAATATATTAGGGTTTCTTTCACTAAAAAGACTTCATTCACTAAAAAGTTAAAAATAAAAAATATTTTACTAAAAATAAAAACAAAAACTGAAAAGTAATAAATACTATAAGAATAGGTACAGACAACATCACACTTCTATATTGAAGTCGGTGACAAATTTTAATACTTTCTAGGAGATCATCGTTTGGCACCGACTTCAATATAGAAGTGTGATGTTGTCTTTACCTATTCTTATAGTATTTTTAACTTTTCAGTGTTTTTGAAGTCGGTTTTTATTTTTTGTAATTATACAATAAGTACCTGTGACAATAAAAAAATGTCTTATTATTGCGTTCGGTGGCGCAGTAGTTTGCGCGTCCGGCCTGTGATAATGGCGATTCCGCTTTCGCAATGGTCCATCACGAGATGGGTGACCAAAACATAGTATCTCGAGCTCCTCCGTCTTTCAAAAGGCTAGTTAAGCCGTTGCACTAGGTGATAAGCATAACTTTCTTCACTTCATTTGACTTGACTATAGATACAAGTGTTAGTCTTAACGACTTCCAATTGATTCAGTACTTCGAGAGTACTCCTCGCTTATTAAGAATATTTTTAAAAGCGCAAACTGGATCGGCAAAAGATATTTTGAGAATAAGGAATCAATTACAACCACGCACGCACCCATTTATTTTCTACGTTCTCAGCTGAATATAATTCCCGGTACAAGCATGGCCAGAATCGATGACAAAGTTATTTAAAACTTCTGGTAGCTTCGTTCTAAAGATAATTGTGTTTAAAAATAATGAGACTATAATATTTTCAATAAAACAATGTTCAGAACCCGTAATATTTATAAAACAATTTACTATATTAATGCCTCAAGTGAGGCATCAGTACCTTACTTGAGGCATAATATTGTAAATTATAGCTCCACGATAACTTTGTTTATTTTCCACTTAAATAAGGAAAATTGTGAGTGAAAAGTATCTAAGTTGGTGCTCAATTCATCACAGGCTGCTTTCTTTGACTGAAACGAATTAATCTCACGGTACGAGTCCCCGGGGCGACTTAGGACTGCTCAATCTGAAATGAAATTAATCCGAAACAAAAAACCGAATCGCCCACCACCCAACCTGTGGACTGCGAGGAATCAAAGGGTTTAATTAATCAGAGCAACTAGGATAATTACAATGGGGCGAGATCGCGGCTCAAAAGGCAATGCGAGCGGAATTTCCACGAGGTTAGTAATTGAAAATTGTTTTATGGCCTAATATAGAATTTAAAAAACATAATTTGGCACTAGCTTCTGCGTGCGTTATTTATTGTCGTTTGGATTGGATTGGAGCACAAAAAAAACATAAACTTGCTACCTAAACGATCGAGTCGATCGATTACGATCAAGTCTTCTGATCGACTACGAAAAAAAAGTCTACAGTGTTAGTGCGGTGGCTTAACATTTCCAAATACATTATTATTATTTATTTAGTGTTTGATAATGAATTCTAACGAGCTTTTGCGATGTTTTTACAATTTTCTTTTTTTTAAAAGCCTATTAAGTTTTCATTCTTGGTGACAAACTGTACCTGGTAGGCTTGTAACGATAACCACCACTTTGCTACAATACAAGCCAGAACGGAAATACTACGCTATCGAGAAACTCCTAATATAGTCTTCATACATGATAATTTAAATTCTTCATTCGCTTAATCTTACACTTTTGACATCGAACTCAAAAATGTACCACCTGTTCGGAAAATGGGCGAACCATTTCGAAAAGAACGGGCAAAACTCAAGAACAGGAAAATCGTAAGCACCACTTTTATGTAGATGGTAAGCGCAAAACGAAGCGAGGCTACTGAAACTGCACGTCGTATACGTTCCTATTCCTACACACCGCGGCCAACGGAATCGATAAAACACAAACAGTTTTCTGGTTCAACAGCGCTGCGAGTTTAAAAGCAGCGAACATAACAACAGGGGCGCCGCCGCCGGCCCGACCTAGAAATGTGGCGCCGTATACTGCGGCATTCCGTCCAAGCCATTAGCTACGTGGCTAGAGATTTTCGCTTTGTGTGCTGTCTGACACAGCTTAGATACCGCAAAATCTTTGGAGGCGCCGTTATTAAAAGTATTTACGGCTTCAGATACATCAGTTTTTATATGTTCGAAATCTATGCCAGTTTTATCCATCTCAAAGGGGGAGAAGCTTTGACTTCGATTGGATAAAAGACTGATTTAAAAAAGTTTGGTGAGCTATCTTAAAGGCTAGAACTATCAAAATCTTAGCAAAAGATTCGCGATTTTGTCTTAAATACGTAACTTTGTACGTAGCCCATTAAATTCAAATTCTCAAGGATTTTCCAAATAACAAATTAAATGAAAGACTGATGTTTGGTAAACAGAATTAAGAGCTAATCTAGATCTATCGAAATGAAAGCAGTGGACATGTGAATACGGTTTAAAACCGTAACTATTGTATGCTGCGCCCATTAACTTGTAGTTTATCATTGCTGACATTCCACTCATTTAACTTACGAAAATTCATTATGGTGTATTTTATTTGTGAAGCAAAAATTTTACAACCAAATAAAACAGTAATGAAATTAAAGCTACAAGTTTAACGTAGCTCAGGAATCTTCAATCTTGAGAGATTTTACTTTTTAAACTATATTATCCCAATGGGTCATTAACGATCCAAGATAAGTAACTACCTTTAAATAGGTGGATATTTTTACTTTTACTAATAATCTGTACTTAGTTTATTCTGCCAATATCTTGAAAGTCTGAAGAACGTTTAACATTGATTTACAAGTTATTTTAGTGATATTACTTTGTTAAGTAATGAATATTTAAATGATTCAATAAGATAAATGTGGCTACTTAAGGTATATGAATAAATTAAATATTTTGGAATTATCATTGTCTTTCTCTACTCTGAGCTGTATATTACTGTGTAATTGTATGTAAATTACCATGGATAAACTTATTAACAAATTACATTAAGCAATGACATTTATTAAAATTTAAATTAAATTGATATTTATTGTAAACACGTTTAAAACTGACATTTATAACTTTATTTATTTGACATTACTAATATTCACAATTTTAACTTCGATTAATTATTATTATTGTATGCACCTTAACGATAAAGTATCGAATGTACCTAATCACATTAATTAAACATAATATAATTTCTAGAACAATAAGTATTTGCACGTCGAAAAAACGACAAAATATGTTGGAATAACCTTCACTGCCATCTTTGTAACCATATTTACGCAAATAAAATGATTTATTATTATTATAATTTATTTTGAGAGCTATTATAGTTTTTGAATCCTATTTGGAGTAAATTTTCTGCGTGCGAGGTTGCGAAAAATGTAAGTATTAATTTTTTTATCTATGTTCACAAGAAATAAATAATGTAACATGCTTATTAGATAGATAATTGATAGAAATTAGGTATTTCCAATGAGTTACTAAGCTGTTTTTACTATATAAGAGCGTCGTTAGCGACCCAGTCAGAAAAAACTACTTTTTCCAGAAAAAAAAATCAAAAATAATGTATCAGCCCTTTATTTGTTACTATTTTGAGCAATATTTGTAAATATCAGATATTTTCATGACCTAAATAATTACGGGCATACGAGTATATGGGTTAACACTATTGTTATATTGTTCATTATCACAGCTCATATACTCGTACATGCCCAGCGAGGGGTTCGAGCCTACTCTAAGTTATAGTGTGTAGGCCTTAGTCAACCACGCTGGCCCAGTGCGGATTAGTCTACCTCACATACACCTTAGAATTGCTTCGCAGATGCAGGAGCAACGGACAAATGTACATATGAAATTCGAAAAACGAAAAACACATGTGTACATGGTGAAATCGAACCCCGGATCTCCCTATTAGAAGGCCACTCCCGATTAGACGCTTGTTATATTGTTTGTTGAGGCAAAAAGAGTTTTGTTAACGCACCATGCTACCGAATATGGTATTGACTTAACATTCTTTATTTATGCATAATATAATTAGGATTACCCTAGTAAATATAATCAGATTAAAATGTAAAAATCCAAGGTAATCCCAATCTAAAACGCTGTAAGCCGGCACCGGTTCCAGAATTTTCACATCAAAATAAATTCAGCTAAATCCAATCACGTAGTAATTCCTGGACACGCCGGCGCGGCGGCGGGGAGTGGCAATCCCGTCTATCCCGCGAACTCGAGTAACACGATAAATTAACACAACAGCGACAGAGCAGAATATTTCAATCTCATTTTAACGAAACCCGGGGAAATTGACAGTTAGCCTTCAAGTGTCCGTTTAAAAAAAACACCTGGCATCTGGCGCATAAAGTTTATAGTACTTAGTTCATCATCCATAAATAATTATTTTGTTTTTGGTGTATTCGTGAACTTTTTTCGATTCTGGTGAGCTGGAACAGATTTTTATGAGAAATAAGTTCACCTATTGTACTGTATTCACTTGATTACTACTTGTATGTTTCAGTGAACAGTAAATAAATTAATAAAGTTTAGTCTGTTGCAATAAACATATTGATCAAGGCATACTATATCCACCGTGAATATTTATTTATTTCTAATATCTACAATGCGGATCTAAAAACCGACAGATAAGTAATTAGTACCCATTATTTCGTAGTTCTATTAACTAAATTGAGGTTGATGGCGCATTGGCGTGTGCGCTCAGCTAACGATTGCTAAGGTTAAGCAACGTTGGCCGTGGTCAGGTCTTTGATGGGTGTCCACATATACGGAACATCTCGAGCTCCTCCGTGCTTCGGAAGGCACGTTGAGGAAGCGATCCTGTGCCTGATCTCGTTCCGATCATGTCGACAATTGGAGGTAAGATAGCCGGTTGAGGAATCGTGTTGAAACTCGCTTCATTCTTCGCCCTTTGCGTCCCTAACTTACCATCAGGTGAGACGAAAGTCAAGAGTTTCCCTACTGTGTGTAAAAGAACACCAAACTTCAAAACAGGAATATTATCTGTTAATTCAAATACAAACACCCAAGTCCAATCCAAGTAAACACGACAGGGCGTCCTAATTATTCAAGAAAAATAAGATGGCGCGCGCGACCTAATTCGATTGGGCGTATTCGGGAGGTTTACTGACTAGGATTTTTTTTTATATACGGGTATAAGTGACGGTGTCCCTTTTCTTTTAACATTGAGTTCAGACCATGATCTTAATTTGAAAATCACTGAAATTTTCTCCCGGAAAATTCATATTTTTTTTTTTCAAATTTTTGTGGTGTAATATAACTAAGTTAACGTTTACAAATCATATTCTGTCCAAAAACCATACTAAATACACAAAAAAATAACTTTGCAATGTATGTAAATTGTATAATTTTTCCATCATACTGCACGCAGAATCAGCTGTTTGGGTCATCGAACGTCAACGCACCGGTGTGAGCGGAACAAAAATGATGCCGGCGTGCCATACATTGCGTAACATGAATAAAAATAAAAAATGAGAACTCCTTTTTTCGCTTTAAAGGCTTTTCCGGAAAGAATAAACATCGGTAAAAAAATATTAACATTGGTCTGAACTCACTGTTGAAAGAAAAGGGACACCGTCCCTTCCGTCCCTTATACCCGGTATATAAATAACTGCTGCCCAGCAGATGGTAAGTGGCTATAGTCTCCTATAGTACATGTGACTCCTGTAACACTTGCAAATCCACAACCCCCACAAGGACGCCAATGTACGTTGCCAACTTGTGACATAAGATGTCAAGTCACAGTACCCATTAATTACACTGCCTGTGTTACCCTTCACACCGGAACACAGCGATACAAGCACCGCTGCTCGGCTGCAGAAACAGGTAAGTTAGAGGTACCCACGCAGACGACTCCGACGCTCCCTCTGGTAAGAGATATGATGTTTATCGCTTACGATGGGAGCCCCGCATTATCCAACAGCGCCGCAACGAGCCACCGTAATAGATTAACTCCGACAGGCCCCCCGACGAGCGGAACGCAGATGAATATTAAACAGGCGGCGACATTAAATAGACTGGCATTTGTAAATGTTTGCATAATGCCCCTAATCTTTTGTTAAACGCAAAAACGCGGACACTATCTTAGTAATATTATGAATACTGATGTTCACGCACGAAGTATATGAAAAGGAGAGTTTCAATCAATTCGTCTTTGCACGCTAGTAATAAAAAATATTGAAATTGGAGACGTATTTATTGGTTTGTTGACAAATCTTCTTCGTCAGTGTATTGCAGTCCAAAATCGAATCAAAATATAATCAAATATGACTTCATAAAAAGCTCCTTTAATATGTCCATTTTTTTATGAGAATAATCATTTATAATAAACTGTTCTAATAAAGTGGCACAAATAAATACCGCCTTACAGAAATAATGAATTAGAGATTTTGTGGATCTCCTAAGTGTAAAAGTATATAAATCTAGTTTCCTTTATTAACTTGAGGTAAGGATACGTGTTCAGCTAACGTGCTTAGCTTACAGCATAAATATATTATATCAATTCGCACCAACACTGAAAACACGTCAAAGATTATATTTCTTGCCATTCATCCAATGCCCGTTCTCTTGCACGCCATTAACCCGTGACATGTTGATGTCACGGATAGTATGGAAGCTAGAAACATCACTTTTTGATAGATTCAGTTTATTTTATAAACCTAATATACGAGTACCATTTGACAGAATTCGTGAAGCACTTTCAGGATTAGTAATCAGATTTCCGATATCTTAAATAGTTTAGAAAAAAATCGAGTGAGATCACTTAACGCTTCCTCCCTGTATATGTCACGTGTGATGTGATTCAGAGCTAAGAGGATGAACTACTTCGCCGAAATAATCCAATACTGCTGACGCGACAGCGCAGGCATCGTCGGTGAGAGAGACTATTCGAGCTCACGCATCACCTGACAGATGAGTTTCCATCCGATTTGGAGAAGCCCGATATTCATTTGGACTCAAAGGAGATACCTTGAGTCCAAATATTTCCATCCAAATCGATATGCCATCGGTGTTTCGCATCGTTCTCTAAACGGTTTCTTTCTTCCTAAGGCATCATTAACGTCAAATACTTTACGCCTTCACAACGTAAATAAACCTGAACTAAAATCAAACTGATTTTCAACTAGAGTGGTGAGGTGAAAGCTTGCGGTAAATACTCTGAGTGCGAAAAAATCGCTCGTCAAATGCGATGGATGGACGCATTGAACGCGGAGAACCACAAACTTTACCGGTTAAGCGGTTCGATTACAGAAGCCTTTACCGAAAATAACTAGTAACTAGGGATTACGCTCTCACGAAAAACAATTATTTGCCGGGATTTAGATTAGGTATCTGATTGGCTGAGCTATTACAAAATATATTTGCAAAATCCAAATCGTTACGGATAAAAACCAGTTTTCAAAGCCCCGCCTAGTAACGGCGATGGGGGGTCAAGTTGTCCATTGTACTCGACTTGGTCGTTAGCCGCGTACATAATTGCCAGGAGATGATCATTAACTGTTGCCGATCCAGTATTGCGAATGGCCTCTTTAATAACGGTTTTTCTACGCGCGCCTCCCGGGAGACTCCCCATTTCACTGAATTTCAGCTTCCGTTTTTGCCGCGCAGCCGTGCCGATATTGGACGCTATTGAAATGAAGTTTTATCTTACTCTGTTCGATTTCGCCGTGAATTATGTACAGTAAGCTCCTTTGGACCGTGCTTATATCGCTCGTAATAGCGGCGGTTTTCGTAGTGTAATTATGTAAAGCTTGATAGGGAGCTTACTGTACACACAGCAACATGTCAGACTTCACATATTGACCTTGAGACCGTTCTATGTCGCTCGTATGGCAACGGCTTTCGTAATGCAAATGTTAAGTATGACGCGTTTCTGACTGTACCTATCTTATGAGAGCCAGACTCATTCGACTTGTAATCAGCGGAAAAAGATTGTTTTTTTGAGCTTCTAAGGTGAAGAAATGATGCGGAATTCTAGCAAAAAAAAAGTTTACTACTGTAGACTGAATGAAACGAGGTCACACAATATCAATAGAATATTGAAAAATGGCTTGGCAACTGTCATAAATCCAAAAATATCACTATCCAAATAAACTTCCATGTTTACTTCATGGGTCTACAAAAATATATGGTTTACTATTTCGCATTTTTCAACGGCACTGATATTGCAATTTTTAAAGGTTATCTTTTTTATCATTCCAATATAATGACTCGTTCCAATAAAAAGTATTTCAAAAATTTTTTAAAGTGAGGATTTTAAATTTTGTATAAAGCTTTTTTTTAACTAGGGTAAGAGGAAATTAAAACTTGGCTGTATGTTTTCTTATTAAAAATTATAGAGGCTTGGAGCCTTGGCATTCACACAATCCAGGGGCCTAATTCCGCTAATCTTAACGTTGTTGTCGCGTCGTGATAGAGTTTCAATAAATCTGCTTTTGTCGCTTTTATGCACACTTTCGGGTGCAATTTATTTGTACTACAGTTTCTTCATAAGTCAATAGTAACAAATGTTTTAGTTAGTATTCGGTTAATCAACAATAGCTGTCTCAAAAAGCGATGTTATCGAAGCGTTAATGACACGCCACAAATGCTTTAACGCCAGCAGAATAAGGCCCCAGATTGTTCCTGACGGGAAGAATCTGGACGAGGAAGTTTCTCTACAGGCTGTAATTTTAGTTGAAATTTTGATGTAAAAAAAGGTTTTTTTTTTTGGAGATTTTGAATTTGAAAGTCCGTTGACAAAAGTCTGTTATCCATCTTAAAAATCATTTTCACAGAATTGTAATTTCCCTTGTTACTGAGGAGTTACGTGTTAAAATTGGTATTGAAATAGGTGATTTTCGCCAAGCAATGGGTAAATTGGCAGAAATGATGTTTATAGGCAGGAAATGTCAGCTAAGAACGGATTTCATGGCATTCAAGCTTCTAATTCGATAAAATATAGAATTCCCACGGAGAAACAAAAATAGCGCGTGCGAAAAGCTAGTCAACCATATAACAATAAGCAACCCTTTTTTTCTCGGGGGGGAAATGCGTAACCGCACGTACCCGTCGTTGGCTAGACGGCGAGCGTGTGTGGGTAGGGATGTTCGATCCGATCCGATACTTGTGTGGATCGATACAAAGCAATACGATCCACTCGATTTTTGTATCGATACAATAGCTTTCGATCCGTTAGTGGATCGATACAAGTAAGATGAGGATCGGATCGGATTGCAAATCGACAAACATAAAGCATAATATTTATTTGTAACATGAATACTGACCGCGGCCGTGTTCCTTTACTACAAAGTATGGCCTAAATACTGATTCATATTACACAAATATTTATCTGACGGTAGGTTTTGTTAAATGTTTTATTTCAATATATGTACCTTCAATTTCGGCAAGATCGGCACTTGTGATCGGCATTTTGTTCTCTTGAACCGCTAACAACTTACGTATTGTGAATAGCAACAATGGCTCCACCTAAAAAATCCTCAGTGTGGTCGTTTTTTACAAAAACGGCGTGTGGAGGAAAGTGCAATTTATGTTTACTAGAAGTGAAGACAAAAGGAAATACTACAAATTTGAGCAAACATTTAAAAAGGCACCATAAAAATGCAAGTATAGTGCCCGAGAGTGACACTCCGGAAATTGTAAGTACGATTTTTTTTTATCGAGAGTATTATTAATATACCTACTTTACTTATACTGGCTCGATTGCGCATTCGGTATTGACCCTGCCTCGGGCGCTATGATTCGTGGGTTCGATTGCCACCCTTTTCCAGGACAAACATTCGTGTGATGAACACTTTTGTTTGTTCTGTGTCCTATACAATTCATACTAATATTATGAATGCGAAAGTAACTCTGTCTGTCTGTCTGTCCGGCTTTCACGAAAAAACTACTGAACCGATTTTGATGAAATTTGGTACGCATATAGTTTGAACCCCGGGAACGGACATAGGATACTTTTTACTGTGGTAAAATATCTCTTTCCTGCGGGAAACTGCGATAGCAACAGCCAAATCATTTCTGATGTAATTTGGTATGGGGATGGTTTAAGGCACGGGAAACAAAATAAGATAATTTTACTGAGGGAAAACATCTCTTTCCCGTGGGAAATTCAAATAAACGCGGGCGGAAAGCTAGTTAAGTGTATATTTGTGGTACCATCGTTGATTGACTGCCAACCTCCTTTTCCCCCGTTTGGGCCTCCGGTAAGTGGTATTGTCTGACATTTATTTAATTTTTATTAATTTTTTTAGATGGATATTAGTATGGATCAAAGCAGTAAGGAAATTGCTTTAGAACAAGGACCAGTAATAAGTGAAAGTTCTACAGGTGGAAATGAACCTAGGCCATCAACATCATTTGCACAATCAACTCCAAAACGTTCTTTAGTGGGCATGACAAGGGTAAAACAGCCTCAGATCGATAACTTTATTTCGAGTATACAATCGTTCAAAACAGGAGGCCCTAATGAAGGTAAGATCACCAATGCACTCGTATATTTCATAGCTGTCGATAATTTACCACTAAACAGTACAGATAAAAAAGGACTCCAGTACTTAATGAAAACTATATGTCCACATTATACTATGCCAGGACGAAAAACAATTACTAAATTATTGGATGAAAAATATGATTGCGCAGCTAATATTTTTAAAAATAAATTAAAAGAGGCAAAGAGTGTATGCTTGACCACAGACGTTTGGACAGACACCATGAATACAAGAGGTTATTTGGGATTAACGTGTCATTATCTTGAAAATGATGAGTTGATTTCAATTATGATAGGTGTAAAGGAATTGGAAGACCGTCATACATCAGATTATTTAGCACTTATTATAAGAAACTTATGCTTCGACTGGAACATTGAAGTTGACAAAATAATTGCAATTGTTACTGACAATGGAGCTAACATAGTCAAAGCCGTCCATGATTTTGTTGGTAGAAAAAAACATTTACCGTGTTTTGCTCATACCCTCAATTTGGTCGTTGAAAAAGCTATTAGTGATACTGCTGGCTTTGAAGCACTAATTACAAAGGTAAAAAGTATTGTCACTTACTTCAAGCAAAGTGTACATGCCAGCGATGAACTCAGAAAGTTACAAAAGGACAATGATTCTGGCATTCAAAAATTAATTCAGGATGTAAGCACTCGGTGGAATTCCACCTTTTATATGCTAGAAAGGTTTGTTCAACTAAGTGATATTGTAAGCACCATTTTATTACAGAACCCAAAAGCCCCTTCAATGCTTACCGGTGTCGAATTGGCAATTATTAAAGACGTAATAAATATTTTGAGACCGATCGAAAATGTTACCACCGAAATATCAGGGCAAAACTATGCTACATGCAGCATAATTATCCCGATAATTTATTACATGACAAAAGCAATAGAATCTACGAATATCAATGAGACTAGTGATTTAAGTTCAGAATTTCAAGCCAAAATATTAATAGAAATAAAGAAGCGTTTCCAACATATCGAAAAAGTTCATATATTGGCAGTAAGTTCTGTTTTAGATCCCCGTTTTAAAAAAAATTGTTTTAATGATCCACAGTCATGTGCCAAAGCCTTATCTGAAATTTCCGATTTGTTGAAATTGGAAATGGAAACTACTCCTACGAATATCGCGGCGCCTACCGCCAATGTATCTGATAATATTTCAGAAAAAGTCAATGACATCTGGAAATTTCATAACGAAATGGTGGCACAAGTTGAAGCGAACAGACCACAGGAAGGACTCCACATATATTTTAAACAGTATATGTCGGAGCCTTTGCTGGACAGAAAGTCGGATCCAATTAAATATTGGTCAGCGAGAAAAGTCGTTTGGGGAACACTAAGCGATATAGCTCTACGATACTTGTCCGTTGTAGGAACGTCTGTACCCTCAGAACGACTTTTCTCACTGGCCAACCATACTTTAAATGAGAGCCGCAATCGTATAGACCCGGAGAGGCTATCAAAATTAATATTTTTACGTACACTTCCGTTTAAATTTTGGCCTATATAAACTATTTTGTGGTTTTTTTTCCTAAATAAACATATATGGTTAAAAATACAACTAGTTTCATTTTTTAAAATACTTGATACGATACTGGATCGATCCAAAAAATCGTATCAAATCTATTGGATCGATATTTGGATCGATACAATGAATTACGATCCATTGCGATCCAGAGTATCGATACAAAGTACCTGGATCGAACATCCCTATGTGTGGGGCTCTCCCGGCAGAGTGCCAGGCCTACCCCCCCGGTGCCCGCCCTTATACCCTCTCTGCCCTTATGGCTGCCCTAGGTAAGGTCCACACTGCGACTCCACTATACCCAGTACAATAACCAACCCTTGCGAAAAAGTAGATTTCGTGAAGTGGTCTGGCCTGCAGGCCAATTATGGATCTTTCATCGTATGACATGGTATAAATTTGAGAAAAGAAGTTATGAAATGCTGCATTTTGTATTACCGATCTCCAATGATATCATCACTATGGCATAATTTCAATGATGTCATCATTAAATAATGACCAAATGATCAAAAATCTGACCGGAAATCGTATTTTTCGTTTTGCACTATGATATCATATGATATCATTTGCAAAACTATGAGATCGGTAATAGGCCCTCTGGTCTCACCTAGCTTATTAATGTTGATATTTTATAAAGCGAAGCGTCGATGGCGTAGTGCGTTAAGGCTGACGCCTTCCAATCGGGAGGTAGCGGTTCGAACCCCGCCACGTACCAATGTGTTTTCAAATTTTGAATTCATATGTACGTTTATTCGACGCTTTTACGGTGAAGGAAAACATCGTGAGGAAACCTGCACAGTGGGGACGTATATGAGCTGTTGATGGATGGAGGGATTTTATAAAATCCGGAAAAGTATGAATAAAAGTGTAAAATAAAGGCAATATTGTCAGGCATATAAAATATAAGAGATAAGATGAATACAGAAGAACTGTATCCATTTGAAAAGTAGTACGGTTCAACAAATTTTCAAATAGCCTAACAAAATCAAGACTCTAGGTAAAAGCGAGGTCGCTAGCGGAATATAGCAACGTTTACGAGCCCCCAGCGGGAGACGAGCCACCACGGAGCAATAACTGGCGTTAACGCCATTATTTAACGCCCCAGCAGCGTTCATTACACCTCCCTTAGACATTTCACGGCGTTTATTCTCAAAACCATCACTGGCTTTACTTTGTGCCTCATCATAATGGTTATTAGAATCGATTTAGTGTTCGGCTTCTGGACAGGCGAGATTGCTTTCTGTCTGTCAGGCGATGTTAAATTAAGTTCACCCTGTTTCTGATAAACAAGCCGTTGCCCGCAACTTTGTCTGCGCAGTGTTTAGTTTTATCGAGAGTTTGATTTTCGACCGGCTTCAATCTGTGGATTTGTTTATAGGAGACAGAATTTTGGCGTATTTTTATGGAGCTAATGCTAAATACCTTTTTTTTTTTTTTGGGAGTGGGGAAAATGCATTTACGCATTCCTCATGGTCGAGCCAAACCATGAGGATATGTGGGACTCCCCAGCGGACCGGGCCTACCCACTAAAAACCCCCCCAGCAGCTCCTCCTTCCGTCACAAGACAGGGGAAAGGGGACAACAGCCAGGCCTTATTCCCGCTAAACCCCTGCCTGCGACATGTCCCTTGCCGGACTCCCCGTCTAGCTCTGCTGCTTTGTGGAGCGACGCAGAATTGCACCGCTCTACACCCCGAAATTGGTTTTTTATTGTGGTTGTCTTCCACGCGGCCCGACGCTCAGTGCGCCGGGCCCCCGGCCCTCTCAGTGCGGGTAACGGGTTGCCCGACGGCAGATCCCACTGGATCCACCGCCGCGCGGGTGAGCCAAAGCTCTGGGAAACCCCCGGCAGGCGCGAAGCGCCGTGGCGAAAATAATGCTAAATACCTATCGCTAGTAACCATATCCACAAAGTGAAACTCAAAAATCTTTATTCAATAAAGACATTTTTTTATTTACAGGCGCTTATTTTTTTATTTTTTTTTTATGTAGGACCCGGCAAATGACCTCCTCCCGCCTGATGTTAAGCGGTGAAAGAGGCCCAAATGAGTTGACAGATAGAGTAGGGACGACATCGACTATCCTACCTGCCCGCCCCTTGCCGGCCCAAAAGATGCTTTTTCACGCCTCTTTTGAAGGAACCCATGTTGTAGGATGGAGGAAACACGTGCGCAGATAGAGAATTCCAAGTGTGGGATGAACGACAGAAGAAGGAATCTTGGAATTTCTTGGTACGGTGTAAGAAGGAGGACACAGTGTACGGATGACTCCGAAGGCCCTTACGCGTGTTTCTGTTAAGAAATGGAGAGGGAGGGATAAGGTTAAAGAGCTCCTCAGAGCATTCCCCATGGAACATTCGGTAAAAGACGCTAAGAGAGGCGATGTCACGACGAAGTTGTAGAGGCTCGAGACGTTATTGACGTTAAACAAAAAGAAAATAGAAAATTAAATACCCAGAAATCTTATTAAAAATCTAATTTACTAGGATATTAAGTAATTAATTACTCAATCCTTGTACACTCCAACCATAATCACGATGTATGCAAATACAAATAAGAACAAAATGAAAACAGAAAGTTCACCTGTTCGTGATTGTAATAAGCCTGTAGGAATAGTTGGAATAGATAATTATATCTAAATCAAATAGAATCTAATAAAGAAACCCACCATAAATCAATTCGGGTTAAAAAGTACAAAGTACTTACGGTATCTCTACACCAATTTCATTGAAACTGATTCAGCTGTTGAGGCGTCAAAGTGTAAGAGACAGACAGAGTTCTCTCGCATTAATACTATGAGCAGGGATATGTTCGTCGGATTACCAAGCCTTTCTATAAAATCGTTAAAACAATCAATTCCAATTCCAATTGTGACATTAACGGCCAGTTGCACCAGCACCAACCTAATGTTAGCTTAGGACAATCTTAATTATGTAGTACGCTGTCAGTTCTTGTCTTAAATGAAATGAATGTGACAGCATCCCACTTATTGATTGTCCTAAGACAAGGTTGGATGAGATTATATTTTCAGAAAGACCATTTCAAGAAATGATACTTAGAGTTTCAATAAAATAATCATGTTCAAGAAAGGGACGTTCTGAGAAAAGACATATCGAGAATAGAAACAATAATCCCGACATTACACCAAGGAGTAATAATACCGGGGACGACAACACAAACGGTCCGGAACCACAGAATACATAATAGAACTGACGTACGTAACATTATCGACCCCGCTGAGATTCGCCCATTAAAATCGGCCGCCCCATACACTCCCGGCTCGCATGTCCGACCTGGATTCCCGAATCAAACCCACAATTGTGCCACAGTAATTGATGAAAGCACTCGATTGGGGGGAATACGAAACGGCATGATTGTTGTGATTAATTGGTTGAACGCCTGAAAATTTTATTGCGATATTTGCTAAGTTAATGTGCAGATTAAAATTCACAGATGTATGTGAGTGAATTTTGATCATTTCATTTGATTTGGTGAAATCTGTTTATTCTATGTGATACATTGCTATGTTAATTAAAAAAAAAACGTTATTAATGTAATCTTCAATGTCAGAAAGTAATTTGAGTCTGTAAGCCTTTTCTTTGCCTAAACAGTTCATTTAAATACGTATGTTGGTAGTAAATCAATGACGTAAGTACTTACTTATGTGTAAAAACAGTGAATCAATGTTTTTCTTCTTTTTTATTCTACAGCGATAACATTATGATAGTATTTCATAATTTACGCGCAAAAAAGGAAAGAACACATTATTTTCTTACTAAAGAAGAAATGTAAGAAGAAGCAAAAGAACTAAAGAGTAAAGCCAATTGGCATTAGCAAGCAATTAATAATACGACTACAAGTAATACAAAACATAGAAGATTCTGATACAATACTGTTAATGTGAAATACATTGACGCTCTTCCTTCAGGTTATTCTTGTTACAAACACTGTGGGAAAAGCATAGAGTAAGTAACAAGAGGAACTGTTATAACATGCAATGGAAACGTGTATCAAACAAAAGAATGAGCACAATCGGCTTTGAAATTTCCGCCCCGGTCAGAATACGTGACAATGAGTGTCCCAGTTCCGCGTTACAGGACAGCCCTTATAGTCTAACAGTACTAGGGACAAATAAAACAATGTTTACAGACCCATTTAATGTAACTTTTATAGACATTGTCAATGAAAATAAATAAAAGTAAGAGAATATTGATGTCTTAGTTTAACTAAATAAATTGTTAAAAATTTGTTTACTTTACTTAACCCATATATGCCCGTAATTATTTAGGTCATGAAAATATCTGATATTCACAAATGTTGCTCAAAATAGGAAGAAATAAAGGACTTGCACATTATTTTTGAATTTTTTTTTGGAAAAAGTAGTTTTTGACTGGGTCGCTAACGACCCACTAGGATAATAGATGTCCTAAAATGTATGAAATGAAACGAACTAGTAAAATCAAAAGAAAACTATATTATGAAATTAAATAGCAATAAATATAGAAATCACGTGTAGTATTTTTGGAAACACTTATCATGGTGATTCACTCTACGTTTCTTGCACATTTTGTTGGTTATATTTACTCGACTGTTTTAGAAATAACACCCCGTAGTCTCCTTTACTTACATAGTAAAATATGTTCAATATGTTGTGTTTGAACAGCAGAGTGTATAGATCGCCTAGTTGTGGTTGATGGTGCTGGAATATCTCGAGTTGATGGTCAGAAGTAAAGCTGTAGCCTAGGATCTACGAAAATCCGATGTCTACAAGGTTGCTCCTACTCAGCATTTATAACCAAATCTTATAGGCTTACCTATGCTGCTTGTATCCATACCTCCCGTTATAGGGAGGGAATCCATTGACGTATCTACACTTACGTGCTCGTCGTTAGGAGCGTATCGCATGGACCCTTATCGCATAAAACCTTGCCTATGCCATTTTTATCACCGAAATTCAGACATCTACGTTTACAGTTTCACATTCTCATTACGCATTATTTCCTGTATGTATGAAAATATGTAAAGATTTTGTCGAAACGATCTCGTCTCATTGCAATAGATACACAAGTATTGTGGCAATCTTCATTGTATTCCCAGTACATTCGTCTTCGAGAAACAATGCTATAACCCCACAAGATCATGATCCCTAGAAAAGTGTCAAGAATCATCCAAATAATGAACAAAGTTGGGGTTATTTTTTGTACGGCTTTATCAATGTCTTTTTTACCAAATCTTCTATTACGTCAAATCCGGGAAATAATTGCAAAAAGTCGATAGCCTTATATTCAGCGCCGAGTGATAAGATTGCATGGCGTAAAGGTTGTGCCTAGGCTAAACTTTTCGGTGCCATCTTGCTTACCCACTTTCACACTGGTTTTATAGTCCTCTTTCATGTTATTTTACTAGGACCTGCTCAAACTGAATCTCAATTTCATTCCCAACTTCTAGAGATTCTGATCGATTTATTACCAGTTGTGCATAGGATTGTACTACGTCAGTCGTATTTATATTCGAACAGTCCTCGTCTCCCAGTCATCTTCAGACTGCCGACCATCACCAGGACAATCCAAATACAGATTCAATTGGCTAACAACATTCTCTTCAGCCATGTATTCTAAAACTTCAAAAATAAAGGAAAACATTTGAAGTGTTCAATCCACGTGACGAACTGTGAAAGAAAGGAAAAGGTAAGGGATTATCCCACTGGGTCGTTTACGACCCAAATATTTTTATGACGCACTTATACAGTAAAAACAGCTTTTTAACTGATTGGAAATACTTAACTATTATGAATTATCTATCTAACAAGCATGTTACATTATTATTTTTTTATGAATATGGGTACAAAAATTAATGCTAAAATTTTTCGTAACTTCGTACACAGAAAATTTACTCCAAATAGGAGTCAAAAACTATAATAGCTCTCAAAATAAATTATATTAATCAATTAACTCGTAAATCAATGTAAAACGTTCTTCACACTTTCAAGTTATTGGCGGAATAAAAAAGTGCCGATTTTTAGTAAAAGTAAAACTATTCATCTATTTAAAAGTAGTTACCAATCTTGGGTCGTAAATGACCCATTGGGATAATATAGGTTAATTTTACGAATTTAGAAAGCAATTTTGTACAATCATTATCAACAATTGAAGTCCTTTCCCATTTTTTTTTTCAATTTATTTTAAAATGTATACCCTACCCTACCCCTACCACCACTCAGCTCTAGGAAAATATACTATTACGTAACAGCGCAGATTAACAAACCCACGTTGGCTTTACAATATTAGCTGGTGATATCTCCTTAACGACAACTACGTCACCACTTAAGAGAAAATCGTACAGTGTCAGTCCATTTTTCCATACAAACGTAGTCCCCTGTTTCCTTCCTTTTTTTTCTCGGGGGGGAATGCGTAACCGCACCGTACCCGCCGTTGGCTAGACGGCGAACGTGTGTGGGGCTCTCCCGGCAGAGTGCCAGGCCTACCCACTAAAACCCCCCGGTGTTCTCCCTGCCCTTATGGGCGCGCTAGGTAAGGTCCACACTGCGACTCCACTACCCACGCGCCCGGGCAAGCCCGACCCACCGGTCGGGCTATCGCCAAGGGGGGATTGCCCGAGAACACCAGGGCAATCCCCAGACGGAGGGCCTTACGGCGGCGTGCACGGGGCCAACCGTGCACGCAGGCCTCCACGGCCCCCTGTTTCCTTCCTAGATAATGGCAATAATTGCTTTATTTTTTCCAATAAAATCAATAGCCACTTATAAGCATGTTCCTATGTTTTCCTTTTTTTATTTAGTTAATTATTAAAAGAAATTTTAAGCCGTCAAAACCCTAAAAAATTGACCTAATTTTCTGCTGTATTCAAACGTCCAGCAAACAAATTGAAGAATATTATATGAAAAAAGCAAAACATAGAAACACAGAAAAAGCCTTGCTTTAATTTTTAACGCGTAATTAAATCGGTAAATTTTTCGCGGAGAAAACAGGGGACTACGAAACATAAATATTTTGTGAACTTTTCATAGGTATTTTCGGTCCCAGCTGCTGTTATCCCTATCGCGCTCACTTCAGTTGTTCGGGCACACAGCGTGACAGCAATACATTTTACAAATACCTATTTTTGAATTCTCTCGACCTTGGTGTTTCCTCTTAAACGCTGTCGATGTCGACCAAACATTAAAATTCAGAATCGTTCAGACGAGAACTCGTAATCAAACCAACTTAAAACTTCTTGCAAAGTCTGGAGACTTGGCAATCCGAGCTCCGCACTTGGTTGACTGGAAAATATTCAGTGGGAAATTTAAATTTTAAGTGACTTTATCGGCGGGTCGACATCGATCAGTTTCGCAAGATTTTCTCCTTGGATAGAAAATACTGGTGTCGCCTTCACAAGCAAAACAAGGAAAATACATGTCAGGCACAGTTACCGATAATACCTCGACTTACGCTACTCCGACTCCCGCGGTTTTGAAAATATGTTGATTTATCTTTTGTTTGAGCGCGACAAAACTCGATTACATTATTATGTTAGATTTTATGAAGCCCTCTTAATCAAAATGTCTTCAGTTAACGATTTGGTATTTGTTTAATCCAAGATTTTATTAAACATACTTATTTTTATCTAAATTATAATTTTCTTAAGGTACCGATTAGAAATAGTTTACATTTACACACTTATGTGCGAAATTATACATGCCCGACTTTCGCAACAAGCAGCCATCAGGGTTGGGTGGATGGTCAGGTGAGCCTGCTGAGAGAACGCGGCCGTGAGAAGCGAAATCCTATTGATAGCCTTCCCCCATGATACCGGTGTAGGCACTATGCTAAGCGAGGCTTCCAGAATGACCCGAGGAACTTGTCACGTCCATGACATAGACAGTATTATTAACCTTTTAATAATTACTGGCATCGGTGGCTTGTGGACTCAGCACTGGCCTTCGAATCAGGAGGTCCCTGGTTCGGTCCTGCCAAGTGTCAATGTGTTTTTCGTTTATTCGAATTTCACATTTACATTTGCCGACGCTCCTACGGCAAACGAAAACATCGTGAGGCAACCTGCATACATCTGCGAAGAAATCCAAAGGTGTATGTGAAGTCGACAAATCCGCACTGGGCCAGCGTGGTTGACTAAGATAGCGTGGGGAACGTATATGAGCTGTGATAATGATGATGATGAATAATTACTACTAAATAATGTTGAACGGAGCCAGAACCTCGCGATTCGAAGTATGCAATTCAAAACTGTGTCCCCAAATCGAAGGAGAAGACTAAGTGATTGAAGGACGGGCCAAAATTTTCTAGAACGGCATTCATATCCGTATATCCGACGTCCAACAACCAGTTTTATTGCTTGTGGATGCCAACAAACTGTCTGCACAATGCCTTTCGACGCCGAGTCAATTCAATAATAGGTATTTGCAAAAAAAGGTTTCACTGAAAACCAGCGCCGTGGCATTCTATGTTTTCGGCATAAAGCTGAGTGGCGACCAATTGGTCATGTTATGTATTATTGTATTTAGTGCATGTATAACATGTCCAATAAACCATTTTCTTTCTTTCTTTCTAAAATGTATTGCTGTCGCGCTGCGTCCGAAATACCGAGCAGAGAGCGATAGAGACTACTGCAGCTCGGACCGAAGATACATATGAGTGTTCCGGTTTGAAGGGTCTCACAGGCTGTAAAATTATAGGATACTGTGACTTGACATCTTATGTCACAAGTTGACAACGTACACACGCCAGACTTTACACAAGGCCGCCCTTATATCGTTCGTATAGGGGTGGTTTTCGTAGTGTCAATGTAAAGCTTGACGTGCGGTCGACTGTACGTTAGGGTCCTTGTAAGGATTGTGTAATGTACATTTACAAATCTTACAGGAGTCGCCGTGTCAGAAATAACAAGTACTTCTGGCATAGACCGCCCCGAGAATTTCGGGTATTCCTACAAATTCCACAGCCAGTCGACATTATGGCATTGTGCATTGGGAAAATACCGCTGACGTAAGCAGGATATATGTAATGCAAAAATGCGCAATTAGAACAATTTGTAAAAAGGGTCTAGACTCTAGTCTCCCCAAAAGAAAATTTATAGAAACATATATTCTTTCATTGACATCACAATATATTAATGAAAACGTATTATATGTTCACACTTGAACTCGTATTCGCTTTTATAACAAGATTCCTATTATCGATGCTCAAAGCCTACCTCTTAATAAATTAAAAAAATAATGAAAGTTGTGTGCCATGCCAAAGCTTACTACAAAATCACGGCTTTCTTAACTCCAATAATAATCCAATTGGATGCAATCTGCCTGGTCCCCTTTTCACCGTCTCTGACAGGTGGTATAATTGTCTATTACAGGTTGTACATTGTTAACTTTTTCATATGAAATAAAAAACACTATGACAGGCGTATATCACGACCGAAGACTACAAAACCTCTCAACAATTCCCTACACCTTAGGGAACATCTAAGCACACCTCTCGCGTCACAAAGTCCTCAAACTGCCACATCCGCCCGCGGGGCGCGTCGGGGCGACTCGCGTGGGATCGATACGAGACCGAGGCGACATTACGTAACCGCTACGTGGAAACTCAACAAGTGACTGCAAGCTACTCTTACGGCCGACTGCACCAATGTACGTTTAACGCTACGCAGACATCAACTTTGATACGTAAGAATGGGTCGTTCCTATATAGACTTTGAATATACTGGCGTACAGACTGGGAGATCGGGAGGCCCGTGGTTGAATTCCCCACGCGGGTTAAAAGTTTTCTGCTCGGTTTGGTTGGTGGTAGGGATTCTGAGCCCACCTGGCTAGCTACCACCGTCTTACCTAAGTTTATCGCCATAGTAACAATGTGTATAACATTGTTGTGTTCCGGCAAACAGAGGTAAGATAGCCAGTTCCTCAGTTATTAAGGAGTCCAGGGCGAAGCTCGCTTCTACCTTCGGCCTTATCATCACTTACATCCAGGTGAGATGAAGGCCATGAGCTTCCCTGTTGTGAGTCAGAAAGGGGCTGGTTTTTACAAGTGCTCGCGGATCATTAAGGCGATACAAGTGCCACATAATTCAACAAACGTTGCAATCTATTTGTGAAAAGAACATCCAAGAAGAAACAAAACGTAATATTAAATCGAAAAGTTACAAACATAAAATTTGCCCCATTTGAAAACAGCTATGGACATACATTGGCATTAATGCCAAATATCGTACACATGCCAAAGCCATTTCGAAAGGCACATACAGTTATATAAAATTGCAGTCGAAGTTGGCGCAGCGGACACAGCCGGCGGCGGGGCGGTGGCGCCAGGTCGTCTGCACCGCGCTAAGATGACCCAACTGGATCAATACCAGCTCCGCGCGAGTTACGTAATGCTGCCAAAGACCCTTCTCTATACATGCCTGCATCTTACCACCCCCATCTAGTCTGGAATTGCATTTGAAATCACCCGATTCCAATTTTAAATTGGAGATTGCAGTCTTTTTGGAGATATTCAGCACGGGCAGTGATATGGGTGTCACAATGCTGACTTGTGCTAAACTAAGCCGCTCACATGACTCGTACATTTTATAGCGTGCGTGCCTCATACAACTAAATAGTGCCGCACTTTCGGGAACCCTACCATAAATTGTGCGTGATGACGCTGGATGAGACGTACCACTCTGACTATGAGACGGCAATCATTTCAAAATACATCGAATACTGTGTACCGGGATATGTGTATGTAAATTAACACTAAGTTTTTGTTACGAATCTTCAACACACCCGGGCGTAATAAATAAGCGTAAGCAAAAATAACGAATTCAAATATTTTGACATGGCCGAACAAAATACTATGTAAGTACACAAGAACAGTGCAATAATTTTCTTTTATACAACTAAGTTGGCAAACAAGCATTATAATACTGCCCACCTGACAGTAAGTGGTAACAGTCGCCTATAAGTACATGTGACTCTTGTCAAATTTGCAGAAAATCTGCAACCCCCACAAGAACCACAGTGTGCGTTGCCAACTTGTGACTGAAGATGTAAAGTCACGGTACCCACACCCAGTAATTCCACTGCCAATCTTACCCCTCGAACCGGCACACAGCATTTCATGCACTGCTGCTTTGCGGCAGAGATAGGTAAGATGGAGGTAACTTACTGTTACATCGACCTTACAGACACTTGCCTGTGGAAGTTTGTGTTGAATAAATAGCTCTTTAATTTAAAATTCGACGGGCTTATCACTATCGGGGAGGGGGAGACAATTTATGGGCAACTGACCTCTAGAAGAAATACTGTGTATTATTGAGTACAACCTCCTTCGATTTATCCTCAGTTACTTTGTGAAAAAATGTTGTATGTGTTCGATATAGGACAATCAGTGTTATTGCTTGCTAGAGACCGGACAAGATGCAAATTCCCGGACAATCCCAGATTTCCCGGCAACCTAAAAACCCTAGCTTTTAGCGATAAAGGCCAGGATGGAGTGCTCGAAATAGGGCGCCCTTTTTTATCTTTGGCGATCGACCCTGTGAGCCGGACGTTTTCATCTCGCCTTAGAAATAGAATTGGATGTGCCGAGAGATATAACGCTATCATTGACCTACAAATTAATAAACATAGCGTCCGCGAAAAGTGTCCGAACAAAAAGAGAAATAAAATACAAAAATAAGAACAATCGGTCACAGTCCGTTCAAGCAAAATTAAGAATTGTTAAAAGTAAGAATATGATTAACATTAAAATGTTTGTATTTTAGACATAGGCACTGGCATATAATATCACTACTTTTAAGATACAAAGGATACATTTTTCTTAGATTTTTGTAAAACCCGAACGTCCGCTTGGTGGTAGGTAAATGAGTTATCATGCTCAAGTGAATTACAATCAAAATCTTTATTTTCAAAGAACATGGTTTTATACACCTGTTACAATAAGATGAGTTCAACATATTCTGTCACTTAAAACATGCAAATGGATAAAACATAGTCGGCGGGAAGCGTGAGGCGTCTTCTAATATTAAAGTAAACCAACAGTTAGTTGTTGATGAGCAGTTAATCATTTATTATTGTATTTTTTAAAGTGAACCACATGATTATTGCTTATGAGTAGGTAGGTATATAGCAAAACTAATAATACCTGTACCGCACTGTGCTATAGAATACTTTGCAAATTTCATAACGGACACGAAAAAAATCCCTTCAATACTGCTAACGTAAGGGGAATAATCGTGTGTCGATAGCGCATCAATAAAATTGCGCCTTCCAGCACCAGCATTAGAACAGCTCCATGTCATCATAATATTGCATTTCACGCGATATACATAATATGTTGCATACATATTATGTAAATCGAGATTTTGTATATTATGTATACAAAATCTCATCTGAATCGGAAACCAGGAAGTGGGTCATATTTAATATGCAAGATTTCATTACAGACTCCGGGACAGGTGAAAGTTAAAACATAAAAGCTTGTTATAACTTTAAAGCTATCATGTTGACATCGACAATGTTGTTGTTCAAAAGGAAAAGATACATTGGGGTGGACTTAGGTATCAAGATGGTGCCTTTACCCTATAATTTTTTTAACATATCTAACAAAGTGTAACACTGAAGGACAAAAACCACAATGATTTGCAAGCCACAGTTCTTATCGAGTTAAGCGAACGTTGTAAGCAACGAATGAAAAAATTATAAATAAAACAAAAAAGCCGTGTGTAGAATTTCACTAAGTGACAAATGGAAGTGAATGATATAGACACTTCCGACAGACGAATAAAATCGTAAGCTTGTCGGCTTTTTACGACCAGTACGACCACCGATCTCGCGAAAACTGGGGACTGATTCTTATGGACTCGAAAAAACTTTGAATTCGATTTTTTCTCGAGCGGTGGTCACAGCTCAGCCAATCAGAACATTGGGCATGTCGAACGCCGCCATTTTTTGAAGGAACGTCGATTCATGTGTCACGACTGGAAATAACTATTTAACCTTTAATTAAATAAACCTTCATCAGAACAATTTTAATTTTAATTAATTTATATTTTTAAATGTTTATTTAGACAAAGAAAATGCTTAGTTAAATTCTACAATAAATATCTCATGTAATTGAACATAAATTTAAAAATATACATTTATTACAGGATAATCAATAGAAAATTAAATAAAAACGGTAAAAACCATACCACAAAATAGAAATTGACATCACGATTGCTCCCGAGCACTCGAGACAATACAAGCGACTTTCCATAAGCTAAACAAAATGGCGGAGCTCGACATGTCATGTGTTCTGATTGGCTGATCTGTGATTACCGCTGGAGGAAAACACAAATTCGAATTTTGTTACGAATTGACCGAGAATCAGGCCCCTAACGCCTAAAACAGTATGAAAACCGAGATGGCACTATACACTGCAAGGGCGTTACCCCTGTTTCAATATTGCGTTAAACTCCCTCTAAGCGATCATGGTAAATAAAGTCCCTTAAGGAATGAGTAGATGTTGAAAGGCTTTCCAACATCTACTCTCATCTGGCTAATGTCAAAACGTAGTCGCGGCAAAAACGGGACGTTTGGGACACTCCGGGACAATTTACCGCGTCGCCTTCTCCCTACCTGTAGTACCGCCGATGTCACATAAAATTTGGAATGTTGTAACTCTTTTTCTTTACACAACACGGTTAGCAAACAGCTCATCTAAATTCAACTGGGATTTTCTTTTAAGCGTTCATAGTAGTGCGTTTAGCTCAGCCTCTGCGCAGGAAGACATGAGTTTGGCATGACGGTCTGTGAGGTGGAGGCAGTTCTGCAATCAAATCGCTCAGCGATAAAAGCTTTAGTAGGCTCTAGAAAGTCTGGATTGAGTGAAAAAGAATATGTGCACAAGAAGAACGTTAGAACCGAGAGGACGTCTGATAGAGGCAAATGGAAGAAGAAAGCGTGTCTTATAGTCGTCGATTAATCGACAGTCGAAATAAAGTCCGATGGCTCAGTAAAACATTTGATATTGTATTGAAACTCGTTCACTCATCGATTCTGCCAGTCGATTCAGTCGACAGTATACGCCGTGGCCGTTCGAACGACGACGTCACAGAATGCGAACCATCTGCATTCAATGCGTACTTAATTCAATAAAATCGTATCAAAATTCACCGCCAATCTGCTAAGCACAACAATGGTTGGTCGGTAAATTAAGCCATATAGCACAAAGTCCGGTTTTTGTACTGCCCGCGGCGACCACGCCCCGTGCTCACCTAGTTAGTACCGCAACCGAAACTTTCTGCGCACGGCTAGTAAATGTTTTCTTAAGAGGACTATCTGAAATTCGCGTTGCGCGGTATAGTCCATTCGCTTAGATACGGTCGCCTTTGTACTGCGCCGCCTAGGCACTTGGCGGCTTTTATAAAAGGAAAACAAAGGATGCCGCGTGGGGCGCACACCCGCTAGTGAATATGGCAATTTTCATCGAAGCACCAGGTTGTGTTTGTTGACTCTGTTACGTGTACCGAAAATATTTTTTCGTACTTGGAAGGACAGTGAAATGCCCCAATATGAAACTTTATATGAACCAACAATATAAAAAGACGGGTGTTTTGGTAAACTTGTAAACAATTTATAATAAATATTCATTGGTATTGTGTTGAAATTAATATGTATCTGCACCTATCATAGACACTTCAAAAATGGTGCGGATACCAAGAATCAATATTAAAAACGAGGCCATCAACACCAAAAAATCGATATTTTATTTTAGATAGATTCGGAACGTGATGATGTTGGATCTCCTATAATAAATACAGGTGGTAATGACTGTGATTCTACGAGTGACGAAGAATAGTGTCTAATTTTACTCTGCTAACGTGTACCTAAGTACTCCAATTTTTATTAAAATTATTTTTGCTACCTTAGTTATGTGTATTATTTATATTCGAATTATATTACAATGACCACAATTATGTGCGGGTGTACTGACACTATCTAAGCGAATGGACTATACTAAACTGACATCAGCATCACCTAAAAATTATAGTATTGATTTATAAACATACATAAAAGTTTTTAGACTTCCGCGATTTGTACACATTTTAAATACAATTGACTCGGGTCTATTTCGCGGTTAACAATAACTATATTGACTTACTGTTTCCCGACGTTTCGGCCGAATTACATCAGGCCGTGGTCACGGGATGACTGCCGAGGCTCAGCGACGTCTTCGCAAAGCGCGGGTTTCACGACTACCCTCCGCTTGATCTTCAGAATTTTTATCAGTATCGTCGGTACCTCGACATACCACACTCACGACATCTACACACTGACGTTTTTTACAAGTACCGCACTGCCTAAACTTGCTAATAACAGGGTTCCAGGTAGTTGATAAACGGTATCCATCTTCCCGGTTGAAGTTTTTATGTTTTTTAATTTCAACCGCTTCTCGTGCTATTCTGGAATAATAGTGACGATCGGTGGAGAGGACCTGAGGTTTGTGCAGTTCTATTCAGTGGTTGGTTCCTGAATCCAGCAAATGTTCAGCAATGGCAGACTTACCCTTTTGCAGGTTTTTGACAGCTGCGATATGTTCCTTGACCCTTTCAGCTATTGTCCTTTTGGTCTGCCCGATGTAGGAACTACCACAACTGCAATCAACCTTGTATACGCCAGGGGTTTGCAAGGGAACGATATCTTTTGGTGTCCGCAATAGTTGGGATACTTTGGAGAACGGACTATATACAGTCTTAATGGAGTAATGCTTCAGTACTGTTCCAATTTTGTCCGTAACACCTTTAAGATAAGGCAAAAAGGCGGGAACTCTGCAAACGTCCACTTGCCTTTGCCTTTTGTTCTTCAGACGTCGTATGCTTCCCTTGTATCCGTTCCGCTGAAGTACTTCCTGAACGTGTGCGAGCTCACTATTCAGTTATTGTTAACCGCGAAATAGACCCGAGTCAATTGTATTTAAAAAACATACATAAGTTTTTAGTAACGGGCGTACTCGTCAACAAACTGTCTACAGTTTGGCGGGATATCAAAATTAATACACATGTAAGTATAATAATTGGAAATAAATTAAATATATATATATATATATATAATACGAAAGTATGAGCAAACGTTAAAAAAACATTTTGGCATAAAAACTTCGTACATAATCCGACTTGTTTCGACGCCTTTTCATTAGAAAATTTGATAAGATTGAAAATTTATTTCTTTTCTTAGGAGCCATATAACGAAAATATATTTTACTAGTGGTCCCGGCAGACGTTGTCCTGCCCGATTCCAGCGCCACCTACCGGGTCCAACTTTACGTTTAAACCTTCCTTGGACCTATTCAAACACACATAGAAATAGAATGTTTCGTAAGAATCGGTCGAGCCATTGCAGAGTTTTAGCGAGACTAATACACAGCGTTTCATTTTTATATATAAAGCAGAAGAAGAAGATTATTATTAAAGTGATAAATATTTTTATAGTTGATATTTAGCAGAATATGGAAATTAGAGCTCCCAAATCAGATCCGTGTGTGATTTTGCCTAAACATGCCTCGGGAAAATAACTATTACTAAGTTAAGAAAAAAGTAATCTATAAACCGCTTTATTATTATTGTACGTGAGAATATGAGCCAGTTTTATCGGGTAAATGTTATTTATTGCGACCAACGAAAGGTATACAATTTTAACGAAGAAAAACTTAAATAATCTGCGCGTTTTTTATGATAGGCCTCTTATGTGCGTTCAAGTTTTAATAAGTATTAAATATTATAGTTTGAATATCCTTAAGTTTGAATACCTAAAATAAAATGCTACTAAAAAGTTGAGGAACACCCATCGTTCTGGATAAGCCGATCCTGGTGCTGACTGTACATACGCGATCGGTACTGCAAGCTGCGGATTAAATAGGTCACCGATATCGACATGGGTCGAATACGGAACTGAAATGTCGTTTCCAATTGATTGCACTCTATTCAATACAATCGGATTTTCGACGAACCTCCTCTATCTCTTAATAGGTCGAGTATATCGAAGGCAAATGGATTTTATTGTTATACATATTTGTCATGTATTACATTATACTTAGTGACTGATGCTACCATATTTTTGCTTGGTATCTGATATATCGGACCCTTACACATTTATAACATACATAATAAAAAATAACATAAAGCCACATAATTACATGACACGACGAATATTAAACAATACAATGATAGGCGGCCTTATTGCTTTACAGCACTTTATTCCTTTTAGTATCTTGTGTCCTGGTAGAGACCAGGACACAAGATACTAAAAGGAATAAAACAGAGGAACGGTGAGTAAAGTGCATAATATAATTGTGTGGTAATTGAAAACAGATAATAAAAGAAATTCCTATAAACATATAGAGGATATGTTGCCCAGTATAATGCATTCAATTAAAACATTTTAAATTCATACCTCACTTTTTCTTATTCACAGACTAGTACATTGCATAAAACGAAATAGATATAGAATTGGTAATACGTTCGTACTACGTATTGGAAAGTGGAAAAGTTAAATGACGTCGTTGAATTAAGCATTAAAGCCAGTTCTCTGACATGATTGTGATCAAGAAATAACATCGTTTGTCGACTAGCATTGTGATTACTATTTCGTAAAATATGTTGAAAAGATTTCATTACGTTTTCTTTAAATTGACGTTCAAATTCGTGTTCATTTTCTCTTTGTGTTTATCCCGTACTGTCCACTGAAGCTCGAATGAGGCGCAATTTTTCGGCCCAGGCTCGCCAGGTTGCTTGGGAAAAAACTGTAGTGGTATATCCTTTATTATCTATCAAATCTAAGATTAACCTACAATTTGTCAACATGCTACAAATACCAATACATCACCGGAGGGTACCAGGGTCGTCTGCTTGGGTACCACCGTTTCACCTATTTCTGCTAAAGCAGCAGTGCTTGCATTGCTGTGTTCCGATTTGAAAGGAAAGATATGGTAGTGAAGTTACTGGGTACCGTGGGATGCAGTTTCGCTGCGAATCTCACAAGAGTCACATGTATTGTAGGTGACTGTTACCACTTACCATCACGTGGGCAGTTTGCTTGTTTGCCAACTTAGTACCAATAAAAATAAACACAGAAAGCAAGACAGTAAAATCCTTGACTGTGGCAAAATAAAAAAACCGGCCAAGTACGAGTCGGACTCGCCCATGAAGGGTTCCGTACGATTTATGACGTATTAAAAAAAACTACTTACTAGATCTCGTTCAAACCAATTTTTGGTGGAAGTTTACATGGTAATATCATATATATTTTTTAGTTTTATCATTCTCTTATTTTAGAAGTTACAGGGGGGGGGACACATTTTACCACTTTGGAGGAAGTGTCTCTCGCGCAAACAATTCGGTTTAGAAAAAAATTATATTAAAAACCTCAATATAATTTTTGAAGACCTATCCATAGATATGATTTGGTATGGTTTGATAAAAAAAATTTTTTGGGTTTCAGTTCTATGTATGGAGAACCCCCAAAATTTATTGCTTTTTTTCTATTTTTGTGTGAAAATCTTAATGCGGTTCACAGAATACATCCACTTACCAAGTTTCAACAGTGTAGTTCTTATAGTTTCGGAGAAAAGTGGCTGTGACATACGGACGGACAGACAGACAGACATGACGAATCTATGAGGATTCCGTTTTTTGCCATTTGGCTACGGATACGGAACCCTAAAAAGGTAAAAATGTAATTTCAGCAAATGAAGCCGACCTATAACGTAGCATAGCAACAGGATTTAATTTTAGTATTTCGTTTCCCGTTCGCTTGAACGATCGAAAACAAACTCCTCGACGGGAGCCCTCGCTTAATTAAGCTTCTTTCCAACTCGCAATAACAAAGTCGGACAGGCACAAAAAGGTTTGAGTTCCTCCCCGGCGAGTCCGCTCGATCATTGAATGGGCTCAGGAGACGGGCCAAACTCGATCAGGAAGTCCATTAGCACGGTTCCTCCGCTCCTAGCGACCAGCTGACAGAGTGCTCATTAAGTTATCTTTTATTCCAGCCAGTAAATACTGGATCTACTTTCGTATACATAACTTAAGTTTGCAAACAAACAGACTGACCCACCTGATGTCAAGTTGCTACAGTCGCCTACACTCATAATTATAAAGGTGTCAAAATAACGAACGCGAAACCGAAGCCCACGTATTGAACCCATCATCACAGCTCATATACGTCCCCACCGAGGGGCACGAGTCTACCCTAACTAGTTGTGTTAGGGCGATGAGGCCTTGAAACCACGCTGGCCCAGTACGGATTGGTTGACTTCACATACACCTCTGAATTACTTCGCAGATGTATGCAGGTTTCCTCACGATATTTTCCTTCACCGTAGGAGCGTCAGATTAATGTTAATATGCAATTCGTAAAACGAAAAACACATTGGTACATGGCAGGATCTTTTAAGGGCCTCCCGATTCTACTCGAGGCACAGTCCAGTGCTGAGGCCACAGCGTTACAGACGCTCCTATTATCCATAAAATAGTTCACATACGTTATGAATTTGCTCAAAATTTATATATGCACGTATGCACAGACGTATTCTTCGACTGAATTCGCTACCTGTCGCCTTTTATATCGAGTTGATTGAATATTTAAAATATTAGTTCAACTTTTCTGTGAATGGAAGTCGATATAAAAGTCGACACGTAGCGAATTCAGTCGAAGAATACGTCTGTGCATATGTGAAAATGGGTCTCATTACGAGCAATTCATAAGTAGTTTTTCTTTAATTTAAGATATTATTTTGTTTAAAAGAAATTGATTCTTATGAATGACTCTTTCGATTGGTATCAAAAAATACAGAATTTATATTTTTTGCATTTCAGCGGTTCGATTCTCGGCTCATGCAGTTGATTTTTCAATAATATTTAAATGCAGTTTTAATTATTTTTGAAAATAAAGGAATGTTTTCTTTTCATAAAATTTGCCATCATCAATATTAAGGGTACTTTTCCTCCAACCACGGTTTTTTTTTCATCCTGTACAAACCACATGTACACGTGGCTCCTGTAACACTTACAAATCTACAACCCCCCACAAGTACAAGGACGCCAATGTACGTTGCCAACTTGTTACATCAAGTCACAGTACCCAGTAATGTCACTGCCTGTGTTACCCTTCACACCGGAACACGGCGGTGCAAGCCCCGCTGCTTGGCGGCAGAAATGGGTAAGAAAGACGTACCCATGCAGAGAGAGACTATTCTACAGGCGTCTGTACGCCTGTAGAATAGTCTCTTTCTGGTATTTAGATTTACCAATAGGCAAACCTTTTCTTATACAACGAAATCGGCACATGCAAAGTTACCATCGACAAATAGCTGGGCTACAGTGACTACAGTCTCCTACAGTACATCCATGTCGCTCTTGCAACATCCCCAAATCTGTCAAGAACCACCGTGTACATTGCCAAATTGTAGCATAAGATGTGAAGTCAATGTGAAGTTACAGTACTCAGTAATTTCACTGCCTCTCACATTCATCTCGGGCAGAAAGCTCGGGCAATCGGATCGGATTGGGAAATGATATATCTCTATATCCGGCAGAAGTCATGACACGAAAATAAAGTACAATAAAAACACGGAAACGTACTCGAATTCAATATTTTTTATATTTAATACATTCCATAAGATTTGCAATTTATGTATGATAAACCACTTCTGGCATATGACGACCTTCGTTGGTGATACAGGCTTGAAGGCGGAAACGAAAATTTCGCATAGCTCGCTCGGTCATTTCCCGTGGAATTGCTGCGATTTCTTGAATTATTGCGGCTTTAAGTTCTTCCAAGTTTTTAGGGCGGTGTTTGTAGACCTCTGCCTTTAAGTGTCCCCACAGAAAAAAATCACAGGGGGCGAGATCGGGGGACCTTGGGGGCCAATTGATGTCTCCTCTGCGGGAGATGGCATGGGCCGGGAACAGCTTGCGCACCAATGCCATTGATCGAGTGGCTGTGTGGGCCGTAGCGCCGACCTGTTGGCACCAAACCTCATCTAAGCCTTCCTCGTCAATTTCTTGTTTGAATTCTGCGAGTCTGGGTTGAAAAAAGTCCCTCAACATGGCCACATAGCGATCAGAAGTGACTGTCACTGTTTGGCCTCTCTCTTCGAAAAAATAAGGGCCAATGACCCCAAGACTTTGATGAATCTCGTGGGGGTTTCCAGGTGCCCAGTATCGCATGTTTTGCTTGTTCACAGTTCCACACAAGTGAAAATGAGCTTCGTCGCTTGTAAGCAAAAATGCACCCAGCGGAATTGTGTCCAATATTCTTCGACAGCTCTCCACTCGAGTTTTTTGGTCCCTGGGTAGCAATTCCTGGACTTTAGCCATTTTGTAAGGATGGAATTTAAGGTCGAGATGCAAAATTCGTCTCACTGTTCGGTCTAATAAACCAAGGGCGCTTGTATGTTTCTTGGCAGAACGATGAGGTGACTTAAGAAAGGAGTTCCTTACAGCCTCAACATTTTCAGGTGTTCTGGCTGTAAGGGGTCTGCCACTTTTCTTTTTGTCTTCAGTAGATCCAGTTTCATTAAAATTATCTACCCAACGTTTAATTGTTCTGCGGCTGGGAACAGGATCGTGTCGACCAAGGCCAAGCGTTGTGCGCAGAGCGCGCTGCGTTTTTATAGGCGAGTCGCCATTTTGAAAAAAAACACTTCACAACGAGCGCACGTTGTTTACCCGACCACGACATGTCGAATACTGAAAATGACAACGTCGAAGCTACACAACGCACGCAATCCCACTCCTCTACTCCCACCACAGCCTAAACAAAAGCCCTCTACTTTCGTGTCATGACTTCTGCCGGACCCTGTATGATTTTATAACTCCATGTCATCATCAATCATCAACATTTAATAGATTTTAAAAGTAACAATGACTAGTTAAGCTGAGTTGGGTCAATTTGTTTGTTTGTTTGTCAATTCATTGTTGTCTTTCTTTTCCATTAACATTTATAGTGCATTATCGATAACGGCGGAAAATTACTTAGTTTTGTTTATAATACTACTATTTTATCCCTGTTTGTTTTGTGCGAAATAAAGAGAACAAAAAGCATTCCGAGCGAGTTAGAATCAAATTAATATTTCAAATTTTTTCAATTGCATATTTCGTACCGACGAAAGAAACATTCTGTTTATACAAACCCTGGAGGGGTAACCTCGTCGACGGATGCAGACGAATGCACTGTACAATCTATCCACGCAAACAAACTGAACAGGGGCTTCACCATTATCGGTTAGAACAAGATTAAAACAATATTGAAACACCTCAATTGCAATCTAATTCTCACTGCAGTTTTTATACTACATATTTTAAGCAGAAGATATTTACAATCTTATTACAAAACATAGTCTAAGCTTAGTCCTGGTTTATAAGACCGATAATGTTTTATGAAATGTAGACATAATATAATATTATCCTTTGTGCCCGACATTTCAATTTGTGAAATTCAATGTGAAAAAAAGACAAATACAGCGTGTTTATTAAATTGCGCAATACCTGAAATTAGTTCGTTCAGAATCGAGACTTCGAGAGTAGAATCGATTCGATCAGATTTTTCAGAATTAAATTTTCAACCACGCCGCTTCTTAAACCTTTTTAAGAGGATTGAAAAGCTGTAAATTTTCATTCCAAAAGCAATAACGCTTTTCTTCCTCTTTACATAGGTAGTCCAATTTTCATAACTTTTGGGAAATGATGTAGATATAATGAAGGTCAAGGTTTGTACGTATTGATTGTGAAATAATATTGCTCAGAATATTTAAGTCTCATTATGGATGTAAGCTGTTTATGTACAAATAAATAAATAAAAAAAATAGAATATAAATTATTAGCATCTAAATATCTATTTTTTTGTCTAATATACTGAATTACAAAATACTGAAAGTGTCTAACTTCCTAAAGGTTTTGGGGGTAAAACATTTTACGCCCGAAACAATATTTCAATAAAAAATGAAGGCACTTGCCTCGGATTTTCTAAGCGGTGTCCGGTGTGCAACAAATTGCATTTTTGAAAGTGCATACCCGAGCCATGAATTGGCACTTCACAGTCCTTTTAACTCTGTCGTCCTTATCCCTATTCGGGGGCTGGCGAGCGACGACGACTAAGCCAAAGTATAGATTCTTTTGCCTGTAGGAATGAAATATAGTTCATAGTGAAAATAGGTAGTCCGCCAGGTTGATGTTCGGAATTTGATTAAGTGTGACAAAAACAATGTATGTCGATACTAACATTACTAACCAGTTGAAAAATAAGATAGTCATTCAGATGACACGAAATTTAATAACAATGAGCCGACTACTTTGTAGTTCACGAATGCGGATAAATTGCACAGAAAAAAGATTATAAATATGTTTTTTCTTTTCGAGGTTTGCTACATTGCCTTATCAACCACCTTTTTAACATTTACCGTTAGAGCAGATGTAGTATCAAGTATTCTGTGAAATTATAAGGAAAAATAGTTATAGTACCTATTACGATAGGCATTCCTTATATACATACGTATGTACTTTGAAAAGAAACTGTGTTTGGATACGGAAAAGGCCGCCATTTGCTTGGGTGAACCCCCTATATTTACATTCTTTGACATTCTCCAGCCATGTGCGCCACGATTTGTGTGAGCCGCCGCAGATAAATCCTCACTCACAATGGCGGGGCCGAAAGCCTCTCGAGGCTCTTCACAACAAATCCCAAGATTCATGAGTCAGCAAACGAACGAACGACCTACGCCGCCCCGGGACTTTTCGTCCTGTTTTCAGCGCTGTTGACATTCACGTAGGTGAGGATCTCTCACTTGTGAAACTTGAAAGTTACGAATGTTCCCGAATGCTGTAATGTAGTGTGCTCGTGATCTGCGATAATCTCTGTATTTCATAAACGGGCACAATTAAAAAACAAACATGCACAAGGGCAAGCATGACTTGAGATCTCTTTCAGCCAACCTTGCAGGAAGTATTATAATTAAGTAGATGAGGGATGAGGTGTACCAAATGTACATGAGAGATAGAAAACTCGAAACCCGTCAGGCCAGCGAAGTGCCAATAATGTCTAAGAATTCAGCAAACGAAATTGTGACTTAGGTTCGTATTAATAAACGCGTCTCAAAGTTGAGAGCGATCTTGAGCTGCAGTTTTGACGTTTAATGTATGGAAAATCTGTCAAAAACAGTAAACAATCTTGTTGAGTTCAATGCTAAGAAAACACAGGTGTGCGCGTTTTCGGCGAAAAGGTCACCATTCCTCCCCCTTCCTTCTCTTCAGGGCACAACCCTTCACACACAGAGCAACATCACCTTGCTCGGAATGAACATTCGCTGCGATCTGAACCCCAGAGACTACATCGAATCCGTCATAACTACTGCCTCACGGAAACTCGGTGTCCAGAACAAGGTGCGTAGGTATTTTGCGCCGGACCAACTATGTTTGTTGTATAAAACTCAGGTTAGGTCTTGCGTGGAATATTGCTCGCACCTTTGGGACGGCTCCGCTCAGTACCTGCTCGATGCTCTGGACAGATTGCAGCGTCGCGCTATTCGCATTATTGGCGATGTAGAGGTAACTAACACCCTCGAGCCTCTACAACTTCGTCGTGACATCGCCTCTCTTAGCGCCTTTTACCGAATGTTCCATGGGGAATGCTCTGAGGAGCTCTTTAACCTTATCCCTCCCTCTCCATTTCTTAACAGAAACACGCGTAAGGGCCTTCGGAGTCATCCGTACACTGTGTCCTCCTTCTCACACCGTACCAAGAAATTCCAAGATTCCTTCTTCTGTCGTTCATCCCACACTTGGAATTCTCTACCTGCGCACGTGTTTCCTCCATCCTACAACATGGGTTCCTTCAAAAGAGGCGTGAAAAAGCATATTTTGGGCCGGCAAGGGGCGGGCAGGTAGGAGAGTGGATGTCGTCCCTACTCTATCTGTCAACTCATTTGGGCCTCTTTCACCGCTTAACATCAGGCGGAAGGAGGTCATTTGCCGAGTCCTATATAAAAAAAAAATCTCAAGACCGATCTCATACTTGAGATGCAATACGAGCCTTAGTCATCCCAATTACGCGCAAACTACAGCGGCAAATCTTATAGTGCCATCAGTAATTCAATGTAATGACATGTTTCGTATTCTGATGTTCATCCATAATACGTTTTACAGTGCCTCGTCTATGTTTGCCGACGCAAGGAGTCGCAGACTTGTTTGCAGTCCATCCGGGCGAAAACAGCATATTTTGGGACCTGATAAGCCTTATACTAATGAGATGTATATTGGTCCTATTTATGGAGATGGGCTCTCTGTGCATAAGAAAGAACTATGATAAAAATGACGATACTGTCAGAACTAAAGATTTTACTAAGTTGCAAAACTAATAAAATCAATAAAGAAAAATTGCGTCTCGGGCGGGATTTAAACCCGCATCAATAAGTAAATAGCGTGTGACAAAAAAAATGAGTCGAAGCAGTCCGAATTGCTCTTTTAGCACATACAAAGTAACCCGTGAGTGGCTGATAAAGAAGTGTGTAATAGTAAAATACCTACATTCATGTTACTTTTAGTTCTCAGTTAGTAATAAAGTAATATTCAGAGCAACTGTAGTGTGATCCATTCAAAATAAATAAATCCAACTCCTAAACCGCCATAAATGCAACTGAGGGCCTAGTGCGAGTTTTATCGAGCTCTACTCGATCGTACGCATCGAATGCGTTAACGCGAATTTGTATGGAATTAGAGCAGCGCCATCTAGTAGCTGCTATGGAATGAGACAGCTTCATCTAGTGACTACTAGATGGCACTGCTCTAACTCCATACAAATTTATCATAGCTAAATTTCTTAATATAAAACCGTGTTTCCGCTACCGCCTCGAAATTGGCGAAATTGTCAAATCTGACAGAAGCCACTTAACCTAAAAATTGAATTGGATTGAATGGTAGTCTATTGTGTTGCGTTATTTTGAAATTTATATGAAATAATTATGATTTATTTGCTATGAAACACGGTTTACATTGTTCATTTACATAAAGTATTGTTAGATCAAGCATGTTCAGTCAAAGTGTTGACATGCAAAAACTTGTTGTTATAGTAATCAAATTTTTTAAACCATATGAGTCAAAAAAAGAGCTAATAGTTATGAATTTAACACTTAAAAACTGTTTGTTATATTATTGCCTAACTTCTTAATAAATGTACAGCTTTATGGGTCAGACTCCATCAATTCTGGGAACAACTCCTTTCGCCCATATTTCGTGACGTCGATAGAAAATGGGATGAGGCGGTTAGCGAGTTACATTTAGCGGAGCAACCTCATTCAGGTCCAGAAAACACGGACGTGTGAGTGGGCGTCGACCGTCAAAGCCACTAAGGAGCGGCGAGAGACTTATGTGGAACAATAAAAGTCATAGCCACTCGCCGACGGACCAATAGAAATGATAAAAGCTAATGCCCGAGGGATTCATTAAGCACGTCAGCTTTCACATTAGGATTAGGTGGATTTCCGTTTCCAAACCTAAAGTTGTGTCCACGACGTGGAAATGGCCACTCGCTTGCTAACACATTTGTATCTGTAACCCAAACAAGTACGAAATTCAGGTTACTGATTGAAGCATATGATCTCTTGTCGGACTACCCACTGTCACAGTGATTTCACTGTCTGCCTTACAATTCAATTCGTTAGTAATGTAAAGTGATAGGAACGATAGACGTACTATGTTTTTATATACAACAAAGCCGGCAAACAAGCAGGCTGCCCACCTGATGGTAAGTACTTGTAAGTAGCTATACAGAAGCCTATTATTGTTGTATACTTTTTGCATTCTTATTATAGTTGTCTTTTGTTTTTTTGTATTGACACTATGTAAAATGGCTCAATGAATGAAAACATATTTAAAGGTTCTGTTTTAATGTATATTTGTGTTTAATTTCCGTACTTTTAAATTCATCCATTTCTTATATCTGGCGCCCCACGTTGGGCGCCAAATATAAGAAATGGATAATGTTTCGTTTTTGACGAAAATCAATATAACGATCAATATTATTAGCATTTTCATCAAACACGAAATGTAAATAAGCGAAAATCGAGTGAAAACGACGCTTAACGAGCGCTCGGCGCCAGACGTATGATTGAAAAATAAAGCCCCTGTGCTGCGGGCTTACGCGCGGATTTGGAGTTTGCCTGACCATTATAGAATGATTTTTGTGCATTTTTGTAAGCGATATTTATACATTTAGAAGGATATGGGTATACGAAAAGTCGTTTTCTATATTAATTCTTGTATTGCTAAAAAAAAACTTTCACATAATTTTGAGGAATGCTACGCATCTCATTGGGTAGTATTCACGGTGTTTAAGATATTCCGACTAGTTTCGTTAGTGGTCGCTGGCCATGGTGAGTCACAGGAACGAACAAAATACCCATTTACCTTTCTTGCGTACATTCTTCTCACGGGTTAAAAGACGTACTGAGTGGATGGTAGGTAAAAAAATTTGGACGATTCATAGGAGCTTTTTATCATGTCATATTTGAATAAAAATGATTTTGATTTTAACTGTTACAGTATGAAACACGTTTAACAAGATGCAAATGTCGATCCCTTCATCACTGCAAGCGATATTGAGCTACAAAAACGACACGCTATTATCAACCACGACCATCATCATAAGCGTAAATTCGCATCCCCAAAACTGAGCGACGGAAGCAGAAATTGATATTTATAGAGCTTTTATCCAGCTTTAATCCAGCTACCCGGGATTAGCGCGGCGCCCGGGCTAATAACGCTCGCTGCCGGAACGGCCACCGTTCCCGGAGCGTTGTTATATTATTCCCGAGTTTACATATTTAACACGGGGCGCATCCTTTCGGATTCCGGAAATTATAAATAAACCATTGTTAGGGATTAGTCGCCGATGTATGTTCCGTGGCGAACGTCGGGTCACTTTTGATAACGTAATCAAATGGTATAGATCAGGGGTTCCCAACCTTTTACCCTATGCGCCTTACCCAACATTATGCTAAAATACTACGCACCCCTGGGGGCCGAATGGGGAGTCAAGAAAATTAAGCAAACGATGAAAATATGGGCGCGTTTAGTTTTATTCAAAAGATGTTTGCAACGTGTCGCTGACTTCGCATAGGTGGCACCGTCCGCGTCGCACGAGTTTATATGAACAGTTTTAACAAATATTCTTTATACAGTTTAATTCTGGAGCCGCTCGCTGCTCAAGCGCAAGAAATGAGTTGACAAACTTCTTAGTTCGCGGCGTAGTCAAAAGGCATTGTGAATTCTGTGTTTGACGAAAATCATTTAAGAATACAAACCGAATGAATGATTAGAATCAAAACAGTTCTACTAATTAGCCATCGTAAATGTGAATTCCTAACAGACAAATTATTATTTATCGTCTAAAACATTTTCTCTCCGACGGAGTCACAATGTCTTTCCGTTCGTTTTCGGGCATGCCGGGGTCCTTTCGACACGGGAGTGAGGAGAGAGATAAAAAGATTTTTGACATGAGAATAGTTTACAAAAACCCCAAAATTACAAAACATACCTACTGTATTAAAGTCAAATTATATTATACAGTGGATCGTGTTGCGCCAAAAGTATTTTCAAAGTAATACCAAATTATTTACAGTGTCATGTCATGTCGTAAGTAAGAGAGTAATATATTTTCCAACTGAACCTTCGTTTACCTGTCTTAAAATTTCGACACGCGTTGCATAGACTTCGTTCCTGTAAAGTTAACACTGTAGTGATTGAAGTCGAAGGCTACAAACATGTGAGGGTAGGTACTCACGTTTTCCTCGACGGTCTTCTTGATCTTGGCGCTGGCCTCGCTGACCTTGGCGCCGGCCTTGTTCACGGCCGAGTACAGGAAGTTGCCCAGCGACTTGGCGCCCGCCACAGCCTTGGTCGTCACTGGAATACGCACCGAGGCTATTTAGCTCTGCGTTATTTCCGACAGGGCGAAGAGGCCCTGCCTGATGAAGAGTAACCTTGACCAATGAGCACGTATGAGAGTTTTGATGCAAGTTGAGGAAGATAAAGAGGTATCTATGTTAAACAAGTTGTAAGTGGAAAACTTTGCCCCATGGGATAGGGACGTGGGGAAGAGGAGTATACAATCAGTGCATCGTTCCAACCACGACATACGGAGCCAAAGTTGATGGAATGGCACATACCAAACTATTCATAGGCAATGAGCAAAATGGACAATGGGCGCAGGCAAGAAGCAAACCAGACTCGTCATGATACCAAAGATGGCTCTGATCAGCACAGAGGCTTGCAGGGTCTGCAATAAAAAAGAGGAAACCATGGAACACCTATAGTTCAAATAAGATTATATAGCTCGCAGGAGAATGAGTCCCTTTAGGATTGGATATCCGAAACTTTAGCTTCAGTGTTGTCCCACCCGGACCAATTGTAAAACTTACTGTAGGGTTCAATTGGCCAAACAATGACTAAGTAAGAAAGGGGTTGCACAAAAAATCCAAAAGGGTCGAAGCACAGGGGATGCAGAGTCCCCCGACGTAAGATACGGTGCCGATAAGTGGTGAAGTCTTTGGAGCATCAGCTTTAAGTCATTGAACGAGCTATGGAAAGCGCTAGTTTGGGCTCTTTGGAGGTTTAAAAGTTGGAATCTATAAATCCATCATCGGACCTGTCATTGGATGGATCTGAATGTTGGGCAACAACAAAGACGGATGAAAGTTCACGCGGAGGAGATAAGAATGTTCACGTGGCGAAGATGGTTGTGTGGTGTGACTAAAATGGACAAGATTTGTTTTATACATATAATAGGAAGTGTTAAAGTAGAACCGGTGACAGAGAAGATGGGCATGTGATGAGGAGGAATACCAGAAGAATTTATGGACATTAATTTGGAGGGACATAAGGATAGAAAGAGACCTAAGAAAGCGTGGATGGATTGCGTGAAGAAGGATATGCGTGAGATGAATGCCAGTGTTGAGATGACGTATGATAGAAATGAATGGAAAAAGAAAACGTGTTACCTCGACCACACATAAGACTGAGACAAGAGCTGGGTGATTATGATTGCGCAGATCTTGTAGTCTCAGTGTTATTAAATTTACCCAAGATCTACGGACCTAAAAAGGCCACATCGCAGAATCATAATACGAATCATATTATGAATGGAGTGCAATTGATCATAAGCAATTATTCTACTTCACAGCTTTGTAGGAATATTCGTAAAATGCTCCACAAATTAGGCATTGCTAAAGTTTCAATTATTTAATAATTTTACTTATATTCATACAAAGCTGTCAAATAGAATTTGCTTATGATGAGTTGCACTCAATTCATAATATGAATCATAATTTGATTCGTATTATGATTCTGCGATGCGGCCTTTTTAGGTCCGCTAAAAATGGAACAGAGATCCAATTTGGTGTTTGTGTTACAACTTTCAGTTCAAGAGTACGGGAAATTACAATATCAATAAATCGATTAGATTTGGTTTCGAGAGAAAAAGCTACTGGTGGTATACAGTTAGGGCTCATCCTCACTATAATGCCGTTCACAGTTCATTCTCGATCCGATCTCTGTCTGGTAAAATATTATCAAGTAAGAAATATATGTGTACATTCATACTATCTTTAACAGTCATGTTTTGAGCGAATCCCATTGCAGTCACGATCAGTCTCAAAGAAATTTTCTTTGAGCGAAATTGAACTTGTCACGACTTTACCAGACCGAGATCGGACCGAGTACGAACTATGCATTAAATTGAGGATCGGCCCTTATGGGTCGACAATATGCGAGTGGCTCTCTGACCGGCAAACAACCAACGTTGAGGGCAACCGCTTAACATCAAGTAGGTCATGCGTCATTACCAGTTCAGTGGAAAAAAAGACAAAATGTATCTATGTCTGTCTCCAGTTTGTCTGTGGAGACGTAAAAAAAAACCAAACCCAAACAAAATATGCATTATAAAAAATTAAAAGCAAATAAAAAGAAATACTAACACTCCTGCACATCAGCCTCCATAGCTTCCACGGAGAAAAACGTTTTACTCTGTTGACCTGAAACTGGCGAGAAAAAGAAAGAAAAAATAAAGAGTAGCACACTACGACAACAAAATAAATAATAAATAAAATAAGAAGAAACATAATGGTGGAGGTTCTAATGGGGATTAAACTCTATTTGCTAGGCATTGAGGTTGAATTCTCACCGTTGCCGACGCCGCCCGGGTGCTCTTCCGTGGGGGTGCCCCCGGTGGAAGCTGGTCTGCTGTCGGCACCGCCAGTGGCGCTGCGAAAATAGTACAAAGATATTGCGCGGATAGTGACACGCATAGATATTTTATTTATAAGTGTTCAAAGTTGAGCGAGTGCGAGATGGTAAGATTTTCAAAATAATCGAAATTTTGAATCTCGCGATTGTGACAACCAGGGGGGCTACCGCCTAACTCATAGCGATCACTCGCTATCGCTATCGTGACATTAGAACAATAGTTTTAATGTCACAGGTGACGTTTGAGCTATTGTTCTAATGTCACGAAAGCGATAGCGAGTGATTGCTATGAGTTAGGCGGTACGGCCGCAGATTACAGTGTTTCGTATTTATATAGTGCGAGAAAGAGCGAGATGGTGATATGCGTGCACCTCCTCAACCTGAAGATTTATTTGCTTATTTTGGAAACCCAGCGTGGTGCCTCCAACACAAGATATAACCAGAGCTCCCGCCGATAAGTCCCGAATAATAGTAATTTGCCTGATACTGTACTGGACTAAATAAATTCATTTATTTACCTGAATGAAAATTGAATAAGCGGAATAAAATATTGTTCTCCTCAATGAAAATTACTGACATTTTTTTAAAATAATGGTCAAATTAATGTTTGGACCGAAGACTTATCTATTGATCCAGAGACTCCAGGGTTAGCTCTATTATTTTTCTTGATATTCTGGTAATATATTTACAACAAATTGTAGTTTCCACAAACTTTATTTTTTTAGGAAAACTCCATTTTCTAACGTAAAAACACCACATGCGCTTGTAACAAAGACTCTTGAAAAATCAAAATATATTATAAAGAATTTTTATAAGTATCAAAAATAATTGTAAAAGTGCATTTTTTGCAAAATCGGCTTCTGAAGAAATAAATCGGGTACTAATTTTGCAAGGAGATATCTTAATTATCTATTTGAGCAGTGAAGAAGGTTCTAAGAATAAGGTTCTTTGTTACAATAGCTAAGATAAAAATTTAAAGTAGGTACAGCCAGCTTCAAAAGTAGATAAGCATTATAGAGCATTTTATTAACATGTCACACCAACTATTCCTTTTATTTAGTATGGTTACCTATATTGCATTGTTAATAGTTGGTGTGACACGGTACTAAAATGTTCATCTACTTTTGAAGCCGGCTGTACAGTATTTATTGAATTGTAACATCAACTTCATTTCATATAAAATGCTTTAAAAAAATTTGTTAAATGTACAAAAAATATTTTAATACCAACGACGGCTTCAGTATTATTAATGGTTATTCCAGCCGAATAATGGCATAATGCAAATATAAAATGAAGTTTCATTTCGACAGCCTCACCCAAAAGCAACTGAACACAGTCATAAATTCTTTGTCATAGCAATAGCATTTAATTTTCATATTGTCAAAGAGAAAAATATCAATTAAGTATAATACACTTGCGAGCAAAAGTTTGGAATCAGTTACTTGAAATTGGTTACGCGTTATCTTGAGTAGTTGATACTTTTTTAATAATCGTAAAAATGACATCATTTTAAAGGTTCAACTCTTTACTTTTAAACTGATACCGAATTCATTAAAAACAAGCCAGTATTTATGGAGCCATTCCGCATTAAGTGAAGGTGTATCGAAAAAGACGTGTTTCAATTGACCCCCTATAAAAGCACCTGTTATCGGATTTTCTTTATCAGTCGACTTTCACACGTTGACCGGTACACATCTCCGCCACTTTTGACCCTTTACCTTGTACGACAATGGAGACAACACCTACAGAAGCAGCACAAATCGTAGCCCTATTGCAAGAAGGGCTCAGCCAGCGGGTTGTCGCTCGTCGGCTCCACTTAAGCCAATCCTGTGTTTCGAAAGTTTATAAGCGCTTTCGGGAGACTGGTGGCTTTATCCCGAGACCAAGATCTGGACGGCGCCGGTGCACATCTGAGAGGGATGACCGTTTTATCGTGTCAACCTCTCTCCGAAATCGGCACGGCAGCTCACCGACAAGCACGCCTTCAGTTTGCTCGCACCCATCTTGATTGGGAGGTTGAGCAATGGAGGCAAGTCCTGTTCTCCGACGAAAGTAGGATGTGTTTGCACGGTAGCGACAGAAGAGGACGGGTCTACAGGCGGCCTGGGGAGCGATTTGCACAGTGCTGTGTCGCTGAAACAGTGGCTTATGGGGGCGGCTCCTGTATGATGTGGGCCGGCATTTCCTTCGATGGTAAAACCGAGCTTGTTTTCGTGCCTGGCGGGGGACGAGGAGGCGGTCTAACTTCGGACCGGTACATTTCCGATATTCTCCTGGAACATGTCGTTCCCTATGCGGGATACATCGGTGATGACTTCCGCTATAACGCTCGTTGTCACACTGCCCGTGTAACAACGGAATACCTCGAAGAAGTCGGTATTGCCACATTGGACTGGCCAGCGCTCAGCCCTGACTTTAATCCCATTGAGCACGTGTGGGATGAACTGAAGAGAAAGGTTCGTTCCAGAACTCCTGCTCCTTCATGTCTGAATGAGCTGAAATCAGCGTTGATTGAGGAGTGGGAAGGTATTCCACAAGAATCAATTCAGAAGCTGATCAGGTCTATGAAGAATCGTCTTGGAGCAGTTATTAGGGCGAGGGGAGGGAACACAAAATATTGACACTTATTTTTAAAGATAAATAAAATTTTTATTTAATAATTTTTGTTGTTTTATTCGTTCATTATTTTTCCCTATTTCCTTGTTTTCCTACCTCCTTTACTTAATCCGGGATAACTCCACAATTATGGGCTCGATATGAATTAATTTTATATCGATTTAAAGTGGACAATTGCACCTTTAACATGTCGTTGTCATTTTTATGATTATTAAAAATTTATTTAGTAAGCAAGATCACGCGGAACCAATTTCAAGTAACTGATTCCAAACTTTTGCTCGCGAGTGTATATAAAAAATTATTAAAATGTCTCATTTGTTGACCATTTTATTATATAAAAGTATTTACTTAAAACAATGTGTAATATTGATTTATGTTCAAATATGTCCGGTGATGACTGTACCATAAAGTAAAAACTAATGCACAGGAATGAACAACGAAAAATGGGGTTTGAGCAGAGTTAATGAGTTTTCAAACACAGCGTGCGCTTATTGTTCGTTTGAAATTAAATAGCTTTAATCAATAATGTGACATTAAAATTAATCATAAAAGGTTATTAATGTTTCTTACTTAACATCAGATAAAAATATACCAAAGGAATAAAATGGCATACTTTGCATACAGTGGAAACAATTAAATAATTAATTCAATAATCAATGAAATAAATGTAATCAATAATTTCATCATTTTTTTCATATAAATTGTATATAAGCTAAATTTTTAGAATATTTACAGTGATTTTGTTATGAAATGAGTAACATATTTAAATATAATATAAAAATCGAAAAGTGCTGATTATAATCTAGTGAGTGTGCTAAAAGCCCAAGGAAACGTGACATAATAATAATTAGATTCATACAAAAAAATGCATTAATTTATTTTAAAAAGCTTGATTGTAAATTAAAAAAATAATGCACATAGGCTATTAATTGATGAGATAATTTTTAAAATATTGTTAAGTGTCACCTGTGAGCGGTATAAAGGTGAGTGGGGCGAACATAACTTGATTGAGATTTCAAATACACGGCACAGAGCAGAAACATTAAAAACATTTTGATAACAAACATATCAGAATTTGATGTTATAAGACGTTACAATGAATTTCAGATGGCGGCTTTCTCGAGACAAGTCATACGGAACTGAAATAAGAAGGACGGATAAGACGACACGGTTAGCGCAGAGGTCGAGTGATCGCCTACTGCGCAACGGGTCGCGGGTTCGATTCCCGCTCGGGACAGATATTTTGTATGGCCTACAGAAATTTGTTCCGGTCTGGGCGTATGTGCATGTGATATTCTATGTTTGTAACTGCACCCACGACACAGGAGAAAATCCTAGTGTGGGGCGACGTTTTTTTAAAAAAAAAAAAAAAAAAAAAAAAGTCACTCAAAGAGCAATGGAGAGGGCGATAATCAAAGGTTTCTCTCCATGAAGGAATCAGGAATAACGAGATCCGTAGAAGAACTTAAGTCACCGACATAGTCCAAAGAGACACATAGCTAATTAAGCAATTACGTATATATGCGTAATGGTTAAGGAGTAGTTAAGGAGTAGGTACTAATTAGTGACATTCCTTTGTGGCATGCGATTGAGGGAGGGCGGGCGGTGCACCATTGACCTGCGTAGTTAGCCCCAAATACCGACATTTTTGTCGGAAGTTTTGTTATATACCTACTCCTTAACAATTTAGTAGTGGACTTCTAAAAATTACGCCAGACAACATTAATTACATTATATGCGTGATTACTTGATTAGGATCCACGCGGACTGAATATCGTTGTTTATATTAAGTAGCTCTAGCCTTGCCTTTAACCTATAACAGCAGATGAGGCATAATTCCAACGCATTTGCGCTAAAGGGCGCAAATAAACTCCGGGCTTAAGGGATTAGAAAGCCGCGTCGATTAGCCTTCAATTCGTCGATAAACCTGCAAGCTGCAAGGTTATCACATCTATCTTAGGCAACATAGGCACAATTATAGTTTTTAATTCCTAACGAGGACATTCATTCCACCTGTGATAGAATAGAATCAATCCTCCTTATTACGTCAAGTATTACGTTTACGCCATTTTGGGGTTGGGGGAAATTAGGTCGATTTTTTTACGTTTTTGAAGGTTTTCTTCTTTCTTTTTAAAAAACGTCGCCCCACTTAATAAACTAACTTAATAAAAAAAGGAACACATATGAGCATGCTTATAGTGGCCATTGATTATATTGGAAAAAATAGAGCAACTAATGCTATTATCCAGTAAGGAAACAGGGGACTACGTTTGTATGGGAGAAACGGCCTGTACGATTTTCTCTCAAAGTAAGTTCATACTGTAATGTCCTCAAAAGAGGGATATTCGCATCACCAGCTGTTCTTGGCCTTTAAAAATGGTCACTTGGACGTTACGTAACGTTTAGGGAGTGCGAGGGGTGGTTCAAATATCTTCAACAATTGCATTACGTACCTAATACTTGAACGTCGCCTTACCGATTTTCAGTCCTTTCTAACTTCAACGGAGACTAGACATCTGCGCGTATCACAAGTGCTCTGTTGTTTGACTGACTTAGTCCGATCGGACTGATCGCCGACACGAGAGGAGTGCGGTCAGACACAAGACTCGTTTATCGTGACTGTCGAAGCACGGTGGAACTTAAGATGTTCCATATTTTATTCACTCATCACGAACCTAACCACAACAAAAGTTGCATAATTGTAACAATTGCACGCCACCGAGCTTCTCATCTGACGATAAACTCATAGGGAAGAAGAAGCAAACTATCTTTCCACCTATTCGGTTACCCTTTCGTAACGCTTTCACCCCAACCACCTATCTCACAGACGACACAAAACCTAAAAGCGTGGTAAGAAAACTCATTCAAACGTCCGCCGTCCCCCTCGTACCTATTATACCTAGAATTGTCGTCATCCTCTTTCTCGGGGCGCGGCTCGGCGGGCTCTGGCTCGGGGGCGGCGGGCTCGGCCTCGGCGGCGGGCGCCTCGCTCTTCCTCAGCCCGGGGATCGGAATCCCGGAGCCCAGCCACCCGGTCATCTGGGACTTGACGTTTGTGATGAGATCCAGCTTGCTGCCGCCCTTCGTGGGGCTGCAACAAGAAACGAACTGTCAGTAAAGGGAATCAACAACCATATCCTTATTTTACAGTATTTAAAAATATTTATTTAAATTTATAGTATTTAAAATTATTTTCAGTATTTATCTTTATAGATTACATTTTCCATATTAAAAGCTGTATGTACCATTGTATTTTATATTTATTGGCATATTTCTGGTCCACGGTTCGAGCATACGTTTTACTGAAGGGAGACTCTGTACCAGGGTCGTCTGCTTAGGTACCTCCGTCTTACCTATTTCTGCCGCAAAGCAGCAGTGCTTGCATTGCTGTGTTCCGGTTTGAAGGGTAAAATATGGCAGTGAAATTACTGGGTACTGTGACTTTACATCTTGTGTCACAAGTTGGCAACGTACTCTGTGGTTCTTGTGGGGGTTGCAGTTTTGCTGCGAATCTCACAAGAGCCACATGTATTATAGGTGACTGTTACCACTTACCATCAGGTGGGCAGTTCGCTTGTTTGCCAACTTCCTGCAATAAAAAAAAAATACAAGGAAACACTTTAAGGAATATCAGGTCACAGCTGAAATCAGCGTTTTGCTTGCCTACCATAAGCAAATATTACGCTGAGCTGTCGCCTAATTTTGCCTGCTGTGGCACACACACACCAGCCGCTTTGGTTTGTACATGATTGTGTTAAGTCATTGTCTGTGTATATGCTGTTGTTTATGTTTTTGTGCTGTATTTTATATGACTGTGTTTGCTGTTTTTTGCTTAATGTTAAGTTTTTATCACTTCCATTTGCTTTGTGTGGGTGTGTTCTGTAGCAGAAAAATAAAGTTTATTATTATTATATCCGAACGAACTCCCAGCTGCGGTGTTTCCTGAGCACTAAGATATGTTCTTTTTCAAACAAGACTTAAGAAGAGGTTTTGTTGTCATTTCTCTCCAGGTAGGCAGTGACTGATCTGTGCCCTTGGCATTGCAGATGTCCATGAGTGGTGATTACCACTTAACATCTGCCACCATTAGCAATAAAAAAAAAATATTATATCACTTCAGTCTTTGCAAAAGGCTTTGGTGTGAGACTGACTGAGGACTGCCATAGAACCCAACCAAACTGTAGGAGCTTGAATATCACACAGACCTTGAAGAAGACAGCATCCAAAAAACATCATAATAATATGTTCCTGCGTCATCGGAGCACGCTGTCAGTACTCTGGTGCTGGAGGTATGGGGTTTTGTATTGGTATGCGTGACTGTGATAACTAGTGCCTATAAGCTGAGGTAAGCGCAATATCAAGTAGACTGAAAGCTTATTTACCACTAAGGTTGTATAAAAAAGGTCCATTTTAAAAACACTTTTAGGCAACCAAATGCAAATGTTCAAAATTTTTTTTTATTAAAGCACAAGAAATCCTTAGTGGTACAAATAATTTTAAGAGATATTCTTAAGGGAAGCATGGACATGGCACTAAAACTGATATTTTTAAGTAAAATGATTAAAAACTTACTTGGGTTTCTTTGCATAATTTTTTAAAATGTAATGTCCATTTCCTTCATATAATTTATAACAAGTAAAATTATTTTAAAAAACTTTTAAATACAAGCTTTTATATCATGATAATATTGCATTGTCACGCGATATACATTTATGCACGCAGGAATTGGGTCAAATTAAAGGTTGGCGCACACTTTGACGAGCCGCAGCGGGGCGGAGCGCGCCGCAGCGCAGCGCAAAATGCTTATTTAGCACATTAGTGAGGGGCCGGAGCGCAGCAAATTGATGGATTTTGAGTACAGTCCGTCAAACTAAAAGTCCATCTGTCTAACGTACGTGTGTTAGAAAGAGGTTTGCAATCGTGTCATTGACTGACTGGTATGACAGATGATGAAAATACGCAAATATCGTAAAATATACACTTGCAATCCACTTGCTATAGCACACTCACTGTGTCGGGGCGCAGCGGGGCGGGGCGGGACGGGGCGGGGCGGGGCGGGGCGCATCGCACGCGACCAGTCCGCGGCGGAATAATGCGGCCCGCTGCGCCCCGGCATAGTGTGCGGTAGCTCATATAAAATACATACGAGCAATTTGAACTGATTTTTGCGCTGCGACCCGCCCTGCTGGCAAGCGCGGATCCACCGTTGTGGGCACGATGGGCATGCCCACAACCCTAATATACCTCGTACTTGTGACGTTCGTCACAAACCACCTCTCCTTCATTTTTGCTTCCTTTGTTCCTTCCATCCTTCCTAATATCATAACACCCAGCGCACCCTTGCCATCACCCCACTTCCCAATTTTACACTCTGGGAGAAGGAGCACGAATGTATGAAATCGCATTTGAGCTCCATCTCCCTTTCATTCGCGAATCACTCAACCCACACGTAAACAAATAAAAAAGGAAAAAATATATACTTGTGACATCACACGTTTAAGGTTTTTTAGGAACGATAGGCTGATGACAATATATCCAATAAAAAAAAACAATGAATCTTGGTCAGGGCAATCATTTTGTAAACTTCTATTTTCGGGTGGCTGTGTGTGACCACAACCTTTTTCGAGGGCTGGATCCGCGCTTGCCGCTGCGGCCCGTCACAGTATGCGCGAACCTTTAACTTGCAAGATTTTATTACAGACACTGGACAGGTGAAAGTAAATAAAAGCTTGTAAAAAAACTTCATATTGCATTCTTTAAAATGCATAAACATGTTCCGGATGTGGTATATTTTTTTACAAAGGCACAGTTTTACAATGCATACAGTTATGAAATAAACGTGTTTGCGCAGAGCAACGGCGGGGACCTCACGGGGAAGCGGGCGGCGCGAGCCGTGGCCCCCAAACTCACTTAGTTTGCGCACTCGAACGTTGAGGGTTGAATGAATGGAATGGAATAAGTTACATTATTTATAATTCAAATTCAAATTCAAATTCAATATCTTTTATTCAAATTGGATTGTTACAATCTCTTTTGAACGTCAAAGCAGCTACGCCATTGGTTCACAAGTCTACGGCGGGAGACCTTGTACTGGAAAGAACCAGCAAGAAAACCAGCAAGGGCTATTTTTTTCTCCCTGTATTGTTACAGAGTCGTCAATTGGAAGCTGACCTCACAGCAGAAGTTTGAGCTCAACTTCCATTACAAGATTAGATGTGTCAGTTCTCTTCTTACTACTTATTACCAAAAATAATATTTGTTTAAACAAATGGTTATACATAACAAGACGATTCAATATCTGAAAAATTAACACCAGGCATTGGCATCATTCAAATAATCGTTGACTTTATAATATCCTTTACTCATAAGAGTCTTTTTTACATGCGCTTTATACTTATGAAAAGGCAAGTCGGTAACACTTTGTGGAAGCTTATTATAAAAGGTTATACATTTCCCCATAAACGAGCCTCTAGTTTTTTGAAGCCTGAATGTTGGAACGGCAAGTTTATTTTTGTATCTTGTGTTTAGATGATGAATTTGGAAATTGGTTTCAAATGTATTATAATTCTTATAGACATAAATCAAATTTTCATAAATGTACTGTCCTGCTAAAGTCAATATATTAATTTCTCTAAATAAGTCCCTTAAAGAATCTCTTGCTCGTAAATTATAAATAGCGCGAACCGCTCTTTCTTGAAGTACAAAAATACTTTCAATACTAGCAGCCGATCCCCACAGTAGTATTCCATATGACATGACACTATGAAAATAACTAAAGTAAATCAATCTTGCCGTTACAACATCAGTAAGTTGTCTTATTTTTTTAACTGCATATGCTGCAGAACTAAGTCTGTTAGCCAAGGACTCAATATGTGGATCCCACTGCAATCTAGAATCTAGTGTTATACCCAAAAATTTAGTAAAGTCGATGAATTCAACAATTTCATTATTCATTTCCACTATGGTGCACACTTGTTGTTTTGTGCACGAAAGTGAGTGATTTCGATTGGATATGATATCTTAACAATAATAGGGTTTAGTGCGATAGTGTAAATAGTTCATAGTTCATTCTCTACTTTGAATAAATTCTAGAATACATGTGAAGCCGCTACCCTTTATCCCGTGGATGTCATAAGGGACGACTTAAGGATTTTAAAGCAATTATACAATATACATAAAATAGTTCATAGCTCATTTTCAACTATGAATAAACTCTAAAATACATAATATCATCCTCCCAAGGATGTCATGGCATATGGCAGTTTAGTGCAATTATATATGTACTTAATTCATAGTTCATTCTCAACTATGAAAACACTCTAGAACACATGTATCTATCGTTCCGTGGATGTCATAACAGTCGACAAAGGGAGTTTAGGGCAATAGTTTCTTGTACATATTTATTTTGTGACCAGATGTATTGCGGCATTGCAAAAAACACAAATGCTCAATAAGTTTTCAATATAAGTATTTCATTGATAAATTGTGTATAGTAATTAAATGGTGAAGAAACGAACTGTGTTCTGATTCGATTTATAAGCCGCAAACAATCAACCAACCAACACATAAACATCAAAACTAAACAATTGCTGCTCACCATACTTATCGAATTCAAATTCAGTAGGTATATGGGTACATCTTGTAAATAAATTACATTATAATAGCATTTAAATTATTTTTCTATTATGACAACCCTTCCTCATTTGCGATTGATAGCATAGTTCTCATCTGGCTGGTTGTGTTGTCCAACATCAAACGCGTTTCTAAGCTGTATGCATTGTTAAACTGTGGTTGAGTGATGAGGTTTTAAGCCAAACTGGTGTCTAGGGATTATTTCATTTTCAGTCAGGAAAGGTGCAACTCTACTTGGGATTTTCTCAAATAATTTTGACTCTATCGGGAGGAGACTAATTGGTGTGTAGGATTCTACTTTTTCTAGTGGCTTGCCTTGCTTTTGTATCATTTTAATTACAGATACCTTCCATTTACTGGGAAAGTGTTGGGTTCAAACTATTCTATTGAATAATGTGGTGAGAAATATGAGAACTTTTTTAGGAAGTTGTATCAGGATTTCCTTGGTGATAAGATCGAATCCTGGGGCTTTGTTATTTTTCAGCCTTTTTATCAATATATTATTATTTTCAAAATCTAATACATTAAGTATTAAGAAGCCAAATTTAAACTATTAAAGAAACACTTTAAAATATTTCTAACTCTATCTGTATCAGGATAAGGTTTTAATTCTATTGTTGATGAGTTAACTAATTATGGAATAAAAGTAATTATGGAGGTGCTGTTTTAATTTAATAATTTCTAGATGTAATGTTGCAAAATTTGTGATGTCACTGTGACAAGGATGGGAGAGGGGTGAAAAAATCACAAAATCAGTGTGACATACTCTAGGAATGACCCCTAATGATGCCTACATTGATAATATGTCAGAGAGACATCAACAAAACAATACAACAAAGTAGTTGGAGAGCTTCTTTAGATATTGGAAACTGGAGGAAGCTCTGTTTCACTGTTCAAAATACCTATAATTTTCAAATTTATTGAAGTGGCCTCTATGAAAACACAAACAAAAATTATAAATTTAAGAGAGGTAAAATAGAGATCCTTCACTCTTTTGTTAAATAGTGGGAGAGTCTGAATATCAATTATCTCTGGAAGCACCTAGTTCCATACTCTTACAGCTTGGACAGTGAAAGATTATCTGAAAAGCTCCTTGTTTATAAAGAATAGGTAAAGCAGTGAATGAAGATGAGATCTACAATAATTGTCAGAAGATTGAGAATATTCTAATGTTCAAAATATTCTTTATTCAAATATGCCTTGTTGGAAAGCTCTTTTGAATCTCCCAAATTTTTACCTACTACCCATTCATGACATTTTTTAACTGATAAGAAGAATGGGTGCAAGAAATTTATAAGCTTTATCCGAAGTAACACATTTACAATAAATTGTTTTTACCAAACACAGCAATATTTTTACATAAATAGTTATTTATACACAACTACAATTCTGTACATTATAACAAATGAATCAGTGGGTAACATGGATATGAATCAAACAAGAAAACATTAAAATCTCCATCTCTATGAAATCTGCTGTCCTATTATGGATCTTTCATCATATGACATGGTATACATTTAAAATTTTAAATAAGGATGTCAGGAAATGCTTCATTTGGTATTACCAATCCCCAATGATATCAGCACTATGGCATATTTTCAATGATGTCGTCATGATATATAATGATTGAATGATCAAAAATCTGGCCAAAAATCTTATGAAATGTTTTGCACTATGATTTCATCATTTGAAAAACATGAGATCAGTACTAGGCCTGCTGATGTAACTTATTGAAACAGAAATTCTATTCAATGGAAGGGTTTTTTGTTTTTCCCCTTAAACAATATAGTATACATTCAAACAGTCAGTTAACAGATAAGTACAACTCACAATTACTTGTACTTGTAACTCACAATTCACCTCATATTCACACAGAATAAATTTTCTTGAAAATGTACCTATCATCAAGATGTGTTGTGCATAGGCTATTATGCCATATAAATTTTTAATAGGTTCATATCTGGTGAAGCTTCAAGTTAAGTGATGTAACAGAACTTAAAATTTTGATGAACTTAAAAAGTTTTATTATGATGAAATATGTAAACAAATATGGCACACCTTTGTTTTTCACCCTCAGCCGGAGCTGCAGCTGCTTCTCCAGTAGCTTCCTTTGTGGGTGTAGGTACTTCTTCATCTTGGGGCTCCCCTTTCGCTGCCCCCATCCAAGAACTGACCTGATTTGTAAGCCCTGAAAACATTATCACTGGCACTATCTAAACAACTAAACAACACAATCACTCAGCGATTTGCTACGCTGCAACAGTTTCGCACATGACACACGCCACGGTCAGTCTGCGATGCGCCAGCAGAAAGCGTGATCAGCTGAAAAACTAAATGGAAACCACGATCGACCAAGAAAATAGGAGTTCACTGCGCATGAAAACTTGCGCCTATGCGAATTTGTAACAAACAGACAACTTCGTATGGTCTGGAGTTGTCAAATAAACTCACTCAATTTTAGTTTTTATTTTATTGCATTAAGGCTTATTTTGCGAATAAGTGTAAATTTGATACAACCACTTTTTGGAGCATTGTACTACAAGAGAAACGTCAAACGGGAGAATGCGTTTTATTATTTCGAGTAAAATGAGTAACTTATTTATGGTGCCACGCCAAAAAAATATGTTACACTCTCCGTCCGACTTTATAGAAGAAACATATGTCATTTCACTCAAAACTCAAAATCTATATAAAATATTTGTTTTAAAATTAGCAGCAACAATTTCACATACAGTGTATATAGGACAAATAAGTAGAAAACTTAAGCCAGCAGTAACAAAACGAAACAATTGAACAATCAATTGATAGTTTTCGATTAATTCCTGCTCTTGATTAGGCTAATGATTTGTAACTCATCGATTAATTTCTTCTCTATATCACATTAGGAAACTAGTGGATAATTTTAAGTAATATATATATATATATATATATATATATATATATATATATATATATATATATTTAATATATTGATACATTCACCGCTAAGATATCAACGTTACAAATTGCTTTATACTTTAAAAATCAACTTAAAACAAACAGAATAATGATTAAAACGATAGCCGATTGCCGATGAGTTACAATTTTGTCGCTTCGATATAGGATAGGCATAGATATAGGCAACACGCAAATATAGGCTAGGCATATTTGTCTTTTTTTGTATTGTATTGTATGAAAACTTTATTGTACAAACAAACAAAACACTAATTAAAAACATTACTTATACACACACTAAATAGTACGTAATACGTTTATACAAAAGGCGAGCTTATCCCTCAACATGCAACCTTAGAATGGCGCACAAGATAACAGTGTGTCGATAGCGCTTTCTTAAAGTTAAGGGAATATTTATAATAATATGTAATATAAAAACTAATATATATACATACATATTATATTTCCACTACCCCATAATCTTTAAAAATCATTTCTATGATTCTTAATAAAAGCGTTTCAAGAATAAACTCTATTTTAAATATAATCTAATATATAAAATTCTCGTGTCACAGAGTTTGTTATCCAACTCCTCCGAAATGACTTAACCGTGTATATTTGGTAGGTCGACAATATGTCGTAGCTAGGTGATAAAGGTGTCTCCCCCCCCCCCCCCGAACTATTTCTTTTGGACAATTATTATGGTGAAACGTAGTTCGCGTGCATAGCTTACTATTTCAAAACATTTCATATTTGGTACCTAAGGCAATCGGTCGCAATCACAATCATTACTGGAGCGCGTTCAGAGCCTTCGCGCGAAGTACAACTTTTCACTCTAACCCCGTTCGTTTAATGCCTTCGAGCGTGACGCACGGGTGAAACAACCGGCCCGCTCAAGATCTTAGAGTGTCAGCGGGAGTTACAACCGAACAAACATCGAATTTAATTGTTGTCAAACGCTTCAGACGTTTATTACTGAAATGCTTTTACGTGATTGAATGATATTGGGGGCCATCATAACCTATAATGTCATCTGCTAGAAAGAGAGAGAAATAAAAATTCATGTGAAAGAGGGAGATAAAAGATTTTTTTGCTGAAATGCGTTCGACACCTTTGAGCGAGTTAAAAACAACCGAACAACTATATTCCGATCCAAGGCTCCTGAACTTTCTCCTGTTTAAGGTACCTATTTCTACAGAGGCGCGTTCAGCGCCTTCGCGCGAAGTACAACTTTTCGCTCTAACCCCGTTCAATGCCTTCGAGCGTGACAACCGGGTGAAACAACCGGCCCGTTCAAGACCTTTGAGTGTCGGCGCGAGTTACAACCGAACAACCATGGAATTTGATGGTTGTAAAACGCTCTGACGTTTATGACTGAAATACTTTTACGTGATTGGATGATATTGGCGGCCATATTTTATAATGTCATCTACTAGAAAGAGAGAGAAATAAAAAATCATGAGAAAGAGGGAGATAAAAGATTTGGTTGCTGCAATCCGTTCAACGCCTTTGAGCGAGTTAAAAAACAACCGGACAACTACACCCAGAGGCGCTGAACGCGCCTCAGGACTTGAATCCAGGCCAGTAAAGCAGCCAAAAAATAAAAAAAGGTACCTATTTGAATGTTCAATCGGTGATGTTTACAAAAATTATCTGTAGTGTAGTATATTTCAATCGCTGTCTGTCTGTCAGTCTGTAGCCCAAGAAATGTCATTGTTGAAAAATATGACGTTCGTAGTCACGAATTTTTGTTTCCTCTAAAATTAATAAAAAATTTCGTGATATATTTTATTAAATGTAGTGTTCAGACTATATTTACCATCAGGTCTACTTTAATATCTAAGAAAGCAAAGCGAAACAACTATGACGGAAACAAGAAGAGTGCAGCTTCACCTTGGAAAGTGTATCGAGGATTTGGATAAACTACACAATGTACCTGAATTGAAAGATAAAAAAACAATGTTGTAAGTAGTATTAGAGCAAATTCGACATGTGTAATGATAAAATTTGTCATCTATTTACTGTATTTACGTTTGATCTTATAGGTTATGTAATACAGCAATAAAACTATTCGAAAGTGCTGAGGAAGCCCGTAAAAAAGGAGATGAGGAGTCTTCATACGTCTACTATATGAAGTATCTACGCGTCATTGCTTACATTAGTAAAGATAAGGAGTATTTGAACCACAAAGTGTATTACAACAGTATGATTGGTACAAAGAATCCAACTAAAGCCATTGATCATGCAGACACTTTGAAAAACAGTCTAATTGAGAGGTAAGCTTACCGTTGGCTATCCATAAGTTAGAAATAGGGCCTTCAATGACTTCGAAATAAAAATAAAAGACAGTGAAATGTTATATCTGGCAAAAGTGTTAATAGTCACTTTCTGAAAGAACAACTCTCCACTCTAAAAATGTTTGTACTGTGGGAAAACTGCCTATTAAAGTACTATTAGAAGAGTTTTGCTCCTGCCGACTTGTTAACTCAAACTGATATAGGTATTTGATATTGAACTGTATAGCATAATACAAACTTCCAACCCCCGTTTTACCCTCTTAGGGGTGGAGTTTCGTGATATCCGTTCTTAGCGGATGTCTACACCCTACTAGGAACCCACCTGCCAAATTCCAAGTTTGTAGGTGTTATAGTTTATGAGATTTCATGCTTAATCAGTGAGTGGTATTTCGCTTTTATATATTTAGAGTCAGTGGTAATCCAGCTTTATATAGTATAGATAGATAGATATAAACAAAACACAATAAGGACAGGACCAGAGTTTAGAAGATAACAATGAAAGAAAAATACTAATAAAAATATCAATAAGGTGTGCAAGGTCAACAAAGAACCCTGTACAATATAAAGACGAGTTGGACTGTAAGACATTAATCGGCATAGTATATAACTAAGAAAACATTTAAGTCTTTTAAGGCCAAACATAGTTTGCAGGCACAGCTAGAGTCCAATAAATGTTTCTTTCTTTCATAATACATAAAAAGTAATTAATTGAACTGAACATACTAATATTATCATTGCACAATTTGTTTTCTTGGCTTACTGGATACAAATTCAGCTTCCATAAGTATGCTTATGAAATCTGAGGCACTTCTCTTATATCTCAATTAATAAAATATTTAACTTGCCATTATCACTACAGTCAGCCAAAAAAGTGGTTTATCACTAATTCAGTTTGAATTCACCTGGTTTCAAATTTAGTCTCATGTCAAAACAACACAGTTGACTTATCAATAACATACTGGCAGCTACATAGGTAACTTTGACAATATTTTATTTAGATGTGAAGTATTGTCAAAGCAGCACCATTTTCTTGACTGACTATACAATGCCTCCATAATTAACTTACGCCCCTGCTCTGCCTTGCATTAATGTTTATATGAACTCTTAATTCCTATATGAATTTTTGAATGAAAATATATCTTATATCTACAAAGTTTGCAACAAAATTTGGCCAAATTGGTGTAATGTCACAATTATGTTATTATATTAGGTTGGGGAAAAAGTCTTTTCGCATTATAGTATGTATAAACTTGTAATAAAATCTCTTTGGCTATACTATTTGTATCTGGCTGGTTTTGGTATCATTGAAAGTTTAAATTTTAAAGAACACAATTCCAAATTCAAATTAGGAAAATGTGTGATTTTCATTTGTTTTTCGTACCGCCAAGATGAGTGAATCTAATGAAGAAATTCGATACATTTTAAAATTTTACTACAAAAAAGGTAAAACTGCAACGCAAGCTGCGAAAAAAATTTGCGATGTTTATGGACCTAGTGCAGTGTCTGTGAGAGTAGCACAAATTTGGTTTAAGCGTTTTCAATCCGGAAATTTTGATGTCAAAGATGCACGTCGCTCTGGTCGCCCTATTACAGATAAAATGGATGCCATTTTTGAAAAAGTGGAGCAAGATCGGCATGTCAGTAGTTACGATGTAGCTGAAGAACTGGGAATTGACCACAAAACAGTTTTGGCGCATTTGAAAAAAACTGGGTACACAAAAAAGCTCGACATTTGGGTACCTCACGAGCTCACTGAAAGAAACCTAATGAACCGTGTACTCATTTGTGATTCTTTATTACGACGTAATGAAACCGAACCATTTTTGAAGAAGCTGATAACTGGTGATGAAAAGTGGATCACGTACGACAAGAACGTGCGAAAAAGGTCGTGGTCAAAGGCCGGTCAGGCTTCACAGACTGTGGCGAAACCCGGGTTAACTCGCAACAAGGTGATGCTGTGTGTGTGGTGGGATTGGAAGGGCATTATTCATTATGAGCTGTTACCACCAGGCAGGACCATCGATTCTGAACTCTACTGCGAACAACTGATGAGATTAAAGCAAGAAGTTGAGAGAAAGCGGCCGGAATTAATCAACAGAAGGGGTGTGGTTTTTCATCATGATAACGCTAGACCTCACACATCTTTAGCCACTCAGCAAAAATTAAGAGAGTTTGGCTGGGAGGTGTTAATGCATCCGCCGTATAGTCCTGACCTTGCACCTTCAGATTTCCACCTGTTTCGGTCTCTTCAGAATTCTTTAGGCAGTGTCAGGTTAACATCACGAGAGGACTGCCAAAACCACTTGTCGCGGTATTTTGACCAGAAGTCCCAAAATTTCTATAGCAATGGGATCATGTCCCTACCTACAAGATGGCAAAAAGTTATCGAACAAAATGGTACCTACATACTTTAGTTAAATATAAATAAACTATATTAAAAAATGTTTTGAATTTTCTTAAAAAATGCGAAGAAACTTTTTCCCCAACCTATTATTAAACTCAGAACAAGTTATGGTCACCGATTTGGCTATTAGTCGGGGGACAGGAAATCAAACAGCTAATGGACTGTTGTACTACTAAAAGCAATAGTTTCTTGAGATTTGCATCCAAAATAATAAATTATTTTAATTAAATTAAATATATTGCTATGTCAGAGGTAAACAGTAAGACATGTTGCTATAGACAATTATTTTAATGAAATATAAAGATTTTGCTATTTCAGAGGTAAACTGTGAGCATACTTAATGCTATGTGATACTACAATATACAATAATCCAATATTTTTGTAAAAATCTAGAATTATTGATTTAAAAAGAAAACACTCATAGGTCTTGACATAAATTTTAAACAAAAAAGAAACACTTTTATTATTTATTTTATAAGTGATATAGTTAACTGGTTTTAAGTTGTAAGTTTTTGTTATACAAAATGTAATATACATAGTACAATAATAATGATATAATCAATATAGGTATACTGGGCACAAAAGCTTATCACTTTAGATTGATTGCATTTAATTTATGTGTCATACTGTTTTAGGTATGCTAAAGAGCAGCAAGCCAAAAGACTCAATGACATAAAGGCAAATGAATTGATCAAACAAAAGATTGATGAGAATCGCAAGAAGGCAGCAGAAGTGATTGCAGAAACAGAACCAACAATCGTTTTGCCAAGTAATGGTTACATTTTTCTTATCATTGTTACAAAATTGTCATGACAGGGTTAATAGGGATTATTCTGGGGTGTGGAAAATGTAAATGTAATCAGTCCATCAATGAGATATTGAAAAAACAGCAGACTTATTTTTTTGACTACTGAGATAAAGCAATCAATTTGTAGTTTGGGGCGTTACAAAATGCTACAAAATGTACACAGTTGAGATATCACATGAAACTTCAAAACAATGTCACGTTGCATGTTTTCAGTAAAAAAATAAAAAATGTGTCCAATATTTTTTTTAAATCATCATGATGGTACATTAAAAATTTTGCCATCATCCTAATTGCTTATAGCATGAATGGAAAAAAAATATGTCAGACTGCATTATGAAACTTGAAAAGTATAGCTAGTATAGCTGCTACTCAGTAGAGGAAAATTTTTTTATGCAACTAGGTTGGCAGTCAAATAGGCTGCCCACCTGATGGTTAGTGACTGCAGTCACCTATAGTACATGTGGTTCCTGTGAGACTTGCAAATCTACATAGACGCTTATGCCAAGACATGCCAAGACATGTCAAGTCACAGTACCTACCCAGTAATTTCACTGCGTGTCTTACTTTCAACCAGGGGGCTAAGTCCGCTAAACTTAACGTCGTTGTCGCGTTGTGATAGCGTTTCAATAAAACTGCTTTTGTCGCTTTTATGCGCATTTTCTGGTGCAATTTGTTTATACTACAATTTCTTGATAGGTCAATAATAACAAATGTTTTATTTAGTGTTTGGTTAACCAACAATAACTGTCTCAAAAAGCGATGCTATTGAAGCGTTATTGACACGCCACAAATGCGTTAACACTAGCAGAATAAGGCCCCTGGAACACAGCAATGCTAGCACTGCTGCTTGGCAGTAGAAATTGATAAAATGAGGTACGGTAGAGATAAATGTTAAATTAACACAGTACATGTAATAAAACTTAGCTACTTTTTGAGGTACTACTTTTCTGAAACAGAAATAATTTATCCTATAATAGTCAAGATTAAAAAAATTGCATACGGAATTCTTTTCTTTTAATTACTCTAATGGCGATCAAACTAGTTCTGGGTGTACATTTATCTTTAAATATTTAAATAATATATTTTGATACGTAAGGCAGGTGGTAAAATTACTGGGTACTGTGACATAACATCTTATGTCATTAGTTAGCAACATACACTTGTAGAGGATGCGGATTTGGGATACATACAAAAACTGCATATGTTGATGTTGACAGCCTGGGGCCGTATTCTGCTAACGCATTTTTGGCGTGTCAATTACGCTTCAATAGTATCGCTTTTTGAGACAGTTATTGTTGGTAAACTGAATACTAACTATAGCATTTGTCACTATTGACTTATCAAGAACTTGTAGTACAAATAAATTGTAGCAGAAAATGCGCATAAAAGCGACAAAAGCAGTTTTATTGAAACGCTATCACGACGCGAAAACGACGTTAAGATTAGCGGAATTAGGCCCTTGCTCGTTTGCCATCTTTGAGGTATAATAAAATATTGTAAATACTAAACTATTGTAAAAACAAACCCTTCTGTTATCTTATAGAAAGATCTTATTTGGAGATTTTAGAATCCTAGTTCTTTTATCATCAATTATAATTTAGTCTCTCTGCCTGGTAAGCCTACTATTTAATAAAATTCTAAATATCGAAATTCTCTAGGCCGTTGCTTATATCACCTATATTTGTAAGGCTGGCCCTGGTGGTACAATAAGCGCCACATAAAGCTAAACATTTGCACTACGAAAACCACCCCTATTACAAACGACGTAACAATGCCATAGATCAATCAGTATAGCCTGATATGGCTGTGTGTACTGTACGGACGAAATTTTAAACTGCCACTCTATCATTGAAATTAAGATTCGTCGTATACCTACAACATGTTTGAAGTTAATTTTAACGTTTGCTAAGGTAACCTTAGCATTAACATTGTTAATACAGGAAAACTGACACACTTTCATGGTGGACCATACATGTGTGTAATTGACAATGTTGCAGGCTTGGACGAAGTCACCATCAAAAGCGAGCAGCTTTACGCAATTTTGAAGGCGGGAAAGCTGAAGGTGTTGATCCTGGACGCGCGGCCTGGCAAAGACTACATAGACTCGCACATCAACTACCCTGCGTGTATCAGCGTACCTGAAGAATGCATCACGCCTGGGTAAGTTATATTCTCTTCTTTCTTGGGTAATATTCAACAATTTACTGCCACCATTAGTTTATAACAAATCGACAATAAACAGTGGGCGTCTCTTGGCTGAAATGATGATGATGATGACAATAAATTATCATGATTTGAATTTGATCAAGAAGTCTCACTTTGTTTAAATTGGGTGATGACTGAATTCAACTTCTCACATCTCGTCATAAAATATTAAAATACCATAGAAAAAGATGCGATCATGTGAAATTAGAATTAAAATCGGCTCAGAAATACATTAGATACAAGCATTTTAAGCTGATAATTTGGTAGCGATTAGACAGAGAGATCCGACATCAACCGTGACGTCATTGTTGAGTACGGCCATATAAACTCCATGTAAATTGCCATTTTGCTAGAAAGAGATGGAGAAAAATCTTTGATACCTTTTATCTTGGTTGTTTTTATAGTTATTCGAAAACCAATTTTTTCTTTCTGTTTATTATATGAATGAGCTATTAAACCAATAATTTTTTTTCATTCATCTAGCCTAACTTAGGGTAGGGTCGAGCCCCTCGGTGGGGACGTATATGAGCTGTTATGATGAACATCCAATTACAAATCTTTACAGATTTTTTGAAAATTGGTGACGAGTTAGTCAAAATTATAAATTTTGTGTAAAGCACTTTGCATTTTTTTAAAAACGGCGAACGCGGTATATTGAAGACGCGAGTTCAAACCCCACTTGAGATGAATTTTTTTCTCTATTTATTTATTTTTTTATTTATTTAGCATTTATAAAAAATGCAATGTTCTATATACAACACTTGCTTTTGCCCGCGACTTCGTCCTCGTGGAAACCTTTTTTTTTATTCCCTTTACAAATCCCCCCTCTTTTACACCCTTGAGGAATGATGTCGGGGATAAAAACTATTCTTTATCCTTCCCTACAACTCAAACTATCTCCATACCAAATTTCATCTAAATCGGTTAAGCGAGTCCCCATACAAACTTCTACCTCCTTTTTCTCCCCCTTATGGGGTGATTTCTATACCAAATTTCATCTAAATCGGTTCATTAGTTAAGGCGTGGCTGCGTAACACGCAGGCAGATAGAGTTATTTTCGCATTTATAATATTAGTAAGGATTTATAGGTTAGAACTCAGTATATTAGTAAAAACGCAATGTAACCCTTATTTATAGCAAACTAGCTTCTGCCCGCGACTTCGTCTGCGTGGACTTCAGAATTGGGTCTAACTAAAGCTCGTTAACAATTTTTAATCTTTCCACGGGAACTATTTAAGAGATCATTAAGGAATATAAAGTACATGTCCTTTTCCGTAGCATAGGTGACATGCATACCAAAGGGGAATGCCCATTTTTCATAGTAACCGCGGCCCATAGTGCCCACCTTCAAATTAGTATGCAAATAATAGTATATAATCGTATTAATAAGTAGGATAAATACTGATTCATAAAAAAGTTGCACTTTTTAAATAAAACAAGAATTTCATACTTATGTAGGTATTTATTGATATTTCTCATCAATTCCAGTCAATCAAGCTTATCATATTCTATTAAAACTTCATCCAGGAACTGTGCCGGTGGATAGATATTATCCTGATGACGTGCCCACCCCAAATACCATATATCCGACATGGCGTGGGCACAACAACCTACCGTCCGACGACCAACAATGCAGTTGCAGCAATATTGTTAGATTCCCGCTCGACCAGACTCATGTGCATTTATTAATATATATACGAATTAAATCTTACGACTTACATGCCTACTTGCAATTCTCACCGCTGCTATCAATATGCTCCTACTGCGATCACGGCATACTTCTACCCTATAAGAGCCATTAAAAAGTATTTGCTCCCCATAATATGACCGCGCTTGTTGTATTTGGTAGGCCACAAGCTATTAACATTAAATCGCTGTAACTTAGTATTGGGAATTGTCTTACATTTTCATTCACGTGCAATCATTCAATGTAACCACTATTTTTTTTAATTATGTCTTATAATTTTTAACTAGTGATAATCAATCACTGTATAATGTATATCGTATAATGTAGGTATATAAGGAAGGCCTTTAAAATCGTAATAATAGACACGAATACTATACTTGAAGGCTTGAAGGCAACTTGAAGGCAATCACTAATAGTACAAATAATTATGAATAAATATTATATGATTTTTAGACAGTACGGATATGTTGGGCGCTCTTGGACCGAAATTGGGCATTCCCCTTTCAAAACTGTCTGCCCGCGGCTTAGCTCTTGAACAATTTTCAATTTTCCCTCTTGAACTACTTAAGGAGTCGGGATAAACGGTAGCCTATGTTCTTTTCCACGTCAAAGGCTACATGCATGCCAAATTTCATCCAAATCCGTCCAGCCGTTTTTGCGTGATCGAGTAACAAACATCCACACTTTCACATTTACAATATTGGTGGGATAAATGATTTGATCGGAATGAAGCGAGACGGAACGAGAGTTCCTCTTCTATAGCCGGGAACAAGTGCTCTTTCTATGTATAACGAGGGGAGACGTTGTCGCCAGTCGGTCGGCCCACGTGCTGGAGCAGAACCTGCCGGCGGGGTCGCGGGCCGCGTGGGCCGAGCGCGCCGCCGCCGAGCTGATCGTGACGCTGGACTGGGCCAGCGCCGCGCCCATCCCCGGCACCACGCTGCACCTGCTCAAGACCATCCTGCTCAAGGTATGCTCCGCGGACGGCCTGAACTTTCGCAATGCAGCGTGGCTCTGGAGCGATTCGGGCGACCTTCACACCGCGTTGAAAATAGAATGGAAATATTAAAGCTCTTCTTTTTTACTGACGTCGCTTGTATTCATGAAATATTTATAGTAGGCTCGAGCAGAATTTGTAGAAATTTACAAATTTAGTGCTTAAGTCTCACACTTATAGAGCTGCTGGACAAAGGAATTCAAAGAGGTCTGTCCCATATTGTTCACAGGATGATCAACAGTATTATTGGCACCCTCTAATAATCGATACTCTGCCAATGAATTCTTGAATTTAACAGTGTTTTTTTATATTGATCATCTTTGTCACAGATTGATGATGTCGTTTCGTTGTGTTTCTAACCATTGCCGTTTCTCCGTGACAATTGTTTGAAATACTTCAAAAAAAAACAAATGTTAAATTAAGTTCTGCATATGTTTGTGTTTAAAAATTCTTTCAATTTATTGCGAGCGGTTATCTTATATTGGTTTCGTGTGGTGGCTCCAGTGGGACGTGAAGGTGCAGTACGCGAGACCGCCGCTGGCTCTGGCCGGCGGGTACGAAGAGTGGGTGCTCAAGTACCCCGCGCTGACCACTAACCCCCGCGCCGTGCCGCCCGCGCCGCCGCCCGCGCTCGACGACATGCTGGGTGAGTCACGGCGGGGCGGGGGATCATCCCCTGCCCCGGGGCGGTCATCCCCACGGGGGCGCCAGGTACCCCGCGCTGACCATCAATCCGCGCGGCGTGCTACCCGCGCTCGACGACATGCTGGGTGAGTCACCACGGGGGGGTCGGGGGGTGGGGGGTCATCCCCCCGGGGGCGCGAGGTACCCTGCGCTGACCATCAATCCGCGCGGCGTGCTACCCGCGCTCGACGACATGCTGGGTGAGTCACCACGGGGGGGTCGGGGGGTGGGGGGTCATCAGGTACCCCGCGCTGACCATCAATCCGCGCGGCGTGCTACCCGCGCTCGACGACATGCTGGGTGAGTCACCACGGGGGGGTCGGGGGGTGGGGGGTCATCAGGTACCCCGCGCTGACCATCAATCCGCGCGGCGTGCTACCCGCGCTCGACGACATGCTGGGTGAGTCACCACGGGGGGGTCGGGGGGTGGGGGGTCTTCAGGTACCCCGCGCTGACCATCAATCCGCGCGGCGTGCTACCCGCGCTCGACGACATGCTGGGTGAGTCACCACGGGGGGATCGGGGGGTGGGGGGTCATCAGGTACCCCGCGCTGACCATCAATCCGCGCGGCGTGCTACCCGCGCTCGACGACATGCTGGGTGAGTCACCACGGGGGGGTCGGGGGATAGGGGGGTCATCCACCCGTGGGCACCAGGTACCCCGCGCTCATATACAAGCTGGATGAGTCATTAGAGGCGGGGGGTCGTTCAGCTCAGTGGGAGCCAAGCAGCCCGCGCTCACCACGGATTGATGGCACGCTGGCTAGGTTGCAGGGGGTTGAAGGATAGGGATTCGTTTAGCAATGTGGCAACTGACTACACGCTGCCGATTACTTGCTCCGATGTCAAAGTAATTCATAACGCTGTCTAATTAATTTGTAATCTGCAATAGTAAATTTTCTGGTCGGTGCGACCATCTGCTATCATTTTGCCTCGAAGACACATACATATTAGGTAATAGTTACTACATAACAGATACATATTCGCGTAGAAACGCTCGAATCGCTGTGCTAAAAGCCATAACAGACAGACTAAAAATCGTTGCAGGAATAAACGTACTCTCCGGAGCGCGCGGAGAATCGAAATTTTCGTGTACACCGCGTCGGTGCGTCGTCAAGTGACAGCGTAAAGGTTGTACAGGAAACAAAAGTGCGATCGTGTATCGCTGCGTTTGCACGGGAGTTGTGGGAAGCGTACGTACAGGACGCGGCAAATAAGTTAAATCAAAATGGCCGCCGTTTGCGGGGGGCAATCGTAAAAATAAATGTTATTTGTGAATATTTGCCTACGAACTTTGAATTGCTATTGCTAAATCTGCATCATTGCTACGATTTTCGGATCTCAAACGAAGTGCGACACGCGCTTACAGTTACTGCAGCGCAGACGGCGGCCATTTTAGTTCAATTTATGCGCCGCGATGTTTACGTGCGAGTCATCTCGCGTGCGGCAACCCTCCGCCGAACGGATCGCCGGCGCTACACAGCAGGAGGCACATATCTCGCCGCATTGCGCGTATGACGTAGCCCTGCTGAAGGGTTATAACAGCGTCGGCGGTGTGTTGCAGACGACATCGAGTACCCGAGCTGGTCGGAGCTGAGCGCGACGTCCCCCGCGCCGCCGCCGCCCGCGCCGCTCACGGCGCCGCCCAAGCCCGGGGAGCCGCTCGTCGACAGGACCAGCAAGGTAACTGGCATCTTTTCTTTTTTGTTATACAGGGTTACTTTTCCAATAGGAGCCAAATTTTGTGTGCTTATTCAGTCAAGCAAAATGAACAACTTTTACTATGTGATTACGCCCAAAGTCTTCGCAACCGATTCGGCGATTCACCGATTTAGATACTGATTTTAACTTTAATATATCTCCCTATGCAAATAAATTTTATATTGGACTTACCGAATGTCGGTGGATCAGCACTATGTAGCCTGTGGACCTCCTGAGCTAGCTCGAAGGAGGTCGAGTTTCTTTAAGGGCTGCTGTCGATAATTCGCCGACCAATAACCGTAGGAACAAACAAAGATACAAGCCCTATCAATTTCACTCTGAACGGTGATCCCGCATACGCACAATAAGCCGGCACAAAACACAAAAAAAAAATGGTGGGCTTCGCGACGATAATTCACACTCCATAGTGGCGCGAACGCGTATCCAAATGACACTAGCCGTAAGTCAAGAATGCTAGACAAAACAGCGCTAGCACTGCCACCTACCGGCCGACGCGCGGGCCGAACAACTATCTACAAGACTCGCGTAAACACTATGGGACTAATATTGAAATCGCAAAAAAATCAGCTGTTCAATGTACGTTTAGGTTCAGTTGATGATAAACATTTGTATGCAACAGCAGATTTTTAGCGCGATTTCAAGGTTGGTCCCATAGTAAAAGTTGTTCAGTTTGCTTATCTGAGCATGCACACAAATTTTGGCTCTTATTTGAGAAGTTACCGTGTATAAAACAAGCGGGCCGCTCACCTGATGGAAAGTGACTATAGTAGCCTATAGTACATACGGTTCCTGAGAGTAAAGCTAGCTAATCTGCAACCTCTACAAGGACGCCAATGTCCGTTGCCAACTTGTGACATAAGATGTCAAGTCACAGTACCTAGTGATTTCACTGCTTGTGTTACCCTTCATACCGGAACACAGCGATGCAAGCACTGCTGTTTGGCGGCAGAGATAGGTAAAATAGAGGTACTCGCGCAAACAACTGGAGAACGGACAGACAACTGGAGACGAAGAACTTTTACTGGAGGGAGACTCTGCACCAGGGTCGTCTGCTTAGATACCTCCGTCTTACCTATTTCTGCCGCAAAGCAGCAGTGCTTGCATTGCTGTGTTCCGGTTTGAAGGGTAAGATAATGACAGTAGACTTGTGCAGAGTATATCACTGAGAGGAAAAGAGAGATATATATCTTTTGGTTGTTAAGGAGTAGGTATATAGCAAGACTAAAGTCGTCCGAGCGCAGCGAAGGCGACAACATCCTGATGATGCCACGTGGAGTGGCGAAACGCGTCGAATCTAAGTATTTGCATGTTGGTGTGGTACTAATTATTGATATTCCTTTGTCGCATGCGATTGAGGGAGGGCGGGCGGTGCACCATTGGCCTGCGTAGTTAGTACCAACTACCGACATTTTTTATCGGAAGTTTTGCTATATACCTACTCCTTAACAATTAGTAATGGACTTCCGAAAAATAACGCCTGACACCATCAATTATATATCTTTTGGAGCTGCTGATATATATCACTTTTTTAAATCACTATATCATTTATATCTTTATCTAGATCATTAACTCAGTGACTCGGTGTTTCTTTAATTTATCAGTGATATAATGAATGTGTGCTCTGTGTCTAAATTTCTTTATTTTATTTTATTAACTTATTTATTATTTGGAGATTAGCATTCATAAAGAGATTTATAATTATTTTGTATTAATTTGTATTCATATATACTTCGAGTAATTTTCTTAATACTGTTGTGAATATGAAAAATCAGCCACCTAATAAAATCCTGCCGATTGAAAGAGAAGAGTTACTGATTCAATGCGGTTTCAATGCTCTCGGACATGTCAGGTGACTGAAAGAGATACTGAGCTACTGATATATTTGAAACTGAAGTGATATACTGATATAATCACTCCTTGCGTCAGATATATATCTTTTGAATCAATCACTCCTGAGTTACACAACTCTATATGACAGTGAAATTACTGGGTACTGTGACTTTACATCTTGTGTCACAAGTTGGCAACGTACACTGTGTTTCTTGTGGGGATTGCAGTTTTGCTGCGAATCTCACAGGAGCCACATGTATTATAGGTGACTGTTACCACTCACCATCAGGTGGGCAGTTTGCTTCTTTGCCAACTTTCTGCAATAAAAAAAACCAACTGGTACTGTCTTCCTCTGCAACGGGATGGCAACTTAAACTCTTTTATAAACAGATTCATTACCAATAGAAGACATATATATAGCATAATTATGTATTTATTAACTAGGTGCTGCCGGCGACTGTGTCCACGTGCACTTCAGTTATACTTTTGAGTTCCAACACAAAAAACAGTGGAATAGAAATACGAAAATATTACAATGGCGACTATTATCGTCAAATCCTCACACGCAAAAGTAACACATTTTCTAGTATTAATAAATAAAATGATGATTTCTCGTAATTTTTTGGTTTATTTTAGAAAAAAGCTTGCCCAAATTAATTATACATATTATGCATAATCAAAATTAAAATAGTTATGTTCAAATTATGACTTGATAAAAAGCTCTTTTGAATCGTTCGAACCTCTTAAACTAAGAAGAGGCCGCGCTGAAGGCACTCACTAGAGCCACTGTTCACGGCAAACTCGACAAACATCTGCTAAGTTCGCGTTGGACTCACGCACTGGGGGTATATTTTTCCCTAATTTCAACCATTCTCTACTCATATCGGTTTTTTTTTCATAATACACAGTGCCGAAGTGTACACTAAAAATGCTTCATTTGTATTACTTGCTACGAAATTGAATACATTGCTTTTTACAGAATGAAAAATATGCTTTGGTTGTGAATTATATATTTTTTGAGGGTATTTATGAAAAAAAATCATAGCGTGACGTCACACCGGTTTCATGCAACCGCCTGGAGATGAGAGGTTAAACAGCGCTCGCTACCACGTCACATCACGATAAAAAGAATGCCGAAACTACGGTCACTATGTGACAAGTTTGTTTGAACATTGTTCTGAACGTTTGAGCTACTGCCTGATGAAAATGTGAAATGTGTCAGGAAAGTTTGAAAAACAACGGTAATTGAAAATTTTTTCCCGCTTTGAAAAGTCGCGAACAATAACCAAAATACTTTTAGATCCGGCTGCTTTCATCCAGCTTTCATTTTATGTAGTTATTTCTACTCAGATCACTGGAGAAATGGAAATAATTAGTGTTTAAATAATATTTGGTTAATTTTTATTTGAATAAAAATGACCATTAAACAAATTAAAATATTTATTTATTTATTTATTTATTAATTCTTCATGTACAATGAGTACAAAGGCGGACTTAATGCCAAAGGCATTCTCTACCAGCCAACCTTAGGGTGATGGAGAGAGCAGGTGTGGTAGATGTACCGAAATGTATGAGTATTACTAGATAAATTTTGGATAATGAACTATTTTTAATGTAAAGGAATATATATAATAATATCCTAATACACAAATACCAATAATTAAATAAACTAATATATATTATATCATCAATAAATAAGTGAATAATAGTGACTGCAATGCCCATGAGATCAACCAGGCGACTGTTCGAGTTGAAGATAAATAAATTTACGAGCTTTGTGTTTGAAACTTAGCTTGGAAGTAGAACATTTAATTTTAAGAGGAAGTGCGTTCCATAGAAGTATAGCCTGAATAAAAAAAGAGGAATGCATAATGTTAGAGTAATGAGAAGGACACATAAGTAGCTGATTGGAGGATGAACGCAATGGTTTATCGTGAGAAGTACACAAGTACTGAAAATGAGAACTTAAATATTTGGGTATTGTAGGAGTATAAAGAATAGCAAATAATGTGCTTAAAGTCCTCAAGTGCCTGCGCTGTCGGATGGGTAGCCATTTCAAACGAAGCCGATGTTCAGATATATGGTCAAATTTGCGTAAATTGAAAACGAATCGAATACAGTTATTCAGAAGGCGGTCAAGTTTGTTGAGTAGATCTGCATTCAGGTCGAGATAGCACACATCACCATAGTCGATGACAGGAAAAATTAAGGTCTGTACAAGCATCTTCTTAGGTAAATATCACTTCGTGCTATTTACCTATGAATAATACCTGTCATGCGGTTGGAATGTTTCGTTCGTCTCACTCTCTCTACCTCTCTCGCATATTGTCTCGTAAAACGGGTTATGTCACGTGCGCTTGCGCCAATTGACACCGTTGTCAGAATGTCACTTTTGTAACATTTTACATTACTTTTAACCCTTCGTCATCGCGTAAAGAGCAGCTTATAAATACTTAGTTTGTAAAATTTAAATAGCTATGTAGGTTAACAAATATTTTTCTAAGAAGTATTTTTTTAGTAAGTTTTTACATTGTTTTGCATGGTTACATTTTAAAATTTTATCTGTTATTTCATTAGGGAGGTTGTTGACAATATTAGGCAGGGTGTAATTTTTTACTCTTTGGCCATATACATGTGCGTGTGTGTGTAACGGTGTGTTCCGCAGGCGGCGGCGGTGCTGACGTACGCGGAGCGCGCGCTGCGCGTACAGCGCGTGCTGGACCAGCAGCAGCAGCTGGCCGAGACCTCGCTCACGCTGGAGATGGAGCGCATCAAGGCGGAGCAGGTGGGTACCGCTCGCTAGTGCACGTGTTACTTGTCACGGTGATGACGCGTACAGCGCGTGCTGGACCAGCAGCAGCAGCTGGCCGAGACCTCGCTCACGCTGGAGATGGAGCGCATCAAGGCGGAGCAGGTGGGTACCGCTCGCTAGTGCACGTGTTACTTGTCACGGTGATGACGCGTACAGCGCGTGCTGGACCAGCAGCAGCAGCTGGCCGAGACCTCGCTCACGCTGGAGATGGAGCGCATCAAGGCGGAGCAGGTGGGTACCGCTCGCTAGTGCACGTGTTACTTGTCACGGTGATGACGCGTACAGCGCGTGCTGGACCAGCAGCAGCAGCTGGCCGAGACCTCGCTCACGCTGGAGATGGAGCGCATCAAGGCGGAGCAGGTGGGTACCGCTCGCTAGTGCACGTGTTACTTGTCACGGTGATGACGCGTACAGCGCGTGCTGGACCAGCAGCAGCAGCTGGCCGAGACCTCGCTCACGCTGGAGATGGAGCGCATCAAGGCGGAGCAGGTGGGTACCGCTCGCTAGTGCACGTGTTACTTGTCACGGTGATGACGCGTACAGCGCGTGCTGGACCAGCAGCAGCAGCTGGCCGAGACCTCGCTCACGCTGGAGATGGAGCGCATCAAGGCGGAGCAGGTGGGTACCGCTCGCTAGTGCACGTGTTACTTGTCACGGTGATGACGCGTACAGCGCGTGCTGGACCAGCAGCAGCAGCTGGCCGAGACCTCGCTCACGCTGGAGATGGAGCGCATCAAGGCGGAGCAGGTGGGTACCGCTCGCTAGTGCACGTGTTACTTGTCACGGTGATGACGCGTACAGCGCGTGCTGGACCAGCAGCAGCAGCTGGCCGAGACCTCGCTCACGCTGGAGATGGAGCGCATCAAGGCGGAGCAGGTGGGTACCGCTCGCTAGTGCACGTGTTACTTGTCACGGTGATGACGCGTACAGCGCGTGCTGGACCAGCAGCAGCAGCTGGCCGAGACCTCGCTCACGCTGGAGATGGAGCGCATCAAGGCGGAGCAGGTGGGTACCGCTCGCTAGTGCACGTGTTACTTGTCACGGTGATGACGCGTACAGCGCGTGCTGGACCAGCAGCAGCAGCTGGCCGAGACCTCGCTCACGCTGGAGATGGAGCGCATCAAGGCGGAGCAGGTGGGTACCGCTCGCTAGTGCACGTGTTACTTGTCACGGTGATGACGCGTACAGCGCGTGCTGGACCAGCAGCAGCAGCTGGCCGAGACCTCGCTCACGCTGGAGATGGAGCGCATCAAGGCGGAGCAGGTGGGTACCGCTCGCTAGTGCACGTGTTACTTGTCACGGTGATGACGCGTACAGCGCGTGCTGGACCAGCAGCAGCAGCTGGCCGAGACCTCGCTCACGCTGGAGATGGAGCGCATCAAGGCGGAGCAGGTGGGTAGGCAACTTGTAACGGAATTAACGCGCACCCTGACAATTGGTTGGCTGGAATCGGTTTCTGAGTCGATTGCAGTGGAAAAAAAACAATAATTTCGAAAAAAACTACAAAAAAAATAATTAAAATTGATGTCAGTCATCAGTTTGGTCAGCATTCTAAACAAAATTATATAATATATACACGGTTATTTTTTATTATCCTGGAAAATTTAAGAGACGCTTCACGACATTAGAATGATTTAACTATGAATAAAAAAAAATAACTCACTTAATTTTACATTATTTTTCTAAAAAATCCAAAGATTTTTAGAGATTTTTGTTTGTTTATTTTTTAAAATTTTTATTTTATTTTTTAAATTTTTCTATAATACTGGATGTGTCCTGAAGCATCCCTAAAATTTTCCAGAGTGATAAAAAAATAACCGGGTATAAATACAAGGTAATGAGAGTTATTTTAATGACTTTTCGCGGTGCGCGTTGTCGCTATCAGCTGTTTAATTCATTCACACGTCACGCTCTACTCAGCTGCCCAGTGCAGTGCGTAGACTGCCCACGCTCCGCATTTGTGAGGAGGGCATTCCTTTTTTAATATATCTCTGTTAATGCTGATTTTTTAAAAAATGCATAATAGGGATGATGACTGAATTCTAATTTTCACTTCTCGTCATAAAATATTAAAAAACCGTAGAAAAAGATACAATCCTGCGAAATTAGAATTAAAATCGGCTTAGAAATACATTAGATACAAACATTTTAAGTTGTTAATTTGGTAGCGATTAGACAGAGAGATCCGACATGAACCGTGACGTCATTGTTTAGTACGGCCATATAAACTCCATGTAAATTGCCGTTTTGCTAGAAAGAGACGGAGAAAAATCTTTAATACCTTATATCTTGATTGTTTTTTTAGTTATTCGAAAACCGATTTTTTCTTTCAGTTTATTATATGAATGAACTTCTATTAAAGCAAAAAAAATTTTTTGTCATCTAGCCTATTGATTCACTTGCATATTTCCAACAATCTACTTTCAGGGTGTGTGTTACTTCTCTTTACATTTTTTAACTAATTATACATTAAGACTACATCATACACCAGTAAAGTTTCCACTAAATTGTTATACACAACTTAGTTTTACGGTTATTCATGAGAAACTTTAATTTTTTAATTTAAACAGGGATAGTAATATACCCACACTTATTATTCGTGACTCAAATAAGAATATAACGAATGCAATTCCTAAACATATTATTAATAAATTGTATAATGTTCAATAACTATTACACAATAATAATGTGGTGGATCTCATAAAAGTGAAAGAAACAATATACATAATTGAAAACTAGTCATAATTTCGTTTGTTTTTTTAAATACTTGAGTAAGATTGTCACGGAAAAAACATAGTACAAAAACTAAAAATGGAATAAATAAACTTACATCTTAGGATTGTTAAGAGGGCATAGTACCTACTACTAGCGCCGCCATCGTTTTTTATTAATTATGATAAATCAAAGACGTTTCTACAAAAATAGCACAGTCAGGAACTCAAAATAGATACTTCAGATTTATATTTACGTATTTTGTACACATTAATCATATAAAATAGTCGAAATCATAATTATTGCTTAAAGTGGCCACTTTTAGCAACTTACTCCTTACTTTTAATCTATGCCTGAATGGCTCCTAAAATCTAAAATATATATATTGAGTTCCTGACTGTTCTATTTTTTGTAGAAACGTCTTTAATTCATCATAATTAATAAAAAACGAATGGCGGCGCTAGTAGTATGTACTGTGGCCCCTTAAGGAGTAGTTCACAGGATTTTAGCAAGATCATAATAAAAAGCTTCGGACTATATTTAACTATTCTGAGTTTCTCCTCTTTTGGCTCCTTATTTTAATTTGATATAATCCGGCGTGTATAAACGATAGGCACAAAATGACTCGACATGCTTTGTAATATTCCATAATTTCAATTGTAAGTATTCGAAGCTTACATAAATATTAAAATGTAAATAATTTTTGTTCGACCTGCGAACAGGAGTGGGAAAAAATCAACCAGCAGAAGGAGACAGCAGTGCAAGATGAACTCCGCTCTGAGTACAAGCTACGTGAACAGGAGATCATCTCGCAGCTCATGCAACTCGAGAACAAACAATATGACATGGTGAGTTTCTCTCATTGTATGTTAAACAAACAAACAGTTAATTCAAATATTCTACTTTTCCGCTTATAAGTTAACGATTTTCTGTGTTTTTTTGAGCCTGCGTTGAATAGTCCTCGGGGTACTTTTTTGTCCTTCAAAATAGATAACGCACACACACAAAAAAACACGGTACGAAAAGTCTCCCCAACGATTGAGGACATCATAGACCAGACTAGACAAAAATATAACTTAAGTCCGTGCGTTGAGTGCTCGCGAGTGACGACGTACGTACGTACGTACAGAAAACTCCCATTCAAGCTTTACATTTACACTAAGCAAACCGCCACTATTACGAGCGACATAAGAACGGTCCAAAGGTCAAACAGTATAGCTTGACAAGAAGCTTACTGTACCTACGTAAGCAACGTATGCGCAACGATTACGGTAACGCGTGAAATCGATTGAAAAATTTCAATATAGCTTTTTATCAAGTCATATTTGAATAACGATTATTGTTCTTATAATAATAATAAAAAAACTAAATAAGAACTCCGCTAATAGTTCGCAAAGAAAAAAGAGTGTCACAACCTAAATTTTTTTTAAAAGTTGTGAAACGAGGTATGTCGGGAGGTTTATTCCTCTTGTGTTTGGGATTTAATGTCGAGTGGGGAGCAAACTGACAATGATGATTAAACAATTATTCACAAATTACAAACCTACTTTGTTTACTTACTTTTAAAGTTACTGATAAGTCTTTCTTCTGGACCAACGCACATCCTCATCACTGTCGAAATTATTCATAGCAAGTTCCACAATTGACAGCAACTCATCAAAAGTTCCAACCGACATTTTCTATTATTTGAAGACAAATGATCGCACACCGTGTGCGTTGAGTCAGCGGCAAGTTCTCGGCGGATATTTTGCTCACGATACGGGAACAAAAACAGGCCTTAACTTTTAAGTTATCGACCATTTAGTGAGACTTTTTGAATAGTAACATAATATAAACAACGATTGGGGGCACTTATGCAGTTTATAACAGGCGGTTTGGTTTTTTGAATAGTTATTTAGATGAACGATAGAGATGATTACTGGAATATCTTTAGTAGTGGGTGAACAATGCGGTTTTTTGTTGTCAGGAACAAGAGAACCAGAGCCTACGGGAGCGGCTGGAAGAGTACCAGCGCAAGGAGAGGGAGGAGGCAGCGCGACTGGCCGACACCATCGCACAGGAAACCGATATACAGGGTGAGTGTATTCGTCTGTGTTGATTCGCTATATAGGTTCTAGTAGAATTAGCACAAGGAGAAGGTGGGTTTCCATGCCACTGTGTAGGAAGTCGTATAAGTAGGTGTGTGTCTAGATATAGAGATGTGTATGACGTTGTACAGTGAGTGCGTTGGTTTGTGCTTATGTAAGCAAGAGCATGTGTCGAAGATGTTAGAATTGATCGATGAATGGATTTTTTTTTTTTTTTTTTTTTTTTTTTTTAAAAACGTCGCCCCACACTAGGATTTTCTCCTGTGTCGTGGGTGCAGTTACAAACATAGAATATCACATGCACATACGCCCAGACCGGAACAAATTTCTGTAGGCCATACAAAATATCTGTCCCGAGCGGGAATCGAACCCGCGACCCGTTGCGCAGTAGGCGATCTCTCGACCTCTGCACTAACCGTGTCGTCAAATGTTCTTAAATTCCTTCACTACAAACACAAGTTAAAGCTAGGCTCAAGTTATGAGGGTATCTGTCAACATCATCATTTGCTTCCTCTGAGATTGCGGAGAGAAGCATCTGATCTAACGTTCCTTCATAATCTCATCAGGGGTGAAATTGAGAGCAGTGATTTGCTATCCATGATAAACATACAGTTACCCACCCGCACAAACACTAGAAGGAATTATCTAAAGCTCTTTTTTAATGCATTTGCTCCTAACTACAGACTAAACTCTTACTTTAACAGAGTATGCTTAAATTTCAATCGCAATTACTCCGAAGATGCTGATTTGTTTATGGCGCATCAGAACTATTTCAAAAGGAAAATCTATACAGCTTTCTTTACCAAGTGTTTAGTGTAGTTCTTTAACAGTAATTTTAGATATCAATTAATTAAATCAATTTATAAGTTATTGATGTGGCTTGTTACTTACTGTGAATAATATAAATATATACCTACATACAAATAAGATATAAATATCAAATTAAGTTTTGTGTCTAGTAATATGCTTTCTTTTTTAGTTTCATAATATTTTATAATGTTTGCTTGGTTATGTATAATTTGTTCTATCGGCGAAAACTGTCAAAGGCATTATGTATTCTAATTCACTGTTACTATATTATTAATTTAAATGCTGTTTGTTTTCCATGAATAATAAATAAATAAATAAATAAAATGTGTAATCGAAAGCAAGTAAAAAAAAACTTAGATATATGTGAGATACTATCATGGTAAATTTTTACTGTGGAAACAATCTTCCCGTCAATTAAATTGCCTGGAAAAAAGAGTTCATAGTATGCCCCGGGTAGCAATCGCATTATTTACGAACGATTCAACCCTAACCAAATTGTTACCCTTTCCATATAATTTGACATGTGACAGCTGTCAAGGTGTTGTCAAAATGAATGAGAATGGAAGCTTTTCTGATCAGACAAACTTTGTGAATAGAGCGGTCGCCCCTCCGGTCACATAGATAGTTGTCCAGTTCGATAATCTCGACGCCTATGAATGTCATCGTAACTTTTTGGAACAACCTGTATGTGCGACGGTGACGGTAAAAGTGACTGTGTGTGTCGCAGCGGAGCGGCTGCTGACCGAGCAGGCGGCGGCGCACCGCGACGTGGAGAGCAAGCGGCTGCGGATCGCGCAGGTGGAGCGGCAGCGGCGGCAGCTGGACCGCCGCCGCGAGCTGTACGAGGACGCCAGGCGGCGCAAGCTGGCCGCGCGCGGCAGGAAGGTGAGGCACCCGCCGCAGGAGGAGCGGCGGCAGGAAGGTGAGGCAACCGCCGCAGGGGGAGCGGCAGCGGCGGCAGGAAGGTGAGGCACCCGCCGCAGGGGGAGCGGCGGCGGCGGCAGGAAGGTGAGGCACCCGCCGCAGGGGGAGCGGCGGCGGCGGCAGGAAGGTGAGGCACCCGCCGCAGCGGGAGCGGCGGCGGCGGCAGGAAGGTGAGGCACCCGCCGCAGCGGGAGCGGCGGCGGCGGCAGGAAGGTGAGGCACCCGCCGCAGCGGGAGCGGCGGCGGCGGCAGGAAGGTGAGCATCCGCGGCAAGATGAGCTACGGTGGCAAGAAGTTGAGCACCGGTGGCAGGAAGATGAGCACTCGCAGCAGGAAGATAAGCATTCGCGGCAGGAAGTTGAACACCCGCGGCAGGAAGGTGAGCATCCATGGCAGGAAGGTGACCACTCGCGGCAGGAAGATGAGCACCCGTGGCATAAAAGTGAAGGCCCGCCCTAAGAAGCTTAATTATTATTTAGGAACTCTCACCTCCAGTGTTCTTTTTCCCCATTCTGTATAGTTCTATTACAGTATTCTGTACAGACTGCAGAAAAATAGACTATGAAATCAATCATTGTTATGATAAGAGCTTTATGTGCGTAGTGAGCACCCAATATGCTCGACTACGCCCACGCGTTTTACGACCATAGCTGCAGCGAGATATAACGTAAGAACTAAAAGCATTCTACAAAATGCCTAAAAATTATATTGAAGGCAGAGAAAGAGAAATTGTTAACGTAAATTCACCTTCGATACTTTACTGTGCAGGAGGAAGATGCCGACGCGTACATGCAGCCCCCGGACAGTCCCAGCTCGGGGCTCTCGCGATCCCACTCCTCGCCCAACATTCCCAAGGTAAAAAAACATAACACTTAAATTTTATTTTTACCATTGACACTCGACAAAGGGTTCGCGATTCTTCAAAAACAATGAATAAACGCTCTTTGTTTCACTGAGTGAATAAAAAAAAATGAATTTGGAACATGCGCAAACATACGTATTATAGTAAGAAAAAAGGAAAACGTGCAAAGAGGTTGAACACTCTCGCTATAAAAACGCACTAAAAACCATCAAAACGTAATAACTGGCTGTATGGAATATGCCTCAATTTAAAATTTTAAGAGTAATTATTTTCTCGCAGTCAATGATAAAAGTAGAGTACCTTACAATCTTGTATCTCTTGATCCGCTCAAGATTCTATTCTAGAATTCCTCGCGACGCTCGGGATCCTACTTTAGAATCTATGGCTCCTCTCGGGTTGTAACCCGAGAGGAGCCATAGATTCTACTTCATCATCACAGCCCATACACGTCCCCACCGAGGGGCTCGAGCCTACCCTATATTAGGGTGATTAGGCCTTAGTCAACCACGCTGGCCCAGTGCGGATTGGTCGACTTCACATACATCATTGAATTTCTTCGCAGTTGTATGCAGGTTGCCTCACGGTGTTTTCCTTCACCGTAGGAGCGTCAGACAAATGTACATATGAAATTCGAAACGAAAAACACATTGGTACATGGCGGGTCTCGAACCCCGACCCCCCGATTGGAAGGCAAGTGCCGAGTCCACTGCGCCACCGACGCTAAGATTCTACTTAGTGCCTTGAAAAGAATTCACATTTTTTTACACTTGTTGGGTATTCTACTATTGTTTATCATTACTTGCACCATCCATACCAGCTATTATCCAATGCCGTAGTGTAAAAATCTACATCTGCAGAATTCCTAGCAAAGTAGTAACACCTCTAATGCCACTAACAATGCCACGTACATGTTGGACAAATATGTGCGATGTCAAATAATTATTTTTGATAACAAAATAGAAATAATATAATATAGTATTCCGGGACCAATAAGTTCGAACAGCAATATTGTAAGAAACAGCCTTATGACCCTTGTATGTAAAAAAAGAACACGTCCACAGATTATTATTTACATTGCAAACAATTTTGAGAAATGCTATCAAACAGCGAAATCATTATCAAACATATTCTATGAACTGTATATAAAAACGTTTCTTTTCTCATAGACGACAGTATGAAAAGTGTGTTTTACCATTGATTGCCAGTATCAGTTTTCCTGTAGATACCATCTGACGAAGAGGAGATGTGCGTACCGACATTTGACCGCAGCACCAAACCTACGGTCAAGGTGGCTCCATCGTCGGACCTCCACCAGAGAGATTTCCAGCCGGTGTGGGGGGAGGTGGTGAGTACTATAAGATTGTTCTATATTTTTAAATTGTTATCTAAGAATGTTTAGATTTAAACTGTAATCTATGGCTTCTAAACGATGATTACACGATATTAATTAAATTATGCTCGCATGTGATTGTGACATTTGACCTAGTATTAATACAAGTTGCAGTGTCTAGTGATTCTTCACGGTGTTGAGATTTTTTGTAATTTCAGAAATAAAATGTTAAATATTTCAAATTTTCAATATATACATTGCCTGGTCCATGTAGACAATTCCCAAGCATTGTATAAAATACCGCGGGTAGAATTAAGTTTTCTTAAAATGAATGGTTTGTAACACATTCTCTTTGCAGTGCCCTACAGGGTCAATTGATGTGCATATAGCTTATAGTACCACCAATGTATGTACCTATGGAAGCAATAAATAGATAAATTAACATGCTTCATATAAAACAACAACAGTTAAATAGACCACTTATGCTCACGCTACGAGTTTAATAATCGCGTCAAAATGCCACTTTACTGCGAATTTTTAGGCACTTTTCTTGCTGGTGAGATAATGCGCCTCGCATTTTACGAATGTTTTCACAAAATGTCGCTGTTACCAGTATTATACATAGAGCTTCAAGATAAGAGAGGTTTACTGACAATATTGAAGAAAAATACATAAAAAATTGTGTTTCTTTACTTTTGCCTATTCCTATAATGACTACTCGCCGTTAACGATTGCTTATTATAAAAACAATACAACAATCAATTACAATTACAAAGTCAAGCGATCGCTGCGTGTGCCGCATAGAGAATAAGAAATATAAGAAGGATTAAGGCAAAGAGAGAATGATGCGAACATTTTTGAGGATGGATGAATGTATCTACTTTTTTTATGCTCAGTACTTTTTTATGCGATTAATCGGCCATTTGTGGGCCGATTATTAAAATTATTTTTGTAATCGAAAGAGTACGATCCCGAGGTGGTCCCATCGTCACTATGCCATAGCATGGAAATAGAGGGAAACCCTTAAATTTCATTGGCACATCCAACATATAAAATTTTTTTTTGAACATATTCAGGTATTTGCATCTAGTAGTTTATTTATTTATTATTATGGCATACACAACAGGTTACAATCATAACTTATACTAAATAGTAACAATTAAATATCATTTAAACCAGATATAAACCCAAAAGCATGCACAAACAGCATGATTAAAACGTTATCAATCATATCATGTTACTGAGTTGATGTTGAAGGGTTTCTTGTAGGTTAAAGGTTCGGGAATAGTTCTTTCAATACTGTTTAGAGCGAAAGACGTTTTATATTAAGTTATTCTGGTATTTGCCTTGGCTGAAATTCTAATACGCATGTATCAAATTTTCTAAAAAGATTGAAATATTTAATTTTAACAAAACTAAAACCTACTAAATAGTCATAAATAATACAGAAATATATGCAACATCAGTTTTATATTGAAGTCGCTGCCAGCAATCATCACCTGGAGAGTCTTAAAAAATATAAGAGCAATTAATGTAGTCTATACTAATATTATAAAGAGGAAAGATTTGAATGTTTGTATTGAATAGGCTCCGAAACTACTGGACCGATTTGAAAAATTCTTTCACTAATAGAGTGCCACAATATCACCGAGTAACATAGGCTATAGAATATTTTCCCACGGGAAAATATTGAATTCCCACGGGAAAAACGAAGATAATGCGAGCGGAATGCTAATTAGTTATAATTTGGCACCAACTTCAATATAAAAATTTGATTTTGCATGTACATATTGTTATATAATTTATAACTTTTTGGTGCTTTTGAAGTCGGTATTATTTTTGTAAAAAAAAATTAATATCAGTACACCATTTTATCATTATCAGTGAATTGCCTTTCTCTATCTCATTACCTTAAACGGGTGTGAGAACCGTACATAGCTAGTGTTGAAAACTTTAAACTGCAAATGTATAAATTACTTACATAGTGTCATATGTATAATCATAAGCGGTATGTTTACCAAATAAATAAATAAATAAAGTGTCTAGTATTTGAGCGATCATGTCGCGGGGCAGGGCACGCCGCGTGCACCGCTAGGGCTGCCGGCCTTCGCCCCGTCGGTCGCCGCATTCCGACTCGGCGGATTAGTGCACCCCCAACCTACGCTAATTAATGCAATATAACGTGACCGGTCTACGTTGTTGTCAACGACTACATTGGCGTGGTTTATTTGTTTATACCATCCCCCCCCCCCCCCTAAAAAGCCTATTTTATTCACTGATAACAGTGAATAAAAAGCACTTTTAATCACTATTTTGGTGTTTGAATCTAGAACACACCAATATATTCGACCTCCATCTCAATGCTGTACAACCTACTTGCACAAAAAGTACTCGACATTAAATGTCTATTTTCGCTTGTCTCTCTTTTGCTCGTAGTCATGGTATAAAGTATAGTATGCAACTCTTGAATAAAACGGATTTATACCGAGGGCCATGAATGACTCGCGTCGCTCAGGATTCTAACACTTGAATCAATCAGTCATCATGAATCACTCCCTACGGTCGTGATTCAGTCGTTAGAATCCTTCACTTGCTCGTGATTCATCTATGGCCCTCGCTTAAAATCCGTCTTTTATTCAACAGTTGAATAATATACTATTGTTCATTGGAATTTGGAGCACCCGGAATTGATTTTTCATTATAAATTAAGTTTTACAAATCCATAATCACAAGCTGTCAGGATATCTTGATTACGTCACAATGTGATAAATAAGCAAAATAGCTGTGAAACTGTCAGTCAAAGGCGTAGATCGAAGATGACAGTTTGACAACTTGTGGGCTTTTCTCACATCGTGACGTAACGCGTTTCGATTGGCGTTTGCAGTCAAGTGATACTGGACGTTGTTTTAAACGTTTTTGATTATTTTTTAATTAATTTATTACACATACTTACAGTTACAAATGATGTATTGTTAACCAAGAGAGCAAAGAACTATTTTTAAGGTGAGAGTGTTTTTGAATCCAGAGCGGAGCGAAGGATTCTAGAGTAGAATCCCGAGTTTTACAGCTCATAAAATAAATATTGTAACTGTCAGTACATTGAGATTGTTCAATATTTTATTAATTGTGACATGCACTCTTGTAAAATACACTGAAATACATAAATCAAACTCTGTTCTGTTCTGTGGTATTTTTCGTCTTGTTGTTTTTTTTATATAAAAAAACCCACTCTGGTGATTGGAACTTTACTGACAATAGCCACATTATAAATTCAAATCACTTTTAGTGCCTGAGGGATAAAAAGGCTATTTTCATCCGTCTTTACGAGAAACTAAGTTGCTCTTGTCGAATAAATGTGATAAAAATATGATTTTCAGTATTTTAATGTTCCCTTTACGGTATTTATAAACATAACCTCTAGTCTATATATATTTGCGATTAATGTCAATACCCCTATTTTTAAAAATGGTGGAAATCGATTCTTTTGCATATCTGTAACAAACCACTTTCGGTGTGTCCATTGTTTTTGTTACACGCTGTACCCTTCGACCCGTAGCGCACTGATTGGCAGTTGTGCAAACATTGAGCTCTCTGTAAATTATTATATTTGCGATTCATGTCAACATCCCTATTTAAAATTAAATGTAAAAAAACCTTTTTAAAAACAAGCTTTTATTCAAATGCGCTAAAAAGAAAAAATAAACTTTTACACTAAAACTTTTACTTACTTATAACGTTATTTCACATTTGACACAATTATATGACATAAAACCTTATCGCGAGATTTACTTGTGTGTGGAAACTTAAAAGAGTACTTTTAAGTACCTACTTGTATTTACTTAGTTTGAAAATTGTAATGTATGAAATTATTCACATCAAATTATTTAATTTACTTGTTTATCTACAAAAGTAAATCTCGCGATAAGCTTTTATGTCATATAAATTGTGTCAAATGTGAAATAACGTTATAAGTAAGTAAAAGTTTTAGTGTAAAAGTTTATTTTTTCTTTTTAGCGCATTTAAATAAAAGCTTGTTTTTAAAAAGGTTTTTTTACATTTAATTATTTTTTTACTTTTTAGTTATCACTGGACACGTTTCTCACTCTGTTCATCTCATTCAACGCATCATTGTTGCAAGGTCGTTTGCCGGAACGTCTATACAGAATTCCAGCTCAATCGGTTAATGATATCTACTTCAAAATTGATTTTTAGCTTTAGAAGTACGCCATATTGGATTAATAATGACATCACTTTATTCTTAGCAAGACCTATTATTTGATACCCATATTGTAGGGGTGCATTAAAAATAATTGGTCCGCCATCTTGGGTATGCCGCCATTTTGGATTTAGAATGACGTCACACAGTCAACAATGCATTGTCATCCAAACGTGTATACAAAATTTCAGTTCAATCGGTTAAAGATATCTGCTTCAAAATTTAGTTGCAAGATTTCACTCGAACATACATACTTACATTGCAAGTTAAATAAAAGCTTGTAAAAATGGCAGAAATCGATTCGTTTGCATATCTGTAAGAAACCACTTTTGGTGTGTGCGTTATTTTTGTTACACGCTGTACATTCGATGTCGATTGTACCACGGTAATAGTATATGCAGTATGTCGGCCCCTCTTAGAAATGAAATATTATTATACAGCCGCTCGGCATCGCTTGGTGCGTTGGCCAGCGATAGGTTTGCTCGCTTCCATAAATACGTTAATATTACCAGGGTTGGAAAAATCATGATTTTTTTTTCGTTTTCATCATCACTAATTAAGTAAGTAATTAACTAAGTATTACAATTTACTTGCAATTTACTCTGAAAAAGGATATTTATAGTGATTAATTTTTCTTCACAAATAAATACATTTGATTAAATCACTGATTTTTATTGAAAAAATCATTTGATTAAAATCGTGATTTAAATCAAAATGATTTAATCGTGCCAACCCTGAATATTACGCTCACAAATAAAAACACCGACCGCGCGCTCCGTTTGGCTCGTGCGTATGCCCTGCGGCGAACCCCATTCGTGACAGCCCTTGTAATATGCGATCCGAGTGCGATCCCAGATCGAGGCGCGCATAGGCATAGCGCGTCTTTCGACCGTGTCTATGAAGTCGGTCTAATGTATATACTACTAGCTTTTGCCCGCGGCTTCGCTCCCGTTAAATTCGGGGTAACACGGAAGATTCCAAAAAAAAAATAAGGCAGCTATTTTTCGTTGGTAACAAAGAGTCTGTCTACCGATTTCTAGCTTCCTACCTTGAAAACTGCGAAAAGTCCCATATAAAATTTCACCCCCTCTTTTAAGGGGTTGGGGGCAGATTACAAAAAAAAAAAATTATGCACGATTTCTTTGTTAGTCACAAATAACCCGCATACCAATTTTTAGCTTTCTACCTTGCAAATTGCGGAATGCTCCATACAAACTTCCACCCCCCATATTAGGGAAGTGGGTGGTTAGAAAGAGACAAAAAGCAGCCTACGTCACTCTCCATCCCTTCAACTATCTCCACTTAAAGAATCACGTCAATTCCTCGCTCCGTTTTGCCGTGAAAGACGGACGAACAAACGGACACATTAAGTATGGATTACCGTGACTGTGTACCCTCCGACCCGTATCGCGCCGATCGGCAGTTGTGCAAACATCGCGCCGCCAGTACCGCCACATCGGAAGCCCAATGAGGCGCGGTCACGCGGCGGCTCGCGCGTGACGCGCGCGCTATTCGGCAATGTGACGCGAACACGTGCCCGCGTATTAGCCGACCGATGAACTCTGACGTCCGTCGCCCTTACGCGTCGCGAAATCACGGGCGGCTTAGCGGCTGTTGAATTGGGGGATCTTGTTTCACTTTCTCGGGGCTCCGCGCCTCAAAAGGTAAAGACGGAAACCTACTTGCAGGATTATTTCGTTGTCCGTCTGTGTCTGTTCACGATCACGCGATCCTAAGAAATAGGGTCCGGTAGGCCAAGCACGAACATTTGTATTATTCGTAACGTTAACGTATCGAGTTCACGATACGATGGCGCTAGTGCGGAGCACGAAGCACCTTCGCAATCGTAAAATATTCGCACGTTTTCGATACGTCCAAACCTTTTACGTGCTCGCAATCTTCATACGAATGTACAACGTTACGCTTACGTTACGTTACGAAACTTTACACAAAAGGTGCGTGCTTCCAAAATTTCCAAATTTAGTTCCAAGTACGCCCTGTAGGGGCGCTGTACAATTCTCATGCAAATATTTCACGACGACGATACGAATATTTTGCCGCGAATGCTCGTAGTACGGATCTTTTTTCTCACGAACGCGTAAAGATTAGTGATGGAATAAATAGCACTGGCAATAATTATTAATTACTGAAGGTCGCTAGTGATGTAAACGATTGCCAATTAATATCGATCGCGCGAAATCGTTAACGTGCGCGTCCTGCTGTCGCTCGTATCATACGAAACTCATGACCACTCTCGATCCCGACGTGGCGATAACTAGCTGCTGATGACTACTATTCCTAGCTAGCTAACGCTACTTTTCGTTCGATGCGAATGAATTTGTCACGGCCCGATCCGACAGTTCGCGATATTAAAATCGTTTTTAGCAAATAGCATAGCAATAGAAGATAGCATGCTCAGATGTACGGAACCCTTCGTGCGCGAGTCCAACTCGCACTTGACCGGTTTTTATACAAGACTAGCGGCTGCCCGCGTTTCGTCTGCGTGTAGTTCATGAGTTCGGTTACATTGTGCGTTCCCAAAGAACACTTTAAAATTCGGGGAAAAAAGTGGGCTATGTCCTTCCTCGGTCAGGGTTTGTTGAACTATATCTCTAAACCAAATTTCATCAAAATTTGTGCAGCGGTTAAGGAATGAAACCGTAGCAGGCCGACAAGAGACATTTTCGCATCTATACTTAGACTTACTTATTATTATAAAGCTAAAGAGTTTGTTCGTTTGTTTGAACGCGCTAATTTCGGGAACTACTGATTCAAATTGAAAATTCTTTTTGTGTTGGATAGTCCATTTTCGACGAAGGCTATAGGCTATACTCGTATATATATATAACATCACGCTACGACCAATAGGAGCTAAACATCAATGAAAAATATGGCAGACACGGGAAAAAATATTCCTGCAACAATTACTCAATCAAAATAAATACTCAAGTAAAATCATGTAACCTACCCACCTACGTACGACATGTTGTTATTTTCCGATATCCACGCGAACGAAGTCGCGGGCACGGCTTGTTTATGATATTAGGGAAGGGATAGGTTTGAGTGCAAATTGATAAACAAACAGCCCAACACCACCACCCATGAATATTCCAACCTCATCTTTGTTACGACCGAATCATGGGACATGCGCGCAGAATCCGCGGCTGCATTTTGCCGCGCGCACTTTTTGAATCCCCTACAACTTCGTTTGTTCTAAATCTTCTCCCCTAAATAGGAGCAGCACTCATAGCTAGTGCTCTGCCTCCTGTGCCACTGATGCATGAACTCGCGCAGCCGTCAAAAGTTCGCTTCCAAGCCTACCGCACCGCTCAGAAGATAAGCAGAATAAGACATACCCCATTCATTATTCTCTCATATATTGGACACTCCCGCTTCTTAAGTATCCTCCTAGCCTTTTCCGCAATCACACGTAATCCTGTCAACCTCTTTTATGCCACACATCATTTTGTTGGAACTTTCACCACCTATGAGCAAATGGGACGTTTCGTAGTCCGTCACAGCCCTTTTCGGAGAGAATTTATGCATCTCTCTGTGCACATATGCACTATCTGTCTCTAACGATGCTCTTCTGACTGCCCAGCTCGGGCTCTGGCCTTTATTTCGATAGCGTTAATGCTTTTATGGCGTGTCAATAACGCTTCAATAGCATTGCTTTTTGAGACAGTAATTGCTTGTTATCTTATTGAATAGTACGAATAAATTGAATTACCAAAAGCGTATAAAAGTGACAAAAGCAATTTCATTAAAATGCTATCAAGACACGATAACAACGTCGAGATTAACAGAATTAGGCCCCCGTATTACCATCATGTTCATAGCATTGTTGTGTTCCGACACTGAGAAGTAAAATAGCCAGTTCCTCAGTGGTTGAGGAGTTCATTGAAGCTCCCAGTTCCTTCGTTGTTGAGGATTCCATTGAAGCTCGCTACCACCTTCGGCCTTATCGTCACTTACCATGAGGTGAGATAAAGGCCAAGACATTCCCTGTCATATGTAAAAAAAGTAGTCTGGCTTGTTTGCCAATGTTTGCTTTTGAAAAGGTTTACGCACTTCCCCGTTACGCATTACAGTATAAACGTCATGCCCCACTTATCTTGAAGTACAGCCTTTTTCAACTGCCTCTGTGGTTTTTTGTCACCTCGCTTTAAAGTCCGGTTTCCCATCGGACAGTTCTAGTGAAGCACAGAAGATACGTCAAAACCTTCTTCGTGCTCGCAATCTTCATACAAATGTACAACGTTACGCTTACGTTACGCTGAAAAACTTTACGCAAAAGGTTCGTGCTTCCAAATTTCAAATTCTAAGTACGGCCCTGTAGGGGCGCTATACAATCCTCATGCAAATATTTGACGAGGATGATATGCATTCACTTTGACGCAAATGTCCGTGCTAGCCCTGCTGCTCGTGCAATTGAGATTATTCTAGAATGGCTGAGTGGGCACGACATCCTTGGGAGGAACGATCGCGACCCGCCCATCTATTGACGTTGCTTGACGTAAGCATCGACGCTGTGCTGCCGCCTGTAGGTACAATAGAGTTCATGATTAAACAGAATGCAATGTAGACTAGCCACTAATGTAGTGTGTAAAAAAACCTGCACCTAAATCTGCGGCAATCACTCCCGCGTCGCGGTCCCGGTAATTTTGGCCCTCTACTATGAGAAACAATTTTAATGCGTGAATAACGATGTGGATATCACAATGAGTTAAATTATTTGTTACTGTAAAATGTAATTGTATATTGTGATACAATAGTTAGTCAACCCAAATAAATAAATAAAAATTGTACGCATTATTTTCATTGTTTTAAGTTCCGGCTAAACAAAACTACTAAAATATTTTCGATAACTAACATTTTTTTATTAAAGGACCTCTTTTAATATAATGGAATGTGAAAAGAGGATTTATATCGGAAAAGTTCAAAGTGTCCTATTTATTTTGAGTTAGCACGTCATTTTTTTCTGTACTGATATGTTAATTTATCAATAACATTTTTAAGAGAGTGCAAAGTCACAAATATGGCAGTTCAAACTAATTTTCTAGCTAAAATTCAGTTATCGGTCAAATATGTTTTTTTATCATTTATTTGTGGTCGTTTCATCTGGACGTATATAAATTGCGATAAATTGAAATATACCACCCGACAATTCGAGACAAGAGCTCGTTCAATTAGTGTGGCTCTAAAAAACCACCTTGGCCGACCAGCCCTCAGGCAATAAATCATTGCGGAACGGCCACTGAAAGCGGCAATCCAGCCCCATGAAAGTTCCACGCCGTGGGCGGGCGGGCGCGGCGGAGGAAATGGCCGACGGCGCCCATCGGCCGCGGGGAAATGTGAAATTCATCGCGATTAGCGCGACAAGGTTGGCCCGTGGCAAATACGATAATGGCCGCCCGGTCCAGGGCCGCATTCAGTGGCGCAACGTGTGGCGACTTCACACGAAATTAAAACATATTTTTTATTCAGACGTGACTTAATATGGTTGTTGAAGATTGAAATAGGCGTGCGGACTAGTTATGAAAAGATAAAATCTAATAAATAAAACTACACTTTTTGGATTTACGCTCTTAAATTTAGCCTAAAACATTTTAATTACCGTCAATCCGAAAAGTGTTGTTTTATTTAAATGTGTAGTACTCGTGCAAATTAAAGACAGTATTAGTGAAGATCTAATATATCCGCCAGTCAAATATCGTATAAGAAAATATAACTTTTTTTTGCTTCCCTGAAATACCAAAAAACCACCGACATCGCGTCGACAGCGAATTAAAATTATGGAGTAGGCGCTCGCTACGTTAAAAGTTATAGAAACTTTACCTACTCGTGACGTCATGCGACATTTCAAATCAATGTGTCATCGCAAGTTGTTGATTACGTAAAAAATTAAAAAATGCTTGCGCAATACTTTACAGATAGGACCCGATCCGACCGAATTTTTAAGAGCATAAATCTCAAGTTTTATTACAATCGTTGCTAATTTAAAGATTTTTCCATACAAACTTGCATGCCTTAAGGTTAAAATTTTTTAATATCCCTTGTTAGTGTGCGTCCGCATTTTGAATTAAAACAACTGTCCAAATTTCACGTTTCTACCATTAGTGGTTACGGTTATGCGTGCGTCTATAGATGGGAATATCTCCTTCTATATATAATATACAGGGTGTAACTGAACACCCCAATAACATTTAAGGGTATGTATCCATCAGAAGTAGAGATTCTGTAGGGAAAATATTAGGGCCAACAAACCTACTTTTTTTTCCATACAAACTAAATAAATTATTTTTTGGTATTAAGTGCCGACAGCCCTACGTAAGCGTACGAGGAATACTACGCTCACGTCATAGAAACTAAATAAATTATTTTTTGGTATTAAGTGCCGACAGCCCTACGTAAGCGTACAAGGAATACTACGCTCACGTCTGTCACGTGTCATTTTGTGTTTAAATTTATTGTGTGTTAAGAGCTGATTATGGTTGTCACTTGAAAGTTTTTTGCTTTCAGTTTAAAATCAAATAACTCTGAAAGTATTGGGGTTCCAGGTCTCAGACAAGCACCGAAGGTCCATTTAGTATCTAGCTTATATGCTCCTTAAATGTTATTGCGGTGTTCAGTTACACCCAGTATATATAAACAGCTTTGCGTCTTTGTCAGATTTAATGGACTCTTTAAATCTGACATAGACGGCTCTTGCTCTTGCATAATTTACGGCAAACACACACGACCGACTTTTTGTAGGCCCGATAGTCGGCCCGATTTTCCCTTTCATACATTTATACGTTTATCAGTTTGTCGATTGCCGACTTTTTATAGTTCGTGTGCGTTGCAACGTAGAACTACATATGTTTCATTTTCCACCGTCAAAAATTCGGTGGCCGATAGACTGCGTGTGCGTTCGCACTTATGCCGTCCGAGGAGTTTAATACAGCTCAACCCGGCCCTGTCTACGACCCGAGCTTATTACATTGACTTTGGTTCGTTTGGAGGCTAGCACGAAACGTTTTATTATGTTGTATGTACCATAACATAGCAAAAAATTTCCTAAAAAGTAAATTTACCTCAAGATAAATTTATCCTCGGACAAAATAAGATCTTACATGTGTCTTTGATATACCATGTTGACGCTAAGACGAGCGAAATATCTTTATTCAAATTCAATATAGTTTATTCAAATTGGATTATTACATAATCACTTTTGCACGTCAAATAAGCTACGCCAATGGTTTACGAGTCTACGGCGAGAAAGAACCAGCAAGAAAACCAGCTATTTTTAAGGGCTATTTTTTTGTAACAATACACCATTGTTACAGAGTCGTCAATTTGAATCTGAACTTAAAACAAAAGTTTGAGCTCAACTTCCATTACAAGATTAGATGTGTCAGTTTTATTCTTACTATGTCGTTACCAAATACAACAATATTTCTTTACAAAAATAGTTAATATACACAACAACACGATTCTTTACATTATAACGAGTGATATCTTCAAAGTAACACCAAGAATTGGTATTGTGCATTCAAATAATCGTTGATTTTTAATAGATTTGACTCGTAATAGTCTATTTTTTTTCAAGGCAAATTAGTAACACATTGTGGAACTTTATTGTAAAAAGATAAACATTTCCCCATAAATAATGAGCATCCATTTTTATTGGAAGAAAGTTAGAATGGTAAGATTATTTTTATTTCTTGTGTTTAAATGATGAATTTGGAAATTGGTTTCAAAAGTGTTAAAATTTTTATAGACAAATAAAATTTTCATAAATGTTTATATTTAAGGAAAATGAAAACGTCTTAATTATAAAGAAGAGCGAAAAACAGCGATTGGTGGATTAGCACCCTAACGCGACCTAATAACTTTCAAGGACACGAGATATTATACGTGATACATTATCCAGCAAAAAAACTTGTGTTCTTATACGTGACAACGTTAAAATTATTATTTAAATGTTGCGTTAGCGTGAACTTTGTATCAAGGACATTATAATCGTTGTTAAGGGCTGTTGATTTAATCTATATATAAACTCGATTTTTTGGGTGGAGATTTCTCAGCTTACTGTGTAAATTATGAAAAAAAGGAGCTCCAGGATTTTGGGCACCAGAACTTTTTATAAATACAAACTGTATAAGTACCGTGATCATTTTCACGTATCACAAACGGATGGCGAAACCGAAAAAATGTGTTCACACACTAAAGCCTTTGATAAACACAGACAGAAGATATGGACGCTTGAACAACATACGCCCAAATTAAATAAGGCTAAAGCTGGCAGAAATTTTCCGCTCCACCGCACCGTCAGGTGTACGGAGTCAAGTTCAATGTTTTGCGTGTTTACGTTTCGCCCTCGATCGATCGCTAGCCCACCGCCTTTGGTGCAGCGTAATACTCGTATACGCAAATCGTTCGGGCCCGCGTATATCGCGATTAACTATGTACCGAGTGCAAAACTGTCGTGATAACTGATTTATTTATATATTTAAGAACAATCAGTAACAGTCACAATATTTCAAACAAAATAAAGACAAAAAAATACAATAACTGCTAAGAGCACTGTTTTTAGATGCCACAACATGTATTTTTATGAACATTTAGGCTAAGATGCATGAATGTACAGTCGGCTTCAAAAGTAGATGAACATTTTAGTACCATGTCACACCTACTGTTAACAATGCAATATAGGTGTTCCCATACTAAATGAAAGGAATAGTTGGTGTGACATGGTATTAAATCTGCTAAAAATGCTCATCTTCTTTTGAAGCCGGCTGTACATTAATTTTATGGTATTTTTATTTGACAATAACAATAATTGGCATTAAAATAATACCAATTAAAATCACACATTAATTATTTTAAGGATGTTGGAATCAAATGATTTTAGGTTGCCTTTGAAAATATCAATGGAATGACTCAATGCGTTATATTAATATTTATACTATGTCCAAAACCTATGGCACTTTAACGGGGAGTGCTCTGAGGAACTGTTTGCAATGATACTTTCGTCACCTTTTTAACATCACACCACCCGGCATCGCAGTAGTTTTCATCCGTATCACCTGGAACCGATCTGGTCTAGCACAGTTCAGTTCAGTTTCAGCATTCATTCCTTCCACGTACGTGCAGGCTCTGGAATGAACTCCCCGGTGTTTCCTGAGCGCTACGATGTCCTGTTTCGAACGAGGCTTAACAAAAGCACTTCTCTCCAAGTAGGCAGTGACTGAGCTGTGCCTCTGGCATTGCAGATGTCAATGTGCGGTGGTTATCACTTACCATCGGGTACAAAAAACCTGCGATACGAAAACTGCGATGTCGCGTCATCGTATCTAACGCACAACGCATCGCAAGAATTTGCGAATTGATTCGCATCACGCGTTCCTGTGATATGCTTGTTGATAGCTTATCAAAAACAGTGCGCAACTAATTCTTGACGACGCATATCGAATTGTCAATGTGCGATCGCTGTAGAAACGGTCGGCCAAACGTAGAGTTGTTGCTGTCGGTTCCACGAAATCGCATCGCAACAAGTCCTGTCGAAATTTACACTGATTCGCGATTTGCAGCAGTAGTGTCGCCTCGCATGTGACAATAATGAATATGTAAAAGATTCTATTTCACTATCAGATTTGAATCTAATACTATTGGTTACAGTTGGCATTCAAGATACAAGTAGCAGGTGTTGGCAAGTGCGGTATTCCTGTCCTGTCTTTACACATAACTACAAACATGTACTGTTGGCAAACTTAACAACTAAATCATTTTCTACCAATAAATCAACGGAGCAAAAAGCAAAGACTATTAGCGGTTTGTTTCGATTGTCGCTCTAACCATACTTTAAAAAGAAACTCGGTTTTGTGGGGGGTAATTAAACGGTTAACGCTAGCGCCCCCATCCCTTGCGGTCTTGGACTGAATTTTCATTGCCAACTTTAACTCAGACACCGAAACTAAAAAAATATCCTTTGAGTCGATAATACGGCCTATGTTACAAAAATACGATTTTGAGTTTATCTAAGACACTCTCCTTATCACTATCTGGTCGGTTTAAGCTTTAGATGAAACTGTAACATAATTACTAAACTCTTTGCCCCTCTCGGTGTCCAAAGCTAAACCTGCTCACAAGAACAGGCTTTTTTAGTAGCTGGTAAAAAAGGAACACCAAAATTAACTTTGAAATTCGCGTATACGAGTATTCAAGTACTCGTATTTTTTTTACAAGTTTTTATTAACTTTCATCTGTCCCGGTGGCGGTGTCTGTAATCTTGCAAGTTAAATTTGACCCACTTCCCGGTTTCCGATTGAGCTGAAATTTCCCTTTACTCCACATTCGTAACTGATTTTTGATAACCATATACGAACAAAGAATTTTTTTCTTGTATTCGCATGCATATGTATATCGTGTGACAATGCAATATTATGATGACCTGGGGCTGATCTGATGCTGGAGCTGGAAGGTGGCCATTGGAACTCCGCAATAAAGCGACACAACCCTATCGAGTTTCGATTGGGTTCGTTTGATTCGTATGGACGAGTACTAAAAGCTTGTATTTAAAAAAGTTATTTTATAATTATACTAGCTGTGCCCGCGAACTACGTTTCGCCATCAAAATACTTAACACAGTGTTTAGTTTTTTCCTCCATTTTATTCCATAATGATTCAACTTTATTCTGCCTTTCATGAGCATCGGCCATTTCGAAATTAGGTCAATTTTCGTAGGTTCGTAATGCTCTTTTTCTAACAGTCCACAAAATTAAATACATTACATATTACTATAAACACTAAGTATAATTATTGTTTAGAGACATTATTGATATTAATAAATTCTTCTTCAGTAGAAAGAACTACACAGTTGCAAGAATAATCTTTATCGTATTCATGTTTCGAATTAAAATAAACAATTGTTAATAAATTAGAACTGTATACGAATAAAGTTTAGATTTTATAATGGGTGTTGGTAATACCAACAAAATATATTTTTTGGATATGACAACTTGGCCAATTTTGACTGGTCGTACAGTAAGCTCCTTGTCAAGCTATACTGTTTGACCTTTGAACCGTTCTTATGTCGCTCGTAATACTGGCGGTTTTCGTAGAGTTAATGTATAGCATGAATGGGGGGGTTACTGTACAAATACGTTTTCCGTATTCGATATCCGAACACGGAATACAGACACGGAGTTTCGTGAACGTAGCGCAGACGTTCGTTTCTTCTCATTCGGGATTTCTACCATTTTACCTAAACGTACGTACAGAACGTGTTCCGTTCGTAATAAAAACAAACGTGTGCGGCAGTCAATGAGTATTTTGTATAGATTTGATGCATTCGGATGCCCGCATTCAGAAAACGAATGCGAAAAAACGTATTTATGCGGTTAGCCTTAAAATGTATTGAGACTTCCGTTTTTGTAACATGTACTGTGCGATATAGTGTTGCTGGCATAGTTCGGTTAGCAAACTCGCCGTGATGACTAACATCCAACACACAAACTTGGAGTTATCGTTAGTTAGTTCACGATCGGTGCATTATCACGGTCTCCAAGGACACTAAACACAGGTAACATCTAACATCGAACATCCAATAGGCCCCGAAGCGGTTCTCAAACTTTTTTGGTGACGGAACCCTTTTGGAAAGCGAAATACTTGACGGAACCCTAAAATAAAACAATAGTTTTTAAAAGTGTATTCTTTATTAATAAGCATAATAAAAGTACGACCAGAGAGGGTGTTTTGATTTTTCAAAATTATTGCGGAACCCTAGGGTTCCGCGGAACACACTTAGAGCATGGCTGCTCTAGGTACCCTTCAGGGCCTACTTTCATTTAATACCCCTATTGCTGGGTTTGAAAAGCAACTGTTATCCGTCTTTTTTGAGCGGCGGCCATGTTGAATTTACGTCAATGTTGCTACGTTCATAGTGCTCTCTGTGGTCATACTGATCAAGGCCTTTCATTTGATACCTATATTGCTAGATTAGAAAACGAACTTTTATCCACCTTTATTGAGCGACGGCCATGTTGAATTTATGTCAATGTTGCTAGGTTCATAGTGCTCTACTTATCAAAGCCTTTTATTTGATACCCATATTGCTGGGTTTGAAAACGAACTTTGATCCATTTTTTGAGCGGCGGCCATGTTTAATTTAGGGCAATTTTCCTTAGTTCATAATGCTCTACTCTTTTAGGCCTTTCAGTTGATACCCATATTGCTAGGATTGGAAACGAACTATTATTCTTCTTTTTAGAGCGGCGGCTATGTTGAATTTATGTTAATGTTGCCAGGTTCATAGTGCTCTACTCATCAGGGCCTTTCATTTGATACCCATATTGCTGGGTTTGAAAACGAACTTTTATCCTTTTTTTTGAGCGGCGGCTATGTTGAATTTAGGTCGATTTTCCTAGGTACCTAATGCTCTACTCTTCAAGGCCTTTCATTTGATACCCATATTGCTAGGCTTGGAAACTAACTTTTATCCACCTTTTTTGAGCGGTGGCCATGTTAAATTTATGTCAATGTTGCTAGGTTCATAGTGCTCTACTCTTCAAGGCCTTTCATTTGATACCCATATTGCTAGGTTTGGAAACTAACTTTATTCCACCTTTTTTGAGCGGCGGCCATGTTGAATTTATGTCAATGTTGCTAGGTTCATAGTGCTCTACTCATCAAGGCCTTTCATTTGATATGCATATCGCTGGGTTTGGAAACGAACTTTATCGGCAGTCATGTCAAATTAAGTCAACGTGGCTAGGTTCAATGTGTTCTACTCTTTAGGTTCTTCGTTCGATATCCATGTTCCTTGGGTGGATCCAAAAAAATGTGATCCGTCATTTTAGACATTAGGATCAAGAGTCCCGTCCCGTCCCTCTACGCGTAAGGCGCATAACACATTGCACCGGACACCGCTCCGGTGTGCGGTGCTGCGGTTTTTAATTTTGACTGGAGAATCTTAATTTGTATACAAAAACCGCAGGGTATAACACACTCGCACCGCATCACCATGCGGTTGTGCGGCGCGCGCGACGGCACCGCACTCCCGGACGGGGATGCGGTGCGGTTCGCTGGGTATGCCACACACACTGTGCCGCAGTATCGTACGGATTTTTGCGTAGAAAGGACGTACATACGCTTAATAGATCTCAACATAGATAATGCGGTGATGCGGGGCGTCGTCGTGCACCGCAGCTCCGGACGGTGATACGGAGCAAACCGTACGGTGGTACGGTTCCGTGCCGCCGCAGCCGCATGCGGTTTTCGTCCCTCCGTTCACCGCTCCGGTGTGCGGCGCTGCGGTTTTTAATTTTGACTGAAGAATCTTAATTTGTATACAAAAACCGCAGGGTATAACACACTCACGCCGCATGACCATGCGGTTGTGCGGCGCGCGCGACGGCACCGCACTCCCGGACGGTGATGCGGTGGGGTCCGCGGGGTATGCCACACTGTGCCGCAGTATCGTACGGATTTTTGCGTAGAAAGGACGTGCATACGCGTAATAGATCTCGACATAGATAAAGCGGTGATGTGGTGCGTCGTGCATCGCAGCTCCGGACGGAGATACGGTGCAAACCGTACGATGGCACGGTTCCGGATATTTTTTTCTATTACTTTTAATAGTTTTAAATGGATGGAAGAGTTTGATTCCTTAGTCCTAATGTAAAAACATATAACACCTTTCAAAATACCTTGAAAAGAATCTTCATTTTTCAACATTTCAAATATTTCAAAAATTGTACCGATTTTGTGAAAATTAGTCAAGAATTAAACCAATCTACAAATTTTATGGTCACTCGATAAGTATTATCATAAAAAATGCTTTATACATTGGTTGTATGGCTTGATCTTTTTGCCTTACCACCACGGTACGACATAAGAAAAAGACAATTTGGTCGGCGAAATCCAGTTGGGCACAGCCATTAACAGAAAATATTAAATTTTATTTGTACTATGTGAAACACTTCATTCCTGCCTTGCAATTTTCGAAATCCAATTAGGTACTTAAGATCAGGCTGCATGGCGTAGTTCCATTGCCTTTCCTTCGTGGAAGAAAATACCTTCGCACTGTACTATGTGACTGACTTGTCAAAATAATTTCACGTGCGCCATGTTGTTTTTCTACCTAAAGCCAATTCGAAAATTTTATATGGTATTTTTTCACTAAAAATAAAAAGTGAATTTAAACAAACGAAATTATGCCTAAATGTTCTTCCGGAAAATTCTAAGCATTGTGGTGTAAGCCATATCAAATTCTGTCCAGTAGTTTCGGAGATCTTTCCGGACAAACAGACAAACAAACAAACAAACAAACAAACAAACAAACAAACAAACCAACAAACAAACAATTTTTTTTAAAACTATTCTATCGTGTTCTGCTAATGATTTTAAGGCGACCTGTGTATTTTTTTTCTTAATATTTCGCAATTACAGATTTTTGTACCCCTACGATTTTATTATATATAGAGATATAACAAAACATACCCACTGCACACCTGATGGTAAGTGGTAACTGCTGTCACCTATAATATCACCTATAATACATACAGGTATGACGCGCTCACAAGTCTAGTTTTGCACTATTTAAACTGCCTTCGTGTTCTAGTGTTTGAGACAACCGGGCGTTGATCGGGAGTTCTGGGGTTTGATTCCCCATGATGGGGGCAGACATTTTTTTGCTCGGTTCGGTTGGTGGTTAGAGCTTTTAATCCCGCCTGGCTAGCTACCATAGTCTAACCTACGTTTGTCGCCTTAATGACAATGTCAGTAGTTGAGGAGTCCAGATGAAGCTCGCTTCCACCTTCGGCCTTATCATCACTTACTGTCAGGTGAGATGGAGGCCAAGAGCTTCACTGTCGTATGTTAAAAAAACCGGCCAAGTGCGAGTCGGACTCGCGCACGGAGGGTTCCGTACCATTGACTAGGAAAACAACAGTAGGTACGCAGCTAAATATTTTCTTTTATTTTATTATTCAAGTAAATATACAATTAGGTATTTTGTGAATATTTCAAGTGCCTACCTGTTACCATTTATTGATATCGAGCAAAGAAAGGCAAAAAAATCGTGTTTGTTGTATGGAAACCCCCCTTATTTTATTTTATTTTTAATATTTGTTGTTAAAGCTGCAACAGAAATACATAATTTGTGGAAATTTCAACTGTCTAGCTATCGCGATTCTTGAGACACAGCCTGGTGACAGACAGACGGACGTACAGGCAGTGAAGTCTTAGTAATAGGGTTCCGTTTTTACCCTTTGGGTACGGAACCCTAAAAAAAGGACTGACATAAGGTTGCATTATCAATAAGTAAACCCTGCTGGCGTGTGGCCGATAAACCAGTGTTCCTTTCTTCATAACAGGTGCGGAGCTGTAGCTGTTTCATTGACGTCATCTTGAAGTTAGCTACTTTGTAGGTTTTTCTTTTACGTTGCGTTCGCGTGCACCCGCAGCCGTGCCGTCACCATGTGCGTTCGCTGTCTCTCGCTCTTAGGGACTATTTTTGAATCGTTCGCCTGACATCGAACGCCCTTCAAGAGTTCAACATGTAGACAGTCCAAAGAAGCGGTACCTGCACTTACACCGCGACTTACACATAGACTGCTCTACTTAAATCGACCTGAACTAAGAATAGTGGTAGGCTCTTTAACAGGACACAACACACTCAACAAACATTTACATCTATTAGGCGTAACCGACAGTCCCTTGTGCAGAGGATGTCTGAACGCCGAAGAATCAGCTGCCCATGTAATCCTGGAATGCATGGGTGTAGCCACACAACGGGCAGAAATCCTTGGCAATCCGAGGTCACTCCTAGAAGCCTGTGAACGTCCCAGGAGACTTCTGTGCTTCTGGAAGGAGCTGGGCTGGTTAGAATAACCGGCCATCCCACACGCACAATGGACCAAATAAGAGTCTAAATGCAGAAAAGGGAGCCCACTACAATACAATACAATACCTTCAAGAGTTGAGAGTCGTGCGCGCTCGTCTTCTATTGCATTTTTCTTATTCTATTCGTTTTCAATGAAAAGGCCTTACCACAGATGAAATGAAATGAAATAATTTATTTGCCAAAAAAACATGGTAAATTATTGTTGTTATGTTTGTAACGTTCACAACACAATGTTTTGCTATTCATCGCATGCAAATCACTTTTCCAACTCATGTTAAAACTTATCCTTCACATTCACCAACAACAATTATACTGTCGATTATCAAAGTTTTACAATTTTCAATGTCAAGTAGTCTATTTTTATTATAATGTCAGTTTCATGTCAAATATTAAATTATTGATTTGAGATTAAGAAAAGAATGTCAAATCTATACTAATATTATAAAGCTGAAGAGTTTGTTTGTTTGTTTGTTTGCTTGAACGCGCTAATCTCAGGAACTACTGATTCAAATTGAAAAATTCTTTTTGTGTTGGATAGTCCATTTATCGAGGAAGGCTTTAGGCTATATAACATCACGCCACGACTAATAGGAGCTGAACATCAATGACAAATGTTGCAAAAACGGGTAAAAAATATACGGCGAAACGTAGTTCGCTGGCACAGCTAGTATTAAATAAAAGTCAACTAAATAAACATGAATAAGTCGTCTTTCTCTTTAACCTCTATGTAGTCATTCTATTACACTATAAATCATTTTATCTAGCAGCCAAGTCTTCAGTTTCTTTATAAAAAGCATTTTTGGAAATTCTTTTATATTCGCAAGTACCTTATTAAATATCTTGATGCACATAGCGTAACAATTTATCTGGAAAAGGGCTGTTCTTAGTGTCCTGTATAAGACCAGCCTTTGACAGTTTGACATTATGAGATAATAGTTAGTAAGTAACGACGTGAAACAATTCTTTTAAACAATGGGTAAGCTCTTGGCCTCGATCTTACCTGGTGGTAAATGACGATAAAGCCGAAGATGAAAGCGCTTCACCTGGACTCCGCAACTACTCAGGGTGCTCAATAACTACTCCCACCTCTAATTCTTGGAGCACAACAATATTATAATCATTGTTATTATTATTATGGCGACAAACTTAGGCAAGACGGCGCTTGGTAACCAGGCGAGCTCGGAAGCCCTACTGCTAACCAAACCGAGCAGGAAAACTTTTGCCCCCGTGGGGTATCGAACCCCAGACCCCAGACCATCTCAACCACTAGACCACGGGGGCGGTAAAATCCTGTCTAAACATAAACATTTCTTTATTTGTCTTACAAAGGTAGGGGTTACAATAAAATAATTGCTGACTTAAATAGGAAGTCCTTTGTGAGAGCTGGCGTCTGTACTAGGTTTAAAACCTGTATTACAGAATCACCAGACTCTCATCCCAAGGATGCTACAAACAATCAATTATCAGCTTATACACAACATATTAATAGAAAAAATACAAACAGTAGGGAAAAGATTACTGGAATATAAACAAAATGCAGAAATATTCTAACAGCGATAGATAGTACGCGCTCAGATTACGGGAGCTTAATAGTAATTACATTAACTGTCGTGCAACAAGCTATCGTACGCTCGCTCGTGCACTACGTTCCACCCACGTAGTTACCGCGTGTCGTAAACATTGCCGCACCAACGCATTGTCGTCGTTAACCTCGCCGTGTCGCACAGCAATGGACAGTAAACAGATTTATGACTTTATGACGAACGCCACCCGATCACCACTGTTGTGGGGGTGGCAGGCACACCACCCGCTCGACGCAGGCTGAGGCAGGCACGTGTGCCAGTCTAGCTTCGACTATGGTGACGACAGCACGTCCCGCTATTGACGGACGCGTGGACACCGCAAATGTAACCACTCAACACTGTCACCGGACACTTGTTTCATGTACGAAATTGTGAATTACTGTACAGTCGCTAAAATTTCAAAGGTTATCTTGATCGGATAGTATACGCGGGAGCTGCGAACGAGTTTTAGCTTTAAACTCGGCGTGTTCAAAGTTATTGTTGTGATGCTTCGGACGCTGGCCACGGTGATATCGACAGTTTTCTTGCTGTATTTGATTGCGTTGTTGATAGTCGTTTTCCCCTTGTCTAAATATAAGACGTCAGTGCCTCTTTAAATGCGTCTCGTGAAACGTCACGCTGAATAAAAACGAAGTTAAGAATTTTTGCAAGTACATTCGTGTGAATCTTTGATGTTTTTTATAATTTTAAAGATAAAATAAAGTATATTGTTATAAAGTCGCCGTTGTGTTTCTGCGATTTTGAGTATCGCGAAACTTACGTACGAACTATAAATAAAGTGAATACTCTACACATTTTGCTAGGGCAAGTTTAACTTGAACAGTCATTGTAACAAGAGAATGTAAAGCGGCGAGTGCTTATAAAAATTAGTGAACTATCTCAAAGGCGAAATAAAAAAGTGACATCAAAGCGTCGGTTTTTATGAAAGCCAGTGTACACTCGCTACCAAACAGGAGCATACACCGCAGTCGAGCGAAAGCTGTAACGATTCTCCGATACGAGCAGCGATGCATCCCTCTGGACGCAGCTAACATGGTTCTGAAGGTCAAGGTCCGGCTGAAGTACTCGCAGAACCACATCGTCTGGCTTTTTAAGAGGGTAAGCGACAGTGTTGTTTCTATTGTGTTATTTCAGTTTTTGGTAACTGTACCTTACCTAATATGTTGATATAAAAAACAATAGTACCTACATCTTTTAGAAGCCATAGATTATTTGAATTAGTGCAGTAAGTTAACATATTAATGAGTTAAACGACACTCTGTCTAATAGGTAATTTGTTTAGATAGTTTCCAAAGTTTATCGTAAAATATGTACGTGTCCTTCACTCTCTCCGTGAACGTTGCAGTTGAAGCTGCCCGAGCAGCCACGAGATGAACGCGCCAAACTATGTTGTGTTCGCAACATATATTGGCGCGTTCTACGAATCCGGCTCGAAAGACCATTATGGTGTTACTGCAATAAAAATTAAAACACAATCTATGGTTAGGCACTGCTTAAATATGATGCTGTTTCATTTGTTTTAAAAGGATAGATAGAGACAGCAACATGATTAAACAGTGTCTAACTTTAGACAGCGCATAAAAACTTTTTGAAGTAACGTTTTTTAAGAATTATGAGAGGGTATGACAAGGAAAAATTTATTGTGTCCGTCAGTTAAATAGTGAAAAAATATTAGACACGTCTATTTAGCTTTCTCGAAAAAATAAAAAAAATACTGAGATGTAACGATTAAAAGTAAGGGATTGGGGGTTTGTTACGTCACAACGTACGTGCTATAAAATGAGCAGTCAACAGCACGTCAGGCTATACAAAACTGTAAAATTTCACTAATTGATTTGAACCTTAAACTGTTTTACGTTAAGCTCAAAGTTGATTGAAAAATATGTCATTTTGTGGTAGCCTGATGTGCTGTCGTCTGTACAAAGCCGTCACGTCCTGTGTTGATTGTTATGATTATAGTTAAAAAAAATATATGTCCAATATTTTTTAAAAATCAACATAGCTTACTTGAAAGAAAATTGTCATCACCTCTAATAATATGAGAAAACATAAATTTTGACGTATGCTCACTTGCACCGCGATGTCTGCAGGGCCGCGGGCTGACCGGCCTGAAGAACCTGGGCAACACGTGCTACATGAACTCGATCGTTCAGTGCCTGAACAACACCGCCATTCTAGTCACCTACTTCTGCAACGGACAGTACTTGGAGCACGTCAACCGGTTTGTATTTTGTCCCTTTTTGTTACCGTCCGTGCGTTCCTTGTGCTCATTTTTAACCCACGACCTCGTAATCCCACCTGTCCAATCCCTCCCATTCTCTTCCCCCGAGTTAAGGTTGGTCTAAATCGTGTTGGTGAGGAGCCTAGGGCCTCGATCTGTGTTCAGCATAGTACGTACACCGTAATTGGTCAATACCCTATCAGGCCGAAACCTACCAAAGTTATGACGTCATTGAAAATTCGAAATTGTAAAATTAATTTTGAAATCCCCCATACAAATATTTGGGTCTGTGAAAAAAAATGTATGGGAATCAGAGAATTAATTTTACAATTTCGAATTTTTAATGACGCCTTAACTTTTATATGACTATGTCAACATGGGTAGGTTTGGGCTTGATAGGGTATTGACTAAATACTTTGTATAGTTCTTACCACATCCTACTTATATTATAATTACAAAAAAGCCGGGTTTGCAGTCGTGGATTTTTCCGAAGACCTACATTTAAAAAAACCTAGCTTATGGCAACTTTTACTCAATACAAATTACAGAATACGACACTCTCAGGTCGTTTATAAATCTACGAATGCATTTATGTGACTGAAATAAACGTCATCGCTCCTTAGTTTCATTTTTATACAAGATGGTAAGTGGCTACCACAGAGCAGAAAAGAACAGTCGCTTACAAGCGTTTGCTGATTTAGGGAATCAATCGATTATGGGCTGTTTTTGTTTTGTAATAAGATTGAATTTGAATTAATAAATTTCGGGACATAAGTCAGTTCTATTTGATCAATTACGTTGAGTTTGGCGATACCGGTTTTCATGCTACTTCTACTGTTTTTTCTGTTCTTTTGTGGCTACAGTCCCCTATAGTACAGGTAGACCCTGTGAGATTTGCTAACAACCCCCACAAGGACGCCAATGTCCGTTGCCAACTTGTGACATAAGATGCCAAGTCACAGTACCCAGTAATTTCACTGCCCGTGTTCCCCTTCAGACCGGAACACAGCAACGCAAGCACCGCTTCCTCTTCTTCGTCTATGTTCAGTGGATATTGAACATTTGTATGGCGCAGCTGATTTTTTCCCATGTACGTCAACGGGTCCGTCTGCATAATTGAATGGTGGTCGTCAGGTCGCACAGCACGCGCGGCGCCATCGCCGAGGAGCTGGCGGCCGTGGTGCGCGCGCTGTGGTCCGGACAGTACCGGTTCATCGCCACCAAGGAGCTGAGGGTGAGTGACTGAGTGCCTCGCTCGGCCGCGGACTCGGACTAGGACCTTGGCGACCAAAGCCAACTGAACTGAACTGAGCTGCGGCGAGGCGTGCCGACGACGACGTGAGATGTGTTTTAATAGTGCATTATTACGATATAAGGTGGCGTTCAAAAACGGATAATTTTCGCTAGGTAAATAGCTAAATTGACTCAATCCCAGTTCCAAAAACACATCCGAGGATTTTTATCGAGGTGTTTTGGAACGACTTTGCCGAGTCAATTAGATCCTGGAAATAGCGATTTATTTATCCTATAAAATTCAGGGGTGGTAATTATTCTGTCATGGCTGTAACTGACAGTAGTGACAGTTGACGTTAACTTGACGCGGTAAATTGTGAAAAATACAAAAGAATTATTGTAGCAAGTTTGCACATTGCAATTAACTCCAAATCCAAAAAGGTGATAGCGACAGCGAGTGATTATAGAACATAGGCTCTCTACGGAGAGATAGCGATGAAACATAATATGGGAGAGAGGTTAGAAAATCCACAGATAACGCGTTCCGCGACGCTAGGTCAGAATTTTTCGCGAAAAACTTTACCCGACAAAGGGACTTGTTTCGGAACGCAACATAAAATTCGAAAAATCGTCCATAGAGAATCTCGGTGCGTAAGACCGGCGTCACCAATGATGTAAGTTTAATTGACTTAACCATTGGTGGATTAAAGACAGTAATCTTTTAATGAGTAGCGGAACCGAGGGCCGAATGCTGGGGACCAGCATCGTGTGGGGTTCTGAATAGGGACGGACCCGGTTACCGTTATAGGGTTTTGATCGGGTATTTTATATCGCTGGGTTTTCAAACCCTTTGCCTTACGGTAAGTTTTCAAACGGCTTACCGGTTTACACATTAATCCCTTCGATTGAATTAATTCGGCTTACCGCTTACCGATATCAAAAAACCCCAAATGGGTTACCGTTCTAAGCGCTGATTCATTTGTTCAAGTTATTTTAGACCTTACGTATATTGCGTGTAGATTGCTTTTTCAACTCATATATGCCGAGGGTTGTGACCGAATTCCGGCGTTATTGCGCCCGCAGTGCTATTTCAATCGCTCGGTGTGCGTAAGGGAAAGGGTTACCCTAACCCGAACAGTAAGCGGTTAAGCGCATAAACACTGAAACCTTTAACATGAGGTAAGCGGTAAATTTGTTGTGGGTGGTAACCCCTATTTTACGGGTTATCGTTATTGTTGGGAAACCTGTCGAACGGCTTCCGGAGCCCACTGGGTTACCATACGAATGGGTTACCCCTTCGAACGGCTTAAGCAAATGAATGGGTTTTCCGGTCCCTGGTTTTAAACTGCATGGCTTATCCAGGAGATTCCTCTCCCAGTCTTCCGTCCCTTCGCCGAACCGCCCCACCCTCGGGACTGTTAGATCGCCCTAGTTAGTTATAATAGGCAAAAACCGTTTCAGAACGAGGTGGGCAAGCACCAGCGCGCGTTCCGCGGCTGCGAGCAGCAGGACTCGCACGAGTTCCTCACCATCCTCATGGACTGGCTGCACCTCGACCTGCAGTTCTCCATCGGCGCGCCGCACCACAAGGTCAGGACACACACACACTGTCCATTTTTTTATTGCAGAAAGTTAGCAAACAAACAAACTGCCCACCTAATGGTAAGTGGTGACAGTCACCTATAATACATGTGGCTCTTCTGAGATTCGCAGCAAAACTGCAACCCCCACAAGAACCACAGTGTACGTTGCCAACTTTTGACACCAGATGTAAAGTCACAGTACCCAGTAATTTCACTGCCATATCTTACCCTTCAAACCGGAACACAGCAATGCAAGCACTGCTGCTTTGCGGCAGGAATAGTTAATGTCTCTCTCTCACACACACATACACTGGTATCACAGCATTATTACATGTAATGCTATTAACATTTTTATTATGGCGACGAACTTAGGCAATATTATAGTCTATTCAAGATAAGAAGGTTCCTTTAACAGGTCGAACTTTTCCGTTTCATGCATACTAGTTTTCGTGATTAAAAATATTATGTTTTAAAAATATGCCATCTCCTTCGGTTATTTTTATCAACAATGCAACAATTAATTCTACATTAAATAGAAACATTAATATCAGTCCAGTTAAATATAATTATTTATAATTCTGATAAAATATTTGTTTAACTAAGTATTTATTTGAGTCGTGAATCGGAACTTATACTTTACACAAATATTTTATTTTTAAACTTTAAACAAATATTTTTTCAGAATTATAATTTTATTTAAATAGACTGATATTCTTGTTTGTTTCGAAGTTTTGTCGCAATAATTGTTGTTGCGATAATTTTTTTTTATTTTAAAATAAACGTCGCCCCTCTCTTGGATTTTCTCTTGTGTCGTGGGTGCAGTTACAAACATAGAATATCACATGCACATACGCCCAGACCGGAACAAATTTCTGTAGGCCATACAAAACATTTGTCCCGTACGGGAATCGAACCCGCGACCCGTTGCGCAGTAGGTGATCACTCGACCGCTGCGCTAAACGTGTCGTCAAATTCAATCTGTAACGGAGGGAGACTGTACAGTAAGCTCCTTATCAAGCGACTAGCTGTGCCCGCGAGCTACGTTTCACCTCGAAAGACTTCAACGCGTTCCTAGTTACATCTTCTATATTTTTCCCGTTTTTCTCGCAACATTTTTCTTTGATTCTCCTCTCCTATTGGTCGTAGCGTGATATTACATAGCCTAAAGCCCTTCGTCCACACTCGTAACCAAAGTTTCATAACCAGTTTCGAAACTGGATAAATTCCTTCCTTCCTTGATAAATGGACTATCTAACACAAAAATATTTTTTCAATTCGGACCAATAGTTCCAGAGGTTAGCGCGTTCAACCAAACAAACAAGCAATCAAACAAACAACCAAACAAACTCTTCAGCTTTATAATATTAGTATGTATAGATACTGTTTGACATTTGGACCGTTCTTACGTCGTTCGTAATAGTGGCGGTTCTCGTAGTGTAAATGTAAAGCTTGAATGGGAGCTTACTGTACCAGGGTCGTCTGCTTAGGCATCTCCGTCTTACCTATTTCTGCCGCAAAGCGACAGTGCTTGTATTGCTGTGTTCCGGTTTGGAGGGATGAAATGTGACAGTGACGTTACTGGGTACCGTGACTACATATTAAGCCCGTTCCAGTTAAGCACGGATTTGCAACATTTTCAACATTTTTAGCATCAACGCGTCTCATTTGGCTTTGGTGTTAACATTTCGTGCTGGTTTCGTATGTTCCACATAAACATTTTTGCCACGAAAAATTAACATCAAATACCCATACTAATTTAAGGGTCCTCCGATACCGATACTGATTTTTTGACAGCTTTCAAATTGACATTTGGATACTTTTTTTCATGAATCAAAAATATTTTTTGTGGATTTCATTATTAAATTGAGTGATATTTATAGTTTTAGCCAATATTTTGATTTATATTATTCGAAATATTAAGTTACTGGACTAAGTAGGTGAGACGTCAAAATTCAGCACGAAAAATCAGTTCATACCGTTTCATTTGTAACAATTAGCGCGGCTAAAAATGTCAACATTTCTTAAAAGAAACGCTTAACGAGGCTAACATCAGATGTCAGCACCAGCAAAGTGTTGATGGTTAAATGGAACACAGCTCTTGTGTCACATGTTGGTAACGTAAGTACACTGTGATTCTTGTGGGGGTTTCAGATTTGCTGCAAATCTCACACGAACCACATGTACTATAGATGACTGTGTTATCATTATCAGTTATCACTTCACATCAGGTGTGCAGCAGGCTTGTTTGCCAACTTAGTTGTATAAAAAAAGATAGTCTGTTCCTCAGTTGAATGAAAATCGATAAAACCTTACAACGACAATCAATGTTAATTCTACGAAAGCAAACCAAAAATCAGTAGAAATTGAACTGATAACGCTCGACGCGCAATCTAAGTTCTCGGGCGAATGATTAAAAATAGAGCACCAGGTAAAGCTTCGGCCTTATCGTCACATACCATCAGGTGAGATGTAGGCCGAGAGATTCTCTGTCGTATGTAAAAAAAGCCTTCATAATAAGCTGGCGGCTTAAGATGGAGACAGACGGTACGTTCGTAAAACGGCACGTATCAAAAACACTGGAGGGCTAGCACGAACATTCGCGTCAAAGTTTCCGTATCGGCATCGTGAAATACTTATACGAGAATTGTACAACGCCCCTACAGGGCGTACTTGGAACTAAATTTGGAAACACGAATCTTTTCGTAGCGTAACGTAAGCGTAGCGTTGTACATTTTGTATGAAGATTGCGAGCACGACTGCTCACGGTCGTAAGCACTATGATCAATTTTGGACCGAGAGCTTTCGATCTGCGAGTCTGTCAAGTTGACAGTTAATGTAATTTGAGAGGAAAAATTGGAGGGAGACGTATTGTGCCTCCAGTATATTTAAAGAGCACTTCCTATTAATTGTAGATAATCTAATGAAAAAATAAATTCGAACAAACTAAAATAAAAATAAAACTGATGTTGACTATGACATTGACATTTCTGGAGACAGTGCACTACTACCTCTTTTCTGTTAGCACTGTGAGTATCAATCAGTGACGTCTACGATTACATCATACCGTTTACAAAATGCGTACATGAGCAATTTTGGACCGATTGTTTGCGTGCAAATAGCGCACACGAGTGCTGCCATCAAATTATGGGCCGCACTCGAATATTGTACGATTGTATAGGTAGGTGTTTCTTGTTGTGTATCGTGAACGCGATACGTTAACGTTACGAATCTTATAAATATTCGTGCTTGACCTACCGAATTGTTGTTGATACGTCATTATTAACAGTGCATAAAGTCTATTTTGATGCATTCAGCACAGTATAATAGTAATAATAATTATTATTATTATTAGTTCATGTGCATAAATTCCTAACGCGCCTTCTGTGTATGGACTAGTTAAACAATATATCTGTTTGCTCGAACAACACTATTGTAGTGTGTTGGACTGTTTATTTACCAAATACCATCGAACACACCGTACGGTACGGCTAATAAGTTCGAATCGGTCCAGTCGCCAACGTCCACCCAGAACCGAAGCGCGGCCGAATCGAAATTTCTCCTCCGTATCGAAAACATGTGTGTGGTGCAGGAGAGTCTGCCGCCGTCGGAGCGCGCGTGGCAGGAGTACACCAAGTGCAAGGAGAGCCTCGTGCTGCGGCTGTTCTACGGACAGATCAAGTCCACGGTGCGGTGCTGCGTGTGCGCGCAGCACAGCGCCACCTACGAGTCCTTCAGCAACCTGTCGCTGGAGCTGCCCGCCAGCGCCGCGCGCTGCACGCTCGCCGTGAGTACCGCCCCTACATACCCCTCCCCCCTCCCCCCGCCCCGGCGTACTGCGGCCTGTCGCTGGAGCTGCCCGCCAGCGCCGCGCGCTGCACGCTCGCCGTGAGTACCGCCCCTACATACCCCTCCCCCCTCCCCCCGCCCCGGCGTACTGCGGCCTGTCGCTGGAGCTGCCCGCCAGCGCCGCGCGCTGCACGCTCGCCGTGAGTACCGCCCCTACATACCCCTCCCCCCTCCCCCCGCCCCGGCGTACTGCGGCCTGTCGCTGGAGCTGCCCGCCAGCGCCGCGCGCTGCACGCTCGCCGTGAGTACCGCCCCTACCTACCCCTCCCCCCTCCCCCCGCCCCGGCGTACTGCGGCCTGTCGCTGGAGCTGCCCGCCAGCGCCGCGCGCTGCACGCTCGCCGTGAGTACCGCCCCTACATACCCCTCCCCCCTCCCCCCGCCCCGGCGTACTGCGGCCTGTCGCTGGAGCTGCCCGCCAGCGCCGCGCGCTGCACGCTCGCCGTGAGTACCGCCCCTACATACCCCTCCCCCCTCCCCCCGCCCCGGCGTACTGCGGCCTGTCGCTGGAGCTGCCCGCCAGCGCCGCGCGCTGCACGCTCGCCGTGAGTACCGCCCCTACATACCCCTCCCCCCTCCCCCCGCCCCGGCGTACTGCGGCCTGTCGCTGGAGCTGCCCGCCAGCGCCGCGCGCTGCACGCTCGCCGTGAGTACCGCCCCTACATACCCCTCCCCCCTCCCCCCGCCCCGGCGTACTGCGGCCTGTCGCTGGAGCTGCCCGCCAGCGCCGCGCGCTGCACGCTCGCCGTGAGTACCGCCCCTACATACCCCTCCCCCCTCCCCCCGCCCCGGCGTACTGCGGCCTGTCGCTGGAGCTGCCCGCCAGCGCCGCGCGCTGCACGCTCGCCGTGAGTACCGCCCCTACATACCCCTCCCCCCTCCCCCCGCCCCGGCGTACTGCGGCCTGTCGCTGGAGCTGCCCGCCAGCGCCGCGCGCTGCACGCTCGCCGTGAGTACCGCCCCTACATACCCCTCCCCCCTCCCCCCGCCCCGGCGTACTGCGGCCTGTCGCTGGAGCTGCCCGCCAGCGCCGCGCGCTGCACGCTCGCCGTGAGTACCGCCCCTACCTACCCCTCCCCCCTCCCCCCGCCCCGGCGTACTGCGGCCTGTCGCTGGAGCTGCCCGCCAGCGCCGCGCGCTGCACGCTCGCCGTGAGTACCGCCCCTACATACCACTCCCCCCTCCCCCCGCCCCGGCGTACTGCGGCCTGTCGCTGGAGCTGCCCGCCAGCGCCGCGCGCTGCACGCTCGCCGTGAGTACCGCCCCTACATACCCCTCCCCCCTCCCCCCGCCCCGGCGTACTGCGGCCTGTCGCTGGAGCTGCCCGCCAGCGCCGCGCGCTGCACGCTCGCCGTGAGTACCGCCCCTACATACCCCTCCCCCCTCCCCCCGCCCCGGCGTACTGCGGCCTGTCGCTGGAGCTGCCCGCCAGCGCCGCGCGCTGCACGCTCGCCGTGAGTACCGCCCCTACATACCCCTCCCCCCTCCCCCCGCCCCGGCGTACTGCGGCCTGTCGCTGGAGCTGCCCGCCAGCGCCGCGCGCTGCACGCTCGCCGTGAGTACCGCCCCTACATACCCCTCCCCCCTCCCCCCGCCCCGGCGTACTGCGGCCTGTCGCTGGAGCTGCCCGCCAGCGCCGCGCGCTGCACGCTCGCCGTGAGTACCGCCCCTACATACCCCTCCCCCCTCCCCCCGCCCCGGCGTACTGCGGCCTGTCGCTGGAGCTGCCCGCCAGCGCCGCGCGCTGCACGCTCGCCATGAGTACCGCCCCTACCTACCCCTGCCCCCCCCCCCCGCCCCGGCGTACTGCGGCCTGTCGCTGGAGCTGCCCGCCAGCGCCGCGCGCTGCACGCTCGCCGTGAGTACCGCCCCTACATACCCCTCCCCCCTCCCCCCGCCCCGGCGTACTGCGGCCTGTCGCTGGAGCTGCCCGCCAGCGCCGCGCGCTGCACGCTCGCCGTGAGTACCGCCCCTACATACCCCTCCCCCCTCCCCCCGCCCCGGCGTACTGCGGCCTGTCGCTGGAGCTGCCCGCCAGCGCCGCGCGCTGCACGCTCGCCGTGAGTACCGCCCCTACATACCCCTCCCCCCTCCCCCCGCCCCGGCGTACTGCGGCCTGTCGCTGGAGCTGCCCGCCAGCGCCGCGCGCTGCACGCTCGCCGTGAGTACCGCCCCTACCTACCCCTCCCCCCTCCCCCCGCCCCGGCGTACTGCGGCCTGTCGCTGGAGCTGCCCTCTGTACCCTCGCCGTGAGCACACAAAATACCGACTGTAACTGAACACCCCAATAACATTTAACGGGCGTATAAGTTAGATATTAAATGAACCTTCGGTGGTTGTCCGAGACCGGAACTCCGACACTTTGAGTTATTTGATTCGAAACTGAAAGCAAAACCGTAATTAGCTCTTAACACAAAAGAAACTTAAACACAAAATGACACGTGACTAGGGAATGCAAATCTCGCGAGATTGGGGCTCAAGCGAGATCCCGCGAGTTTATGAATAACAATACTGCGAGATCTCGCCAATTTCGAGATCTCGCGAGATTAGCAGATAAACATTGCATTATGCATCAAAGATTGTTTGACGTATCTGTCTATAATTTTTTAATAAACTTCTAAGTAGTAAACTTTGACATACGTATCTATCAAATAACTAATGAAAGAAACAACCAGTCTTCTCTTCTAATATCAAACAAAAATCTTTTAGTAATAAAACAGTTCTTTTATAACAAACAAAACAACGAGAAGTAAAAAAATGAAACTATATCTACTTAGTAGATCCATTAGATATTACAGATTAATTAACAACATATACCAATTAGTCAGACTATAAGACTATTTTATGCTCAAGTGCAATCTCGTTAAACTCGCGAGATCTCGCCTTGTTTTTCGTCCGAGATCAATCTCGCTAAAAAAGGCCGAGATCTCGCGAGAACTAGATCTCGCGAAAACGAAATTGCATTCCCTACACGTGACAGACGTGAGCGTAGTTAGCTAGCCCTAATATTTTTCCTACAGAATCTCCACTTCTGATAGATACCTACCCTTAAATGTTATTGGGGTGTTCAGTTACACCCTGTATATTATACAGTAGGGTTGGCAACCCTAGCGTACTCCAAACTGTCGCTCGAGCTCCAACCAACATTAACCGTATTCAAATGCCTCCGCCACCTTCCACAGGACTGCCTGAAGCTGTACCTGAACGGCGAGACGATACACGGCTGGAACTGCCCCAACTGCAAGGAGAAGCGGGACGCCGTCAAGAAACTCGACATATCCCGGCTGCCGCCCGTCCTGGTCATCCACTTCAAGCGGTTCTACCTCGACCCCAAGGAGTACATGGCCAACGCGTACAGAAAGAAGCAGACCTACATTGACTTCCCGCTGGAGGAGCTGGACATGAGGCAGTTCTCCCTCCACTGTCCCACCAACCACCTGTACAATTTGTACGCTGTGTCGAACCACTACGGCTCGATGGAAGGTGGACATTACACGGCTTATTGCAAGAGCAGCGTTTACGGAAAGTGAGTTCGTTTTCTTTTCTTTTTAATTTTCTATAATTATTATTAAGGTCTTTATCTAATTGCATATCGTCATCATCATCATCACAGCAAGTATACGTCCCCAACGAGGGGCCTACCCTAACTAATTAGGGCGATCAGGCCTAAACCACGCTGGCCCAGTGCGGATTGAACTGTTGAATCGTCTGTGGTACCTCTATCTTGTCTATTTCGTTCTTTCGTTTCGTTTTCTTCCGGTTCGGAGGGCAAGATATCGATGCTTTGAGGCAGGAATAGGTAAGAGAGAGGTGGGTACGCAGACTATGGTACAGAATCCGGTGAAACCAGCTACCACCATGTTACCTGATTCTGTCGCCGTAACAACTGTGTTTTGTTCGGCTATGGACAGTTTTTCGCTGATTGTGGAATCCAAATGAAGCTCGCTTTTTCACCTTACCGTCACTTACCATCATATGAGATGGGGACAAAGACCTTTTTAATAAAAACGAAATATTGGTATGCAATATCAGTCAACGGTATATATAGATAAACAACCTAAGATGTGCATTCATTGACAGTATAGTCTAGCGATGGGCGATTGTTACTAAAATCAATCGCATTTTTCGATTGTTGTGTTTATTCGAATGCATTCGAACAACTATCGGTTTTATTCGATTCTTGGGTCGATTATCGGTTGCAGGCGCGGACTGGCTGGGCGCGCGACTTACAACAATTTATTCGAGTCCTACTCGTCATTGTTATTCGATTGTTAATTTTCATTCGATTGTCGATTCATTCGATTTTCTTTTTACTCACAATCGCCCATCGCTAGACTATAGTCACAAATTCCGATTGCTAATCACAAGTTTCGGTGTTTATACCCATGTGCCTACGAAGAACAGGCGTAGTGATACTTATTTATGTACCAAATACTTGTTATTTACCTTGCAGATGGTACAAATACGACGATCACGTCGTGACGGAGATATCCGCTAGCGACGTGAAGTCGAGCGCCGCATACATTCTGTTTTACACATCGTGCAACGCACGGGTAGCGTGATGCCGGCCGTCGCCGTCGTCGGAACAGGTACGCGGGCGTAGTTATCGATAGAGAATCGAGTACCGGAACGAGTATCCCTTCACCAAATATCAAGTGATCGCTCCGGACTTACAGCGCTTGGGTCGATGGACTGTCGAGATCCGAGCGTGTACATTAGATAAACTTGTACTATATTTAATAAATATTATGTACTGTGCTATATTTAAAACTGAAATTTTGTGTAATTCTAAAGTGATTGAAAGTTAAATTCAAAGTTAACTTTTGTCAATGAAGAGGATGTCGTCTCGATGTATTATTAATATATCAACCATTAATGTATATAAATATGTCTAATTTAATATATTATACAAATGACAGTAGTTTTGTAAATATAATGAAATAAACTTTGATGTTTTTTTATATAATGTCGATATCGTAAACTGTTGAGGCTACGACAGTTGAATGTGATGCGTAGTGCACGTCGCACCGTTTATTGTTTTTATATGTGATATATATGGCACTAGTATTGTAAATATCTGTTCCGTACGCGTAGATGAGGTACAGTACCCCCCGATATTACCGTGGAGTCGTGGTCTGCTTAGGATAATCTTAAGAACTCGAAACCGAGACTCGAATGCAGAAACCGTACTGCGTTATCAGCTATTCCTCTAAGAGTTTACGGCATTGTAACGTCAATTTAGTGTAACATTATACTCGCCAAGTTATTCGCCATACACATATTCGCGCTTATAAGTTATGCATGCGAATATAACAATATAAACGAAAAGACTCAACCAACATTTCGCCGTATGCAGGCGAATGAACATAATGAATTGCAAATAACGCAGTGCGGTTCCAGCATGATTTCTAGATTCCATTTTAGGGCAGCGTTAAAAGGAGACAATTCTAATAAAATTAGGTGTCTCTCTATACTCCCAACTATTTAACTCATATGATATGAAGTGGTATGAAAGAGGTAAAAGAGCCCGTAACTAATACAGACGCAGACATTATTGATAGTTATTTTTAACAACTTTTATTTGCTTACAATACAATTATTTTGCGTATGACGTAGTATTTTGTCCCTCGTCGACGCAAGCTTTCCACTTTACAGTGAATCAAGCTACTTTTGATTTACTGCAAAGTAGAAAGCTTGATTGACTGCAAAGTACATACATAATTTAAAATTGTGCCTGTTTCCACTTTACTGCAATTGATGTAAAAGAGAAATGGCGGCATAGTTTAGCAGGATACTTTTAAATTTATTTACTTTATTTTCCAAAGAAACTAATTATTATATCAGCAAGCGTAGCATGGACCGTGGACAAAACGGGAAAAGAGGCAAATAACATATTTCTTCTCGCTCTCTTATATGCCAATGAAGCGAGACCGGACGAGGATTAGTCACTTTCTCTTCTACAGTCCACGCGCCGTGCTAGGCCTGCAGGCTGGTAGAAAAAATACCATTGAATTCCGTTGTGTGATCTTATTAATACCTTACGAGTTAGGAGAATGCTCTCCACAGTGACTGCTTATTAGATGACCCTTTTATCAGTGCCTAGTAAGTGCAAGAGACTTGTATTGAATTCTAGGTTTTGACAACAAGACAATCGTTGTTACGATATAAAATTAACTTTTATCTACTCGCATCATTAAGCTTGGCAAAAAAGAGTTAAGAAAAATTGAGGGCGCCACTAGTACAGTTTGGCATAAGAAAGACGTAAATAAAGACACAATTTCAAAAGAGGTTGAGTAATTTTTAAACAGCATTTGGAAAATTAAGAAACGACAGTCTCATCAATACACTATTTAGTTGCGAAACTAGTTTTACTACGGAAATCGCTTTTTAGTTCCAGCCGTCACCGCTCCAAACTCGGCTTTTTTGCAAAGCTGTAAGTCGCCATAAAATGCGTTCAGAAACCGTTGGTAATTCAGCATTACAGCAGTCAACTAACCTATGCCAATCTGATCTTTGGTAGCGGGTAATAGCAGAATATAATACATTTAAATCATGCAACTAACTTGGGAAGAAGACGATTATGGCCATAGATTAGTTAGAATGACAATCTAATGGCCAATTTCACTAGGCTTGTCTTAGGACAATCCTAAGTCTGCTGTCACTTCTTGTCTTTAATGAAAAGATTGTGACAGCATGTCACTTAAGATAATCCTAAATCCTGGTGGAATTGTCCCTTAGACGTCTAGACGCGCGCGTAGGAGACTTCTTTTTACAAGCTTTTATTTACTTTCACATGTCGTGGTGTCTGTAATGAAATCTTGCAAGTTAAATTTAACCCACTTCCCAGTCTCCGATTGAGCTGAAATTTTGCATGCATATGTATATCGCGTGACAATGCAATATTATAATGATATAAATATAAAAGCTTGTATTTAAAAGGGTTTTATTATAATTTTACTGTTTCTAATGCTTTTTTTAAACATCGTAGAATGATAAAAAGCCGACGTGGCGCTGGCAAAATGTTTTGTAATAAAAACCATTTCCATTAAAGACATTTGATTTCGAAACGAGTCTTAGAACTATAATAAGGACTATTTTGTCTATGATTAAAGAGTGAATGTTTCTTTGTATTCTTGCAACATTTGTATTGACATGTGTGTAGATAAAATAATGTTTGCAACTATACATAATTTAGTTTTGAACACTCGATGTGATTTAAATATTTCAAAGGCTCATCATGTCAGTTGCATAAATAAATAATGATAATATAACTTACTTTTCACAAACCTATTACAATATAGTACTAAAGTTCAATGATTACCATTTTCTGACTATCCCATTGACGTATACGTAACCTAGACGCGCTATCCGGTGCAGAGAAATTATTCACTCAACTGGTGGCAATTGGCACCAGTACGCTTAGTCGATCGCGGACGATCGTGATAGGTAGCCGAGCTGCCGTGAAGATTGTGTCGTAAATTTTGCGTAAAATGTCTTAAAACTTTAGTGTGACAATTGTAAACACTGTTGTACTATCGAGGACACTGGCACCTTACCAGTCCTACGTCGAAAGTCGCTTGCACACTGCACGATAACAATCGCGTCAGACCACGCCCCGCTCCATTCATCACCAATAGTACAGCGTAAAGCAGACACCAAGAGCGATTTCAATGAAACCAGATGTCTGTCTGATTGGCCGTAGTAAATCGTAGTAAAAATACGTAGCCAATCAGGGATAGGTATGGGACGTGTGGTTTGTCATGTCTGTTTATGATTGGCCGTAGTAAAAATACGTAGCCAATCAGGGTATGGGTCGTGTGGGCGTGTCCGATGCGATCCGCTTTCAAACGAATATTTCTACAAAGTGGTAAGGCACGAGAGACCTCGATAGTACGTGTGAATATTGGTTTTGTATTAAAGGTGTGTATTACTGAGTAATTATAATTATCTTGATTAAAACTAATGAAAATGGTTTCCAAACTGCGATCTACGCTCGACCGCCACCTTATGGCCTTAGTTTTGCTGTCCTTTTCACTCTCATACGAGAAAACGAGTACGCTACTGTCCACGCCTCACGCAGCGCTGCCCCGCGTCGTGACACAATTTTCTAGGTTATGTATTATACGTCAATGGACTATCCTCAATATGAAACAGTATTTTGGTCGGTGTTAGATGTTATGTCGTATCCTTCTACGTGTTTATACATATACAGTCTTTAACGCTATTAAGAATCAATATAAAACATAGATAAAATGATGATGCGTGATTAATTATATTTCTGAATTTTCGTTTTGTCGGAATCTCCAAAATAAATACATGACTTAAAATGTAGTAAGAGTGACAATGCCTTTGTCAGGTAATATTCCGTATATTAATGTCAATCTTTCGACATGTATTATACAGGTGTAACTGAACGCCGAAAGGGTTGCACTACTAATGACAAAAATTATAAATGTCCAATACAAAAAACGTCTAATAGGAAAATTGACTAGTACGAAAAATGTCCAATACGAAAAAGATAGACCCTAGGTGCTGGTCTTAGATCTGGAAACCTGACAGACACTTTCCGAGTTAATCGAATCTAAACTAAAAGCAAAAACTTTCAAGTGACATAGTCCATCTGAATGTGAAATTAGCACAAAAAAAATTAACCCATAAATGACGGTACCCCAAATAACAAGGTACACTGATGTAGGGCTGTAGGGCTTGATTGGCCCCAAAATTTTTCCTAAGGAATCTGCACTACTGATACATTATTTCAGAGTTCCGTTACCTCCTGTTTATGCTATCTCACCATCTCATACACACTAGTACTTCTATTTTATTTTTTTATTACATTATAAAACGCGTGATATACTCCTATTTGAGTCAAGATCTATGGCAGTATAGCCTTGGATCATTTTGCTTTTTCGGAAATAGTAAAATTTATGAAATAGTTCAAAATTTTACGTCACAATATGGTAAGTAGGTATGGTAACTAAAGTGAATGATCGTACCGCATTTAAAATTTCAATTTAAAATCATTATTTTTTTGATATTTTTAATATGTACAGTCAAGGAATTTAATTTGCGACCCACCTAAGTTTGAGTATCGTTAAGCAATATGGTACCATAAGAGCTAGGAATGTTGCTCTGAAGAGTTTGCATACACTGTTTACACGTAACTTTCACATGATTTTTTATTTCTCTCTTTCTAGCGGATGACGCAATAGATAGTGGCCCCAAAATCATCCATTCATCTAAGAGTTTGTGACAGTAATAAACATCAGAGCGTTTTTCAACATGAAAATAATCTTTATTCAAATATTACTTGATAGAATTCAATCAAAGTCGATAGTTGTTCGGTTGAGTCTTGAACAGGCTGGTCGACGGTTGTTCACCAAAACGTCACTCACGCTCAATAGTATTGAATGGAGTTCGAGCGAAAGTTGTTTCTTCTAGTGCGAAGGCCCTGAACGCACCCCAATTTTACGTACCGAAACATTCTATTCGTTTTTTTCACAAAAATCGACATTTTAATATACTTAGTGGATTATTAGTTAAAAATTGAATCAACAGTAGGAATTCTACGCTGTTTTCGTAACTTGTTGATTTTGAGCGCAGCCTGGCTTTATGATAAGAGTATCAAGAAATTATGTTACCAGTTCGACCTATTTGAATGTTGTGAAAGTTTCCACATTTTAAACTGCAAACAAAGTACAATTAAGCTACCGATTGAATGTTTGTTGTGATTGTCTAAGCCACGGCATTTACGTGTATCGATCGATACTGTTATCTTAGAAATCGGTCCCTTTGATACTGCTCCAGGAAAAGGTACAAATTTTAATGATTAATTTGTTATTCAATATTCCATCGGTATGAGAATATATATATTAACATTACTATTATTAGTTACTAATTTTATATTTTACTTAGATTTCGTAGTAAAATTCTGTTAGTGATATTTATTGAAAAGTTGAACTTTATATTGTTTTATATCTGTTCGTGTCAGTATTAGAATCAGTTTAACATTACTTCATATAATTAATGTATGTGTAGATTTTCTTGAAATTTTCCTGAAAGTAATAAATATGGAATGCTGTATGTTTATTATAAGTACATTGTATAAATCTTATTTACTAATTAACAATGTTGGTATGCTGCTAATATCAACTTTATGATCTTCAGTGGTTTGAGCTAATTTTTTTGACACTGTCTATGCTGTTCTGAATAATTAGCGAGGGTTAATTATTGCATTGTAATAAGGTTGATAAATAATTTTATACTTTTTATTATATTTAAATTGATTTTGGGAATACTGGAACATTTATTAAAAATCGATTGTTATTCTTGTGGAACAATGAAAATGCTATCCCTTTTATAACAGAAAAATTCCTACCACTGCTGTCGAATTTTATTAGCCTATAGTCGTCAACGAAGAAGATAATTTTTTACAGTCATATTTAGAGTTTCTTACAGACTTCGCCATTTTTCAATTTCTATTTGGTTATTGCGATTCTTTGTTTCTTTTTCAGTCTTCAGTAATGTCTATCTTGTAAATTTCTTTATCATTTTTACACACTGCAAGCTCAAACATCCAGATTTTCGTCAGATTATTAAACTGGCCTGGCCTTGACACAATACATCGAAACTACATTATGTTGTTCTACGCGTGAGTAGAATCACCAGAGCTCATTGGGGAGACGCTGGGATGCTGCCAGTACTCACGTCATGGCACAGTGACGTCGAAGCTCATTGGGAGGCTGCCAGTTGCAGGTTTATAGCAGGTTTTGTATTGGCACCGCCTAAGTGAGCCCAACCTCCGAGTTCGCTGCCCAAACTATGTAAAAAAATACATTCCAAGATGTCATTAAGTAGACTCGTCTTAGCAAATCAATGGTGTACGAGCAAATACAGCAGTATCATTGAAACTCCGTTGATAGGTCACAAAATGACCCCTGGCGTGCAACCACAGCGCTGGAATAAATTTTAAGATGGTGCCGTTCAGTTCCTCGATTGTTGAGGAATCCAGGTGAAATTTCCGTCTGCGGCCTAATCATTACTAGCCATCGAGTGAGACCAGCGGCCGTACCGCCTAACTCAAAGCGATCACTCGCTATCGTTATCGTGATATTAGAACAATAGTTTTAATGTCAAGTGACATTTGAACTATTGTTCTAATGTCACGAAAGCGATAGCGAGTGATCGCTATGAGTTAGGCGGTAGCCCCCCAGGACCAAGAACTTGCGCTGAAACATAAATGAATATTTAGAATGCAATATGTGGACATTACTTTGCATACTTTCTTCGCATTGTTGACAACTTTGCATACTTTCTTAGCATTGTTTGTCATATCAAAATCGTGTATGAACACCCTTCAGAATTAAATTATATATACAGAAAATTAAACTGTAATAAAGAAGCCAAAGAACAATGGTCACTTTCTTAGAGCGATTTTCACCCAAAAAAATCAAAACTAAGAGATTATTAAAACTAGTTTAACTTGTACTGGTTAAAAAATGCACGTTGAAAGTTATTCAGGTTTTATATTATTGATAAGATACGCATTTCGGACCGTAACTGTACGGATGCGTTCCGGATGGCGATATTATCAAAGTCAGTGCGCTAATAGTAGTTTATGAAATAGTCACATAATAGGGGTCTTAAAACACTAGTGTGTTTAGTGTGCGTTACCGCAGCAAAATGTTGTGCTTTAGAGAAGTGAGAGTATATCAAATAATTAGTTCATCGTGAGGAGAAATTAGTTCATGAATAGCAAAATTTGTTCGCATTGTAGTTTTAAAGTTATTCGAGAAAAACAGATTTTGCTGGAGTAATGTTCGAAACGTTACCCTGGCAAAATCTTTTTTTATAAAATAGTAAAATAGTTTTATGTAAAATTGCTATTTTCTTGCTAACTGTACATTTTTTTGAAAATCTGTGAATGGGGATCAAAATTCCATAAAAAATTATGGATAGTCTCCTAAAACCATTTTCGTGTAGCTGCAACGGATAAGGTACTTCTCCTTACTGCCCCGCTGAAAGTTTCCACACTGTATACTTAAGTCATTAAATTGTATAATAATACTGTTGATTATCATGATTGCAATTTACAAAAAAGAAAACTGGTAGAAATATTTAAAAATCGGTTGTCCGAATTACTATTCTACCCGACTGTACACTACGTCACAAACTACGCTGCTAATTTGCGAAGTATACCCGTATGTATGGTGCGGTCGCTTTTACGTAACCTTTATAATTCGGTCGGCTTATTGACAAATTACTGATATATCTTATTTTTGATATAACTTTCATAATAGCCGTAATTCAAAGCTGGAATTAACAGGATTGTTTATTGATGGAACATTTTAATTTGTTCATAGTATGCCATGTTTCCTTGTTTAATGGAAGCTGCGTATTCGATGACTTAAAAAAACCTTTTTAAAATTCTCTATATGTTCATATTGCGTAAAGTTACATAATCTAAGTTTACTGTCGTTATAAAGGTGTACCAAGGGTACATGTTACAGCCTTTTATTTTATTGTAAGTGTACTGGTTTACTGAGAAATTCGTTTTTTCTGATTTTTGAAAACATTTAATTACATTGGTATTCATCAAGCAAATCAAAAACTAATGCTTGAACAAATTTGAACAAATTAAGGTCTATTATTGGTATTTTTTTCAAACTTCTATGTTCAACCGATTTCGAGATCTGGGATATCCTAAAACGTTACCGCAGCAAAATCTTAAATAACTTAAGAAATACAACATGCACAAATTTTGCTATTCACAAACATTTAATACGCAACAAAAGCTATCTATTCATGTATTTGGTTCTGGATGGAAACGATTTTATAAAAAAAGATTTTGCCAGGGTAACGTTTCGAACATTACTCCAGCAAAATCTGTTTTTCTCGAATAACTTTAAAACTACAATGCGAACAAATTTTGCTATTCATGAACTAATTTCTCCTCATGATGGACTAATTATTTGATATACTCTCACTTCTCTAAAGCACAATATTTTGCTGCGGTAATGCACACGTGTGTTTAAAATTCGAGGCTTGCCGAGAATTTTAATAGTACCACACGAGTGTTTTAAGACTTAATTATGTGCAATTTCATACACTACTTTATCTACACTCATGCAATCAGTGGTTACCTAAATTAAATAAAAGCCACAAAATTAAAACAAAATCAAACTCATTTATTCTAATAATTATTTGCATTTTGAACAGTGCAATTGTGAAACTAATACAGAAATCTAAAACTACATACATTTATATTATTTATTATTTTAACCAATAACAGCAAAAAAATGAATGAAAAATTCAGAGAAATGGCGCCAACACCAACATTCTACCGCGCATGCGCTGTTGCACGCGCCGCCATAGACAATGTACTGGCACAAAAGAAAATTGTGACAAAACCTCCTTGGTCGGGCTTCGTCAATCGAACTGTATTTTATTGGAATTCGAGTTACATTAAAGTACTGGTTTTGTATGGCGAACCTGTATTATAATAATGTAATTTGTAAAAGGCCAAGGGCTTTAAGTTATGCCTTTAAAATATTAGTGTTGAGTTCTTAATATTAGAATTAGAACATGAGTGTAGATAAAAGTTGTTTTGAATCGCGGTGACAGCGTCCAACCTGACGTCATTACGTCGAACGCTTGTACTGTCAAATTACAGATGCATTCTGGCTCTCGGAGTAGTAAAATGGCGGAAAGAAATTACAAGACTTTTTATTTTATTTTGTAACTTTTTTATTTAGGATTTCATAGATATTCTAAATACATAAATCGGTTACATATTTTATTAGGACGAATGCTTCAAATGTTGGAATCCTGAGAAAGTTGTACTCATGCGAACAAACGAGGATCACATTTATCAATAAATACATCTCTCTATTTTTCGCTTATTAACAGAAAAAAACCATTGTTTTTTGACTGGACCATATTCATGATCGACAGTCAGCTTACTATAGTGCGTGATTGTATGATTCTATTGCTCTGCGTAGTTAGCCCTACCAATATCGATTAAAACAATATGCAGAGACACAGCTATTGCAGCACCATCCCATTTTCGTTGCGGTTTTAATACTGTTCAAGCAGTGCCGGATTTACCATAGAAGCTGAAAAAGCTGAAGCTCAGGGCGGCAAAATTAGGGGGGCGGCAAAAAAAAATAAAAAGGGACTTTACGTTATTGTGAACAGTGTATCTATAATTTTTGAGGTCAGTAGGGGCGGCAAAAATGTTATAGCTTTGGGGCGGCAAATGTGTAAATACAGCACTGTGTTCAAGCATTCGCGGTAAAGTGGCAGGGCATATAGCTTCGATCCATGAGCTCTATTTTTTTAAAATGCACAGAAATAATTGTACAAAACTATTTTATGTTGTAAAAGAAAGCTCCACAGGTTCATCAACTATTGTACACTGTTATGGACCCACGATATGGAGGTTACATTTCAATGCTTTACTATAATTGGGGAGAGAAGTCGGAGGCAAGTCGCCATGTTTTAATTGACCCCCAGACCGGATAAATACATTAAGCCCATATTGATAATTAATTATGTTCATTTAAAGAATAAAAATTATGTACCTATTCTGTATGAATGCGGAATTCAGTTACCGTCACTGTTACTAGTTGGGGAAAGTTATGCACCAAACTCCCAATGTGTAGTTTTACAGCTCGGCAAAATAGTCTGGATGGAACTTTCATTATTTAAACCACATTTAATCATACAAAAGATCGTGGTGTTCAGTGTTGTCATTTGAGACAGGTTGTTGGCGAAAAAATTTTTCCTTCTTTAACCGTAAAGTTGACGGGGACTTTAATACAAACGCGAATTCTCGAAACTCATTGAAATTTTAATTTAAATCATGCCCAAGTCGTTATTGTCAAAGTCAACTCGTATCGAATCACAGAATACGAATATTCTAGAGGTCTGTTATCTATAGTACTGTAGTTACCGTGCCATTGATGTAACGGTTGTATTTTACATTATTACATTATTTGTTCATTGGATTATACTCTTGTATATAACATATAATTTGTTTTACCATAAATCTAAATGTAAGACGAGTTTTATTAAATTCTTTGTTAATATCTTGTAGTTTTATTTATACTTAGTGATGACTAACCTCGGATTAAATATTTTAAAGGCAGTTTGTCTTTATACAAGAAATTCCACCAAAATAACGCTGCCTTGAGATATAAACATTCAAATAATGTATAAAAATATAAACATTCAAATAATATATAAAAAAAACCAGTCGTATGACAACTTCTCTTGCTTCGCAGCCGCCTATAATCCACAGAGATCATATACTTCGTCGTGCAAAACAGTTGAGCTGGTCAAACTGAAAATCAACACACAACGCAGTGCCAGTAACATTACGCGCCGTTCATGAACATGTTCATATCGATGATAAAGTCGTCTGGGTCCTCTTCCTGCTCGTCTTCTTCCTCTTCCACTTCCTCTTCCTCCTCATCTTCCTCATCATTCTGTTTAACAGGTCTACCTATAATAAAAAAATGATATGTTGCCTGGTATTGGCACAAACTTTGTAGTAACAATATGGTTGTAATGAGGATTAACAGCTTTCAACCCTCAAAACAAATGAAATAAATGAAGTGGTTGTGGGTCTGCTGTCATATGAACGTGTACTTTTTGCATTGAATTAAATTGTATCCCATTGTTTGATGGTGTAGAGTTCAATACACTCATGTTTCAGTTAGGGTCGACCCCCCCGTAGAGGTAAGACCTGGCGCTTGCGTCAGGCCTACTCTCCAGGGGGCGCACTCGGGGAATGGCTAACGCCGATCCCGAGTGTGTCTCTACGGAGTTAGAAGTTGCTCTGGAGGGTGGTTTAGCTAGGTATGGGGTTATACCCGAGTCCATTGGCATATCCTTGGGGCGGTCTTGTCAGCTTTCAGCCCCTTGTTGAATAGTAGAGATTCCCCCGCCTCAAAAAAAAGGGTCGTTTTTAGAAACTGCAACTTGCATATAAGCACTGTTGCTAAGCGTCAGAAAGTGTGGCTGACCCCAGGTGAGCCACAAAAAAAACTGCAAAATAGATTGTTTGAGTATGCTGCTATAATATTCAGCGTTTGTCGGCTAAGTATCAGTGACTGTCGCTTGTGCGTTTCAGAGATATGTGTGGCCCAGCTGCATTGGCGTAGGTAAGGCGGGTGTAGTGGTCCGGACCCCCCTCTTTGTAGATCAACTCACACTGCATAGAATAAAGTTTTCAGTGCACTTATACACTAAGTTAATTAAAGTTATTAATCTGGACACCGTACCAAGAAATTCCAAGATTCCTTCTTCTGTCGTTCATCCCACACTTGGAATTCTCTACCTGCGCACGTGTTTCCTTCATCCTACAACATGGGTTCCTTCAAAAGAGGTGTGAAAAAGCATCTTTTAGGCCGGCAAGGGGCAGGCAGGTAGGATAGTGGATGTCGTCCCTACTCTATCTGTCAACTCATTTGGGCCTCTTTCACCGCTTAACATCAGGCGGGAGGAGGTCATTTGCCGGGCCTTACATAATTAAAAAAAAACACCCTCCATCGAACGGGGGGGGGGGGGATTCGTGACCGCACCGTCCCCGCCGTTGACCGACGGCTATCGCCAAACTGTTATACCTACACCTATGCTCAGGTGTAGCAACGTATGCTGTAGCAATGCTGTAATAAGCCGCCTCACAATTCAAATTCAAATTCAAATTCAAAAATCTTTATTCAACATAGGCCTTTACAGGCACTTATTGACGTCAAAACAAAGCAAAACAATCTAATTTAAAGAAATTATATTAACCTTGTATGTGCATACATCCTAAATATACTCAAGATGTCTGCAAATACAAGTAGGAATGAAAAAAAAAAAAGTTGATTCTACACCTGTTCCGAAATTGGGAGAGCCTTCTCGAGAAGAACAGGCAAGAAACTCGAAAGGTCTAAATTTTTTATCTCCTCTTTTAAATCGCCATTTACAATTTTGGTTTGTTACAGAGTCGTCAATTGGAAGCTGACCTCAAAGCAAAAGTTTGAGCTCAACTTCCATTACAAGAATAGATGTGTTAATTCACATTATATAAGCTATCTCTGAGAGAAGTGCGTGAACTTAGATTATAAATAAATTGCTCTCACTGAACGTTTCTTTGAAACAAAACGCAATACATTGTTAAATATTAGAATTGAGAGTTCAAACCCAAGCTTTTTTGTCAGTCATGTAATCAGACACTTTATAATATGCTTTTTTAATAAGTACATCTTTGATTGCAACTTTAAATTTGTTTAAGCTAAGTTCTTGTATACAACTTGGGATTTTATTGTAGAAACGTATACACAGGCCTCTAAAAGAATTATTAATTTTTTGGAGCCTGGTGTTTGGTAAAGCTAACATATTCTTTTGTCTAGTATTAACTGAATGAATATCACTATTTTTACAAAACACATGAATATTCTTACGAACATATATTAGATTCTCATAAATATATTGCGACGCTACTGTCATAATACCAATTTCTTTGAACTTTTCTCGCAAAGAATCTCTCATTTTAAGGTTATAGATTGCTCGAATAGCCTTTTTCTGCAGTACAAAAACAATCTGAATGTCGGCAGCATTTCCCCACAACAAAATACCATACGACATCACACTATGAAAGTAAGAAAAGTATACAAGTCTTGCTGTATCAACATCAGTCAGTTGACGTATTTTCCATACAGCATGAGCTGCAGAACTAAGTCTCTTTGACAATTTATCGATATGTGGGAAATACCGGCAAACAGATTTTCGCTACTTCGTTTCGTTTTCGAGATCCAGGTGGCTCAGCTGGGGTAACATTGCTACAGCTAAGCCACACATATAATCTGAAACACGCAAGCGACAAACTCTGGACATTATAGAGGCATACTCAAACAATCTATTTTTCTCAGATTTTTTGTGGCTCAGCTGGGTTCAGCCACCAATTTAACAAAAAAACACTAAAAAGTGTTAAAAGTTCGGATAAATTCATTGTTATAGATTCATAATAACAACATTAATTTTATTAAATTGTACATTTAAAAATTCAATGTCAGCCATAATTATATGCCCACTGTTGAGCAGTGGCCTCCTAAGATAAGAGAATTTGGGCTGACTTCCTGGCCCAGTGAAAGATTGGTGAGCAACTACAACTTCGTTGATGAACGGGGTGCACCAGGCTGACACACATATCCCGTGAAGTGATATTTGATATTTGGGCCTTCTTACACCCCTCATTAACCAATTTCATCATCATCTGTATTTATAAAAGGCTTTAGTGACTGACTGACTGACTGGGGAATCAACGTAGAGCCCTAACTACTGGAGGGAGATGAAGCATGAAATTCAGTACAGGGGTTCAGTCAGTGGATTATATGTAAGCGCGCCCACTAAGGATTTTTTTATTTCTAACGGTGGCAGACGAGCCAGTGGCCCCCCAGATGTTAAGTGGTAACCACCGCTCATGGACATCTGCAATGCCAGGGGCACAGTTCAGTCACCACCTACCTGGAGAGAAGTGCTCTTAAGTCTCGTTTGAAGTAAGACATATCGTAGCGCTCAGGAAACACCGCAGCTGGGAGTTCATTCCAGAGCCTAGACGTACATGGAAGAAATGAATGCTGAAACCAAACTGTGCTAGACGAGATCGGTTCCAGGTAATATGGATGAACTCTACTGCGATGGCGGGTGGTGCGGTGGTAAAAAGGTGAAGAGGGCACCATTGCAAGCAGCTCCTCAGAGCACTCTCCCCTAAAGAGCCGATAGAGCACGCAAAGAGAACCAAAGTTTCTCCTTTGCTCCAGCCACAGAATATATAATAGTACTTTATACAGAACGGCCACTCACCTCCCCGCACTCATTTCAAATACTTTATCCCACCCCGCACTTCGTTGTAGACATCACTAACACATAAACAAGAGCGCGCGCGATCGCTCGGGCGAGTAGACGCGTGCGCCGGCCGATAAAGCCGATAAAGCACGGCGTGCTTTCTCACAGGCGATGTAAATAATTCTATCTCAAGAATTGTTCACTGGTTTAATGTGAACAACCTGTCACTTAATGAAGGGAAAACAAAATGTATAAAATTTGTTTCACCCAATGTCAAAGAGGTTCACACCACTGTAAAAATAAAGGATATAGGTGTTGACCCTGTGGACACCACAGTATTTCTTGGGATCACACTTGATTCTAAGCTGCAATGGGGCCCACATATCGATAAATTGTCAAAGAGACTTAGTTCTGCAGCTCACGCTGTATGGAAAATACGTCAACTGACTGATGTTGATACAGCAAGACTTGTATACTTTTCTTACTTTCATAGTGTGATGTCGTATGGTATTTTGTTGTGGGGAAATGCTGCCGACATTCAGATTGTTTTTGTACTGCAGAAAAGGGCTATTCGAGCAATCTATAACCTTAAAATGAGAGATTCTTTGCGAGAAAAGTTCAAAGAAATTGGTATTATGACAGTAGCGTCGCAATATATTTATGAGAATCTAATATATGTTCGTAAGAATATTCATGTGTTTTGTAAAAATAGTGATATTCATTCAGTTAATACTAGACAAAAGAATATGTTAGCTTTACCAAATACCAGGCTCCAAAAAATTAATAATTCTTTTAGAGGCCTGTGTATACGTTTCTACAATAAAATCCCAAGTTGTATACAAGAACTTAGCTTAAACAAATTTAAAGTTGCAATCAAAGATGTACTTATTAAAAAAGCATATTATAAAGTGTCTGATTACATGACGGACAAAAAAGCTTGGGTTTGAACTCTCAATTCTAATATTTAACAATGTATTGCGTTTTGTTTCAAAGAAACGTTCAGTGAGAGCAATTTATTTATAATCTAAGTTCACGCACTTCTCTCAGAGATAGCTTATATAATGAATTGAATTAACACATCTATTCTTGTAATGGAAGTTGAGCTCAAACTTTTGCTTTGAGGTCAGCTTCCAATTGACGACTCTGTAACAAACCAAAATTGTAAATGGCGATTTAAAAGAGGAGATAAAAAATTTAGACCTTTCGAGTTTCTTGCCTGTTCTTCTCGAGAAGGCTCTCCCAATTTCCGAACAGGTGTAGAATCAACTTTTTTTTTTTTTTTCATTCCTACTTGTATTTGCAGACATCTTGAGTATATTTAGGATGTATGCACATACAAGGTTAATATAATTTCTTTAAATTAGATTGTTTTGCTTTGTTTTGACGTCAATAAGTGCCTGTAAAAGCCTATGTTGAATAAAGATTTTTGAATTTGAATTTGAATTTGCTAGATCGCGCCAAGCCAGACCAACAGGCCGTGGGAACCGTCACATCCGATGAGGCCTGTGGTGGCCCGTTGACGCCCGTCCGATCCGTCGGGAGTCGGTAAGTTCAAAGGTGCGGCGCGGCGCGATGATGCCTGTGGTGGCCTGTACTGGCGCGTCTGCGTCGGTTCTAACTCATTCATTTCACCTACAGCGGCGTGTGCTCGTACACAAACCGCAGCCATGTGCTCCGTATCACTTAAGATGTTGGACTGGCGATAACGACAGGCCGGTACAGGCCGACACACGCCGTGGGAACGGCTCGGCGCGAGACGCAATCAGACGCACAGGCATCCACAGGCGTGGCGCGATCTGGCCTGTAATAACACGCGCCGTGGGACCCCACCTTAACAGAGACAGCGCTATGCGGGTAAAAGAAAAGGCACTTCCCGCATCATTTCGATTGATAACCACGCACTCAGCCCTACTAGATTCCACGCACACATTTGCGCGTGTACAAACGTCATTTGCTTAAGTAGTAGTAATAGGTAATTGATTTGCGAACGTTGTATGGAGTGTCCGGAATGTGCTCCAGCGGGGTGTGCTGTGTGCTCCAGCGTCTCCATTGAGGCCGTGATATTGGGATCACTGACGATGCGGAATGCACGCCTTTGCAAGGAGTCAAGAGGGTCGAGCTAATATTTGGGAGCTCCTGCCAAAGCAAAGAATCAAGTCCATAATAGCCCATATGTTTAGTGACATATTTTTTGAAAGTTCTATTTTTTTTTGTTTATTTTTTGAAAGTTCTCATTTTATTTAATTTTATTACACCTAAATCAACATACAACTTTTTTAATTCCTGATCAATTTACACATAATCTGTAAAATGTCTAAATTGTATTATTGATTTATGTAGTAATTATTAAGAACATGTAGTCCACTTTGGCGTAATAAAGGAAAATCAATGCAGTTGACCTCTAGCTTAGGTTGTATAGGTCCTCGACTGGTTAGCCAGTTATGAAATAAAGCCATTTGATGAAAATCTGTTCATCGGTTCAAAAATCACTGACCAGCAGTATTTCTTGATCAGCGGGGCACATTGCATCCAGGAAAAGCTTTTGTGTGTCTGTTTACATAACGGTTCCCCGAGTCAATGGATAAAATAAAACTAAGGAATTATTCCCTATATTTCAAAGGGCAGTATTTATACCAAGGGTGATTGTTTGTTTTTAAATTTAGGTAGACCAGTCGTGGGCAAAATCTAGTTGTATATAAAAGAGGTAGGTACTTACTCTGATTTGAACCACCAACATTCAGATTTAGTTTTTGATCATTACAAAAGGCATCTATATCAAATTCGTCTTCATTTAATACCTTTTTACTGTCCATAGAACTTTGCATAATTCTCAGCGCCAAAGCAGATGGACTTTCCTCAGTGTTAACTTTATTCTCTTTGGTGTCCATTTTGCCATCACCTGATTTCAATTCTTTTAACCTGTTTTCCAGAATTAACCTCTCTAGCTAAAAAATATTCCAAGCTTAGTATTTCACTAGTACTTTTTCGCTTAAACCTACAAGAATTTTAATATAGACTTTTTTATGGTTGATTGTAACAATGTAGCATTAATTGTCGGAGCACTGACATGAATGTTTGGGTGTTGATAATGTATAGTATTTATTTTAATAATAGGTAATATTAATTATTAAAAGTTTTAAAGAAACCAAATTGAATATTTGACTGATTTTTCAGACATGTTTAAAATTTTGTGATTTGTTTGTTTTGTAATAGATTTAATAGTGATATTTAAAAACTACACAAAAATATGTTAAATTTCCCTAGAGGGTTCGCTTTAGTATCCTTCGGCACTAGTATGACTAATTTTGGCTTATATCAATAAGCATTGATGCCCTAAATCAGGGCTGTCCAGAACAGAAACAATCAGAGCCAATACAAATCACTGTATAGATGGAGGGCTGCAGAAACAAATACCTAGGTAAAGTATTTTTTTGTGTAATTGCAATGAGACTTCATACGAAGCAGCCAAACTTTGTTCACTGTCAAAACTAACTTTCGAAAATATACTTGTTTGGTGAATTAGTTTTTTCCTCAGCCACAACATTTGTTCTTGATCCAACAATATACTTTTTATATACTTTTCTTGGTGTAAAGTGGGTACTACAATGTTGTTTAACATCTCTTTTTTTACAGACAAAACTTGCATACAAATCATACAGTGAATTTATTTATTGCTGCAGATAAAATGGTCTATTTCTCAATAAATGCACAAATTTCATCGCTTACTTTTTGCTTAATGGCAGATATAATTCGGTTTTTTTTGGTTAGAAATTATGTGTGCAACCAAGCGCGGATCCACCGTTGTGGGCATGCCCACAACCCTAATATACTTGTAATGTTCGTCAGAAACCCCCTCTCCCTTCTTTTTGCTTCCTTTCTTCCTTACATCCTTCCCAACAAAACTTCTGTTCATCATAACACCCAGCGCACCCTTGCCATCACCCCACTTTCCAATTTTACACTCTGGGAGATAGAGCACGAATGTATCAAATCGCATTTGAGCTTTATCTCCCTTTCATCCGCGAATCACTCCACCCACAAGAAAACAAAACAGAAACATACTTGTGACATCACACTTTTTAGGTCTTTTAGGCTGCTGACACTAAATCTAATACAAAAAAAAAACAATGAATCTTTGTCAGGGCAATGGTTTTGCGAACTTCTATTTTGGGTGGCTGTGACTACAACCTATTACAATGGCTGGATCCGCGCTTGTGTGCAACACAAAACAGCAATACATAAACTACTCAAAAGTCCAGACGATAGCTCTCACATTAAACGGCAAATGAAAAAGTACGACAATCGGCTACCCAACAAACCCAACCCAACAACCCAAGAAAACTGTTAAATAATGTACTTGTACACTACAAGCACTTTTGAACTCAGAAACTCACTATGCCTTTGAATGATTATTTTATAGTACCAAGGATGATTTGTCGATAATACTTAATAGAGTTTAGATGAGCACAAACCTGTAAAATGTGACGCATTTTCCTTATTTTCTTTATACACAGAATGTATTTTTTCTCAATCTCGATTTCATTCCCTTCATTGTTATCTAGTTTTATCTTTTTGTAAGTTTTCTCTTTAGAAGTCGCCATAATTATTAAAATCAAAACACTACCTACAGAAAAACGGATATAAGTTAATGTCTTTAGTGGCAAGGGTTTTTATTACAAAAACATTTTGCCAGCGTCACGTCAGCTTTTGTTTGTTAAAAAAGAACGAAAAATTAAAAAGATGAACATTTGAAGAACTTGAAGATCTGGAACAAAGGAAAAATACAATTACTATCTACTTAATTTACATCTAAATAAACAGAACCTACACAAAAATACTTATTATTTACACTATAATACACATGATACACATCAAACATGAATGAAATGGAAAAAAGGAAATCAATACCATGTTAAATTTTTATATCATTACAAGTGACAAAAGAAGCTATTACCTTTATTAAAGATAAAATCTACTTTACATAAAATGACATCCATACTAGTAGGTGACGGATATTTACACTTGACAAGAGTATTTAGAAAGTTATAACGTTTATATTTAGAGCAAACAAAGAACACATGGTTGACATCTGCTTCTCCCAACCCTCACTCGCACAACGACGAGTCCAAAATTCGCAGCTTATTAAGGTGAAATGGAAGGCAACAGTGACTGAGACGCAATCTAGTGATGATTGATGACAATTTTCGACTAGCCCGAAACTTGAAATACCAGGGCTTAATTGGTAGCTCAGGTTGAAGTTTATCATAATATGAGCCCTTGGTTTTACTACTACTTGCCAATCTTTGAGACAATTTAACTTTTAAGGCCTGTCCAGGTAAGGATAACAAGTCCATAGGATAAATCTTAAATGGAACTTTGTCCCCACAACTAATAGCTTGCTTTGCAGCAACATCAGCTCTCTCATTACCATATATACCACTATGGCCAGGAATCCAAGCTAACTCCACAATGTAACCATTTCGGGCACATTCCATCAGTAACTGCCTACATTCTAAGATAAGCTCATTCCTGTGACACGATTTAAATGGATTACTCTCTAACAGACCTCTACACTCCCCTGTGAACACAGAGGTCACTGGTGGGCATTTAATCTTTTGTATAATATCATAATTCTCATGATATACGCCAACACCCACACGCCCCATTAAAGATTCTTTTGATGCATAAGATTACACATAATTCCATCCTGTCCAGAATTGATCTTTCAGTCGAAGGAACTGCTTAGAAGTCAAAACATCTCCTTTTACCAGACCTAGATTTAGACAAACAGCCGGCTTAAACAAAAGGACATCAAAATGAAATTCAAACACAGGAATTTTATTCATCCTGCTCACTGGATATTTTATATCTTGCAAGCGCTGATAACTCCTGACCAAGCAAGAAGTCTTTTTATGAGCCCAGAATGATCCAGAGATAGTGAACCGCGCAAGTAACTGTAGCTTAGGCAAAAGAGGATGACACCTAAATTGAAAAACCCTGTACAAAAACTTGTCTGCCAAAAATTGCCGCCTTAATTCAAGAGGTGGGTCAACACATTCTGTTTGCAGCGCATTAATTGGAGATGAACGCATTGCACCACAGATAATTCTCAAGGCTCGTGCCTGGATGCCATCTAATTTAAGTAAAAGCTTTCGAGATGCTGGTTCAAACAAAAAAGACCCGTAGTCCAAAATACTGCGATGACAGCATTGTACAAGTTTTAAATAGAAGGGATGTGCACCCCACCATACCCCCGCCAGACACCTCAACAAATTTAAATTTTTTTCACACTTGACTACTACACACTCTAAATGAGAAACAAAAGAAAGTTTCGAATCCAAAATTACCCCTAAGAACTTTATTTCATTACTAACAGGGATCCTAAATCCGTCAACAAAAATATCTATACGGGGTCTATGACGTTTTCTAGTAAAAATCACAATTGAACTTTTTTTGGGAGACAAGAGTTAGGCCATTCACCTTCAACCACCTTACCAGAGAGTCAATACCCTCCGATACATCACCAGAAGCAACTTCTATACTTTCGTTTGATGAGTATAGGACAATATTATCTGCATATTGCAAAACCCTACAAAAAGGGGAAACAGAATTATAAAGATCAAAAGTGTACAAATTAAACAATAAGGGACTAAGGACCGAGCCTTGAGGTAAGCCTTTGTATAAGATCCTAGATGATGTCAGCTCACCATCTACCCTCAGATAAATATGTCGTCCAGAGAATAAAATTAGAATAAAGTTAATAATCTTTGGATGTACCTTTAACTGAACCAACTTCGATTGTAAAATAGACAGACAGACACTGTCATATTCAGCAGACACATCCAAAAAAGCTGCAACATTTGACTCATTACGAGAAAAGGACAATCTCGTATCTGTGACAAAAATAGCAAGATTGTCCAGAGTACTTTTGCCTTTACGGAACCCATATTGACAATCTGAGAGTATTCCATTACTCTCTATAAACCACTCCAACCTATTCTTTATGAGATGTTCAGCTACTTTAGAGAGAACAGAAGACATGGCAATTAGCCGATAACTATCGACGCTTGCGGTATCCTTTCCTGGTTTGAGAATAGGAATGACAATTTGGGACTTTAGGGAATCAGGGATGAAACCTACGTCCACACATTTATTCACAAGCTGTAAAAAATATTCTAGACAGACCTGGCCAGACCTCACCAAGAAGGAATATGGGAAACCATCTAACCCTGGAGAAGTCCTTCAAGTGAGGTAAAATTAACTGCAACTCATCCATAGTAAACGGACCCTCCTCACACTCCTCATCCCACCATGGAAGTGAAGGTTTTTTATATGAGAATGACTTAACAGGAAAAGACTGGTCAGCAGCACTACTAATAGTATCCATAAAGGATTTAAAACAATTATCAATATTTGTTGTAGACAGAGGAGGAAGAGATTCTGCAAATGATTCCATGAGCCCTTTGAAGTTATCCCAATTTGAGTCATTGGATAGATTATATTTTAAAAGTGGCTTGACTATTCTGTGGTCTGGTCTAGAAAAAGGCAAATCTATAAAAATGGGGAAATGATTACTGCCATATGTACTGTTATATACCTGCCACGTCATAGATGGGATCAAACTTGCAGATGCAAACGACAGGTCCACTGCACTAAACCTCTCATAAGGCCTAGTGCGACGAGTTGGACTACCATAATTTAAAAGACATAAATTAAATGTATCCATCAATTCGAATTTTTTTTCAGCTAGGGTGTCACGCTTTCCACAACCCCAGGCTGGATGGTGAATATTAAAATCACCCATTATAATAACAGGACCTTGTATTCCTGATCAAATTTTGCACTAGTCTTGAGTAGTTCGCGAACGAAAGACAAAAATGAACTAGGTCATTTACAAGGAAGCAATGCATCTTTCGTTCAGTTTCGTACAGACTGTATCTCTAGTTCAATGTTGTTCGCAAGTCAATTTAAACTCACACCACGGGCGCTTGTTCCCGAACGAAACGAATGACTCTCGCTCACTCGAGTTCATACGACAAGTGACGATCGGCTGGACCCAAGCTGTCGGCTGTCATCTGTCTCGTTTTTTCTTTACATAATAAAATGAAACAGTTGCAAAGCACGCTGTACGGCCGGCTGGCACTTGTTATTGGTCACGGGTTATTTGTTCTAAATTGATACTATTTAAACAAAATAGATGACGAATAAACTAGACTAGAACCTAGACAATAGAGCACAGTTTTGCTTAATGCTTAATACTAAATTAAAGTCTATTTCATTGTTTAGTGATTTTTTGGTGAGTACGTATTTTGTAATTGTTTACTTTCTTTCAGCTATACTGACCATTCTACCACGGCGGCGTCTTTTGGCAAAAATTGAGAGGAGACGTGATTCAATTGAAATGGATTCGTTTGTGTTTATTGAGCTGATTGAACAGCGAACTAGATGAAAGATGTAGTTCGTCGTTGCGAAAAGATACATATCTCTCAATTCATCTTGGTGAACTATAGTGCGCAAGGTTATTTTGCACACATGGTTTATAACAGAAGTAGAAGGATGAGGTATATACAATGATAAAATGTTAATGTTTTTGACTTTGACACTAACAATGGAAAATCATCAGGTGAATCTATGTCTAACCTGATACAAGATAATGAAGAATTTATAAGAATGGCAGTACCACCATAGCCATCTGGATTGTCATCCCTGAAACACAGATAGCCAGGAACCCTAAAGAGAGAAACTGGCTTTAATCTACTTTCAGAGATGGCAACCACAAGGGGTGAATACTTTTGCAAGATATGAAGAAAATCAATTTTCTTGGCCTGCACACTCATTGCTACAGCCATTTTGAGAAAGTTGAACAGGGGAGAAGTTAAAGGCAGCGTTGGACGGTGAAGTAAAGATCTTTAAGAGAGATGTTAAGGACTGAATAATTTCAGAGAGATGATGAAAAAAGAGAAGGGTCAGGAGAAGGGATAGTAACCTTTGCAGACGGAAGAACTGGGGGTCTTACAAGGTTGTTATGCTCAACCCTGTTATACCCAAAACGAGGTACAGGAGATGGTTTACGTTGTACATAACTTGTTTTTTTTATATGAATAAGTATTTGATGATAATGGAACAGGAGCGATGGAAGAGCTTGATACATCCCTGTAACTCTTGGCTACAGGGGCATGTAGGCTTGAGGCTTCAGTATATGAAATATTTTTGTCAGCCATTGAAATTTTAATGTTCCTCTGCCTAGCATACTCTGGGCAAACTTTATCTGTAGCAAAATGGGAGCCTGAACATGAAATACATACTGCATTAACTTTCTCAACATCACAAGAATTTCCTGCATGGCCCTCACCACCACACTTATAACATCTCTGCTTGGACCTACAGTTGGAAACGACATGACCAAACCTACAGCAGTTGAAACACTGTACTAATGGGTAATAGTACTTCTCAACTACCATAGAGTTATAACAAAGGAAGATCCTTGGAGGAAGAAATTGACCATCAAATGATAGCACGCATGATTGGGACAGCTTCCACACTACAGATCCCTCTACAGACACCTAATAGTTAAGCCTTCTAACCTTAATGACTGGGCCACAGCCTTCTGGAACCTTGACATTTTCTATTATTTCTTCCTCACTCCAGTCAACAGGGATGCCCTTTACAATCCCAAGACGAAGGATACCTTATGATGGAATAAAAGCTTTGAAACCAGAATTTTGAATTAAGCTACTTGTAATAAAATCATTTGCCAATGCAGGACTAGATTTTCTATAATTATTTTCTATAATATGTAATATTTGCACGTTGACATTCAACAAAATATGCTGGAAACTGAAGAGCTAACAACTATTGTAACCATATTTTGGCAAATAAATGATGATTGATTGATTGATTGATAGAGAACGTCAAAGTTATTCTGTTTCTTAAAATACTCTTAATACTGCCATTAAAAATGCCAGCAAACTTATTTCTCTCCAAAAAACGACCAAAGGTAACAGGGTGGAGGTAAGAAGCAGGTGTGTCACCATTTATTATTTTTTGTACATGAATAACATATGGACCCTTGTCACAGTGAAAATACTCCTGTCTACCTGAAGGAGACTGGAGCGGCGCCGACACTGTTTGAGGCAAGGAGCATTCAGATGAAACGAGAAAGTCTGTAACACCAGACAAACCCATCCCTTCATGCATTTTTGTTTTTAAGGTCTGTCCTAGCGGAAAAGCATCTGCTATCGAAGGATTAGTGTTTGAAACCTGTCCCAAAGGAATTTGCTCAGATGATTGGATCAAACTCAATTCCATAGTTTTTCCCATGACTACTTTGAGATAACTGAGACCTCTTCACGTCATGACTAGAGTTGCCAACCGTCCCGCGTCAGGCGGGACGTCCCGTTTCCAGGGCTCAAATAATGCGTCCCGCAACACATCTGTGCGGGATGCTAATTGTCCCGCTTTATGGTAAAGTCAGCCCGGTTAGACAAAAATTTATCAGATAATAAGTACTCTTTCATAAATCACAAAATATTGGCCCACGTTATACCTCCGCCCAAAATCTCTCATCCATCTACCTGTTCCCATATCCGTCCAATTTCCACCCTTCCATTTTATCCAAGGTGCTTGAAAGCGCTGTTCATAAGCAACTTTATTTATATATTTCCCGTAATAACCTGGTTTCCGCCCCTTTCACAGTACGGTTACTGCATTGCTGCATGTCACAGATGATGATGTCCGTAAGGCTATGGACAGTAGGGATTTTTACTATTCTTACTCTTTTGAACTTTAGTAATGCATTTAACTCTGTCGATCACGATATCCTTATAGCTGTTCTTCGCTCTTATAACATCTCACCTTCCGCAATGACCTAGTTTTCTCACTATCTTCGTGACCGCCGGCAGTGCGTCAAGCATGATGGTTTATCCTCTGGCTGGGCGCAACTCACTGCTGGAGTTCCGCAGGGAGGCGTGCTTTCTCCTTTACCCTTGTCCATTTTCATAAATGTACTCACCAATTCCATCTTTTGTCCCTACTACCTGTATGCCGACGACCTACAATTATATAGACAAACAAATCTTGAAAATATTGCATCCACGTTAGTAACAATTAACAATGATCTGGATCATATTCACTCGTGGGCTGATCAATTTGATCTACTTGTTAATCCTAAGAAGTCGCAGATTATCATCATAGGCAGCAACAGACTGTTTGGTAAGATAGTTCTAAACGACTTACCAAAAGTTTTTTTTAAACGGCATTGTGATGCCCTTTTCGGAAAAAAATTAAAGACCTTGGTATTATCATTGATAATACATTATCTCGGACCTCTCAAATTAATGATGTTAGTCGACACATGCATTTTACCTACCACTCTCTCAAGCGACTTCAATTCTTCCTACCTTTTAATACTAAAGTTATGCTAGCTCAGTCTCTCCTGTTACCAATCCTTGACTATGCCGATGTATGCTACAGAAGAGCTTCTTAATAAACTGGAGCGTCTTCTGACTCATGACGTTTACGCTTACTGGACGACTTGCGTTTTTTAGGTTGTGCTACTGAAAAATCGTGGTAAGACACAACAACCTTGCTGTCGCTACTAACGGACGAGGATGCATCATCCTCCACCGATACAAAGCTACCAGGTGAAGGAATGCCATCCTCATCCATCGCACACACAGCACATCTATCCGAGGGCTCCGTGCCTCCTGAAGTAGCAGCCATTGACACAACTTCATACTAAAAAATAAGACATGAATACACTTACCTAATAGGTACTAAAATCTAAATTTGATACCACTAGGTACTAATTTACACCAAATGAAAATCCTATATAACACTAATAAACCACATGAAATGAACTAAAATTAATAAATTTTACAAATATTCTTCTTCTTCTTCTTCTTGTTTTAATTATGGCAATGTGTCGTCGTTGCCAACAACAATTCTGCCAGACAAGTGTCTTAACCAAACATGTGTTTACGCGAATTACAGAGTGTTTAAGGTATAATCCACTTCTATGATAACTTGGGTTCGCATGCAGGTGTCACATTAACCTGGAAAAAACACATGTTATTTAGGTTTTGTTAGGGTTTTAATGTGGAAAGTTTTAAATTTATTAGTTGATGTCAGATAAAGTAGGTCGTCACAATTTTATATTATTACATTCAATATATTTAATAAGTAGATTAATAATGTCAGTTGAGTAAAAGGTTAATAAATTAGCAAAATTAATAGGAAGCGGAACATTCAATTTCAGTAGGGAATCATACATATCAAAGTTCCCTTTATATCTAACACATTCGAAAAAAATGTGATCTAAATTGCCTTCCGCTAAGCCACATTCACAAAAAGGGTTATCCCGTACTTTAATTTTGTGGAGAAAGACAGGAGTACAGCAGTGACCCAGACGCAGCCTACACAGCACAGACACTGCTGACTTTGATAGTTTCTTATATTTGTAAAACCAGGGCCGAGAGCTTACATGAGGTTGATTGTTATAATAATAAGTTCCCTTGGATTTGCTGGATACATCCCAATAATGTTGCCATTCTGATTCTAGGTTTAACTTAGGAATGTTAATGATGTCATGTGTCTGCAGTGAGTAGTGTTTTTTGCTTACTGGTAAGCTCTCCGATGCAGCTGCCTTAGCAGCGAAATCAGCACACTCATTACCCGAGATACCGGTGTGGCTTGGTATCCATACTAACTCCACCAACAAGCCCTTACTGTAACAGTCTGTTAGGCAGGTCCTAATGTCTAATAATATGTTACTTTGGAGTTTGCATTTGAATGGGTTTTTTTGAATAGCCTTAAGTGCACTCAGGGAATCTGTGAAAATAACCGCCTTATTAATATTGTAAGCTTCTATGAATAGACAAGCTTCTAGGATGCCAATACATTCCCCTGTGAATACTGAGGATTCTGGAGGGCTAATGAAGTGAAGAAATGTGTTGTAATTTTGAAAGTACACAGCTATACCAACAGGACCCTGAGGTGCTAATTTAGAAGCATCTGTGTAGAATTTGGCATAGTCGCTCCAGTTTCTAGCTACCAAGCTCCTAAACATAGGGGCGGCGAGAGGGGAGTTTTTGGCCAGACCAATATCCATGTGTATGGTAGGGTTGAAAATAAGTGCAGGGTACTTCACATCAAAGACTGGCAGGCGCACATGGCTCGCAACTTCAGAACGGTTTATGTAACGGTTTAACAGTTTATGTAAACTTAAAACCGTAGGGGGCTTATCTTTGTGACGCCAGTAGGTATTACTGGGTGTATAGCACATGTCATGAAGTGCCTGAAGCTTTTGTCGCAGAACATGAGAGGAGAAAGTAAAAACCCGGAATACAAATCTGTCGGAGAGGAACTGTCGTCTCAGTCTCAGGGGCGGGTCGCAGCATTCCACTTGCAGTGCGTTAATAGGGGTAGATTTCATACAACCACTGATTATTCTAAGACATTTTGACTGGATTTTGTCCAGTGCTGACAGGGAAGTTTTGTTACAGGGCTCTAACAGGAATGTGCCATAATCTATAACACTGCGAACCAGTGCATTGTACAGGATTTTCAGTGTATATGGGTGTGCACCCCACCATACTCCCGCCAGTGATTGTAAGATAGGGATAACTCTTTCGCACTTTCCAATCAAGTGATCAATATGATAACTGCCAGAGAGCTTAGAGTCTAAGAACACACCCAAGAACTTTGCATGACTATTGACCGGAATTGACTGTCCCTCCACCTGTACATTCACAGATGGTGGGTTTCGTTTACGAGAAAACACCACCACAGAGCTCTTGGGGGCTGAGAGACTAAGGCCGTGATCACTCATCCAGTCACTCAAGGAATTCAATGAGATCTCCAATGATGATGCACTATCGGTCACTGACTCCCCAGTCACATACAGTGCCAGATCATCAGCATATTGTAGGATATGGCAGTCACGATTTAGAGAAAGGTTCAAGTCATGGGTGTAAACGTTATATAGAATTGGGCTCAGAACAGAACCCTGTGGTAAGCCTCTATGAATGGTTCTAGAGCCAAACTCCTCCCCAGGGATCCTTATTTTGATAGCACGCGATAGGAACAGGTTGCTTATGCAGTTAATTATTCTCTCGCTAATTCTCAGCTGTTGCAGCTTTTGCCTGAGGATTGGGAGTATAACATTGTCGTATGCTGCTGATACATCCAAAAAAGCAGCCACGACAGACTCATTCTTGGAAAAACAGGTTCTGATATCTGTAATAAGAACTGCAACACTGTCAATTGTACTCAAGCCCTTGCGGAATCCAAACTGGCTTTTGGGAAGGTGGCCATTGCGTTCCAAGTACCATTCCAAACGGTTCTTTATCAGGTGTTCTAACGTCTTGGCCAAAACTGAGGAAAGTGCAACAGGTCGGATACCACTTGGATCACTGGGGTTCTTGCCTGGTTTAAGCAGGGGCATGATGATCTGTTCCCGCCAATCCACAGGGATAAATCCATTGACAAAACAGGTATTTAGCAACTTCAATAGATAGGCCCTACCGTGAGGGCCTAGATTAACCAAGAAAGAGTAGGGAAATCCGTCACCGCCGGGCGCCGAATCATGCACATGAGACAACACAATATTTAATTCATCCATTGAGAAAGCTTCATTCAGCTCGGAATTGACTTTAGGATTGGAATTTGAGTAATTTGTAGGTATTTCATTGAAATTGGGTGCATAGCATGGCGCAATTATCTTAAAGAATTGTTCGGCTGTTTCATATGGGATAGTGGATGTGGTTTTAGGGTAATAACTGTTCCTATATCGGTTGATCTGACGCCAAACCACTGAAGGAGGGGTGGTGGGGGATAGCGATGTACAAAACTTTTGCCAACCTAAGCGTTTTTTCTTTTTTAAGAGCCTTTTGGTTTTGGCTGAGATATGTCGATATTCAATTAGGTTTTTCACTGTCATGGATTGGTTGTAGGTCTTCTCTGCTCTTTTCCTTTCTCTAATGATTTGGGTGCATTCTTCGTCCCACCAAGGTGGGGAAGGTATTCTGTTACAGGATGTTTTTTTGAGAGGGAAACATGAATCAGCTGTTGTTGAAATAAAATTATAAAATGCAGTAAGATAGGTCTCTGCTAGCTTGAGTTCCTCACTGTTGGAAAACTGGATTTTGTCAATGGATGGCAAGAGCTTAGAGTTTAGTTCTGACTGGCTTTTGTAGTTGTTCCAGTCAGGGTTTGACAGGCGATATTTTAGAAGTGGAGGAGTCGACCTGTCCGGCATGTTTTGCTGTGGCATGCGAACTATAATGGGGAAGTGGTCACTACCATATGTTATGTTATCTAAGTCCCAAACCAGTTGGCTAACAATATTACAGGATGCGAATGTAATATCTACTGGGCTGGCATTCTGGTTAGGGAGGACTCTACGAGTGGATCTACCATCATTTAGGATGCATAGATTTAAATCGTCCAGTATATCCGTTAATCCAGAACCAAATTGGTCACAGTGGGCAGAACCCCAACGGTAATGGTGGCAGTTAAAGTCACCCATTACAATAATAGGGCTAGGGATTGTAGAGAAAATATTATTTAATGTAGGTAAGTAATCTACATGGGGGTGGGCAATATACACACTTACGTATGTAATACCTTCAACTTGACAGGCAACCATGTTGATATCATCCCCTCTGTAATTTGTGTTGATAGGCAGTAGGACTGCCTTCCTGTTGACCAGCAGGGCAGCTCCACCATAGCCATCAGACCTATCATGTCGGTATACAATATAGTTGGGAACATTAAAGATGAGAGAGGGGACAAGCCAACTTTCAGAGATAGCTACCACTAATGGGTTATGTTTGTTCAATAAATATATCAGATCTTGCTTCTTGTGAGATATACTCCTAATATTCCACTGCAGTAATGTCAGTGGGAGCATTTTTTAATTTGTGTAATAGTGGAATAAGTTTCTGGGCAACGAAGTCGGGTGCAGAGTTGTGGGAGAACATAAAAGTATTTATTACAGATAGGATTGGTTCAATGACTTCACCGGGAAGGGTTATATTGGGGGTTTGGGACAAAGTATTATTAGTAAGAGCACAACCATTATTTGTAGGAGAGAATGAGTAATTGCTTGTGAGATCAGCATGAGCTCTCTTGTCATAACCCTGTGGCAGAGAGACATGTGGTTTGGGCCGCGTATATATCGTTTTTTTATAACCTCTAGAAAATGAAGGGACTGACATTTCAGGGATCGGTTTTTGCGGTTGGGAAACAGGTATAGGGGTTTTCAATGCATCGGAAAATGGTTTATTAAAATTAATGGTTGGGATCATTCTGCTTGCTTCAAAATATGAAACAGATTTTTCGGCCATAATTATTTTGATTGACCTCTGTCTATTGTATTCAGGACATGCCTTGCTGTCAGCAAAATGATTCCCTGAACACAGAATACAAGAACCACATTCAGTTGGAACATCACATCCCGCACCGGGGTGTTCCATTCCACATTTGTAGCAACGGGTTTTAGATCTGCATATATTTTTTGTGTGGCCATAACGGCAACAATTGTAACATTGCACCGTTGGATATATGTACTGTTGGACAGAGAAAGACGAAAAACAACAAAAAACTTTTTTGGGAAGCACCTGTCCGTTAAATGTCAGTACGACTGTGGAGGTTGGTTTCCAATCTGGTACATTATCTATATAAACTTTCCTGTTAAGTCGCCTAACTTTAATAACCTGACCGCAACCTGAGGGAGTTTTAATGAGCTGGGCCAGTTCCTCTTCTGACATATCCGTGGGCACATCCCTAATAAGTCCAACTCGTGTTACATTGTAAGATGGAATGGATGCAACATATTTGTTTTTAGCAAGTGCACTATTAGTAAGAAAGGCATTGGCATCCTGTGGAGATTTAAATTCTACCGACACTCGGTTGCGCCCTACTTTTTTAATTCCCTCCTGCAGAATATTTTTAATATTATTAGACATTAGGAATATGCCAAACTTGATGGGATGCAAATATGTTCCAGACGTCTCCTCATCCATTCGGTTAACGTGTACAATGTAAGGTGGCAGGTCGACCGCTGAATACTTCTGTCTACCCACACTGCTTTTCGGTTGCTTCGAAGGCCGAGAGTCGTCAGAAACCATTGGTCTTTTTCGGCTGTTAGGCGTGAAATCTGTATCCATTATTACCGCGTTTTCTATTTCCGTACACTGGGCTAGCAGAAGGGTGCAGACAGAACTGAGTAAATCCTCGCCTGGATCCGGAGGATCCGGTGGTTTGTTTTTACTCATATCTTAATAGATGTTAGTAAAATAGAGATATTACCTTTACCACAGGACAAACACAGAAAGACACAGTAAGTATATCACAAAAGACAAAATATAAAAGCAGATATTATTAGATTTAAGCGACAAAAAATCTCCGACACATGTGACAGCTAGGAACACCGCATCGAGAATCTACAAATATTTTTCCTTCGCGAAAAACAAAACAAGACCGCGCAAGCTGACGTTCAACCGGAAAAAACACAGACCACAGACTTAATTAATATAGATACGGAAAAAAATGGATATAAACGGCCCGTTCCAGATAAGCATTTTTAGCCATAAATACCAACATTTTTAGCATCTATGCGTTTCCTTAGATAATGAATGAAATAGATGGGCTATAAAAGCCGTCAAACATGAGGAAAAGAGATAAACTTATACACATTGCCAAAGGAAAGAAGAATATGGCATCATTTTTTTTTGTCCTTGTCACCGTATATAGGTGAACCTGGTAGTGGGGATTGTTTATCACCAGCGTCTGGTGCTAAACAAATACGTGGAAGAAATTTGTTGTGTGAATTATAGCTTACTGTGTAATTATTTAACACTTTAATTAGTGTAATTGTGAACTATTTGAACATTTAAATCATGGTGCACTGCTCCGTTTTAGGTTGTAATAGTGATAGTGCTAGAAAACAGGAAAATATAACCTTTTACAGGTAAGACCTAAATTGTGTCAATAAAAAGCTCCAAAACTATTTTTTAAATTATAAAGACAAGTTATATTGCAATATTTTATCATTCTACTATGGTTCTCAATCATATTATGGGATTAAACATGAAATTTCAAACGAAGTAGTAAGGTTACTGTTAACCTAACAAGCTAGGAATGTCGCCATACAATATGGCCACGTATACAGCCAACGCGTATAACATTTTGCCGGGTTATAATGATACCAGTTGCGCTACGACTATTTTTCCTTGATTCGTAGGTAATTTGTTACGTGAAAGGGAACTCACATATTAGTTTCTGTGTTACATTAATATTGACATATTTAAGTATAAAATTTTGAGCATTTTAGATAACAAAGTTAATTCTTTTGAAGTGAGACTTTCCATTTGCTTGTTTGTCTGTATTTAACAGATTTCCTTCGGAGATAACTACTCGAAAACAGTTGGGTTAAAGCTACTGGTCGATTGAATTGGCAGCCAACCAAGCATACCCGAATGTGTTCTAAGCATTTTGAACAACAAAAAAGGCACTTTTCTTAGGAGTGGTGCTATTCCTAAACTTTTTTACAGAGCAGTAACTTATACATATTATATCTACAAGGAACATACCCTATCAAGCCAAAACCTAAATTTATTTTTCACAAACCCAACTATTTTTATGGGGGATTTCGAAATTTATTTTACAGTTTTGGATTAACATGGGTAGGGTAGGTACCAAATCCTTTTCTACTATTTTGATATGGCCTATTCATATAACAATGGTTCTATTAATATAACAAGTCTGACCATTAGTACAGATACAGTTTAAAAATGTATTAATTAATATTTTTAATGTTGTAAAATTAGAACCTGCTTTTATTTTTAACCTGTATACATATTGTTTCAGGACGCATCGGTGTTGGATTTCGGTTCAAATTTGAATACGCCCCGAAAGAGAAAAATGCGGCTTCAAATGCTGGGTTTGAAACAATCAGCGAGGTCATCAAATAAAAAACTGCGGCCAGTGCGGCAATCGCTTAGACGATTGGGAAAAAAAGTAGTCACACTTGAAAATGTGTAAAGTGATTTGAAGTGTAAGTTAATGATGCAAAATTAGTAGTTGGACATTTTAGATACTGTAGGAGGAACCAATAGAGATTTTCTGAAAAGATTTTTAGGAGTTGACAAAGGAAAGTATTCTGAACCTTTAAGGAAATTCGCGCTGTGCTTACACTTTTTAAGTTCAAAGGCATATGAGTTTGTACGTAAGCAATTTAATACGTATTTACCACACCCAAAAACAGCTGGTGAGTGGCGAGGAGTAGACAGCCTCTAGAAAATGTTTGTGATTTATTAGCAATTTTGTGCCATAGCTAGTAATCTGGCTTAATCCAAATGAAATAAGTCATATCTCTACTTTGTCTGAATATTTAACAAGAACACATAGGATGTAGATATAGCTCTATGCACCGAACAAGTGTTTCTAATTAATTATATAGGTACTTGACAGAACATAATCTTCCTCAGAGATCTACAAATTGGTCTTGTCCTGCGCTATTTCCAAGTTGCCACCAGCGGGGGCGAGGTTGGGGGTGGCAACACGGGCAACTAAGAATAACCAGCTATCTACATCGGCATCTTGCGTTCTTTGCCAGATCTTTTTTCCACATTGTGAGCAAGCTTACCAACTTTGGGCTTTTAGCACCATATTGAGTGCGGTATCAGTAGTTCAATTCTTGAACTTACCCAGCCCAAGTGAATTTTTACCTGTATTGTAGTGAATTTTATCTCTGTAAGCCGAAGTCCTTTATTCGATGATAATAACGGTGCTATTGAAATATAATTTTAGAAAATGTTTATTTAAAATTTAATATTATACATTTTCTAAATCTTCACAAATATTTAGTAAATGTGTAAAAATTGGATTTTAAATAAACTGCAGAGATAAAGAAAAAACAATGATTATTGCCCGCTGCGCTGTATTCTTAATCGAGCGACGATCTTCGCAAGGTACCTAGCTGGCAAAAGCTGAAAGCGAGTGGTCGCGGATCGTGCTCAGTGGCCTATGTCCAGCAGTGGACGCGTGTGGATGATGATGATGATTCCTAATATTTTTTCATATATTTGTAAAGATGTTTACATAATAGCTTAAATAAATAATAGTAAAATGTTTTAAAACGAAATATACTCGAGTAAATCCGAAAAGTGTAGTTTTATTTAAAAGTGTAAATAACTTTAGACTGCGGCGAAGGTTGAATGAAGAATTCAATAAAAAAAATCGCAACTTCCTCCCACTTTTATTTTTTGAGACATATTATTGAGCGAGGGGCGCTCATTAAAATGTTTCAAAAAAAATACGTAGATCAATCAACCCTACTTTATGTTTATAGTGGTAAAAAAAGCCACTATAAACATAAAGTAGGGTAAAACTTAAAGCAACACTGGTATACCCATCTACTTTAGGCAGGTATGACGTCATCTATGTCTGTCCCTTACGGGTATACGGTCACGTCCTATCTATTCATTCTTTATCTAAGATGCGTTTCATTAGCCGGTGATGCTAGTTTTTCTTGCTGGTTGTCATGCGTTTCATTTAAGCATTTTTAACACGAAATGCTAGCATCAAATACCCATGCTAATAGATGGGTCCTCTGATACCACTTTTTGACAGCTTTCAAATTTGACATTTGGAATCTTTTTTTCATGAATCAAAAAGGATTTTATTTTATTTTATTTATTTAATAGGAACACCAACAGCATACATATAAATACATTGGAGTACTTAAAATAATTGACAAAATTAAGTTTATATATATGTATATATGCCAATTACGGGCGTTCACAGCAATTTATGTAGAGCGTATTAATTAAATTGGAATACAATTTATAAAGTAAAGATAGAAAAGTTATTTATGCATATGCGCTATTTATGCATATGCGCTATTTATGCATAATATGTCTTAAAATATTTAAAGCATAGTGGCATAAATACGTAAGCTTTAAATTTTTATTACGTTATTAATTGCCGTAATTTTCTTTTAAAAACTCTAAGAGAATCACCAAAAATATCCAGTTCAGGTAATTTGACAGTTAAGCGGTTGTAATCTAGTGACATGCGAGAGATTGGATTATGTTGACCTATGTTTGTACGGCATTTAGGAATACTAAGAAGATTAGGGATTGGATTTCTAGGATTTTTGAATGGAATAGTTATCTTAATTTTTGAAGTTAGTTCGGAACACATACTACCATTTAGCACTTTTTGTAGAAAGACTTGATCAGATATCGTTCTTCGTTTTTTAAGTGTATCTATTTTGAAATGTTTTAATCTGTGGTCGTACGGATGTCGATGTGAGATGTTAGGAGACAAAAAGGCAATGTGCCTGGTAAAAGCTCGTTGAATGCTCTCTATGCGTTGTGAGTTTATATGGTATACTGGATTCCACACAACAGAGGCAAATTCAAGGTGTGAACGTACAAGACTATTGTAGAGAACTATTTTTGTTTTTAGGAATTTGAACTTGCGAGTGTTTCTCTTGATGAATCCTAACATTCGAGCAGCTTTACCAACAATATAGTCAGTGTGAAAGTTAAATTTAAGTCTATTGTCAATCTGAACGCCCAAATCGCGAATCACTTCAACCTTATTTAATAATGTACCCTCTATGTAGTATGAATGAGAAATTGTATTTTTTTTCCTTGTGAATGAGACTTGGTGGCATTTACTAGGATTTAGAATCATGTTATTGAGAGAACACCATTCAATAACACTGTTTAAATCATTTTGAAGAAGCTGTGTATCTTTAAGGTTGTGGATGGGTCTGAAAATCTAGAAATCGTCTGCGAAGAGAAGAATTTTGCTGTGTTTTAAATTTATGACTATATCATCTATAAAAATAAGAAACAGGATTGGTCCTAAGTGAGAACCCTGAGGAACACCAGATCTTGCAAAATATAACCGAGATTCAACTCCATTGACGACAACTGATTGTGGTCTGTTATTTAGGTATGATTCCAACCACTTTAAAAGAGAACCATCAACACCATAGATTTTTAATTTACTCAATAATATTTCGTGACTAACTCTATCGAATGCACTCGACATGTCTGTGTAGATAACATCTAATTGTGATCCCTTATCAAATATTGTTGCAGCTTCGGTGACAAATGAAACAAGATTACTTTCAACTGATCGGCCACTTCTAAATCCGTGCTGAAAGTCGCATAGTGATGTGTCAAAATGCCGGTAAATTATGGGATAAATTACGGTTTCAAATAGTTTCGCTATGGAAGACAGGATTGATATAGGTCGGTAATTTTTAACATCCGATTCATCACCCTTTTTGAAAACTGGTACGATACGAGTTTCTTTCCAAACGTTGGGAAATATACCTGTTGTTAAGGATTTGTTAAAAATAATACTTAAAGGTAGAGCAAGCGGATTTTCAGCGGATTTAAAAAAAAAATTGAAAGATATTTATAGTATTAGCCAATTCTGATTTATATTATATAAAAAATTTTAAGTGGCTGGACTAAGTAGGTGAGGTGTCAAAATTCAGCACGAAAAATCAGTACCTTGCGTTTCATTTGTAACAATTAGCGCGGCTAAAAATGTCAACATTTCTTATAAGAAACGCAAAACGAGGCTAACATCAGCCCTGCGTTCCAGATAAAGCACTGCTACTTTCTGAGGCTAACATCTGATTTAGGTCTTACCTGTAAAGGTTATATTTTCCTGTTTTTTATAGCACTATCACTATTACAACCTAAAGCGGAGCAGTGCACCATGATTTAAATGTTCAAATAGTTCACAATTACACTAATTAAACTGTTAAATAATTGCACAGTGAGCTATACTTTACACAACAAATTTCATCCACGTATTTGTTTAGCACCAGACGCTGGTGATAAACAATCCCCACTACCAGTTTCACCTATATACGGTGACAAAGACAAAAAAATATGCCGTCTTCTTCTTTCCTTTGGCAATGTGTATAAGTTTATCTCTTTTCCTCATGTTTGACGGCTTTTATAGCCCATCTATTCCATTCTATATCTATGCTGTTAGCACTGTCAGCATCAATCGGTGACGTCATCAATTACGTCATACCGCATACAAAATGCGCACATGAGCAATTTTGGACCGATTGTTTGCGTGCAAATAGCGCACACGAGCGCTGATATCAAATTATGAACCGCACTCCTAGTGTAATAGTGTTGTTCTGTGCACAGATAAGGGAGAAAAAATCACAAACTATTAAGTGAGTGAACAAGTTGGTATAATGCATTGAGATAGACATATGGAGATGCCCCGTTAAACTGTTCTTTGATATCTTGACACGAATCTATCAAATATCGTTTTTTTTTCTTTCTTACAAAAGTGAAAATACATTTGTAGAAAGAGATGCATACTGTTTCGTCTGTAGCATGTATTTTCTGTGACGTCACAAAAATTGCCTACCGTGACCAGTCCGCCATTTTAAGTGCCGAACGAACGTGTGAATTTTGCTTCGGATTTTGACTATTTTCCATAATCTCGGTAATTTACAGTAATATTTTAACAGTGCGCCACAATAAAAGACTACAGAATGCCTTCTTGCAATATTATACAATGCAGTGCGAGAAAAAACAAAAATACACCGCAATTAACTCTTCACAAATAAGTAAACAAAATTGTGAAAAATATAATTAGGAATATGTAGTTAAGGTTTCATATTCTGATTTCATTTGCCAATTTACTTGAAGAAGCGTTCAGCAGTAATATTTTTCTTTAATTGTGTAAGAATTTTTATATTTTTGATAATTTACATACATTATTAATGGGCGATAGTGAAGATACCTAAAGAGAAAATTTAATTAGTCTATCGATATATAATATTAAACAGACAGACTTACGTGCCTAAGCCTAGCTCACATGCAGTGACTAAAGTAATATCATTGGAAAGCTTAATAATTGATATATTATTATCATTGTCAATTAATTTTAGTTTTTTAAAACCTCCATTTTTCATAATAATTGAACATATAAGGTTCCTACGACAAAGTTTGTCATAAACTTTGATTAGTAACTTACCGTACAAAACTAAAAAAAATATTTAAATTACACCCAAATTATCCTACCTACTTGAAAGTAAGTATTTATCGCCTCCTTTAAATAATTATTTACAAAAAAAACTATTCCTATTTATTTTACAATAACATTTTCTCGCACTTATTTATACAAAGAAAATACACGTCTATTGGTGTAACTTTATAGTCATACTAGCTGACTCGGCGAACTTTGTACCGCTTAAGTTAAATACTGATCTTTAATAAGTTTTTCTTAGAATTTGCGTAGTTCCACAATTTGAAACTGCCTAAATATTTCTGAAACACTTTTCAATTATTGCGATTGCGTTAGCGATTATCGAAATGCATCTTGTCTAAGAGGGCTGTTCAGCTAAGATCTATTTCCCTAGATATGTCGTAGATAAGTGGATTGATGAATTTGTTTAAACTTAAATTTATCGATATTGCACCACTAATACTGAGTACATCACTAGTAAAGGTAGCCATTTTATGTGCCAAAGTCACAGACATATTTATTTATATGTCTGTGGCCAAAGTTTTGTAGGTAGTCACGCTGATTCTGTAGGTAGGGCCGGTCCATGTATTTGTTAAGTCATTGGTATAATGAAAATCTTTAAAGCTCTTAAATTTTTAATCGGTAGGTAGTATGAATTTGGTGTACATAGGCCTCGTTCCATTTCGAGATTACACTCCTCACAGTACTCAGACTGCTCACGCCCGGACCGAATCAATAGACGCGATAATGACGCCAATGGCATGCGATCGTTTCGGACCTTAGATAAAGAATGAATAGATAGGACGTGACCGTATACCCGTAAGGGACAGACATAGATGACGTCATACCTGCCTAAAGTAGATGGGTATACCAGTGTTGCTTTAAGTTTTACCCTACTTTATGTTTATAGTGGCTTTTACCACTATAAACATAAGGTAGGGTTGATTGATCTACGTATTTTTTTTGAGACATTTTAATGAGCGCCCTTCGCTCAATAATATGTCTCAAAAAATAAAAGTGGGAGGAAGTTGCGATTTTTTTTATTGAATTCTTCATTCAACCTTCGCCGCAGTCTAAAGTTATTTACACTTTTAAATAAAACTACACTTTTCGGATTTACTCGAGTATATTTCGTTTTAAAACATTTTACTATTTTTTACTACTTTTTTTCCCAATCGTCTAAGCGATTGACGCACTGGCCGTAGTTTCTTATTTGATGACCTCGCTGGTTGTTTCAAACCCAGCATTTGAAGCCGCATTTTTCTCTTTCGGGGCGTATTCAAATTTGAACCGAAATCCAACACCGATGCGTCCTGAAACAATATGTATACAGGTTAAAAATAAAAGGAGGTTCCCCGAAGGAAATCTGTTAAATACAGACAAACAAGCAAATTGAAAGTCTCACTTCAAAAGAATTACCTTTGTTATCTAAAATGCTCAAAATTTTATACTTAAATATGTCAATATTAATGTAACACAGAAACTAATATGTGAGTTCCCTTTTACGTAACAAATTACCTACGAATCAAGGAAAAATAGTCGTAGCGTAACTGGTATCATTATAACCCGGCAAAATGTTATACGCGTTGGCTGTATACGTGGCCATATTGTATGGCGACATTCCTAGCTTGTTAGGTTAACAATAACCTTACTACTTAGTTTGAAATTTCATGTTTAATCCCATAATATGATTGATAACCATAGTAGAAGGATAAAATATTGCAATATAACTTGTATTTATAATTTAAAAAATAGTTTTGGCGCTTTTTATTGACACAATTTAGGTCTTACCTGTAAAAGGTTATATTTTCCTGTTTTCTAGCACTATCACTATTACAAACTAAAACGGAGCAGTGCACCATGATTTAAATGTTCAAATAGTTCACAATTACACTAATTAAAGTGTTAAATAATTACACAGTAAGCTATAATTCACAGAACAAATTTCTTCCACGTATTTGTTTAGCACCAGACGCTGGTGATAAACAATCCCCACTACCAGTTTCACCTATATACGGTAACAAGGACAAAAAAAAATGATGCCATCTTCTTCTTTCCTTTTGCAATGTGTATAAGTTTATCTCTTTTCCTCATGTTTGACGGCTTTTATAGCCCATCTATTTCATTCTAATTCTATGTTTCGGACCGATCGTGAACGCGCTTATGTCAGCATAATCCCGTCTATGATAAATTCAAATTCGGAATCTACTTTCTCTCACAAACTCTTTGATTGCTCATCCTTTGGCACTCAGCGTTTTGTGCTAATTAATGAACTTATTATTATTTATCGTTGATACTTATTTGGCTATAGATAAAAATAATAAATAAATATCATTAGGTACTGCAGCTTGGCAAAAAAGAGTTTGGAGCGGTGACAGCTGGAACTAAAAAGCGATTTCCGTAGTAAAACTATATTAATTATGATAAATTAAAGACGTTTCTACAAATAGGTAATCATAATCAAAATTATTGCTAAAAGTGGCCACTTTTAACAATAATTCGGATTATGATTTCCTATACATTTAATCTATGCCTGAATAGCTCAAAAAATCATAAATATCTGTATTGAGTAGTTGACTGATCTATTTTTTGTAGAAACTTCTTTAATAATTATCATAAAATAAAAACAAATGGCGGCGCTAGTAGTAGGTACTGCGACCCTCAGGCCCCTCAGTGGCCCCTTAAGGAAAAAAAACGGAATATAAGTAGTTAGAAACTCAAACTTATAATATTTAGATAAGTTTGTACGGAACCTTCGGTACCTCGCACTAGCTACAGTTAGACAAAAGACATTTTAAAGTTGATGAATTTTCGAAAATTCAATATATAGTATGTATATGTATGACATAGACAATAAAGTTTGGGCTGTGAGTTTGGGGAATTTTTTGACAAACAAGTGAACTGAACGAACTGAATGATACTCGTCAAGCGAGACATTTTTGCAGTCCCTTGCAGAGAGTATAAACTGGTATAAACAACCCTCCGTCTTAGTTCCTTAAGCAGTCCATAAATTTAAATGAGTGCGGATTAAATCTCAGAAAACTTCTGTATTCACTGGAGAGGGTAGAGGAATTCTTGAGGCAGTGAATTATGTTTTACTTTATAAGCTAAAATATTCCATTATATTTACTGACTCCCTGAGTAATCTTTATGCCTTACAGTCTAATCCGTTTACTGGTAGAGGTTCTTTATTGTTGTTCCATATAAAGCAGAAATTATTTTTATGCAAGTCGCTGGGTTGTACTGTAGTCTTGGCTTGGATTCCTGGTCATAGCGGCATATTTGGCAATGAAAAAGCTGATCACTTTGCTAAGACTGCAGTATTACGTGGTGATATTGTTCCTTTTATGAATTACAGTCAAGACCTTTTACTTATTCCAAAACAGCAATTATTTAAATCCTGGTCACGGCTTTGGGCTTCAAGTAGTAAATATAAAGGTTTTCGTTATTCCAAAATCCAGAAAGATATTCCACCCAAGCCTTGGTTTTATAAGTTATATGTAAATAGATATATTTCCGCCACAATATGCCGACTTCGTTTTGGTCATTGTTGCACAGCAGTGCATCTTAAAAAATTAAAAATTTTAGACTCTTCTCTATGTAAATGTGGTTTGGCAGAAGACTTAAATCATATATTTTTTTCATGCCCAAATTATGATCGTTCTTCTTTCATTGACTCACTCTTAGAACATTCCTATCCATTTCCTTCTCATATTGACATTTTGCTCTCATCTTTGAATTCATTTGTAGTTAGTATTATTGGTGATTTTATTATTAAAAATAATATTAAGCTGTAGGTTATTGTGTATATACCTAGTTGTGTAAGTATTTCGTAGTTAGGTTATAGTGTATCTCTTTTTGTTTCAGAGCTCCTTAACAATCATCAGAATCATTAGTCATCATTGGTGAACAATTCTTTCAAAATTTTTCGTAATTTTTGTTACGTATCTATCTTTCACTTGACGCTGGCATAATTAACAAATTGCCATACAAGAGGATCAAAAAAAAAAACTAATAATTGTTATATAGGTAGATTATGTCAATAATACGTTGTCACATAGGCACTTGATCGTCTAGGGACTCCATTATTAATTTTAACTCAAAAAGCAATATATTGGAGGGTAAAATGAAATTATTCATGTTATTAGACGTAGGTGGGTATAATTTAAAATAAACCCCAGTTGGAGCTGTCTTTTATCTATCTTAAATACCAGCATAATATCGAGTGCACCGCAGGATCTAAACTAAGCCTAAACAAACTAATGGACTGATTTTAATACGGCAAAAAGAAAATAAAAACGCGTGATTTTGCGAAAACAGTTTACAATAAACTTGAAATGGAAAACATGAGTTCGTTCGATGATTCTGACTTGGACTGCAGCTATGAGTTGTGGCGGCGCGGGTCAGACTCTTGCGCACTGCCTTTTGACCCGTCGTCCTTAGAGGACATAATCCTCTCGATAAGCGACAGCTTTGACTTTCGCGTGATCCTGAGCGATGGACGGGCGAAAACTGCGCTGCTGGTGACGGGAGGCCTGGCGGTAGCTGGCGGATTGATTGGGAGACACTACGCCGGCAAAATGGGCGCCGCTGTCGGTGGCGCTATCGGAGGGGCTTGTGGCCTTGGTATTGTTGGTATGAACACTTTCAAATTATTACCTTCCCTTGATAATAAAACTAATAAACTGCCGTCAGTTTGAAGATGACTCAAACAGGCGTTAAATGATTGAAAGATATTCAGATATTAATGAAGTTAATGCGACAAAGTTGTACTTAGATAAAACCTATTATAGTAAGGCGCACCGGCCGGCAGTTCATACATTTCATTACATTTCTTATGTTCCTCAATAAGCCAATGTACCATAATTATTATCTTCAGTTCTTCTTCATCTTCAGTTTGATATTTTTTGTATATGTATACCTACTTGTATATAAGGTAAAGACGATAAGCAAAAGCGAGGCCCACCTTATCGGTTATACGTGCACGTGCGCAACTTTTGCATTGTCGATAGCAAGTCGCATTTAATTTACACATTTTAGGAACTTGTTTTGATATTGTTTGAATCCCAACCAAAGAGACAGATATCACATAATCAATTGAAACCGTCTTTCTTTTCAGCGATATCGATGCGTGAAATATGGACAGACATAAAATCCAAACTCTCGGAATTATTTGAGATAGTTTACGATTACTTGGCTGGCATGGGACTGGACGACTACAAAAGAGCAGCTATATTCCTGGCCAAAAACAGCACTGGCACCACCCAACTGGCGCAGGTCATCTTGCACACTGCCTCTACACTTTTAGGTAAAAAGATTCAATCTAGTCTTACGGCTGCTTAGTTTATTTAAGACTGATTAGTTCGTATTTTTATTTTAATTAATACTAAAGCCTGGAGCTATAAAAATATTGTCTATATTAAGGGTCAGTTCTTTAAGGATTACCTAAAATAAAGTCAATTATGGGTTTATTTATTGATGTTAATTAAAATGGACCGGTTTTCTAAGTGTTAATAAAAAAATTTTTTTCCTTGCAAATTTTGAGTAAGTACCTACTTAAAATAAAAGTAGACAATGAAATTGAACTTGAAATTCTCTTGACTTAAAATTCGACTTGATCTAAATAAAATTATTTTGTGGCACTAATCTGAGATAATGACTCTTAGATGTATTGAATTGAACTAATAGTTGAATTTGACTTTTAACTTTACTATTTATTTTCTCTGTACATATATTAGTTCTTTGTTTTTTTTAACATACGAGTAGGAATTTGGTAGGTTTGACTATTATGACCACAATTTTATGACAAGTAGACTCAATGTATAACTAAAGTAATGAATAAATGATTTTGATTTTAAATGTATTCTTCATAATCCTATTAGGTATAACAAAATAAAATGTATTAAACCAAATAAAATTATTTTTTTTACTTTTGTATTTTATTACCTATCTCAAAATTAAAAAATTTTATTTCGGCTTTTCATTTTATTACAAAAATAGTTCTCTTTCTCTATCATTTTGTTGGCTTAACGCTCACACATCCACGTCCTATGGTCCCCAAACGCGTAAGCTGCTCGACCGACCTGGGAACTATGGTACCCAGTGCCCTTTGCGTAAAACGCGCGGTGTTATAAAAAAATCACGAAAAAAAAAATATTTTCTCTATGGCTTTATTCCTTTGCCAATCTTCTTTTCCTGCCAATCATCTTTCATAAGTTGACAGAGCATGTCCAATTTTTTTTTAGTCTTAGTACGAAATAAATTTTTCACAGTCTGTGGTTTAACTTACTTGGCCGTATCCATACGGTTCTTACTCCATGACCGATGAGATTTATTGCGTTCTTACTATTACTAAAGGTCTCAGCATACGTAACGTGTTTTTACTCGGACGGAACGGGACGGGAAATTTTAGAAATATCGTTTTATAGAAAATGTATCCGATAGTCTATACGTCACGAGCACACGGACGGGACGGGAACGTGGCGCCCACGTGACGGGAAAAATATCGTCGGCCCCGCACGTGCCCCGTCCCGTCCGTGGTTTCGCTGCGTATGCACACTCACTCCGCTCGCTTCAGATACCTATACAGGGTGTCCCAAAAACAATGGATAAACCTGTAACTATAGATGGACTTCATCATGGCCTCCCTTACCACAAATTTTGACCTTAGTGAAAATATCACGGTTTCAGAGATATTTATTGTTTTTGTTTTTTTCGAAAATTTCCAAGTGCGATTAGTTTTTATAATGCCATTTCTACAAATGGAGAGCTTTTTCGATTTAGTTTTTTTTTATTTCCCAAGCAATAGTTTAGCTATCAAAAACAAAGACTTAAATTTAACAAACTAGCGTCTTCTAACTAAATGTTACAATCAAATCACGTTAAGATTTCAATGTCATCTCGATATAATCTCATAATAGTCAATTTTTGAACGTATTTCGATTCTCAGTTACCACAGATTATAGCACAAGAATGTGCGTCGTAATGTTGGCACTACGCTAAAAATCTTGTATGGCCTATGCTAATAACTGGCTGAAAAGACTTATGTTCGCGCCAGAAAAGCATTTTAAAACGTCAAAAGAATTGTCAAATTCATAACTTTTCAACTGAGCTCGTTTGTTTTCGCGCGCTTAAGGTCAACGTTTAAAACACAAACTAATAAGTGACAAGTTGTTTAAAATGAAAGCGACGTCGATGAAACAAATAGAGGTGTTGTTGGACTTTTTAGAAGGGCACCGCTCTCTAGCGCTGGGACGAGTACGCGGCAAAGAGGGCAGTGTACTGTCTCAACGATTGTGGAGGCAATGCGCTGATAATTTAAACAGCGAGTTAGGTGGTGCCATAAAATCCCCTCAGGAATGGAAAAAAGTAAGTAACATAAACTTTTCCTAAGTTCTTTAATATATTTTATTACATTTGTTACAAGCTCTATGACATTTTCAGTACTACAACCAATATAAAAGTAGAGTGAAGGCAAAAGCGAGGGCTATCAAAGACGGAATTAAGAGGACAGGCGGAGGCTCTGCCGAATCAGTTGAGCTGACTCCTCTCGAGCAGAGACTCCTTTCAATTTTAGGAGGCTGCAGTTCACCTCTTCCTGTTAGGCAAAACCCTCTGCCTAGCTTGGTAAGCATTCTACTTAGACCAAGCTAACAGTAAGAATAGATATTTCAACCATTTGTGAAATAAATCAATAAGTATTGTTCTTTATTTACAAATCTGCAATATTACTTTAACACACTGTGAATGAAGCATAGGTACAATTTCTTTTATCCAAAGATGCTCCTTTCTTTTTATTATTTTGAATTAAAACCATACAAATTATTTTCAAGTAATTTAATGTGTAGTAAAATTTTGGATAACTTCATTTATTTTAATTTATGTTTACAGTGCATTTTGTTCAATTATTTATCTCATACTCATAGAATGAAGATCACAATGCAAAATATTCTAGAGAAGAAACCAGGCATGACCATAATTATGTGGAAACTTTGTGAGTACAGCACAACTAACTTATAATGTGAAATGAAAAAAATAACCAATTCAACTTCAACAGACATCTGAGACGTTACTTTGTCATATTATAACTTTTTTTACATTTTAGATTCGATGAGCATGTTACAATGTAAGTATGAAACATAATTTAAATACCTAATTACCTGACTATCAATCTAAAATAAACATATACAATTATATCTTGACGAAACTCATAATTCACCTAATGTAGGTGAATTATGTAATTATGTTATATTTTAATTTATTACATAATTCTGTAATTAACATATTATCTTTTGTTATTCTTATTACTTAATTTTTCCTTTGTGTTTTCAGTGAGCCTGGAGATTTTTATGTTCACCCACTGGAGAATTCATTTGAGTAAGTTATACATTTGTAAATAATAGTAAAAATATTATAACAAGCTTATGATCCTTAAAAGTTTGACACTAATAAGAAATATTTTTGTCTTTATAGGAATATTGAAATTGAAAACAGTTTAGAAGCTAAGTATGATCAATTAATACTTTATAATTATATACTATCAGCCTTATTCATAAAAATATTTTTGTCATATTTAGGTTAAGCAGTGTCTGTCACTTTCAATCTCATTACAAAAAAAAAATGACATCGAAAGTGATACCAACATTGTATAACTTAAACATTGGGGAATGCTCTGAGGAGCTCTTTAACCTTATCCCTCCCTCTCCATTCCTTAACAGAAACACGCGTAAGGGCCTTCGGAGTCATCCTTACACTGTATCTTCCTTTTCACACCGTACCAAGAAATTCCAAGATTCCTTCTTCTGTCATTCATCCCACACTTGGAATTCTCTACCGGCGCACGTGTTTCCTCCATCCTACAACATGGGTTCCTTCAAAAGAGGTGTGAAAAAGCATCTCTTAGGCCGGCAAGGGGCGGGCAGGTAGGATAGTGGATGTCGTCCCTACTCTATCTGTCAACTCATTTGGGCCTCTTTCACCGCTTAACATCAGGCGGGAGGAGGTCATTTGCCGGGCCCTCCATAAAAAAAAATTGTTTAAATATTTTTTATGAATAAGGCCATATATGAATATAAGTACTATAGGGTACTGTTATCGTATATAAACTTAAGTAAAAAATACATATTGTATTTTAGTGACAATAGCCGTGATTCTCTTATGGCTGAAATGAAAATAACGGGGAACCCTGATGCTCTAGCAACAGCAAGACTTCAGGATGGACAGACGTGAGTAAATTTAATTTCTACTTAATATAGAAAAATTATCAAATTTTTAAGATTTACACCACACCCATACTTAACATAATGACACATCACAGCCAAATAAAATTACTTTAACTGATGTGTTTCTGCAGTAAGGTTGTCAGATTGAGACAGCTGGTGTTGTATTGGAAGCATCGGGGCCAGTATCTTATTCTGTCAATGTAATAGTTCTTCTTCTTCTTCTTTTTTAATATGTGGCAATTGGTAATGTAATAGTTCCTCTTGATTTTATTAGGTGTAAGGTGTAAGCAAAGAGTGACTTATGCCAGGTGTTATAACCACCTTTAAGCTACCCACACGGGTATGGCCAGTGGTATGGTGGGTTTGCAGTGCTACACCACCACACCACCATTCCATCTTCTTAATGGTATCGAAGAATCAAAAAGTAAACATTGTTTGCAGTCAGCAGGCTGAAAGGTCTCGCAAGGAGCAAGCTGAAAGGCTTCGCGAGGAGCAGACTGAAAAGCCTCGCGAGGAGCAGACTGAAGGGCGCGAGGAGCAAACTGAAAGGCCGCGCAGGGAGAAGGCTGCAAGGCCGCGCAAGCTTCGCCGCCTGCGATCCCCTTCACCTAAACGTAATTTTGTTATCTTAAAATGTTAAGTGATTTATGGATTTGTTATTCATGCAGTTATAAATTGGTTTTGCAGAAATGGATGCTTTCCAAGAAGCTGGGCGGCATCTAGCTGTGGTAGAGGCTAAAGGGGTAGAGGTTAACAGACAGTTAGTCTGTGCTACAAATCGACAGGCAGCTGCAATAGAGAGTTTTGTAGCACAGTTCAAGAGGTTTGTTGACCTCTATGCCCTTAATAATCAACCTAATGCCACACTTTAAGATATCTTACGGCTTCGATTTAACGAATGTCTTATTGGTAAGTTTACAAAAAGAAAGTTTTTGATAGAATTACCTTTTATTGCAATATTTTTCAAACCCTAAAAATATTTGTACTTTAGTTTTTAAAACTTTAACTATTAATACCCACTAAAATGGTGGATATGTTAGTCATAGTGATTAAATAGCTATTATACATAATAGCTGCCTATTATAATGTGATAGATAAATTTTATTAATCACTTTATCCAGATTTTATTCATAATAGCAGGTCAAAGTTAGTTAAAGTAATAAATAAAGTTCCAACTTGCATCCCCTCCCGCTTCTTATTCCACTACAGATATTAATAATCTTTCCTTTCGTCCGGTCGTCTGTTCGTTCCATCGAGATCTCGGTTCCTGACCCAGGAGCAGAGTGGCGAGGTGGCTCAGGAGTTTTAAACCACCTAGAGACTTTTAGTTTACTGCTAAACCTCCCACCGAAATCTCACCGAGCCCGATGGAGATGTTAGATAATAGTTACTCATCTAGCTTCCGCTTAACAATAGTGCACGAAATTTCGATTTCATCCCCAGTTATAAGTAAAATAGTATCAAATGTAAGGGAAATTTATTGTATACTAGCTGTAACCGGCATGCATTGCAATGCCTTGTAAATGCCATTTTTTGCTAGGGATCCTCACGGGCGTCCCCAGAACACTACCAAAGTTTCATTACAATCTGATGAATAATTTCGGAACGCATAGAGGACAAACAAACATTGTACATACATTGATTTTTATTTATATAAATTATTTATAACACATTAACTCAAATATTAAGAAAATGTACAATAAAAAAATATAATTAAAACTATTTAAAATAAAAACATTATTATTGCTTCACATACAAGTATAGGTTGTTATGCTTAAGGCAAATTTCAATTTAACTGCATAATCTTCACCTATACTTCTTTTACTACTTTATCCACTTTCGCTGTAACAGATATATCCTTAATTGGCCCTCATATAATGCTCTAATGAATTTATTGTTTCTGAAAATATCCTCCCTTAGCTTCAATGAAGAAATGTCTTCATATGAATAAACCAATTTTGAAATATGGTAGATCCCATGCCTGTCTGGTCTGTTTAGATCATAAGGCGTGTATAGCATCTATGCTTTCGTTGTTCACAGCGGTAGACGGACGACCATCACGACATTCCATCACTTAGATTGACACAACTGCATTTGAATTATTCTGCAAACTAGCTATAAACAGTTGACTTGTATGGTGTTTAATAGCCAACATCATTTTGTTTTTTAAATATTGGTCTTTGTGACCAAATTCTGGAAATTTGTTGTGCACCCTATTTAATTTATATTACGGTTTGCCCACAGATGTTCTATAAGTGCGTTTTGCACGGCTCTGCCCTGTTGGAGCGGTACGTTTTGACGGCGAATTGCGGGTGCTGCCAATTCGGCCGGTAATGTTGAGGGCGCAAGGGCAGTTTCTTCGTGGCGCAATTGCAGCTGCTGGCGGCGCTCATTCTCACGCTCGAGAGCAGACAGCTCGGGTACTGCGAGGTGGGCCCGGTTGGCAATGTTGTGAAGTACACAGCATGCGTTAACAATTTTGCCTGCCATTACGGGCTTATAGTGTAGCTGTCGCGCAACTAAGAGGCACCTGAAACATCACAAATTAAATTGTTTTTAAAGTAACAACAGTTTTTTTTATTGATTTTAATTTTATTTGGCCGGTCTGTATAAATCTTTGTAATACACACACACTGAACGACTGAAACATGGAAGATTACCTACTTTTGGCTATTGGTCCATGTGCTATTGTTTGTTATTGAAATCAAAGCTCAGCAAGCTGTTTCATTTATGTCAACAAGCTCCCTTCTACCCACAGTAATTTAATTAAATAAGCAACCCACCTAAATCTTGATTTGAGGACTCCTATAGTCCTCTCTACCACATTTCGGGCCTTCACATGCTTATTATAATAATAAGCTTCGGGAGTGCCCTCTGCTGCATTTAATATTGGGGTCATTACATTTTTTCTTAGTGGATATCCGCTATCTCCTGTAACAATAGAATGCTTTTTGTTGACGTAATTTGAATTTCTGTAACATTTTAGCAATAATAGCAGCAATAATAAGTCAAAATATAATGGATTGACTTTGAAGGGCTAATATAGAATTTTCCTTGCAGTGAATGTACCTACTTATCTTTTTTTAGTGCTAACTATACATTAGACTATAAATATAGATCAAATTTTTCTGCATACCCAAAAGAAAATTTGTTTCTCCACTCTCATTTAAGTCATTGAGATAACCATTTAGTGGATGGTGACTCCAAACTGATGAGTCATGAGTACTCCCAGGGTTCGAAGGGTCCACAGAAAGAATGTTAAGATTGGCATCACATATCTGAAATGTAACATTGAATTCTTAACTTCAATACATAAAATTGTTTGCTTACATACAAAACAAGGTAAGTTTCGCGCTCTTCTGGGTATTCCTTTAGTATCCTGCTGCACGCGGAGGGGGGTAGGGGTCGGAGGGGAGTCGAGGGAAGTCTCCCTTAAAGAGGGGAGATGCGAAAACTTAGTTAAAAAAAAATAATTCTGAGGTTAGGTCTATGAAAACTGCTTACAACTTGTCCGAGACTAAATTTATAGCCTGCAACAAAGACAACAATCGGTAGAAATTGTAAAAATGAGACAAAACTGTGTCTGACTGGAATTGGTTCTGAATAGTCATAAAAACAACTTAACCTAACCAAGTTTCAAAACAACTTAATCTAACCGACTTTAAAGTGCCCCAAGTCATTTCTGTGTGGTCAAAAAAATTTACCTATCTGCATCTGTTTGAGGTGCCCCGTAGCGGGTCTGGGTGGTCTTAAAAAAAATAAAACCTAACCAAACCAACTATATTTGAAGTGCTCTGGGTGTCAGTCGAAGTCAGTTCTGGGTGGTAAAAAAAATCTTTACACACAATTAAAATTTGCAGATTTTTCAAAAATTACCACTTTCCGCACTAAAAGCTTTTAGATTGATTGATTTGTGGCATTAATACCTTTCGATTAAAGCCAAACAGATACTAGTGCAGCAGGATACTAAAGCCAACCCCTCTTGTTCTGAAAAAAAAATTCTACTTACTATCATCACATTAAGTGAGTGATATCCTTTACGGCAATAAAAAGCCTCTTCCCGCTCTGACGGCTTTATTATGCTGACATGTGTGCCATCTATGCAGCCAAGAACTCCGGGAATACCAAAAGCTGAACGAAACCTAAAATTCACAATATCAGTGTAAGTATATTTTTGTTACAATAAAATATTTAACAACTAGTAATAGTCTACCTTCTTCGGAGTGTTTCTCTATCCTCTCTTGTTTGGGGGAATTGGACATATTTCCCAAATATGTTACTATTGTTTAGGGCGCATGCAACTTGTTTCACAGCTCTGGACACAGTGGGTTGTGAAACAGAGTGTAATGCACTTTGTCCTACCAAAGTTTGGTAGGAGCCACTTGCGAAAAACGCAAGAGTAATTAAAACCTGGAAAAAGAATTGCATTGAAGAGAACATAGCTAGTCATTGTCACCCCTTGTTTAGATAGGTAATAATCTTACTTTAGAAGAGACATCTAATGCATCATTTCTTTTTGGATTTCCAATATATTGACGAACTTCTTCTATAAGAATTTTAGTTAGATTCTTCGAGAGCCTGTAGGTTTTTTTAAATTCTCGCTCACTGAGGCTGAAGGCATCTGCAGCAAGACGACGATTGCGTTGGGTACGTTGTCGTTCCCTGGCTCTTCGTGTGGCAGCAGCCATGGCAGCTCGGTGCGCCGCAAACAAATAATGCCAACGAAGCCCGGAATCGCTCATTTTAAATGGTGGAAGGTAGAAAACAAGAAATGAGAATCACAGAAAACCACAAGAACTGAAGCCCAATTCACGTAAATAAAATTTTGTAAAAATACAGTTCCGATCTAGTCTCGATATCATTTGCATCAACAATGGCATTCTCGTACACTAAAAGTTTGACGTTGATCTAAAGAATGCATTTTGATTGTAATGCAACCGAGACTTGATTTGCACTAAAATCGGCATTCTGCTAAAAAATGACTTGGATTCTGGCCGAAAATTGGTATTCTGAAAACTATTTAAATGTCAAAATTGAGTTTGAAAGTTGATCGTAACCATACTGACATTAGATTGTATTGAAGTTATCACAAAGTAGTTTTAGTACAGTTTTTGTGGTTTTCTGTGAATTTGGGATTCTAATTTCTACTATTTAAATGAGCGATTCCGGACTTCGTTGGCATTATTTATTTGTGGCACACCGAACTGCCATGGCTACTGCCAGACGAAGAGCCAGGGAATGACAACGTACCCAACGCAATCGTCGCCTTGCTGCAGATGCCTTCAGCAGCCTATGTGAGCGAGAGTTTAAAATAACCTATAGGCTCTCGTCAATTCTGTTGGAATAGACTAAACTAAATTTAATTTTAGTACTGTCAAATCGTGTTTTTTGTTCGAAAATGGTGTCGATTCTGGCATGATTCTCTAAACCTAAAACTAAATTTGACAACAGTCTCTCCTTGTCATTTTGTATAGAGTATGACAAGGATAGACTGTTGTCAAATTTAGTTTTAGGTTTAGAGAATCATGCCAGAATCGACACCATTTTTAACAGAAAACACAATTTGACAGCACTAAAACTAAATTTAGTTTAGTTTAATCTGCTTTAGAAGGGTTTGCCTCCTTTTATTGGATTTTATTCTAAATGAATTATTATTATTCTTTTAATTTTAAATTCTTTTTCCAGGTTTTTTAACGCTTTTCTGGCCCGAACATAAGTCTTTTCAGCCAGTTATTAGCATAGGCTATACAAGATTTTTAGCGTAGTGCCAACATTACGACGCAAATTCTTGTAGTATAATCTGTGGCAACTGAGAATCGAAATAGGTTCAAAAATTGACTAATAGGAGATTATATCGAGATGACTTTGAAATCTTAACGTGATTTAATTCTAATATTTAGTTAGAAGAATACCAATGTTTGATCAATTCATAATACAATTTCAATATGGTCAACTTTCAATGGAGATGAATGATGATTACGTGAATTGGGCTTCTGTACAAAAACTAATTTGTGATAGCTTCAATACAATCTAATGTCAGTATGGTTACGATCAACTTTCAAGCTCAATTTTGACATTAAATAATTTTCAGAATACCAATTTTTGGCCAGAATCCATGTCATTATTTGCTTTTTTTTTAGCAGAATGCCGATTTTAGCCTAAATCATGTTTCGGTTGCATTACAATCTAGTTGCATTCTTTGACAGATCAACGTCAAACTTTTAGTGTACGAGAATGCCATTGTTGATGCAAATGATATCGAGACTAGATCGGAACTGTATTTTTATAAAATTTTAGTTACGTGAATTGGGCTTCAGAAGCCCAATTCACGTAATCATCATTCACCTAGATTGAAAGTTGACCATATTGAAATTGTATTGTGAATTGATCAAAAATTGGTATTCTTCTAACTAAATATTAGAATTAAATCACGTTAAGATTTTAATGTCATCTCGATATAATCTCATAATAGTCAATTTTTGAACGTATTTCGTTTCTAAGTTGCCACAGATTATACCACAAGAATTTGCGTCGTAATGTTGGCACTACGCTAATAATTTTGTATAGCCTACGCTAATAACTGGCTGAAAAGACTTATGTTCGGGCCAGAAAAGCGTTAAAACCTAGAAAAAGAATTTAAAATTAAAAAATAATAATAATTAATTTAGAATAAAATCCAATAAAAGGAGGTAAACCCCCCTAAAGCAGATTAAACTAAACTAAATTTAGTTTTAGTGCTATCAAATTGTGTTTTTTGTTAAAATTTTCGAACAAAAAACACGATTTGACAGTACTAAAACTAAATTTAGTTTAGTCTATTCCAATTAATGCCAACATAATTAACGAGAGCCTTTTTAAACTCTCGCTCACATAGGCTGAAGGCATCTGCAGCAAGGCGACGATTGCGTTGGGTACGTTGTCGGTTGTCGTTTCCTGCCCCCCTAGACAAGATCTTTCGATAGGTAATCGCTAACGCAATCGCTAAATGGACAATGTATAAGATTTGACAATTGCGCTCGAAAGCTAAGCGAGGGCTTATGTCAAATCGCATACATTTTCCTTCTAGCGATTGCGTTAGCGATTATCGAAATGCGGCTCTTCGTCTGGCAGTAGCCATGGCAGTTCGGTGTGCCACAAATAAATAATGCCAACGAAGACCGGAATCGCTCATTTTTAATGGTAGAAATGAGAATCCCAAATTCACAGAAAACCACAAAAACTACTTTGTGATAACTTCAATACAATCTAATGTCAGTATGGTTACGATCAACTTTCAAACTCAATTTTGACATTTAAATAGTTTTCAGAATACCAATTTTCGGTCAGAATCCAAGTCATTTTTTAGCAGAATGCCGATTTTAGTGTAAATCAAGTCTCGGTTGCATTACAATCAAATTGCATTCTTTGACAGATCAACGTCAAACTTTTAGTGTACGAGAATGCCATTGTTGATGCAAATGATATCGAGACTAGATCGGAACTGTATTTTTACAAAATTTTAGTTACGTGAATTGGGCTTCTGTTAAAGAATGCATTTTGATTGTAATGCAACCGAGACTTGATTTGCACTAAAATCGGCATTCTGCTAAAAAATGACTTGGATTCTGGCCGAAAATTGGTATTCTGAAAACTATTTAAATGTCAAAATTGAGTTTGAAAGTTGATCGTAACCATACTGACATTAGATTGTATTGAAGTTATCACAAAGTAGTTTTAGTACAGTTTTTGTGGTTTTCTGTGAATTTGGGATTCTAATTTCTACTATTTAAATGAGCGATTCCGGACTTCGTTGGCATTATTTATTTGTGGCACACCGAACTGCCATGGCTACTGCCAGACGAAGAGCCAGGGAATGACAACGTACCCAACGCAATCGTCGCCTTGCTGCAGATGCCTTCAGCAGCCTATGTGAGCGAGAGTTTAAAATAACCTATAGGCTCTCGTCAATTCTGTTGGAATAGACTAAACTAAATTTAATTTTAGTACTGTCAAATCGTGTTTTTTGTTCGAAAATGGTGTCGATTCTGGCATGATTCTCTAAACCTAAAACTAAATTTGACAACAGTCTCTCCTTGTCATTTTGTATAGAGTATGACAAGGATAGACTGTTGTCAAATTTAGTTTTAGGTTTAGAGAATCATGCCAGAATCGACACCATTTTTAACAGAAAACACAATTTGACAGCACTAAAACTAAATTTAGTTTAGTTTAATCTGCTTTAGAAGGGTTTGCCTCCTTTTATTGGATTTTATTCTAAATGAATTATTATTATTCTTTTAATTTTAAATTCTTTTTCCAGGTTTTTTAACGCTTTTCTGGCCCGAACATAAGTCTTTTCAGCCAGTTATTAGCATAGGCTATACAAGATTTTTAGCGTAGTGCCAACATTACGACGCAAATTCTTGTAGTATAATCTGTGGCAACTGAGAATCGAAATAGGTTCAAAAATTGACTAATAGGAGATTATATCGAGATGACTTTGAAATCTTAACGTGATTTAATTCTAATATTTAGTTAGAAGAATACCAATGTTTGATCAATTCATAATACAATTTCAATATGGTCAACTTTCAATGGAGATGAATGATGATTACGTGAATTGGGCTTCTGTACAAAAACTAATTTGTGATAGCTTCAATACAATCTAATGTCAGTATGGTTACGATCAACTTTCAAGCTCAATTTTGACATTAAATAATTTTCAGAATACCAATTTTTGGCCAGAATCCATGTCATTATTTGCTTTTTTTTTAGCAGAATGCCGATTTTAGCCTAAATCATGTTTCGGTTGCATTACAATCTAGTTGCATTCTTTGACAGATCAACGTCAAACTTTTAGTGTACGAGAATGCCATTGTTGATGCAAATGATATCGAGACTAGATCGGAACTGTATTTTTATAAAATTTTAGTTACGTGAATTGGGCTTCTGGTCGCTGCCATGCCATTTGGTGTCGTTTCGTATCGCAAGTACGAGCTAGTAAAAGATGGTCAATTATGCAGTTTCTTCATGCAAAAGTTGATCCAGTAACTCAAATCACATGTAAGTATAAAATATACATTAACGTGTATTATTGTAGTAGAATTTTAAAGTAATTTTTATGCCGTCATGATATAAAAATACAATGGTACGTTGGTAGCTTAATACAGTACATAGGTATGAGTTGCGGGTGACTGCGTAGATACCTACACGTTAATTTGTCGAGGTGTGTGTGTGTTTCTTTATTGTGAGGTAATATTTTCATAGTGTGCGTATCTGTAATTATCTAGATTTTCGTAGTGTGCCATGCGTCTTTACCTCGCCTCCCGCATAATGTGACAGCAAAATATATACTGCGATTTGTTGCGTACCATCTCCAGGTTAAATTTTGACGACACGGTACGGAGTACTATTAAATCTTCTGTGGACACTGTTAGCGCAGAGGTCGATTTTGTATGGCCTACAGAAATTTGTTCATGTAGTTGTAGCAAGGGTTTTAATAGTTTAAAAGATGTAGCAGCAGTCGGAGAGCAAAAAAATTGTGATAAAACTGAGTCACACGTGTCCCTTGACGAGCGTCAAGAAATTTTTATCACGTCCGTTCCACCTAATACGCGCCACCGTGCTACTCTTTTGCGTGACTCGAGGCTAGTCTTGGCAGCCCGTGCTACGCCTCCTGGGACGACACACCGTCCCGGCAATCCAGCCTCTAGTAAGCCGCGGTGCAGCTTCTCTCACCACCGTGAAAGTCCGCAGAGGTTGACCTTCGGTCGAATCCGGTCCAAGGACCGTGGATCAAAGACACGGTGTATACGCTATAATTAAGCGCTCGTAGAGAGCCACCGAAGAATACAAAATGCCTCAAGAATGCCTCATAGAGCTCATCAGGGCAAAATTGGACGTCGCAGCTGGACTTCCTTTATTTGAAAATGCGCCACTTTAATTTTTGGCTCACATTAACAACATTAGATACTGTTATTTGAACACTGGAATACCACTTGTTTATTATATTTTATCAGATTTCTTAGCCTTTATAAGACAAAACAATAATATTTTTCAGACAAAAGCTCAAACAAGAATCATCTGACGATAAAAGTCATAACATTCCTCGCTAAAATACTTAAATTTTAAAAAGGATGACGTTACACGCTAATGACGGCTAGTACAAAAGGGAAAGCGGACGAAAAAAGGTTTGGAATGCAGCCGTAATGCTGCAAATGATTTTACTCAAAAATGCATGTAATGTGGTCATTATTTTGACAACCTTGTTTGAGCAAAGTCGACCTTGCCGTTGTGTATCAAGGAGCGGCCGGCAAAGTTTTGCTGGCCGCTCTAACAGGCCGGCAAAACATTTCCGGCCGCTATTTGGACTTTGGCGATGTCGAGACTAATAGCAGCCACAGACTCGCCGCGCTTATCGATAGATTCACCCCATTTGTGCAAAAGGAACGCTATTAGGTCACCTGTTGACCGTTTAGGACGAAACCCATACCGACGGTCATTAAGCAACGAATGACCTTCCAGGTAACGGATCAGCTGGGTGTTAAGGATCCTCTCCATGATTTTACACAAAATGGAAGTGACGGCTATAGGGCGATAGTAAGCCGGATCATAACGATCTCCCTTTTTGGGAACCGGCCGGACATTGGACTCTTTCCAAGATTTCGGCACACAACCAGCAGAGAACGACAGACGGTATAGACGTGTCAGGACCGGAGTCAACTCCGCTGCACACTTCTTAAGTACAATCGCAGGAATGCCGTCTGGTCCACTTGCTTTTCAAATATCGATCGACTGTAGCTCCGCCCGCACATCACGCTGTCTGATGCGGATATCGGGCATAGTGCTGCCACAATAGGACAGTGTCGGAGGTTGTGCACCACAGTCATCGATACGGGAATGAGCCGCGAAGAGTTTTGCCAGGAGGTCACCTTTCTCCTGCGGCTGATGAGCAAGTGAGCCATCGGTATGTCTCAGCGGTGGCAGCGAGGGTTGGCAGAAGTTTGATTGCACAGCTTTGGTCAGGCGCCAGAAAGAACGGCTACCCGTAGGGTGCGCTAGCAGTTCCTGACCCACTTGTGCAATGCGCTGAGCATCCGCTCTAATGTAAGCCCTCTTATACAACTTGGTGGCATTATTATAGGCTGTTTTCAGTAGTTTAGTATTGGGATCCCTAGAAGCTCAACCTCTGATCCAAGCGCGGTAAGCTATCTATTTGTTTTCAACAGCAGAGGCGCACTCGCGATTGAACCAGAGGTTACGTCTCCCTCTACTGACGAGATTGGAATGCGGAATATAATATTCCATTTCTAGTCTGATCTCGTCAGCAACAGAGGTAGCGCAGGAGTTCGGATCCATCCCACTGAAACAGCGTTGCCACGAAGGGACAGATGCGTAATAATCCCGAATACCGTCCCAATCTGCTGACGCATAGTGCCACAGACGGCGTGCTGCAACCACAGGCGACGGACGCGACGCCTGAAGCACTGAGACGCATACCAGGCAGTGATCTGAAGATCCTAGTGGAGCTCGAATCACCGCCTGATATCCGTCGGGGCGATTTGTCAGCAGAAGGTCCAACAAAGAGGGCGCTTGACCGATAATATCTGGAGCCCTGGTGTGCTGGGTAACCAATTGTGTCAGGTCGTGCGTGAGAGCGAATGCATGGGCAGTCCTACCCGCATGGTCAGTTTTAGGCGCAAGCCAGACAGAGGCGGCGCGGCGCGCATCAGTCGCACCCGGTGGCGCACTCGCAGCGCGCCTTCAGCGCGCTGCAGGCGCGCCCGTGGGCACGAACAGCGCTTGTATGCTACGGTGCGCCAGCGAGTGAGTACGTTGGTGCCATATTTTGTCTTGTACGTAACGATTACAGTATTCAGAACGATTATAATCATATAGTGGTGGGTGTTCTTTAATTATTTCGCAAAATTTAATGTTAAAATCAACATCGTCACGTAATTGACGCATTTTTTTTGCAATAAACGTCTGGTCCCCCGCATCACTCACTATAGACTGAGGTACGTAAGTACGCAGCTGCGCGCCAGCAGTGCGACGGCCGGCGCGCCCGTCGTTGCAACCGTAGCGCGCCATCTGGAAGCTTGTCGAATGATCTTTCATACTAATTGTATGAAAACGGACGGGCACAAAACAGATAGAAGCGGTGCGCCGATGGCGCGCCACAGGTGCGCCGCGCCCGCGCCTTTTCTATCTGGCCCACGCCTTAGAGGAACTTAACCACAACTCGTGGTGAGCATTGAAGTCCCCTAATTACAAAAAATAAAAACCGACTTCAAAAACACTGAAAGTTAAAAATAATATAAGAAACTGTGTTTATTATAAATAAATAAATGAATAGGTACAGACATCACACTTCTATATTGAAGTCGGTGCCAAACGATGATCTCCTAGAAAGTCTTAAAATTTGGCACCGACTTCAATATAGAAGTGTGATGTCTGTACCTATTCTTATATAATTTTTAACTTTTCAGTGTTTTTGAAGTCGGTTTTTATTTTTTGTAAAATATTTTTTATTTTTAACTTTTTAGTGAATGAAATCTTTTTAGTGAAAGAAACCCTAATTTAATACCATATTAAATTAACGTTTCCCTCGATTTTCATGGGATCCCAGGAGTATACTCTATCGAATACAATTTTTTTTTTTTAAATCGGTCCACAATAGGCTAGATGACAATTTTTTTCGCTTTAATAAAAGCTCATTCATATAATAAACAGAAAGAAAAAAATCGGTTTCCGAATAACTATAAAAATAACCAAGATATAAGGTATTAAAGATTTTTCTCCATCTCTTTCTAGCAAAACGGCAATTTACAAGGAGTTTATATGGCCGTACTGAACTATGACGTCACGGTTCATGTCGGATCTCTCTGTCTAATCGCCTTCAAATTAAAAACTTAAAATGCTTGTATCTAATGTATTTCTTAGCCGATTTTAATTCTAATTTCACAGGACTGCATCTTTTTCCACGGTATTTTAATATTTAATGACGAGACGTAAAAATTAGAATTCAGTCATCATCCCAATTGGCGGAGTAATCGCGTACACACAAAACACGTTGGAAACATCTTAAAATTTAAGGGTTTTCCTCGATTTTCATGGGATCCCATCATCAGATCCTGACTTTGGTGACCATGGGACCACCCTTGGAATATACTCTATCGAACACAAAAAGAATTTTGAAAATCGGTCCACAACTGGCGGCGTAATCGCGTAACATACAAAAAAAAAACATACGCATCGAATTGAGAACCTCCTCCTTTTTTGAAGTCGGTTAAAAACACCAGCTCGGCGGAAGGAAATTGCTCCTGCGCGTCATCTGCCACCCGAATAAATCACTCTCAAAATCGAAAGAAAACATTGTGAACGTACAAGCGCTGCAATGCTTAGATTGACACTGTTGAGAAAAAACGTCATAAGTAACGCGTTCTGACGAGACACACTAGTGTGCACCTGCACACCCACCGTGTGCACCATAATAGTTTGTTTCTACCTTTACGCTTTGGCTCTACCTGCGCCTATCGTCCCGAAGCTTCGTGCTATGACGCGATACATGCAGATGTGACCAGTCATATTCGGCTATCGTCGAAAATATTTGGACTTCGTGTGCGTTATCCATATATCATTTAGCCTTGGATATGGTACGCAACAAATCGCAGTATACACTTTGCTGCCACATTTTGCGGGAGGCGAGATAAACACGCATGGCACACTACGAAAATCTAGCATTCAATTACGGATACGCACCTCAGACTAAGTACACCAATGGACGCGCAATGTACTAATATGTCTCAAATAAATTTGCGTCCGCCATTACCATAGATATAGAATGAAATAGATGGGCTATAAAAGCCGTCAAACATGAGGAAAAGAGATAAACTTATACACATTGCCAAAGGAAAGAAGAAGATGCCATCATTTTTTTTTGTCCTTGTCACCGTATATAGGTGAAACTGGTAGTGGGGATTGTTTATCACCAGCGTCTGGTGCTAAACAAATACGTGGAAGAATTTTGTTGTGTGAATTATAGCTTACTGTGTAATTATTTAACACTTTAATTAGTGTAATTGTGAACTATTTGAACATTTAAATCATGGTGCACTGCTCCGTTTTAGGTTGTAATAGTGATAGTGCTAGAAAACAGGAAAATATAACCTTTTACAGGTAAGACCTAAATTGTGTCAATAAAAAGCTCCAAAACTATTTTTTAAATTATAAATACAAGTTATATTGCAATATTTTATCATTCTACTATGGTTCTCAATCATATTATGGGATTAAACATGAAATTTCAAACAAAGTAGTAAGGTTACTGTTAACCTAACAAGCTAGGAATGTCGCCATACAATATGGCCACGTATACAGCCAACGCGTATAACATTTTGCCGGGTTATAATGATACCAGTTACGCTACGACTATTTTTCCTTGATTCGTAGGTAATTTGTTACGTGAAAGGGAACTCACATATTAGTTTCTGTGTTACATTAATATTGACATATTTAAGTATAAAATTTTGAGCATTTTAGATAACAAAGTTAATTCTTTTGAAGTGAGACTTTCCATTTGCTTGTTTGTCTGTATTTAACAGATTTCCTTCGGAGATAACTACTCGAAACCAGTTGGGTTAAAGCTACTGGTCGATTGAATAACATACCAACCAAGCATACCCGAATGTGTTCTAAGCATTTTGAACAACAGTGGATTCAGAAAAACAAAAAAGGCACTTTTCTTAGGAGTGGTGCTATTCCTAAACTTTTTTTACAGATCAGTAACTTATACATATTATATCTACAAGGTACATACCCTATCAAGCCAAAACCTAAATTTATTTTACAAACAAACCCAACTATTTTTATGGGGGATTTCGAATTTTATTTTACAGTTTTGGATTAACATGGGTAGGGTAGGTACCAAATCCTTTTCTACTATTTTGATATCATCATCATCATCACCACAGCTCATATACGTCCCCACCGAGGGGTTCGAGCCTACTCTATGTTAGGGTGATTAGGCCTTAGTCAACCACGCTGGCCCAGTGCGGATTGGTCGACTTCACATACATCATTGAATTTCTTCGCAGATGTATGCAGGTTGCCTCACGATGTTTTCCTTCACCGTAGGAGCGTCGGATAAATGTACATATGAAATTCGAAACGAAAAACACATTGGTACATGGCGGGTCTCGAACCCTGACCACCCGATTGGAAGGTAAGTGCCGAGTCCACAGCGCCACCGACGCTCCGACCAAACAAATTATTAATGGCCAAACATATTATTAATGGTTTGATTTTGGTCATTTTCTATTAATATAACAAGTCTGACCATTAGTACAGATACAGTTTAAAAAATTTTTAATTAATATTTTTACTGTTGTAAAATTAGAACATGCTTTTATTTTTAACCTGTATACATATTGTTTCAGGACGCATCGGTGTTGGATTTCGGTTTAAATTTGAATACGCCCCGAAAGAGAAAAATGCGGCTTCAAATGCTGGGTTTGAAACAATCAGCGAGAAATTAAATAGACAATGTTTATTTTATATTATACATTTTCTAAATCTTCACAAATATTTAGTAAATGTGTAAATATTGGATTTTAAATAAACTGCAGAGATAAAGAAAAAACAATGATTATTGCCCGCTGTATTCTTAATCGAGCGACGATCTTCGCAAGGTACCTAGCTGGCAAAAGCTGGAAGCAAGTGGTCGCGGATCGTGCTCAGTGGCGAGCACTTGGAGAGGCCTATGTCCAGCAGTGGACGCGTGTGGATGATGATGATGATTCCTAATATTTTTTCTTATATTTGTAAAAAATGTTTACATAATAGCTTAAATAAATAATAGTAAAATGTTTTAAAACGAAATATACTCGAGTAAATCCGAAAAGTGTAGTTTTATTTAAAAGTGTAAATAACTTTAGACTGCGGCGAAGGTTGAATGAAGAATTCAATTAAAAAAAATCGCAACTTCCTCCCACTTTTATTTTTTGAGACATATTATTGAGCGAGGGGCGCTCATTAAAATGTTAAAAAAAAATACGTAGATCAATCAACCCTACTTTATGTTTATAGTGGTAAAAGCCACTATAAACATAAAGTAGGGTAAAACTTAAAGCAACACTGGTATACCCATCTACTTTAGGCAGGTATGACGTCATCTATGTCTGTCCCTTACGGGTATACGGTCACGTCCTATCTATTCATTCTTTATCTAAGGCCATTACAAAGCACCGTGTTTGTTGTTGTGCTAAAATATCAGTCAGTGAGCATTATTTCACAGTTGTATGTTTTTTATTGATTTTTTTAATGAATTGTATAAAGAAGAACTTAAAAAGTGTTGAATCTTGGATGCGGCGTCCCAAGTTTCTTCCGCCATCTTAGAGCACCAACACAAATCTTTGCACGCTTTTTTCGTAGGTATTTCATGTCTATTGGTATCTATAGTCTTAGATACGCACACTATGTAAATATTACCACAAGAATAACTAATAATACAAGTATAGAAGCGAAACTCCAGGGACCCGATTCTCAAGCCATAGAGATAATGTCGAATTCGACATATGTCTAAATTAAATGGCGGATGTCGAATATTTCTCAGTTTCCGTATTCTCAAAATGTCACGTTAGAGATATGTCTATGCCTAGCGTTCGACATGTCACGAGTGGTAGATAGCAATCGACATTTGAAAAGTCGAGTACGAGCTACAGTAATTGGTTATTTCTGTGTCTGTTTTACATAATTTGTTGGATTTTTTTACGATTTTAGTTTATGTATGTATTTTAATTGCTAACACATTTAATTAATATGAATAATCGATGATTATTATAACAACTGTTGTTAATGTATAGTAGAAGAAGCTCGGTTTTTAGTGGAATTACCATTACATATGCATTTAAGAACTTTCGCTTATCTAAAGAATTAGTTAACATTGTAATATATTTAGTCAATCCAAGTCTTATTGACTTCTCCCAAACAATTTAATTCCTCTGCTATACATTTCCACTTTTGTTCGGATTTTTTTTAGTAAAAGTCCCCGAAAATTTGGCTTTACAAAGTTCTTCAACCTTTAACTGACAAAGCCACGAATTCTGTGCTGAAGTGGGGTATTGTTTTTTATAGTCCATTATAGATTTATTACTGCATCTCTAATAATTCTGTTTTCTAAAAATATTCAAAAATGTTACAAATACAAAACACGACGTTTTGAAACATTTCAACGTTTCCAAGGATGTGAAAAAGGTTCACAATACGCTTCATAAAGCCGCGTTGACATGCTCAAAGTCTGCTTTGAGAAAGTAACTTTGATGACAACTTGGACGCTACTTTTTTTGTTTTTTTTTGATCGTATAAATCAACAAAACGTAACCATTCATTTTTATGGGTGTGATTGCGTGCATGCAAACAAAAAAACCCATTCAAATCGTTTGCACTGCTCACGGACGTAAGCATTAACATCAATTTTTGACCGAGCTTTCGATCTTTGAGTCTGTCAAAGGTCAATTTGATCAATCAATGTTATTTGAAAAGAAAAATTGAAGGGCGACGTGTATTGTCCCACCAGTATCTTTACAGAGCATCTATTCTATTAGTAGATATACCTAATGAAAAAAATAATTCGAAGAAATTAAATTCCGCGGGAAACTAACGTTAACTTTGTCATTGACAGTTCTAGAGACAGTGCACTCCTCTTTTCTGTCATACCGCTTACAAATGCGCATATTATGAGCAATTTTGAACCGACTTTTTGCACGCAAAACGCGCACACGAGCGCTGATATCAAATTTCGGATCGCACCCTCATAGTCATTCGACCATCATTCGACATACATCTCTATTGCCAGCGAGAATACGATTTTTTCATATCATAGACATTTTTGAGAGATTATTAGTAGAGATGCAATGTAATAGAGATATGTCGAATTAGAGATATCTCTAATTCGACATATCTCTAATACTTTGCATCTCTACTAAAAATCTCTATGATATGAAAAAAAATGTCGATTGCTATCTACCACTAGGCATAGACATTTCTCTATCATGACATTTTGAGAATACGGAAACTGTGAAATATTCGACATCCGCTATTTAATTTCGACATATGTCGAATTCGACATGATGTCTATGGCTTGAGAATCGGGGGCCAGGGGCCTTACCATAAGCTTTTATAAAACCATTCATAATCCGTGCAGTTCTTAAGCAGGCCTTAAACAGGATTGCTTAAAATCGTACTATGAGCCCTGTTTAGGTGAACGGCTTATAGATTGCTTGAGTCGTAAGGTGAACGGTTATTTGTCTCTGGTCTGCTTTAATGTTAAAACGAGATAGCGCTATACAACTGTTGTATCTGACATCTCTGTTCTTCGGAAGCGTTCGAAAACCATTGAAAGATTAAAAACCGGTTGAACCGGTAAAAGAGAATATCTCAACATATTTACAATTATTTGTTATTTTTGTTGTTCGTTTTAACGTTTTTTATTCTTAGGATATGAGTTATTATATTTTATAGTTATCTTTATTTTATTACATCTTTACTCTACATTCTCCAAGAATTTTCCAAGCTATTGATAGTGGAAGGAAATTTTCATAGCTTGTTATGAACGTACTTAACCTATGTTACATTAATTTATTTTAAGTGGCAGAAAATTTTAAAGAATTACAGATCTTCGATGTTTTGTATAAAATACACCTACTTATTGTACTTTCACGATCCATGTCAAGAAAGCAGTCTTACAAGGGCATTACCATCCTGAGCAAAAATCTCGATTCTGGGGAAATCCAAAAGGGAAACACCACCAAACAAAAAAGAATTTTAGACGACCAATCGTGTTCTAAAATACAGATGTTTTGTTTGTATTTTCTTCTTTAAACAATCGATAGAAAAGTGAGTCGGCAGTTTTTGTGTTGATTCTTCATTGTACAAAGTGTTTGCAAGTAATTTACATCGTCGTGCTTTGTACAGCGATAAGAACTAAGAATATCTACCTATTACTTCCAGAGATTTCTCTGATTACTTCTGAATGAAATCAACTCGAATGGTATCTGGGTTCGTCAATGTTATAGATATTTTTTCGATGTTTGCATGACTTGGAAGACGTCTGGTAAAATACATATAACCAGTATATAGGTTTTAATAAGTCTGCACAAGCGAGAAGTGGAAAAAGATATGGAAAGCATTGCACAATTTATGTTTAGTAAATGAATAATAATTATGATGTTACTCTTCAACACCCACCAGCTTTAGTCATCTCATTACCATGAATACTGAAAAGCAATCCATATGTGGGGCTAAATTATTGAAATGTTTAAAACCAAATAGGTATATGCAAATACATCCAAAAAGTGTATATTAATTTGAATGTGTAGTACTCATGCGAATAAAAGACAGTTATTGTGAAGAAATAAATGTTTTATTATAAGTTGAATCTTAAAAACCTGAATTTTGTTTGCTTTATTGAAGAAACTCACTCAGTGACAGCTAAATTTGAAGAAGTACATATATTTGTCATAGGATATCTGGTGAACAACCCAGAAGTGAACAAATTTCATTTTTGGCTGCTGCTTCATGTCTGCCACAATAGATGGATCTTGCACTGCAGTAGACGTTTGGTTAAATGCTTCTTGGATTAATCATGATTAGCTTTATTACATAGTGTGAATACAGAGGCAAAAATCTGGGCCAAGAAAGATTGGGAATAAACTGAAATGATTGTTTTATTTTAAGACTAACATTGTAGTATTTTTTTGTTTCTTGTGTTTGATTTCATTGTTTTGAGCCTAACTTTTTATTATATTTTGGAAAAATGTTATTCGTTTTATTTTTACCAATAATAATAAAGCTTTATTATCTAGTGTATTTAAATTTTCTAAATGAGAGGATGATTTGTCCAAGTAAATGATTCGTGATTATACCCTAGATGATTTGCATCAACACACATTGTTGTGATGTTGCAGTTAAGCATTTTTTTGCCCGAGCATTTCTCACGAGTTAATTTCTTTCTCTCAATCGATCATCAGTTGACCCTGGTGAGGTTAACTGATGATCGACAAGACTAATCACACACCCTTGTAGGTAGCATAAGAAACCTAATAAGTGTTTATTATAAACGTCTTTATTGTGAAATGATATATCGTCATTGAAGTTCTAACACCACGTAAGTCATTTTTGGTGGAAAAAAGACCACACGACGTTTTTTGAATACTTCGCATTAATCACAAATTCGTACTAACATTATAATGGTTTTATTTTTCCTAATGGATCCAATGAAATGTCTGTAAGTAATGGAATGGCATTAAAATAGTATATATTTATGTATAATTGTGCAGTTTTTTCACTCTTCGTAAAAGTTGCTATTTTGACATACGCAGTGTGTATAGAACTTCAACGACAATATCCACTTTCAAGAATTGAAAGCTTAATTTCACTGAATGCCCTCCTTTCTGTGTCTTATTGAGTGTGATCATTATATGCTAACAACAATGTGCATATACTTAGATCTGTCTGCAATGCACATCTGAAATATATTTTTTATTTAATATATATGTAAGTTTTTTTCTATGTAATACATAGAAAGCTCTCACTTCAAGTTTTATATTATTTATATCATTTCCCATAGCACAAAAATTGTTGAGAAGGTATTAATGAACCGTCATATTAATTATTTTGTAAACTGAGTTTTAACCATTTATTACTATTTTTCAACTTTAGGAAGTAGTGGGTACAATTATTTTTTTTTGCCACAAAATTAAATTCACATCTGCAGAAAGAAATTTTGTTTGTGGAACAAGAAGTGCCTTTTTGCCTCAAACTCACTTTCGCATTTATAATATTAGTTAGGATGGTAAGATATTATGTGTAGGTTTGGTAAAAGCTATAGAAGCATTTTGCAAAGTTAATGCTTATCCTTAATAATTTGGTGTAATGCCACCACCACTTCAACTCACCGCTGGGAACAGGTTTCTCCACAGATGAGGAGGAATGAACCTACTACACCATTATGGGAACATAGTAGGTAAGGTAGTAAGTTCACAATTTGAATCTTATTAGTCTTTATTATACACACCTTAACTCATACACATTACATTCTTTTAGCATATTTTTGGAAACCACATTTATTTCTTATTTGCACATTGTTAATGGTATCAATTTCTTGTGATAAAACGGGAAACCTGTCTGTTTAGCGACATTTTGGGGTTCCCCAGTTGAATTTTGGTATGATCCATGTGCATAAAGATGAACAGCTGTTAAAACCCTGTAACAGAAAAGGTTGTTTTTGCTAAGCTGTGAATTAAAGGTTGCTACAGGTCCGAAGTGACCTGTGTTTCTAAATTTTAGTCATTTGAACTTAATTTTCACTATCAGTTGAAAGTATAGTAAAAATTCCTAACCAACATTCTAACCATTCCTTCTAACCAACCTTTCATTCTAACCTAACCTAACCTAACCAAACATGGTTCGAATGAAAAATGTTACCTACATTATGCTTAACATTAGATAAAGTAGAACAAAATAAAATTAATGTAAGTAAAGGCAAGGGTTTTTAATATAATCAATAAACAACTAACATCTATCTATTATAATATAGTATAATAACACAAAGTTGCTCTCTCTGTTTGTACGCGTAAATCTTTAAACTATGCAAAGGATTTCAATGCAGTTTCAGCAATAGATTACCCTATCTATTCAAGAGGAAGGTTTGTATGTAATATACATATAATATTATTAATCACTCCAAACTGCCCCACATTAGTATCTACATTGCACCCGTGCGAAGCCGGGGCGGGTCGCTAGTTGCTTAATAAATTCATTTTCACAGAGTAGGTACTTCTTTATACTGAAATTCATTTTCCTCTGAATCAAAGGTAGGTATTGATTGTTCTGAGGGTATCATTAGCTTCTCTCGATGTCACTTGTTTTAACTCCGTGCGGTGTTCACTCCAAAAATTCAAATATTTCATTATCGTCACATCACATCTCAAGCAATATCTCAACTTTCAAGAGTAATAAACACTGTGAAAACTATATAAAAATTAAAAACACTCGGCGTGACTCCGCTATTAATTATACGAAAATTAGGGAGTTAAAATTAGAGAAAAAGTCACTACAGCCGTTTGAAAACATCTTAAATAAAGTTAGTTTTAACAATTATCTTATGAAAATTCCACCAAATTGGGCCTAATCCACTTAACAATCTTGTTACAGCCGCTGAAGAGCAACTTTTTAATGATTGCTTTATTTGACATTTGGGACGTTCAAAAGCAGTTTTCAAACTGTCAAACGGGCGGTCATGGTACGAAAGTTCATACATAAAAAAAGGTGAACGGTTTCGTGACGTCATTTTAAGCAGGCCTGCAAACGCGCTGCTTTAAGCCGGTCATGGTACGGAAATAGACAGCAATACTGTTTAAGGCCTGCGATAAGAGCTCATGGTAAGGCCCCAGGGGGCCGATTCTCAGTTTTTTAGAGATATCTCTAATTCGACATATCTCTATTACATTGCATCTCTACTAATAATCTCTCAAAAATGTCTATGATATGAAAAAATCGTATTCTCGCTGGCAATAGAGATGTATGTCGAATGATGGTCGAATGACTATGAGGATGCGGTCCGAAATTTGATATCAGCGCTCGTGTGCGCGTTTCGCGTGCAAAAAGTCGGTTCAAAATTGCTCATAATATGCGCATTTGTGAGCGGTATGACAGAAAAGAGGAGTGCACTGTCTCTAGAACTGTCAATGACAAAGTTAACGTTAGTTTCCCTCGGAATTTAATTTCTTCGAATTATTTTTTTCATTAGGTATATCTACAATAGATACAGAAGTGCTCTGTAAAGATACTGGAGGGACAATACACATCGCCCTTCAATTTTTCTTTTCAAATAACATTGATTGATCAAATTGACATTTGACAGACTCAAAGATCGAAAGCTCGGTCAAAAATTGATCTTAATGCTTACGTCCGTGAGCAATGCAAACGATTTGAATGGGTTTTTTTATTTGCATGCACGCAACCACACCCATAAAAATGAATGGTTACGTTTTGTTGATTTATACGATCAAAAAAAAAACAAAAAAAAGTAACGTCCAAGTTGTCATCAAAGTGACTTTCTCAAAGCAGACTTTGAGCATGTCAACGCGGCTTTACGAAGCGTATTGTGAACCTTTTTCACATCCTTCGAAACGTTGAAATGTTTCAAAACGTCGTGTTTTGTATTTGTAACATTTTTGAATATTTTTAGAAAACAGAATTATTAGAGATTCAGTAATAAATCTATAATGGACTATAAAAAACAATACCCCACTTCAGCACAGAATTCGTGGCTCTGTCAGTTAAAGGTTGAAGAACTTTGTAAAGCCAAATTTTCGGGGACTTTTACAAAAAAAATCCGAACAAAAGTGGAAATGTATAGCAGAGGAATTAAATTGTTTGGGAGAAGTCAATAAGACTTGGATTGACTAAATATATTACAATGTTAACTAATTCTTTAGATAAGCGAAAGTTCTTAAATGAATATATGTAATGGTAATTCCACTAAAAACCGAGCTTCTTCTACTATACATTAACACCAGTTGTTATAATAATCATCGATTATTCATATTAATTAAATGTGTTAGCAATTAAAATACATACATAAACTAAAATCGTAAAAAAAGTTCCAATAAATTATGTAAAACAGACACAGAAATAACCAATTACTGTAGCTCGTACTCGACTTTTCAAATGTCGATTGCTATCTACCACTCGTGACATGTCGAACGCTAGGCATAGACATATCTCTAACGTGACATTTTGAGAATACGGAAACTGAGAAATATTCGACATCCGCCATTTAATTTAGACATATGTCGAATTCGACATTATCTCTATGGCTTGAGAATCGGGTCCCAGGCCGTCGAGCGCTCAAGGCCACGTTATTTACCTACCGTTTGATTTCCGTTGAACGGAATCGCCAGTCAAGGCGCGCACCGTGTGTTTCAGGTACCTTGTGAATGTTTTCCTATTGATTACCTGATTAACCTTTTTATAAGAATGCGTATTTACTACGCGCTGAAGTTTAATAACCGAAACTTCAAATCATCTACAAAAACGCCATCTTTTATAAATATCAGACATTTGTAAATATTTCTGTTGAATTGAACCTTTTAAATAAAAATGATTAAATACTTTAAAATTATTTTTATTATACCTACCCTAGATACAGATACCGTTTTATTCGTAATATTCATTACATGTCAAAGCTAATACAATATAATCTATCAAGCTGTCATTGTAGTGCAATTTTGAAACTCTGTAAGTTTGGGATTTTTTTTTGTCAAGTCGGGAATAATTTGAATTATGAGAAACTTTGGTACTGCTATATATATTTTTATCGACCTTTGTCACTGTTCCATATAAAATTTAAATACAATCAATATTTGATTAAAATTATGAAACAACAGATTTTTTTTCAAGTGAAAATGTTGGTCTGATAGTAAAAAGTGAGCTTAGGTTTTATCCATTAGTGCATTCATAACTTCAACTCTTGGACTATAAACGTAGGTACGATACCTAAATTACAAACCATTTTTGTACATCGAAATTCGAAACATGTTAATGATTTTGTTCTCGAAGTGTAGGGGATTAAGCTCAATTAATCAAAAACAGGCAGGTTCTTATAACTACGGAATCAAAAAAACTAAATTAACAAGTGAGTAAACGTATTGACAAGTGAGTGCGATTGAAAATCTGTTGGAAAGTCTTATCGTTCTGATTTTTCAACTCTGCTGCACGTGAAATTTATTTTTCTATAAAATAAGTGCCACCGTTAATATTCGATCTGCATTACAACTATTTAGAGATGAGCGTAAAACGTTCGCCAATTAAAGCAAGTGGGAGCTCAACTTACGGCGGTTCTCAGCCGGATCTTAGAAACTCGCGTTGCGACGACGGTTCTACCCACGAAACAATTACACTGCGCAAACGCAAACAGCCAGAAACTGACTATTTAACAAACTCGGAATTAAGTGCATTCAGAACTGAAATCATGGATTTTCTAAAGGATTTCGGAAAATCCCAAAGGCAGGATTTGTTAGCCGTCAAGGAGGATATTTCATCGATTAAGGAGCAAATGACATCTATAAAAACTATTACTGAAACAATCACAGCGGAGCATGCAATGCTGAAAAAGGATATTTCGGATATGAAGGATTCCCTAAACTTTCACTCTGCTGAACAGGACACCTTGAAGCTACGTGTGGATTCCGTCACGTCAGACGTTGCCAAATTGAAGCAACTTGAGCGCGATATTGTTAATATCACAAATAGATGTGATTCACTACAAAGTGAAAATAATGTTAGGCAGCAGCGAGATCGAATGATGAACATTGAACTGTCAGGAATACCGGAAAAACGGGATGAAGATATTCGTGAGTATGTGATTGCCACTGCTAAATATGGGGGCGTCGAGCTGTCACAGGATGATATTATTCACTGTAACCGTGTTCAACCCTTAGTTACCACTACTGGAAGACCTAAAAATATAGTTGTGCAGTTGAAGTCAACTCTACTAAAGGACAGCATTATATCTGGCATAAGGAAGAAAAAAGGAATCACTACGTTGAACATAGGCATACACGGTGTATCACGGAATATATATGTGAATGAACACCTCATCCCCGAGAACAAAAAACTATTAAAGCAGGTAAAGGAAGCCGCTAAAGCTGCAAGTTATGCATCAGTTTGGGTTCGAAATTGTAAAATATATGTAAGGAAGAGTGATACTTCCCCTAAAATTTATATCAAAGACATGAGTGACCTCAAGAAAATAACCTGACTATGCGCAAATATTCATAATATAATGATTCTGGGTTTATGTATATATAATAACTCTCATTTAAAATCATTTACTTTTGTTTACATCGTTTCACACTATTTGTCCTGTAATGTAATTATAGTACTTCATACGTATGTATTGTCAATCCGCTTAGCATGTATAGGTACAATATATTTTCACACAAAAAATATTATTGTTATCATATTCTTAGTGTTATTGTCACGAGCACTATCTCGCCACTTATTTCATTATACCATAAACAAAAAGAACATTAAAATGCAATTAATACAAACACTTGATATTAATACTGCAGTACAATTAATTATATTGCTGCACTTTGGTTGTTTCAGTAAGGTCAGTTTAGATCTCTGTTGTCACTTTCGCTATGTCCAAAATAAATTTAATTCATCACTTTCAATAAGTTTATTTTATTACTGCAAATTAGTGTTATTTTTACAGAATTTAATTTCGTTATGTCTTAGTGTCGGCTTGTTATTGTTTGCACTATTAATCTTTCTAATGATAAAATATTACCTTACCGTGTTAAATTGGTAAACCGCAATGGCTAACGCAAATAAAATTCAGTCGTTATCATTGTATTATCAAAATGTTCGCGGACTACGCACTAAGTGCGCTGACCTTTATAATGGTGTGTTATTGCAGGACTATGATATACTCTCATTCACAGAAACATGGTTGCAGCGAGATGTACTAGACACTGAGTTATGTGATAACAGGTATGATGTTTTTCGCTGCGATCGTGATTTACTATCTTCCGGTAAATTAACGGGTGGCGGTGTTATGATTTGTACACGTCGCGAATTAAGTGCTACTCGGTTAAACATCTGGTCAACGATGTGCTGCGAGCCACTGTGTGTGACTATACCGGCTCGTGCGCTCAATGCTACTGCGGACTTGCACATTGTAGTGGCGTACGTCCCCCCAGATAAGAGTGAAATAGCAGACCGGTTAGACGATATAAACCGTAACCTATCCCTTTGTATTAATATGTTTCCCACAGATAATTTTATGCTACTCGGAGATTTCAATTTGCCTCAATTAAAATGGGATATAAATAATTATGTAGAATGCTTACATACAACAGGATCTCAGAATTTTGCTATGACCTTTGTTGATAATTTGGGATTTTTGGGCTTAAGGCAATATAACTATGTCATAAATGCTAAGGCCAAAAGTTTAGATCTTTGTTTTTGTACGCTGCCATTACAAATAGTTAAATCGTCCCGCCCAATTTTGAAAGAGGACTCATATCATCCCTCTTTACTGATCGAAGTTATAGATATGCATATCAAGCCACTCATTGAGGCTCGCCAATATCGTTACAATTTTTATAAATGCGATTTTAATAAAATAAACAGGCATTTTAAATCACTTGATTGGATAAACCTCTTAAATGTTGATAGTATTGATGAGGCCGTGGAGGTATTTTACACTAAATTATATGAATGCCTTGCCATTTTTGTACTCATGTCTAATTCATCCTGTACAAATCATCATTATCCTGTGTGGTATTCGTCTCCATTAATCAGAGTTATCCTGGAAAAATCCCGTATGCATAGAAAGTGGAAGAGATTTCGTAATCCGCGCGATTACTCCGAGTTCGCCCTATTAAGAGACCGGTGCCATAGGGTTCAAAGCGAATGCTACGAAATCTTTACTAGTAATACAGAAAAAAATATTCGGCATAATCCAAGGTATTTCTGGAAGTATGTCAAGGCGAAAAAGGGTGGTTCATGTTACCCCAGTACATTTTCCTTAGATGGTCAAACATATAGTAATGGGACAAATATATGTACTGCATTCAATAAATTTTTTGAGAGTGTTTTTTCGACAGCCACGTCTAGTAATCATAATAATTATATTTTTGCCCTAAAAGATCTCCAGTCCACAGAAAATGGTATATCTAGTGTCCATATCACTGAGAGTACAGTAATAGAACTATTAAAATCCTTAGATAAGACTAAGGGTGCCGGCTGTGACGGTATACCACCACTATTTTTGGCTTCATGTGCTTATAGCCTAGCATCACCCATCACAATTCTTTTTCAGAAATCTTTGAAGGAATGCCGCTTCCCATCTCTATGGAAAAAAGCGAATATCATACCTATTCACAAAAAAGGCTCAAGAACTGCCGTAGAAAACTATCGCCCCATTTCTATTTTAAACACAATTAGTAAGGTCTTCGAAAAAATTATCTATAACTTTATTTACCCTATTATAGTAAAAGGTATACCAGACACACAGCACGGTTTCATAAGGGGAAGATCTACGGTATCAAATCTCGCTCTATTTAGTAATTATGTTCTTCGAGGTATGGAGGGTGGTGGACAGGTGGACGTGGTCTACACGGACTTTGAAAAAGCATTTGATCGTGTGGACCACGATCTCCTTATCAAAAAGCTCTTTAGTCTCGGTATTCATGGTGATTTGTTGCGATGGCTAAGTTCGTATCTTACAAATAGAAGCCAGTCAGTGGTGTTAGGTGGTTACAGGTCAGATTATGTTTCAGTGCCATCAGGGGTACCTCAGGGCTCGCATCTTGGCCCTCTGTTGTATAACGCGTACATATATGATATTGCTGATTGCCTCATAGATGCCCGACACTTATTATATGCTGATGACAAGAAGGTATTCTTACGAGTGCACTCTGTAGCTGATTGCGAACTTCTGCAACAGGACTTAAATAGGCTGTTCGATTACTACGCTCGTAATAAAATCAGTCTTAGCATTGGAAAATGTCAATGCATAAGTTTCACCCGCAAGAAAAACCCAATATTATTTCCTTACAGCCTCGGCGGTGTGACTGTCCAGAGAGTCAATATCATTCGAGACCTCGGAGTCATGTTGGACTCTAGAATGCTGTTTACGAGTCATTATGATAGTATAGTAGACAGAGCATATCGTAATCTTGGATTTGTCCTGCGAACCTGCAAGCCATTCAAATGCCTGCTCAGTTTGAAAATTGTATACTTTGCATATGTACGCAGCATTCTAGAGTATGCCAGCCCGATTTGGTATCCCTCATACGCAGTTCACAACAACAGGATTGAAAACATACAAAAAAAGTTTCTGAAGCACCTCAATTTTAAATGTAACATAACGCCCACTTCCTACTTAGAAGGTTGCCGTAGTCATAATCTTCTTACATTACATGAACGTCGTGACATGTTTGATATGGGACTTTTGTATGATATCTTGAACGGACGTCTTGATTCCTCAGAACTCCTAGCATTAATCACCTTTAATACACCATCACGACGGACAAGACAAACGACATTGTTCAATATCCCATATCACACCACTAGGTATGGCAGTAATGCAGTGCTCACACGGATATTAAAGACATTTAATGTGATGTTCCGCGCATTGGACCCATTTGTAGATTCAAAAGTAACATTTAGACGCAAGGTGAAGTTGACTTTGCTGGAATAACCAAATACCAAATAACTTTCAGTAGTGCTCGTGTATCTTATCTTATCTTATCTTATAATATTATATAGCTTGCATATAATTTATGTTGTGCTTGTACTTTACAGGACGGGGATGGGAATTAATTATAGTTGTGTCGTTGTGTATAATAATATGATGTATGTTGTAGTTTTTATTGTATGGCTGTGGTTCTTATTGTAGTCCCTTCTTTTTTAAGATTGCAATCCCTCCCTTTTTTTTTAACAAAATTGTTGATGGTATTTTACTGTAAGTATAAGTATTTTTTATACACTGCTTTCAATGTTAACTAGTGGATAGCTGTTATTGGCCTAGCTATAGCTGTCTATTGTAAGGTTATTTTAATATACTATTTGTCGGCTGTTGTTATCCCGAATAAAATAAAATAAAAAAATAAAAAATAAAATAAAAATGTGCGTACTATTGCTAAAGATAGTCGCTCGCTCGCTACACTTGAAGTACAAAATCAATAAGACTCGGTGTTGGCGCCAGATTAATGAAATCGTGCATAATTTTTTAATCTATGTTTCCACATCCTTTGTCCTCCCTATTCCAATGTCTAATGTCAGTCGCAAACAATTTGTGATCGCAAATGAACGCTCGCCTATGACGTTCTTACGGTGACGTTCTTATTACGCGCGCGCGCACGCATTCCCAAGTACATACTATGTATATATATTTCTGGTGAAAAGTTAATTATTAAGTGAAATTGGTGCGGCTACCAGCGAACCGTGAGTCCATTTTACCTTTCACACATAGTTTAAGAGTTTTGTATGATTCATTGGTCCAGCCGGCCCGCCACCTATTACTTCCTTAAAACTTTTCATTACATTTTATAAAGTTTGATATCTATATCATTCATTTTGGCGTCCGAACAAAAACCTTTAATAAATTTCTATATATTCTAGTATATTTTGCTACGTTTCCGTAGAAATTGATGCAAATATCCCGTTAGTTCGATATCACATTGTTTTTATTTTACCCACAGTTGTAACAAAATATTGAATCTAATTTGAATTTTACATTATTTTGCCGTTTTAATTTGGCTTTGAGTACACAATCTAACATATTATAATTTGTTTATTACGACTAGTGAATTATATTGTGTGTATTAAGCAAAAAGTTATCTTTTCCGGGGATTTTTCACTCATCGAAAGTGTGGTACTTTGTCACAGTAAAATATTACGTTATCTTTGAAAGTATTTAACCATTTTCTATATCGCTGTAGTATGACATGGTACTAACGTTATTAATTCTACTAAAACGAATTTACATATTTTTACTAATAAATTGAATGCGTTTTTTGTCTTGCCTAAATGCTGTAAGTAAGCTAAGGTCCGACCGGAACGATTTATATATTAGGGAAATTTCGTATAGTATAAATTACGTCTTAGAATTATATTTTGTGTGTCGTGGTGCGTTTAATTATTTTATTTTTATACTTAATTGTCTAAATTTTACAAGTGCCTTTATAGTTAATTTTTATTAAAATGACTGATAAAAAAGGAACATCATCTACTCAAATACAAATTCCATTGCTTGAGGCTAGAATTAATTCGTATTTCACACGAATGCAAATAATTTACGATTCTTCACAGAATCTTAGCACTGTGGAAGCAGAGAATAAATTTTTGGCGTTATCTTCCATTTTGCTCAATCTCCGTGATGAGTTTCTCCAGCTTATTGAGCGTTTAAATGTTGCGAAAATGCAAGATGATGCCAAATATGTACCGTCGTTTAAAACTTGGGAATCGTTCGAAGAACTTTATTCATATGTGATGAATGCTCGCAATTCGCTCGCGGTAATCAAACCCGAGACTTCGGCGCCGGCGCGCGGCCACTACAGCGGGTTACGATTACCTCCAATCGAGTTGCCAAAATTTGACGGCGATCGTAAGCGTTGGCCTTCCTTTTTCGAATGCTATAACAGCTTAGTACATAATAATACATCTCTTACTGATTCTGATAAAGTTTTCTATCTTTGTGGACAGCTTACTGGTACTGCATTAACTTCAATAGGGGGAATTATACCCAGCGGAGATAATTATTATTTAATATACAACACTTTAAAAGATAAATATCAAGATGTGCGTTCCTTAGGTACTGCTTATTTGGATGAAATTTTTAATTTTAAACAATTACAAGCGTCCTCGTCAAAGGGCTTACATAATTTTTTGGATAGCTTTGTCACTTCCGTAGCATCATTTTATAAGTTGCAAATACCAAATACAACAGATTTTATACTATTATATCTAGCCATAAAAAAGGTCGATTCTGATACGGCGCGGTCATTTGAGAACGTGTGTCGGTCGAATCCATCTCCAAGCTATGATGACTTTGTCAAGTTTGTAAAAGATCAGTCAAAGATATTGGAACGTACGGCTAGTACTACTAGTAGCAGTTCTAGCTCTTCATTATCTACAAGACATGTAAAAAATATTCCTGGCCGTAAAAGTCAATCTTTTGTTGCGGCCGAGAGTGTCAACGTTATAAAATGTCAATTGTGTAATTCTCGACATGAGTTTTATCACCTCTGTCAAGAATTTAAAAAATTATCGCCGCTAGAGCGATATAAATTGATTAAAAAACAAAATAATTGTGTTAAGTGTCTTAGTTTATTACACAAGTCAGTCGCTTGTGTTAATAATAAGCCTTGCTCGGTGTGTAGCTCGAATAACCATCATTCGATGTTACATTTCCCTCACAAGACTAATTCTTTAGACAATGTGAGTGCAATGAGCAGTCCGCCTTCTCCCGCGCCGCCGCCGCCGACGCCGCTCGGGGCGTGCAGCGCGCCGCTGGAGGCCAGGGATCTGCCCCCGCTCGCTTCCACCTCGCTGCAGGCGAAGGTGAGTGCGGCCACGACTACCGTGCTTCTCGGCACGGCTCGGGTGCGCGTATACGATACCCGCGGCAAACTGCACTTAGTGCGCTGCTTGGTAGATAGTGGATCACAGAACCACTTCGTTACTTTGTCGTGTTGCAAACGGCTATCGCTAAAAGTTGACAGTGACATCTCTCCTGTGACTGTTAATGGGTTTGGTGGATCTTCGAAAGAAACAAAGGGGTTCACACGCTTAACTTTCTACTCGCGGTTTAATGATGGAACTTCGTATGACATCGAGCCGTTGGTTGTTGATCACGTGACCTCCTGCTTACCTACGACTCCTGTGGATATTTCGAGTCTTTCTTATCTTACCAGCGTTCCGCTAGCAGATGACACATTTAATTCGCCAGGTAATATAGATATTGTGTTGGGTGCTCAATTGTTCACCAAGTTGTTACTGTCTGGCCGTGTTTATGGACCGCCCGGTTCTCCGGACGCCGTTCAGACCACTCTAGGGTTTTTACTTCTAGGGGAAGCTCCAAAACTTACCTCTGCAGTTTCTTCTCCGTCAGTCTCGCTGTGTTCTTTCGGTGAAAAATCATTGCGAGATATTGTCGAGCAGTTTTTTCATTTAGAAGACGTACCAGATTGCGCCACAGCTACATGCAGCCAGGATGAACTCGAGTGTGAGGCATTTTATAAAACTACAACTACTAGGGAGCCTTCTGGTAGATATTCAGTGGCCCTCCCCTTTAAAATATCTCCTACCAATTTAGGTGAATCGTCGTGCATTGCGCGAAAGAGGTTTTTCGCGTTAGAGAAGAAACTCGAAGCAAATCCTACATTACATGAGGCATATAATGATGTAGTGATAGATTATATAAACAAAGGTTATCTCTTACCTGTGTCCGAATCTGAAGTCGATCACGGATATATCATACCTCACCATGGTGTAGTGAGACAAGATAAACTTTCTACCAAATTGCGATTGGTTTTAGATGCCAGCGCAAAAACAGACAATGGTGTGTCATTGAACGATGTCTTACACCCAGGTCCGAATTTACAGTCGGATCTGTTCACTGTTTTATTAAATTTTCGTTTGTTTCCTGTCACTATTTGTGCTGATGTGAAACAGATGTACCTGAGAGTCGGAGTTCACCCCGAGTTTCGCAAGTACCAACGCATTTTTTATCGTTTTTCTAAAGACGAACCGTTACAGTTGTACGAATTTAGTTGTGTATGTTTCGGTATGTCGGCTAGTCCTTTTTTGAGTCTTCGTACCATTACGCAGCTTGCCGAGGACGAGAAAAATACTTATCCTCTTGCGGCTGAAGTTATTCGCCAGGGTTACTTTTATATGGATGATGTATGCGTCAGTATGCCAACTGTCGAAACTGCGTCTGAGCTTTCTCAACAATTAATTAAAATGTTTGCCGCTGGAGCGTTTGAGTTGACCAAATGGTCAAGTAACTCAAAGGAATTGTTATCAACGCTTCCTGAAGCCTTGTTACATCCGCACTCCCTCGTCTTTAACGATGATGGTAATCAAAAGGTCCTAGGGGTCAAATGGGAACCTATGTCTGATTTACTTGTGTTAGATGTTACATCCGTTCCATATAAATGTACAAAGAGGTCGATGCTGTCTCTGATTGCACGTTTGTGGGACGTGTTAGGAATTGCAGCACCTGTCATTTTATTTGCAAAACTGTTGATTAAACAGTTGTGGTTACTTCATATTGATTGGGACGAGTCTCCACCTAAAGAAGTCTGTGACTTATGGAGAATTTTTTGTGATGAATTACCTGGTCTCGAAAAAGTTTCGGTCCCACGACATATCGGTGTTACAGCCGATAGTGAAGTCAGGATAGTGGCATTCTGTGACGCCAGTGAAAAGGCGTACGGAGCTGTTGTTTACGTAGATGTGACCAAAGGAGACGAAGCTGTGAGCAGATTTATCTGTGCAAAGTCCAAAGTGGCCCCAGTCAAAACCGTGACTGACGCGCGACTTGAACTGTGCGCTGCGCACCTTCTGTCGAAGTTAGTTTCCAGAATTATGCAAAATTATTCTTCTCGTATTTCAATTCGAGAGGTCTACGCATTCTCTGATTCTACGGTCACACTGCATTGGATAAACTCGAGTCCCCACAAATTAAAAACCTTTGTAGCAAATAGAGTTACAAAGATACAACAAAGATTGTCGCCTGATAAGTTTTACCATATTTCTGGTAAGGATAATCCAAGCGACTGCCTCTCTAGAGGACTTACTCCGTTACAACTCGTCAACCATCCATCGTGGTTTACTGGGCCAGTCTGGTTACAGCAACCTACAGTCAAGTGGCCTATTCACCCTTTTCGGCCGGAAAATACATTTTCTATACCTGAGCTGAAGGCAGTCGTACTCGTTACAGCAGAAACTGGCACTTGTCCAGAGCCCTTAATTTATGAATTATCAAAACGATTTTCATCGTGGCGTTCATTACTAATTACAATAGTTTATGTTTTACGTTTCGTGGGCCGACTTAAATCGCGGGGACCGGTATTAGTGGATGATTTGAATGTAGCCGAGCTTGAAATGATAAAAGCTATTCAGTTTGTGCATTTTCAAGACATTATTAAAAGCTGTAAAGCTAATGTTCCCTGTACTTCCACTACTGTGCAAAGATTACAACCTTTCCTTGTGGATGGAGTTTTACGCGTGGGTGGTAGGTTGACGCATGCTGCGTTAACTTTTGACCATAAACACCCAATGCTCCTGCCGCGATCAGACCACAATATTGATCTGATAGTCGATTACAATCATTTTTTGTATTGTCATGCAGGACCGCAACTTTTATTGTCTATCCTACGGAAGAAGTACTGGATAATTTCCGGGCGACGTGTAGTTCGTTCTCGATTTAACGCCTGCAACACTTGTTTCCGTTGTCGGCCTAAGGCATTTGCTCCTCCCGTTATGGCTTCTCTCCCAGAGTGTCGCTTACAAGTGTCGAAGCCGTTTGCACATACCGGTATTGATTATTGCGGTCCCTTCGACATAACACTGACTCGAAGGCGAGGTATTAAAAGCCAAAAGGCCTATGTGTGTGTTTTCATATGCTTAACCACACGCGCAGTACACGTGGAAGTCGCTCCCGACTTAACTAGCGAGTCATTTTTGAACGCTTTTAAGCGTTTTTTAGCGCGCCGTGGCTCAATCCAAGCCATATATTCCGATAATGGGACGAATTTTATCGGTGCGAAAGCTCACCTTGATGAGCTTTATAAATTCATACAATCATCTTCTCATATGAATAACTTACGTAATGAACTTTTGAGTAATCGCATTGATTGGCATCTCATCCCGCCCAATGCCCCTCATTTCGGAGGTAGCTGGGAGGCTTGCGTTAAGTCTTTTAAGATTTATTTACTTCGAGTGATCGGTAGACAAATACTTACCTATGAGGAGCTTCTAACTGTTCTCTATCAGATCGAAGCTATATTAAATTCACGCCCCTTAAGTCTATTAAGTGCTGATGCTGCGGAACCGTTGCCTCTTACGCCAGCACATTTTTTGAATAACGTACCTTTACGTGCTTTACCAGAAGCTGATGTTAGTGAGGAGCGCGACCAAATTTTGTCGCGTTATTTACTGTTAGATAAGTTAGTTCAATCGTATTGGAAGCGTTGGACCTTAGAGTATTTACATACTATGCAGGCAAGACAAAAATGGAATACGATAACTACTCCAGTTAAGATAGGTACTGTAGTACTTATTATTAATGATAATACTCCTCCCTTGCATTGGCGCTTGGGGGTTATAATAAAAACCTACCCCGGTAAAGACGGACTTACGCGTGTCACTTTAGTTAAAACAAAGGACGGAATGTTAAAGCGTCCAATTGTTAGATTGTGTCCATTACCCACTCAATAGTAAATTAATTTGTTTTAGTATTCACATACTCATTTCTATTTGTTACTTATTGTTTAGTTATAATATTACACTTAATTCAATTTTTTACATTAAGTTGAATTTTCTATTATTTAGTTTATGATATCACTGGGACTCTATATTTAAGTCAATTCTTTGAATAAATCCAGTTAAGTATTTACATTTTTTTCCATTTCTAGTTGAAAGGGAACCTTTCAAGGGTGGCGAGATGTTGGCGCCAGATTAATGAAATCGTGCATAATTTTTTAATCTATGTTTCCACATCCTTTGTCCTCCCTATTCCAATGTCTAATGTCAGTCGCAAACAATTTGTGATCGCAAATGAACGCTCGCCTATGACGTTCTTACGGTGACGTTCTTATTACGCGCGCGCGCACGCATTCCCAAGTACATACTATGTATATATATTTCTGGTGAAAAGTTAATTATTAAGTGAAATTGGTGCGGCTACCAGCGAACCGTGAGTCCATTTTACCTTTCACACATAGTTTAAGAGTTTTGTATGATTCATTGGTCCAGCCGGCCCGCCACCTATTACTTCCTTAAAACTTTTCATTACATTTTATAAAGTTTGATATCTATATCATTCACTCGGTGTATGCTTAGTTTCTCATTTAATGTAAAATATGGAGGTACCTATATAAAAAATATTGTAGTGGTAACCATACGTCCATGTGGTGACCCTAGCGGCGTCCGCAGACTACTGCGGGGCGTTACAGGGGGAAGGGCGCTGTAGGTATGCAAATAGCGGCATTTGGCGCACCTACAAAGGAGATTCGCTTCAATACTCGTATTATTAGTTATTCTTATGACATTACCTCACTATAAAGAAACACACACACATCGACAAATTAACGTGTATCTACGCAATCGCCCGCAAATCATGCCAGTGTACTGTGTTGAGCTACCAACGTACCATTGTATTTTTCTATCGTAACGGCATAAAAAATAATTCTAAATTGTACTTAAATAAAACACGTTAGTGTATATTTTACACTTACATATGATGGGAAACGCCATAGTCTCGAAGATTTGAGTTACCTACTGGATAGCCTTTTGCAAGAGGAAACTGCACAATTAACCATTTTTTACGAGCTCTTACTTGCAATACGATACGACACCTAATGGCAGCGGCCGCGCGTCAACTATAGTCTGATTTTTAATTCGACGCTTTCGACGGAATTCTGACAGATGTTATCCATAGACGAATCAGATATAAATAACCTTTTCTGCTTAGATTTTTTTAAATATTTAATAAGAAAAAATATGAAACAGAATTAGATCAAGTAATGACATTGTAAATAGAGTTTGTTTTGTGCACTCAATGCACACTAGCTAGAATATTACATTCTAGCTAGTGTGCATTGAGTTATATATTAAGTGCTAAATGGAAAAACAGAGTAAAACAACATATTTCTCAAACAAAAATATTAATTAATTATCATCACTTATCGTTATCATCATCAACTCGGATTATAAAAAATTCACACACACTTTCCAGCAGATCATTAAGAGGGCACATTTTATCCTCTTCTTTAATAATAATGGTTTATGCATTCTTGCCATTTTTCAGCTGCGATATCATATGGCTCTAATATTAATTGTTCCACTTTGCGCAACTCGGACCGCGGTGCATGACCCGGCGTAAATAGTTTTTTTTAATTTTAGATTTGACATCTTGTTATATTGGTTCATAGAACAAGCAAAAATTTTACAAACGAAGATGTATTTCTAAAAAAGGTTGGCAGCCTATGGATTATTGAACAGGGATCCCAGTAATAGAAAAATAATTTCCTTGATAATTATTGTAACTTCAACAATATGAAATTAAACAATGTAATTACCATTTTAAAATTATCAGTAATTTTTCAAATCTTAGTTTTTCTAATTGAAACCTTAAATTCCATAAAGGTTTATTTTTTATTTTGCTAAAATGCTCTCCCTTTTTATGAAGAGTTTTTCAATGTTGGCACTTCTGAAATGCCAGAATTCCGTCCAATTAAAAATCAGACTATAGTTTTATTATTATTTAGGGCATACACGTTATGTGTATGCCCTGCGAGCATGGACTTGGAAAGGAAAAGGAATTGAAATGGAAAGCATCTGTCGTTTCACTTCTTAGTAATATCTGTCAAATTTATCGATTTTTGTCGAGTATGTCGATCTTAGCTATCAAATATTGTTTATCGAGAGTTCTATGCTCGCAGGGCAGGTTATATGGTCAACGTAAATTGGCAGAGGGGTTTGCCCAGCCTTCCCATCTCCCGTCTGAATGCTCTAAGGCAGCCATACTCAAACTGCGGCCCGCCAAGCATTTGAAAGTGGCACACACGTTGTAGCTTCAAATTCTATTAACGAAAGCCAATTACCTATTTTAAATTTCGCGGAATTATTAAGCGCAGCGCAGGACACTAATGTTATTTTTAAAGAGAAAAGAAGGAGTACGCCGAATATTGGATAATAGTGCCTGATCAATATAAGACTATTAAAAAATGCACCCAAATTCTGCTTACGTTTTTTGCATCGACATTTCTTTGTGAGTCATCTTGTTCAAAAACCGGCCAAGTGCGAGTCGGACTCGCCCATGAAGGGTTCCGTAGCAGCAAGTAATATAATATAAAAGTTCTTGTAGTTCGTTGTAACTTTGATCGATGTTTTAATAATAGTGTATTTTTTTAAATTAAGTTATTGATAAGTAAACATTATAATTAGGTACCTAAATGATGGGATTTTTATTATTAGAAAATAATGGTTCACGGTTTATGCATAAGGTTTATGTTTATGAAATTCAATGTTTTTTTATTTTTATATTAAGGTTGATTGAATGAAAGGTAAATTGCGGTTTACGATTTTTGACGTATTAAAAAAAACTACTTACTAGATATCGTTCAAACCAATTTTCGGTGGAAGTTTGCATGGTACTGTACATCATATATAGATATTGTAGAAAAAAATATTATGGGAAACCCCAAAATATATTGTTTTTTTTTTCTATTTTTGTGTGAAAATCTTAATGCAGTTCACCAGAATTCATCTACTTACCAAGTTTCAACAGTATAGTTCTTATAGTTTCGGAAAAAAGTTTCTGAGACATACGGACGGACAGACAGACAGATATGACGAATCCATAAGGGTTCCGTTTTTTGCCATTTGGAACTGGCTGGACTGGATTTAGCCTACGGAACCCTAAAAATGAAATATGCAAAGAATGTATACGGAAACCGGCTTCAAGATTCTCAACTAGATAACGTATTAAGAGTAGCATGCAGCAATTACAAGCCAGATCTAGATGAAATTGTTAAAAAATGTTTCCAACATCATCATTCTCACTAAGATTTAAATAAACCATTAAACGCAATAGGTTTTTTTCATTAACGCCTAAAAAATAGGTTGTGATTTATTAGGTAGCGGCCCGCGCGACACAACTAAATTCTGAATGTGGCTCAAGAAAAAAAAAGTTTGAGTATGGCTGCTCTAAGGCTTTATCGAGCGTGTGGTGGTACATCAAAGGGTTTTAGCGCGCTAACTATTCGCGCTGCGTGGTCACACTAGCGATGTTCATTTCGGCGGTTGCTTTCGATTTGTTAAGACGTGTGCGGTGCGACGCAATGGTTTAATAATTTATAGGTAGGTACATCATTATGAAGCTTAGTTTATCACATAGGATCCAAAATAAGGTTTCTCATTAGATTTTGATAAATACTTTATGTAATTGTTAGCCCACGTGTGAAAGTAAGAAATTCATTATCCCATAGGCGCAGGAGGGGCCTTTGGCCCTGTAAAAATCAGACGGAATTCTGATGAGCGCTCCACATTCACGCGAGATTCTCGGCGAGAGTCTCGGCAAGAATCTACGCGAGAAGTACGCGAGAACCTCGGCAAGAACTTCTTGGGTACACACTTCTCGCGAGATTCTCGCGAGAAGGTACAAGGCAGGGTTGGCACAAAATCAGTGATTAAATCAAAATTCTTTATTTTTGTGAAGAAAAATGTATTTTTATGAATATCTATTTTCCGAGTAAATCAGATATTTCATATTTCAGTGTCATTATTGTAATTCTTGATTAAAAAAACTAATTTTCCAGGTTTTTGGTCTAGTCTGTTACGTAATTTCGAGTGAACAATGCCAAATGTAAAAAAATCTTCCACTGATGCTAATTAGGCTATCGCTCCAAATAGTTGCCTCAGAACTGGGTAAATATTTAATTTTTCCTCTTCCTCTTTCGTTTCCGCAAAATAGTTGCTTACTTATTAAAATTAGTAACGATAAAAACGAAAAAATCAAAAAAATCATGATAAATTAGGATTTATTCAATAAATCATGATTAATTGGATTTTATTAAAAAATCATGATTTTTTTCCAACCCTGTTACAAGGTTCTCAATATAGTTCTCGCGCCTTTGTCTCGCGCCAAAAAACAGACAAAAGTCGGAGAACTACGCGAGACCTACGCGAGACCATGCGAATCGGATCCACATTCACGCTTTTCGTGTTGTTCTCGCGAGATTCTTGCGAGAATGTGGAGCGCTCATGACAGATGTCATCCATAGATAAATCAGATATCAATAACCTTTTCTACGTAGAATTTTTTAAATATTTAATAAGAAAAAATATGAAACAGAATTAGATCAAGCAATGACATTGTAAATAGTGTTTGTTTTGTGCACTTAATGCACACTAGCTAGAATGTATATTTTTAAGTGCTAAATGGAAAAACAGTGTAAAATAACATACATATTTTCTCAAATAAAAATATTTATTAATCATTATCACTTATATATCATCGTTGTCGTCATCATCATCAACTCGGATTATAAATGAATCACACACACTATCCAGCAGATCATTAAGAGGGCACATTTTATCCTCTTCTTTAATGAAATGGTTTATGCTGTTTTGCATATTATTCAACTGTGATATTATTTATGCCCTCTAATATTAATTATTTTACTTTGCGCAACTCGGACCGCGGTGCATGATGCGAGATGGCGCGGCGTAAATCTCAGAACAATTACTACAGCATAGAAGGAAGATTAAAACAAGAATTAATTGTGTGCTATTTGTCTCTTTCTAACATACGGCACAAAACTGTGTAAATGTAAGAGATGAGTAATATTTGTCTTTTGGCATATCACAAGGTGGTCAGTATATGAATTGATTGAATTGTCATTTTGGTTAAAAATATTAAAATTGGTTAAAAATATATAACACGGCTAAATTCTATAGTACCTTGTATCGAAGATAGACCATCCGAGTTTGAACTATTTGAATTGTTCGTATAATATTTGTTTGTGCGTCCCGTGGCTAGTAATATTTTGATGATATTTTATTAATATTTAAGTGATTAGAAAGCAAGAATTCTTTAGGTATTTACAAATAGTGTGTGTTTGTGCACTCCGTAACACAATGTCTTGTGTAGTTTGGGGCTGCAAGTCTCATTCGTCGCGAAAGGAAAACAATCAAAATTTATTGACCTTAAATTGGCATGTTTTCTCATATTGTTACTTGAATGTGAGCTAATAAGTACACTTATATACATATGAAATATCGCTGAATCATTTTGTAGAAAAACAATACGTACGTACTTCACTTTTATGTTTTAGCGATTTTTAGAAAATTACTTTGAGGTTTTCTTGATCATGCGTAGTGTTGTAAAATTTTGTCGATATTTTTATTTTACAGATTTCCTAAAGACAATGTATAAAAAAATATGGATAAAGTGTATTGTCAGACGAAATTGGAGTCCAAGAAAGCATAGTCAAATTTGCTCCAGATATTTTCCATCAGATTAATTTTGTATGTACTTAGTAGTAAAACTATGAAATGGAGACGTCATGACGTAAGTCAAGTTATTTAATGAAAGGAAATCTTTAAACTAAAATATTATTTATGAAAATAAAAACGTATTTAATTTCTTAACTATTTCTTTAAGGAATCCTAGACACTGATGCTAAGAACAACCAGTTCAGATGATTTTTTTCTAAGAATTAAAATATTAGATCAAGAAAAGAACAGAAAGAGTCAAAAAGGTAAAATATCAAAACGCCGCCTTCGGAAAATTTACATTCTAACTAAGCTCGGCCGCACATCAAGCGTAATAAATCTATCGAAAAATGTCTTAACAATAAAGTATGGTCAAATGTTAATGTTTTTAGTTTAATTTCCAAGCATATGTACAAATAGTAGTTTTAGCATTCACGAATTTATCCAAGGTTCAAAATCCATGAGGCTTAAATTTTCGGGTAAGTAAATTAAATATGAGATTAACCTCAAGTACCTCTAAGCGATGCGATAAAAAATGAATTAAATCTTAGCGATGAAATAAAAGCAGTGTGTCTTCGATTTCCTTCCTATAGAATTTGTGAATCTCTGCAATAGAAAAATTCCAACTTTGAAATTAAAACCATATAATTACTCAGTTCTACACTAACAAGTCCCTTGAAGATGTGAAAAAATCAAACTTCTAAGTTAACAAAAAAAGGTACGGCCGTTTATGTCGCCAAAAACGTATATTTCGACATTCTCACGGGCATCAAAATGAATAGGGTACTTTTCGTTGATCTAGCTAGAACTATGAAATTTGTGAAGTTATATAGTCTTACACTACAAGTCAGGGAAAATCTCAAACTCCACATTTGTAATTAAATCATAAAAAATTTAGTCTCTATTTAAAGTATAACCTACAATTTTATACGGGACCCTCGGTGGGCGAGTCCGACTCGCACTTCCCGCTTTTAGTCTCATGAACGGCCAGCCTGACCATACCAAAGAGACACAGCAGCTATTAGCTGGATAAGTTACATAAGAAAATCTACCCTTAATTATTTATGTTATATTTCTCGTAATAAAGACATTTTAGTATTAGGGATCTATTAAATACCTACATAATAATTATCGACGTTGAAACTAGGTGAGTGATGAGCACGACATCACTGGGAGAAGAACTGACAAGCGAGAATTAGTGACGACCTACCTTTCGAAACATCTTGCATATACGTGTCTCTGTCTAACTTCTATTAGCAGCGCCTAATGTCAAAGTGAGTCAAATATATTAAGTTCAGTAGCTATTTTTGCTAGGTTTCTATGCTTTAGTTATTCTTCTGAGGCGTAAATAGTTTTTTAATTTTAGATTTCACATCTTGTTATATTGACTCTTATTAGAATAAGCAAACATTTTTCAAACGAAGAGGTGTTTCTAAAAAAGGTTGGCAACCTATGGATTATTGAATAGGGATCCCAATAATAGAAAAATAATTTCCATGACAATTATTGTAACTTCAATAATTAAATATTAAACAATGTAATTGCCATTTTAAAATTATGAGTAATTTCTTAAGTCTAAGTTTTTCTAATTGAAACCATAAATTCAAGAAAGGTTTATTTTTTATTTTGCTAAAATGTGAGAAGTGAGAATTTTTCAATGTTGGCAACACTTCTGAAATGTCAGAATTCTGTCGAACTAAACTATCTCTAATAAGTCTGTGAACGAGACTGTCACCCAGGGCCCCGTTTCACGAAGCAACAAGTTACAATTTTACAGGTAAAACCTGGCAACACTAGTTAAAAACCAGGAAAAAGGTGTTTCACGAAACTACTATGCAACAAGTTGTATCATTGTTGTGACAAGTTCTTGTATTACAATCCACAGACAAACCATAGACTATTTTAACAATTACCGGTTAATTTTACTAGTGTTTCACAAAGATATGCAAAAACAAGTTGACAATCTTGTTCACTTGTTAAACAATTCTACTCACCTCAACCTCTCGGTAGACTTGTAACTTTTTAGCATAAATAGTTAAACAACGAAGTAAATAGTGTAATAAAATTAATATTGTTTAGATAATCTTTGATACTTACCCTCACCTATCTACTGAGTAACATGTCGAGGAGAGAAATTATGTGGGAATCTTCTTCAGATTCCGAAGAAGAGTTCGCGGAAAACAATAATGGTTGACACCCATTGCCAAGAGTATTCCGGGAGAGAATTAACACGCAATTCCGTACGGAGTACGAGTTCAACAAACGATTTCGCCTTCAGTGAAAATGGAAGACCTGCTCACTCTATTGGGAACATTCTTAAAACATCAAACTGCAAGAAGTCAGGCGTTACCAGAAAAACTGCAATGCATTAACTTACATTGGATGGGGTCTGTCTGGTGCACAGTATCACTGTGTTGGTGATATCCAGAACAGTATCACGGTTTTTTCGGATTTGGTTACAGTGTCCGAAAACTGACCAAATAAAACTTTTTTTCTAGAAAGAATTTCTTTCAAAAACTGAATTTTACTTTTTGCATTTTATCCATTATTTATAGAGACCTATTATTCTCTTCGCTAGAAGAGTAGTTTAATCCTTACTATTGTTTATTTCTGCACAAAAACCCCTTCATATCTTTACTTTTTTTTTTAATTTCAATGATGTACTTACTTACTTGTAACCGATATTTTACGGTTGTAAAATAATTATGGTGTAAAAAGTAACGTTCGTGAAACACTTGTACTTGTAAACTTGTCATTACAATGCTTGTTATCCGTTCACTTGTTACTTGTTAACTGGTTGCTTCGTGAAACGGGGCCCAGGCGTTGGAATCACCCCTATAACTAGCGGGTCGTTAGTGGAGCGGCTCTGAGACAGTCTCCGCCATTTTTTTTGACGCCATTTTGCTTTTGGGTGCATGTGTGTGTGTCGTGTCGTGTCATTTCATCATAGAAGTAGAACGCACACATTTGCATTTCATTTTTCATTATTACATTGTTGGTTTGTTTAAATCTCTAATTTATCTTCAGATTTTATGTGTTTTAAGCATGTTTTTTAAGATTTTTGACACTCACTGTTCTTGATTCAATAACAGTACCTGTGTGTACGAAGGGATTCGGCAGTTTTATCGGTTTGTTTGCTTGTGATTTTCTAAACTTAATAACTTTTTGACCTTTCATTGTTTCATACTATTTCATGCTAATATAGCTGAGCCCACCTGGTTAGCTACCATAATCTTACTTAAGTTTATCAGATCACCATGGTGACAGTACAACTTGTGCAGAGTACAACTTGTTACTCTGATAATCAGACATCCAGCAACTCTCTTGTAGGCAAATCCAGGTGAAGAACGCTTTCATCTTTGGCCTAATAGTTATTTACCAAAATGTATGAAGTTGAACTTTCCCATACTAAAAAACGAGCGAACTTTATATTGTTATGAATCCACTAAAATATTTTACAGACCATCGGCTTCAACAGAGGTTACATTTCTGGATGCACATCAATTTTGAAATCGATAAAAACAACTTATGAACACAGAAAAACTAGTGTTATTTTGAAACACAAATACTTGAAGATGAATATCTTGAGTTGAGTATGCAATAAATAACTTCCTCCAAGTGAAATAAATTCAGGAATACTTAAAAATCCAATAATGATAGGTGAGCAAAGTTGTGTAATATTTTTTTCATTAAATAAACAATAGTTTAAAATTAATTTAATATTATGTTTTCCATTAAATAACCTACACTATGTTGTTGTTCAAAATTACATGTAATTTTTTTTTAGATTGAATGAAAATGAAAAACACTTCTTCTCAAAAAGAGTAGCAAAGCTCTGCTAAAATTGATCTTCTGATGGTGCACATGTCTGGGCGCAAGGTGACTTCGGAAGCATAGAGAAGCTCGATATGTTAGAAGCTTTGGTTACTCACCATGGACCTGAATTTCATTTTATCAATTTTATTAATATGCTAAGAACATAAGCCACTGCACAAGCAATGAACAGGACATGAATAACAGAAAGTGGGCTGTCAAAAGGTGATTAATTTGTTTTTGACATAAATATGTTTGCTTATTAACCCCTTGTTTCTGAAAGGCTAATCAGTGATAAAATTAAATATAGTACATTCAAGATAAGAAAGTTCCCTTGACAAATCGATTTTTTCCGTTTCATGCATACTAATTTCCGTGATGAAAAAAATAATTTATCTCCTTAGGTTATTTTTATCAAAAATGTAATAATTAATTCCACATTAAATAAAAACAAGAATATCAGCCTAATTAAATAAAATTATAATTCTAAAGTTTAAAAATAAAATGTTTGTGTAAAGTATAAGTTCCGATTCATGACTCAAATAAATACTTAATTAAACAAATATTTTATCAGAATTATAAATAATTATATTTAACTGGATGGGATATTTTGGGATGTTGCCTTGATATTAGGACACCTAATTTTTATGGTTGTATCATATAGAATAGCTTTAAAATTAACACTTTTTATTCATGTCAATTTTCTCTCAAGTCTTATAGTTTGCGAGTAAATAAGCTTTGAAAATCACAATAGTCACGACGAAAAAAAAAATGGGATGTTACGTTGCTATTATAACACCTACTTTTTATGGTTATATCAGAAAATGACTAGAACGTGATGAGCAGATCAATACACACTTGTTCACAGTGGCTTTCTATTTCTTGTGTTTAGATTATGAAATCGAAAATTGGTACCAAAGGTTTTATAATTTTTATAGACAAATCAAATTTTCATAATTAGACTGTTCAGCTTAAATCAATATATTAATTTAGTTAAAAATATTTCTTAGAGAAACCTTTGCTTGTGAATTATAAATAGCACCAACTGAAGTCCAAAAATACTTTCTATACTAGCAGCCGAAACCCAGCAGTAATAGCCAATTACATGACACTGAAAATAACTAAGTAAATTTATCTTGCCGTATCAACATAGTAACATGCTTGAATTGTTTTACTACATATACAACAGAACTAGGTCTGTTCGCGAAGGACTATGTTGATCCCACAAACGTGCATCAAGTGTAATACCCAAAAATTTTGTAACTACAATTGATGAGTTCAACGATTCGATTGTATCCACTTTCCTTACATTTGGCCATGAGAATTTAATAAATCTAGTTTTATTTGAGTTTAGTGAACCAATTTGGAACATTTAACTCTGACACAATTATTTAAGAGAATGTGAAAGTTTGATAAACATAATTTTAAAAGCATTACAAAAGGAATGGGTATGCCATTCCTTTTAAATGCTTTTTCAAACTCTAATTAAAATCATTTATATGAATGAATATCATTAATTTATGGAAAACATTTCTTATTGACCTTAACATATTCATCAAAATTAAAAACTAGATTGATTTGTTTGGTTAGATTACCTACTATAAAATTAATTGCTTTTAATGTTAACTTCTTCAAAATGTATTCAAACGTTTTAAACTATTTGCCATTGTCTGCAGAGTTCAATTCTTCAATCTGAAGTTTTGTAAATAATCAATAAAACAAAATTATTTTCAAAAACAAAGTAATGTCTTATATAATTATCTTTTTTGTATCAACAGGTGTACAGATATTGAGAAGTGGAGAGACTAAGATCAGATGGAGAGGCAGGTTATTTATTTTTACTAGGTTTTTCACTGTTTTTCATTTTAGAGTCGTCACACTTTATACAAATGCTTATTTATCTTTTCAGTTTATCGCAGAGTAAGCACAGCGTTGCATGGCGGAGAATTGTGGGTTCTAATAAGTTCCATTGTGTACGTTTTTGTCATATTGTATGTTAAATTCAATAAAAAGATAATCGCATTTCGTTGTTTTGATTTTTAATAACCTAAAATATTATCAGAATTAAAAAAGTAGATTAGGGCTCTAAATTTATATCGATAATTTTCAGTATGTCGATAATAAGCAGTCGATAGTTTTGCAGCACTATCATTACGGAGCTGTCATTTCACTACGAAACGGCCGCTAGAGGGGTTGATTCCTATCTGTAACAGTAATATAATTTGTGCTGTCACCTCGGCGTTAAAAAACCATCCCCCCCATGGTGGGATAGTGAATGCTCTAAAGCTATTAAAAATAGAAAGTTGGCTGAGAAGACATATAGACGAAACATGACTGAGCAGAACTTTTCAGCTTTACAATCTGTAATGACTTCCACTAAAAACTTACTACATTCAAAAAAACGACAGGGTTGGCAAAAGTTCTGTGAGTCCATCTCCCCAGAAGTACGGCCATCAGCTGTCTGGGATAGAATAAGGGTGTTTCGTGGGTCATTTAAAAACCCGTTCTCACATTGTCCCATAGATTCTGTTTGGTCAGAGGAATTTATTGATAAATTAGCTCCATCATTTGCTCCAAATATAAGTGAAATATCTCCAATATTGACTTATGGTAATGATACTCTGGATCCATTTACTATGGATGAACTGCAATTGGTTTTGCCGTACCTAAAGGACTCATCTCCAGGTCTGGATGGTTTCCCTTACTCCTTTTTGGTAAGATCGAGACAGAATTGCCAACTTTATCTTTTAAATCTGATAAATGTATGCATGGATATAGGTCACATCCCTGACTCTCTCAAATCTCAAATAGTCATCCCTATTCTCAAGCCAGGGAAGGATGCTGCAAATGTTGACAGCTATCGACCAATTGCCATGTCCTCTGTACTCACCAAAGTTGCCGAACATCTGGTAAAGAATAGGCTAGAATGGTATATTGAGAGTAATGGGATCCTTCCAAACTGTCAGTATGGTTTTCGTAAAGGCAAAAGTACTCTTGATAACCTTGCTATTTTAATCACAGATACTAGACTAGCATTTTCAAGGAATGAGTCTAATGTTGCAGCCTTTTTAGATATATCTGCTGCTTATGACAGTGTCTGTCTGCCAGTTTTAAAGTCAAAGTTGGTCCATCTAAAAATACATCCAAAGTTCATTAATTTTATAATGAATTTACTCTCAGGTCGGCATATTTATCTGAGGGTTGATGGTGCGATAAAAGCGTCCAGGACCTTATTCAAGGGCCTCCCTCAAGGCTCAGTCCTGAGTCCAATCTTGTTTAATGTATATACTTTCGACCTGTATAATTCTGTTTCTCCATTTTGTAGGATTTTGCAATATGCCGACGACTTAGTGCTTTATTCTTCAGATAAAAGTATAGTTAGTGCTTCTGATGCTGTTGCAGAAGGTATTGCTTCATTGGGAGAGTGGTTAAGTATCAATGGCCTTACTCTTTCCCCAAAAAAGAGCTCTATTATGATTTTTACCAGAAAGCGGCTTAAACCCCGTATAGACATTTTTGTGGATGAAATCAGAATTCCAGTCACTGAAAAAATAAAGTTTCTAGGGGTAATTTTAGATGGTAAACTTTCTTTTGTTTCTCATCTTGAGTATATTACTGCAAAGTGTGAGAAAAATCTAAATTTGTTGAGATGTCTAGCTGGAGTTTGGTGGGGTGCCCATCCCTATTATTTAAAGCTGCTGTATAATGCTATCATCCGTAGCGTACTTGATTATGCTTCCTTCCTATTGGAACCGGCTTCCCGTAAACTGCTGCTCAGAGTGGATGGTATTCAGGCTAGGGCATTGCGAATCATCTGTGGTGCAATGCGTTCTTCTCCAATTAACGCTTTGCAAGTAGAGTGTGTTGAACCACCTCTGGATTTAAGGCGTCAGTTTTTGTCTGACAAATTTCTATATAGATGTCTTTTGACTAAATCCCATCCAATTCTTCCCAAACTGCAGTTACTTTCCAGGTTCACCACCACTCTTGCATTCTGGTCACATAAAAAAGTCCCCTGTTTAGTTAAAAGTTATCAACATTTACAACAGTTAAAATATCCAGTGAGCAGGATGAATAAAATTCCGGTTTTTGAATTTGACTATAAAGTGCTTTTGTTTAAACCTGCAGTTTGCCTGTCATTGGGCTTAGTTAAAGGGGACATCATGACTTCCAAACTTTTTTTAAGGTCAAGGATTCAGTACTGGGCAGGGTGGAATTATTTGTATTCCGACGCCTCTAAAGAAAGTTCTTTAGGGTGTGTAGGTGTTGGTGTGTATCATGAAAACTATGATATTATTAAAAAAATTAGGTGTCCTCCAGAGACCACTGTATTCACAGGTGAATGCAGAGGGCTGCTGGAATCAGTGAAGTATATTTTGTTATTTAAATTGCAAAGATCAGTAATATTTTCTGATTGTCTAAGTGCTTTAAAGTTACTGGAGAGTAATCCTTTTAAAAAATGTCACAGAAATGAGCTGATATTGGAATGCAAAGAATTGCTCTTTCAATGTTCTCAAATTGGCTACATTGTGGAACTCGCATGGATTCCTAGTCATAGTGGTATATATGGCAATGAGAGGGCAGATGTTGCTGCTAAACAAGCCATCACATGTGGGGACAAGGTGCCTTTCAAAATTTATCCTCTGGACCTGTTATCTTTACCTCCTGAATCTTTAAAGGCAAAATGGACTCAAAGGTGGGCAAACAGTAGTAAATCCAAGGGCTCTTACTATGCCAAGCTCCAACCTGAAGTACCAAGTAGGCCATGGTTTTTCAAGATATGGACTGGACGAAAACTTTCATCTATTATCACTAGACTTCGTCTTGGTCATTGCTGTCTTCCATATCATCTTAAAAAATTACGAATTCTGGACTCGTCGCTTTGCGAGTGTGGATTGGGAGAAGCAGATGTCAATCATATATTTTTTGTATGCAAAAAATATAATCATAAGAGTTTTTTCGAAACCCTAGTTCACTGCAAATATCCATTACCTACTAGTATTGATATCATATTGTCTAGAGTAGACTCTTCATCAATAAAAGTAATATCTTCCTTTATTACTAGTAATGATATTAACATTTAAGATTACTTGTGTATTTATTTCATGAGAATTGTTTTTTTTTGTGGTTAATTTTTGGTTACATAATTTAATGTAAATATGTATATTGTGTATGAATATGTAGTTGTAGATAGCATAATCCATATTTTCCCTTTGTTTCAGGCTGGAGCCCCTATTCTGATAAATCGCGGTCGAAATTTTGACTATTCTAAAAAGCTGACGTGATGCTGGCAAAATGTTTTTGTAACAAAAACCATTGCCATCAATAAATTAACTTACTTACTTACCTCGGCGTTCTTAGCTGACACATGTGTATAGTTGCTTAAATTGAAATTTTAGTGAATTTAATTTTACTTTCTAGCTTTTGTGGTATAATTTCGTGTTTGTGCTGTCCTACTAATATTGTGCTGTCTGTGTTTGTCTCGTATTATAAGGTAATATGCTATTATATGTACATTAATCTGTTAAGTAATTATGGAGAGGCGGGTACCTCCGGATCCGGATCCACCGGATCCAGGAGATAATGATTTTACATATACACCTGTTGCCACAATTCCTCTGTCCCAATGCACTGAAGTGGAAAACATGTTAATGGAAAATGAAACTAGTAGTCCAAATAGAAAAAGACCTAATACGAACGACGAAGAACGACCCGCAAAACAACCAAAAAATACTGTAGCTAGGCAAAAGTACTCTGCAGCTGACCATGCTCCGTACATTGTTCATGTTCAGAGAGTTGATGGTGAGACGTCAGGCACCTACTTACACCCAGTGAAATTTGGCATGTTCCTGATGGAAAATAATATTAAAAATATTCCTCAAGATGGATTAAAAAAGGTAGGGCGCAATCGAATTTCAGTTGAGTTTAAAACCCCGCAGGATGCCAATGCATTTCTATCTAATAGTACCCTCCAAAAACACAAATATCTAGCAATCATTCCTACGCATAATATTACGCGGGTAGGTCTAATAAAAGATGTTCCCATTGATATATCAGAAGAAGAACTAATGAGTCTTTTGAAAGTTCCTACAGGGTGTGGTAATGTGCTGAAAGTGCGACGCCTACACAAAAAAACAGTAATTGATGATATAGTACAATGGAAACCCACACCTACAGTTGTTCTTACGTTTGATGGCCAAATCTTACCTTCAAAGGTGTACTGTTGCTTCTCTTCTTTTCCGGTTCAACAATACATCTATCCCACTATTCAATGCCATAACTGCTGTCGCTATGGTCATACAAAGCTGCAATGTCGATCCAAGACACGTTGTTTTAAGTGTGGTGAAGAACATCTTGGAGTTGGATGTGATGTTCATATTAGTGATGGGTTTTGTGTATTGTGTTCGGGGAGGCATTTTGCTAATAGTAAACTGTGCCCTGAATTTGATAGACAGAGATCCATTAAGATTCTCATGGCAGATAAGTGTATTTCCTACTATGAAGCCAACAAAATTATCCCTCATTTAAGTAGGACCTTTGCTGATGCAGTTAAAGAAGGCGCTAGTACCCCTCCTCAATCTCAAAACAATATAACATCGCTCCCCTTACCAACTTATTCTAGAGGCTACAAAAAAACAATTGTTTCTCAACCTAAACCTCGCATGCCTGTGTCTCAAGGCTACGATAAGAAAGCTCATGCTGAAATAGCCAAAGATGCATACACCTCCTCAGGGAACGGCCGAGCATATATTTATAACTCATCATCACAAACTCCCCTCTCCCATCGATCTAATGAGACTATTCTCAATGAAATCATGCAATCCCTCTACTCCATGTTCAATACATTTGTGTCAACCCCAGACTCATCACCAGACTTCGTAGCCGAAAAACTTACCTCTATCTTACATAGTATAAAAAATGCATCCTCCCACACTCCTTCAGTGGAATATTAGAAGTTTATATCACAAAAAGCATGATTTGTTATATTTAATTAATAAATTTAATCCCTTTGTAGTTTCTATTTCAGAAACATGGCTCACTCCTTCACTTAACTTTTCTGTTCCCCATTATATTGTTTTTCGCCATGACCGCTCCGATGGTTATGGTGGAGCTGCCTTGTTGGTTCACAGAAAGGCTGTTTCAACAAATATAATTTTAAACTATTCAAGTGATGATATTAATGTTGTAGCCTGCCGTGTTGAAGGTATTTCCTTTTTAAGTATTTATATAGCACACCCTCATGTCAATCTTCTTCACTCACTTAAGAATATCCTTCAAAATATCCCTGATCCTATTGTAGTAATGGGGGATTTCAATTGCCACCACTTTCGATGGGGTTCCTCATCATGTGATCAGGTTGGAATAGGGCTAGCTGAAGTGTTGGATGATCTTGATCTATGTGTAATAAACGATGGGCGTTCTACACGCAGAGTCCTCCCTGGTAGGAATGCAAGTCCTGTAGACATTACATTTGCCTCCCAAACTATAGCAGGACAACTTATCTGGGACTTGGATAACTACACATATGGAAGTGATCACTTCCCAATTATAATTAGAATGCCTCTATATAATATGCCAGAAAGAAGAGCTCCTCCACTTCTAAAATTTAAACTAAAGAAACCAGATTGGCAAAAGTATAAAGACCTCGCAGACTTTAAATCGAGCCTATTGCCACCAATTCCAAATATTAATATTTCAACTGATGAGGGACAAGACCAAGTGGAAGAATGTTTCTTTGCCTTTGGTGAAATTTTGTCTTCAGCAGCTGATGCTAGTTTTCCGAAAAAGAATTCTGAAGGTAAAAAAATACCCTCCCCACCCTGGTGGGACAGTGAATGCACTCAAATTATAAAAGACAGAAAAAAAGCTGAGAAAGCATATAATCAAAATATGACCACTGACAACCTCATAGCATATCGCCATATGCTGGCTAAGTCGAAAAGGCTCTTAAAAAGAAAGAAACGTCAAGGCTGGACTAGTTTCTGTAACTCATTGGCTCCAACTACTCCTTCCTCTGCTGTATGGCTACAAATCAATCGCTATAGAAATAGTTTTTGTCCGAAGCCTTCCTCTTCTATACCCATAGAAGTAGCTGAATCGTTTTTTAGAAAAATTGCCCCTTGCTACGTGCCTAATTACGACGAAATGCCTATAGTTAGATTTAACCCAGCATGTTGCCCTGACCCCGACCAAGGAGAAAAATTCTCCATGAATGAACTGGAAACGGTACTATCACGGGTACAAGATTCAGCTCCAGGCAGAGATGGATTTCCATATTCTTTTCTGGTAAACCTAGGTTCAAAATGCAAAGAGTATCTTTTAGATCTAATAAATATTTGTTATGCCACTGGATTCATCCCTACAACATGGAAAGAACAAATAATTATACCCATACTTAAACCTGGCAAAAGTAATAATGACCCTAATAGTTTACGGCCTATAGCCCTTTCCTCTGTATTAACAAAAACTTTAGAACACCTTATTAAAAACCGTTTAGAATGGCATTTAGAGCACAATGATTTACTGCCTAATTGTCAATTTGGCTTCCGCAAGGGCCTTAGCACCACTGATAGTATTGCAGTCTTAGTTACGGATATACGTACTAGTTTTTCAAAATCCGAGTCCACAGTAGCTGCTTTTTTGGACATCTCTGCAGCTTATGACAATGTCATTCTACCAATTCTCAGGCACAAGCTGCAAAAGCTGAGAATTAGTGATAGAATGATCAACTGCATAAGCAATTTGTATTTAGCTCGATCTGTTCAAATAAGGATCCCAGGAGAAGATCTAGAAACCAGAACCATATACAAAGGCTTACCTCAAGGCTCGGTGTTAAGCCCCATTCTATACAATGTATATACACACGACTTAAAATTATCACTCAACTATGACTGCAATATTTTACAGTATGCGGATGACCTAGCATTATACATCTCTAATGCATCAATAACAGTTGCGGCATCATCACTGGAGCTGTCTATTAATTCTCTTTGTGGTTGGTTAGGCGATCACGGCTTGAGCCTCTCACCTTCAAAAAGTTCCATTGTGGTATTCTCGCGCAAAAGAAATATCCCCCAGGTTACGATACAGGTAGAATCAGACAGTCAGGCAATACCAGTTTATAACAATGCAAAATTCTTAGGCGTCTATTTAGACTCAAAGCTTTCTGGTTCACATCATATTAATCACCTTGTTAGGAAATGTGAGAAAATCATACCCATCTTAAAATCTCTAGCTGGTGTTTGGTGGGGCGCTCACCCTTACACAATGAAAATTGTATATAACGCACTTGTACGTAGCGTAATAGACTATGGCACCTTTCTTTTAGAACCCTGTAACAAAACATCCTTAGTAATGTTAGACAAAATCCAATCCCAATGTTTAAGGATAATTTGCGGCTGTATGAAATCCACCCCTATAAATGCCCTACAGGTGGAGTGTTGTGAACCTCCTCTCAGTTTAAGACGTCAGTTTCTATCTGATCGCTTTATCTTCCGTGTCTCAGCTTTTTCTTTACATTTATTGCAATCAAAATTACAAACTCTCCATGGTCTTTGCTATTCGGATAATAACAGTTATTGGCAGCATAAAGATAAACCGCTATTTATATTGAGCCTTCATAAACTCCTAAATATTCCATCAGAAATAACCAAATATACACATCTACCCATTTTTACTGTTCCATATAAAGTTTTAAGTTTCAAACCTTGTATTCATTTTGATATTGGAATCACCAAGGACTGTCCTGGTGCCAACATAATCTTTAAAGATGTTGTCACAAATCGTTGGAATGATTGGCAGAAATTTTACACAGATGCATCAAAACTATCCTTATCGGGCCGTGTAGGAATAGCGGTCTACTTTCAAAATTCACAAATTTTTCTTAATTATATGAGCCCTTCGGAGGCTTCTGTATTTACGGGTGAGTGCATTGCTATCCTTGAGGCCTGCCTATTAATAGAATCTTACAATATAAAGAAGTCGGTTATCTTTTCGGACTCTTTAAGTGCCCTTAAAGCACTACAAAAAAATATATTTAAATGTAAACTGAATAGTAAGATATTGTTGGACATTAGGACATGCCTTTTCAATTGTAACAATAAGGGGCTATCTGTAGAACTCGTTTGGATTCCTAGTCACTGTGGTATTGTAGGCAATGATTGTGTTGACAACTCTGCTAAGATGGCTGCTTCAGAGACTTCAATTGTTAGCCTGAAACATAACACTTTACAGAATTATGACCTCTTAAATATTCCCAAAATTTACTTAGAAGCTGACTGGCAGCGGGAATGGGATAGGTCTAGCAAAATTAAAGGTACCCATTATTACAATATCCAACCAAAAATAATACCTCGACCTTGGTTTTACAAATATAAAAAACTTCATAAAACTACTGTATCTGTATTGTGTCGTCTTCGCTTAGGTCATTCCTGTACACCAGTTTTCTTACACAAAATAAGAGTTAGAGACAACGCCCTCTGTGAATGTGGAATAGAGGAAGGCACATTAGATCATATATTTTTTGAATGTGTTAAGTATAAGCAAAATTTTAACCTATATGATTCCCTGTATAAATTTGATATTCCATTACCCATTAACTTTAAAACCTTCCTAACCATTAACTCCAAGGATATTATCTTACTAATTTGTAAATTTGTTAAATGTAATAGTCTTAAGTTATAATACAAATCAGTTAATTTTTACTGTAGTGTGTTCGTTTCAGGTGGATGGATTTTATCATACTAACCATTTGATTATCACACAAGCGATTTCAGTCTAAAGAACAATGGCAGGTCTCCATAGAAGAAAATGTCTGGGATCAAATTGTAGCGTCCCGTAATGAAAAATATATTAAAAGATTCGGCGTCAATTTTAGAATCTATATGTAAAATAATTTTTATTCAATAAAGCCGGAAAAAAGAGATATTGGTATTTAATATTTTTTAGGTTATGCACCGCATTATTCACCTGTGAGCTCTTTTATAACGTAGGTAGGTACAGTGTTTTGTTATTTTATCTATGGCTATGGTATTTTATCTAAATACATTTATATTTTCTAATTAATTACGGGAATAAACAAATTAAAAAAACGGAATGGCTATTCGGACCGGGACCCCTAAAGAAGTCGATTGCTATTCGGACCCGATAGAAGCGTTATGAAAAATAACTTATAGGCGTATTCTACACGTTCAATATTTATCACGATATTTATCGTGATAAATATTGACAACGGAATCGTTTATATGAAGTTGGCGGAACGCGGTCCATCAAGTTCATATACTACACGATCAATAAATGTCGCGATCCTGGATCGTGATCCAAATATCGTGAAAAATATTGATCACAGAATAAATACGGATCACAGAATTTCTAGATATTTTGAAATCCAACTCCTTAATATTTATGGCGATATTTATTGATTGTGTAGCCTTGTCATCAATATTTATCGCGATCCCGCGTTTTCCATTTAATCGTCACCGTTTTTTCACGTTAATATCAAATGTTTACCATGTTTTGCTTTTCTTCTAAGAAATGTGAACATTTTTTAGTCGCGCTATTTTTCACAAAGAGAACCTAACCTCAAAATGGAATGCATTACGTTAACATACGATGCTAGCCCTGCTAGCGTCAAAATCTAATGAAACGCGATGATGCTAAAAATGTTGATAATGCTGCAAATCTGCGCTTAGATGGAACATGGCTTACGTATATTTTCCGTATCTACACATCCACAGATTAGAGAGATACTGACAGTGATTATGTTCTCCGTGATACTGACGCGACCCGTATTGAACGTGTAGATTCGTCCGAGATCCATCAATAAATATTGAAACGGAATGTGATAAATATTGAACGTCTAGCATACGCCATACTTTGTGCGCCATTTAATTAGTAGTTAACATTTGATATACTTTTATGAAAACAAAAGGAACTCCGGCTTGTACAAAAATAAGTGTATATTTCAAAAACCTTAGAAAATTATTTTAATTTCCTTGCTATATAGGAGATTTAGGGACGCTAGAAAAAAATCCAGACATTTTTCTGCCATTGTTCTTTCCCACCCACAAGGCTTTATTCAAACACATGCTCGGTTAATACGCACAAGACGGTCTACTTGCCCAGCCAAAGACACACAGAGCTGGCAGAATTGTTGTCAAAAGATAACACATTGCCATTATTAAAAGAAGAAGAAGTCTGTGAACGACTTCGGCGGGAACTTTGAACGTGAAAGGCGCTCAAATTTTATACTTTCTGTAAAACATATTAATTTCGTATTTCATTTTATTATAATAGTTGTAACTGTATATATATCATCTTAATTGTAAATATAAATAGTATAGTGTAGTTTTAGTTAAATATGGGAGCTACTAAGAAGCGAAAAAAAGAACCCCCACCAGACAAGTGCTCGTCTCCTGGAGAATCTTCTTCAGACTCGGAGGCTGCTGAAAACAGTAACAGCAGAAAATATGAGATTTATAAAGTCCCAGGATATACTAGGAAGTACCCCGAGAATACTGCAAAGTCAGGATTTATTGTTTTCGCATCACACAAAGACGAGCGCCAATTTAATGACAAAGATAGGCTAGCTCTGTCACATGCCATACGCAAGCATTGCGTTACTGGCATACTCCACCTAAAATCTATCAATAAGTTTAAGATAGGTATTACATTTGACTTATCCAAACAATGCAAATGTTTTCTTACAAAATAAGAAATTGCTGGAAGAGCTTTCCTTGAACGCGACGATTCCAGCTAGTGACACCGAGGTCACTGGTGTTATAACGTCAGTACCAATTGACTTATCGAATAAGAATATATCGACTCTTATTGGAAGTTCAAGGAATATAATTCAGGTGAGGCGCTTCATGCGTCGTGTACGTAATGAGGATGGTGCAGTCTCGTTCCAGCCAACTCCGACAGTCGCAGTCACGTTCGCATCGACAGAATTGCCACAGTATGTATACTTGGACTCTTAGAGGCACGAGGTAAGCGTATACGTTCCTCCAGTCAAACAGTGTTTACGGTGTATGAAGTTTGGTCACATTGCCAAATTTTGTCGAAATTCAGAAATATGTTCGATTTGCACTGAAAACCACAATTTCAAATCTTGCAAAATAGCGCCTAATAATGCTAAATGCGCCAACTGTGGTGGCGATCACATAGCAATTTCGAATCAATGCCCAATTAAAAAACAAAAAACTGAAGAAAATAGAATTAAATCACGTACAGCAAAATATTCGGACTTGTTAAACGAAAAAGCTTTCCCACAATTAAACGCAAAAACTTTTGAAACCCAGATGAAAAATTTGACGAAATCTGACCGCTTTATTAATTTACTGGCAAATGCTATAACACAAATTATTATAAATAACAAAGATCAAAAAACGCCTATAAACTCAAATACTATTCGTGTCTCATTAAATAATACTTTAGAAAAGATATTTAGTCCTTCTTCATAATGGATATTACACTTAATATTATTCATTGGAACGCCCAAAGTATACTCTGCAATAGATTAATGTTAGAACACTTCTTATTTGAACACAAAATACATGTAGCTCTTTTGTCTGAAACTTGGTTGAAGCCTACTCAAACTCTTAATATAAAACAATACAAAATAGAAAGGAACGACTGTGGTAACAACCACAATGGTGTTGCAATTTTGATTCACAACTCTATTGATTACAAAAAAATTACAACTTATTTTGATGACTCAATACAAAACATTTGTGTACGTATAACTTACAATAATAAAGATATTAGCATTATTAGTTGTTATTGCCCAACATACTCCGGTTCTAGGTTTGATAAAAGTAAATTTGATAACTTAGTTAACTCCATCCCTCCAATGGTGATTGGGGGTGATTTCAACGCCCATCATACTTCATGGGGTTGTAATTCTGATTCTCCTCGTGGTAGAGATATTTTAGAAGTCGTGGATAATAACGAATTAGTTTTGTTAAACGATGGACAAGTAACCACTGTTGGATCCATGTCATGGCGTGCTAATGCTCTTGACTTATCAATTGTTTCTTCATCATTAGCCCTTTCATGTGATTGGTCAGTACACGATGATCCTCTTGGTAGCTATCATCTACCTGTTATCATAAAGGTTCTAGTGAGTAATGATATACATGAACATAGATTTCAATCGAATAGCAAGCACTTGCCACATTCTCCTAAATATAAGTTAATAGATTGGAATAAATATGTAAATACTGTACAGTCCTTATTACCTAATTTTAAATATGATGATTACTCACCACTAGAAGCATACAGTGCATTTTGTAAATATATTATATCTGCCACTGAAAGCTGTATTCCTTCACCCTATAATAAACGAAATAATGCATCTCAAATACCCTCTCCTCGTCGCACTCTGAATCATAGGAGATCACCATTACCATGGTGGAATCAAAAGTGTTCTGATGCAGTTTATCAGAGTAAAATGGCTTACATCAATTTTAAGCACAACCCATCTGACAGCAAATTTATAGAATTCAAGAGATTGCAGGCTGTAAAAAAACGAACTTTAAAAACAGAAAGAGCTAATAGTTGGGCCACTTTATGCAACTCCTTTAACCGCACCACACCTATATCTTTAATTTGGAAATATATGCGTAAATTCAACAAGTCATATATTTCATGCAACAGTACTAGTGATAACAATTGGGTTTTGGATTTTCTTCAAAAATATTCTCCAGATTTTGCTAATAATTATGATAATGTATCATACAGCAGTAATCTGACAAATTCAAGTTCGAATTACTTTTTGCAACCATTCTCACTAGAAGAGTTAAAATCTGCAGTTATGTCACGTAAAGATACAGCTACTGGTCTTGATGGAATCTCTTACGCCTTGATTAAAAGGTTGAACTCTCACTGCTTTAATATATTTCTCAATATTTTAAATTATCTTTGGGCCCACAACATAATACCTGACAGCTGGAAAACTGATTGTTTGGTTCCAATTTTGAAACCTAATAAACCAAAAGGTATCCCTGACTCTTACCGTCCTATTGCATTAACATCTTGCATAGGAAAAATATTTGAGCAACTTTTAAAACAAAGGTTAGAGTTTTATATTGAACAGAACAAATTGTTGCCATCAAATCAGTTTGGTTTTAGAAAAGGAATATCAGCTCGGGAGAGCATTAGTCAACTTCATTTAGATATTCATAATTCTATAAAGAATAAAAAATTCCTTTTGGCTGTATTTTTTGATGTAGCAGGTGCATTTAACAGTGTTAATATTATTGTGCTCTGTGAAGAACTACTATTGATTGGTATCCCCCATAAAATAATAAATTGGCTTAACAATTTTTTGTTAGGAAGGAAAATTTATGTTAAGCATGATAATAGTTTGATTGGTCCTAGATTGTCATATACTGGAGTTTGTCAAGGTGGAATCTTATCACCTTTGTTATTTACACTGTATATAAGGCGTTTAAATTTGATTTTGGGAAGTGATGTCAAAAATCTACAGTTTGCTGATGACCTGGTTGTGTATATATCTGGCGACAATTTAGCTATAGCATCAAATGCAATTAATAACTCTTTAAAAAAGTTTAATTTTAAAATCCCTTACGTCAACAAATTGGGGAGCAGATCCAAAAATATTGTTGCTTCTTTCTATTCTATTTAAATCAATTGTTCGTAGTCACTTTGAGTATGGCTTTTTATGCTTTGCTGCTGATCTTAAACTTACTGATATTTTAGAGAAAATTCAGAATAAATCTATGAGATTGATCACTGGAGCTTTTAAAAGTACACCTATCATATCTATGCAAGTAGAATGTAATTTACCTCCAATAAAAAATAGATTTATGTACTTAAAAGAAAGATTTATATCTAAAATGTACAGTTTAAAAAATCATCATCTTTTGTCCAACTTGATGTCTTGTTCTTCATCTCTTTCTTCTTCCCAGACTGGATCTTTTTATCTTCTTCAGAATTTCACTTCATTTATTACTTATTTAGATTCCTTGAATGTACATAGATCATTTATTCTTCCTTGTTATGAAGGTTCATATTCCAGCAAATTTCCTGCAATAAAAATAATAATAAAAGACAATATTAAGACAAAAGAGGATGCATATTGCATGTTTGCAGAGTATTCACATTATAAGTTCTTGTATACAGATGGCTCAAAGACTGACACGAATGTGTTCTTTGCTCTATTCGATGCAGGTGCAAAAACTGGGTTAAGCAAAAAAATCAACTGTCATACCTCCATTTTTACAGCTGAAGCTGTTGCTATATTGGGAGCTTTGAGACACATAAATAATCACAAACAAGAATGTGTGCACTGGGTTATTGAAAGTGATAGTATGAGCGTTTTAAAAAATCTACAAAATAGTAAACTAAAAGCTTCAACAAATTACATAATTCATACTATTAAAGAACTTTATTTTAAAATTGTTAATAAATACAAAATAAACATAATTTTTGTGTGGGTTCCATCTCATGTGGGAATCTATGTAAATGAAAAGGCTGACTTTTTGGCTAAATGTATTTGTACTCTTCCTGATTCAATGGCTCAAGTAGAGACAAGTGTGTTATTACCTTTTACAGATTGTACTCCTCTTTTAACGCAAAGATTAGTAGAAAAATATAATAATCACAGAATTAATGTAAATGAAGTCGAAAATAAAGGATTATGGTACGCTTCACTTAACGTACCAATTAACTATAACCCGTGGTTTTGTCGTAGCTCCATGTACATATGTAGAAAGTTTTATTCGTGTATAAATCGCCTTCGCTTTGGTCATTGCCGCCTCAATTTTCATCTTTCAAGGTTAAATATTATTAATAGTAGTACGTGTAATTTCTGTTCTTCCCATGAAGAACAGACGATAGCTCACATCATATTCTCCTGTTCATCTTATAGCATTCAGCGCCTTGTGCTATTGGATGACCTCAGTCGTTTGTATGGTTCAAGTGAGTCAGTTCCGCGGAGTGTGCAATCCCTTCTCATGAATACTGAAACTTATCTTCCCTTGTATAAATTCATTATGAACACTGTTCGAGAAATTTAGGCGTTGTTTATAGATTTGGTTTTCGCGACTTTTAGCGTCCATTTTTTCTTCATCTTGTGTAAATTTATTTTTGACAAAATCTTATTAAGTTTTGTAAAAGTTAACTGAAAGTTTATAAAATTTTCTTTTGGCAAGTTCGTTGAAGGTTATGTTATTTCCATGTTTTTTGGATTGGTTTGATTTGATTGATACGTCAAAAACAATTGACCGATGTTTTAGCGACAATTTTTATTTATGGGTGTTACAGCATAAGAATAACTAATAATACTCGTATTGTTAGTTATTCTTATGGTTATAGTTTCAAATTCAAAGCAAATAAAATGAAAGTAACTTTTTATGAGTTGTTTTCAGTTTGTTTACTACTAGTAATTTTAAGTTCCTCATCAAAAGGGGTTAAAAAAAAAACAAATATAAAAAAATTTATAAAAATAATGTATGAATATTAAAAAAAAAAAGGAAAAGTAACAAATGTAATAAAAATTAATTTCAAAACGAGATATTATTAATATAATCCAAATACTAAAGACTAGGCTGTATGGACTAAGTTTCCTTTGCCTTCCCCTAACAGGGAGAAAAAAAAAAAAAAGTCTGTGAACCGTAGACTCTCCGTCTACGCTGTGAACTAAACATAAACAAACAAACACCCTCAGAACAATTCTTCTGAGCAAACACCTATTTATTTCGCTGAACGCTAGTATAAGTTTGTTTGCTTGCCAAAACTCAAAACAAAAATAAATCTAAACTAATTCTAATACTTGACGTTGTCGTGTGTGACGTGTGAGCTATTAATATTCTATATCTTTTATTACTGTTTACTATTTTCTCAATATGGCTTTAGAAATCCAGTATAATGTGGCAAACGAACTTCAGTTTAACCCACAGTGGATTGAGCAAATAGTTTTGCAATTGGGTGAGTTTTCGTTTATTAAGAAGTAATTTTCTTGGTCTACATGCGGTTGGCATTTTACGATACTTGTTTGATATAGGTAGCGTAGCATGATTAGGTGGGTACTAGTATTAGATACTAGTAATAGAGTACTTTCTTTTTATTTATGATTTTAGATCATTCACTTTACTAAATTTCAAGAAGATGACTGTAGAATATGTGCATAATAATAATAATAATAATAATGTGGGATGTGGACTCGACTGTTATTGTCCCGATAGTGGTGTCTGTGAATGGTCTAATAGCGAAGAGTCTTGACCAACATCTTGAGAGACTCTCGCTAGGCGGATGGATCAAGGGCCTGATACAGAAGGCGGTAATTCTTGGCACGGCACGAATTGTCAGGAGGTTCCTCACCCTGCAGCCCTAACCACCGGTAGTTTGGGCATTATCTCGCTGCCGATGGACCCGCTAGATGTAGGTTTTTTTATAATATTTATATTTTTTATATTTATATTGTAAAAAAATGTATATTTAAGAATGAAAGTAAATAAAGATCATAATAATAATAATACCGAATAGTTAGAAAATTTTTACAGTCCGACAATAGCGCCCCAACTTTTGATCTGTAAAATCATAGCGATAAGCACTTGGCTTAGGCCCGTGATTCTCGTTTTTACTCCCGGTACTATACCGAGAACAAAAAAAAAAAAAATAATAATAATACATTTATTTGCCAGAATATGGTTAGTAGGTTGTTACAGTTATATTTCCCGACATATTCTATCGAATGTTCGATGTGCAAATGTTAAAATTATTGGTTAAATTATACATTTAATATATGCAGATATTTTGTTTTTCATGAGCATGGATATCTTATTATTTTGATAGAAGCTTACATATAAATGGCTTTTACAGGGTCATAGATTTATATCATTATTTATTAGAGAGAATTGTATTGTAGTAGAAATAAAATAATAGTAATGTCAAGATGATAGTCAATAATTTTAATAGAATTGTCATAATTTGTCATTGAGATATTCATTAATAGTATAATACATTTTACTAATTAAAAGGTTATGCAGTGTTGATTTAAATTTATTATATGTCAATGTTTTTATTTTGTCTGGTATTTTATTATATATTCTAATAGCCATACAGTACGTGTTTCTTGAGTATAGTACCAATTTTTGTTGAGGAACGTATAGATCGTCAACCCTTCTACCTCTGTATGGATAATCCTTATTTTTTGGTTTTTTTCACGAAAATAGAAATCTCCAATATGTAAAGGCAGGGTAATGGAAGTATATTAAATTTCTTAAATAGTGGTTTACAACTGTCCAAATAATCAGCACCGCAGATTGATCTCATGCTTCTTTTTTGTGCTTTAAAGGCCCTAAGCATATCTACTGAATTGCCCCAAACTATAAGACCATATCTCAATATTGATGAGACGTATCCGTGATAAGCAACGAGAGCGGCTTCTTGTGATACAAGCTGTCTAATTCTATTAAGAGCGAATATATATCTGTCAATTTTGTTTACTACTAGGTCAATATGAAGTTTCCAATTACATAATTCATCTATTTTAATTCCCAAGAACATTGTGTCCTTTACCATGTCCAGTTTATTATTTTTATAATTTATGTCAATATCAGCGTAGTCAATACTTTTAGCTTTAAATCGGATAACTTTAGTCATATGTGTGCAAGGTCGATAATTATGATGTTATGCAGTTAGGGTTACCATCTGACCGGATAAATCCGGTCTACACCGTATTTTAAGAGTTCAGATGCATCATCCAAAAATATAATTAAAATTAATAAGCCTTATTGACACAAGACTGGACTTTTTTACACAAATCAGGATTTTTACTGGTTGCAACCGGCTTATCTTTTTTAAGCCCTGGTAACCCTATATATCTTTAAAAGCAAATGTTATACTATGGCCTTAAAAATAAAATTGTTCAACTCTTGTATTTTGCCTATTCTTACCTATGGATGTCAAACGTGGGCCATTACACAAAAGTTACAAAACAAATTAAGAACTTGCGAGAGGAGTATGGAGAGGAGTATTCTGGGATACAGGACATTAGATAGACACAGAGCCGTAGACATTCGGGAAATAACGAAATTCGAGGATGTAACTAAGAAATCAAAACAAATGAAATGGCGATGGGCAGGCCATATGCTGAGGGAATCAGGGAAATGGACACAAATAATTTCTGAGTGGACACTGTGTTAGTGTACAAAAAGGAAAAGAGGTAGACAACCCAAACGATGGTCAGATAAAATCCCTATAAAATCCCTGGCAGATCCACTCTGGTTGAGAACGGCCAGAGACAGAAAATCTTGGAAGGTGTTGGAGGAGGCCTATGTGTCGACATGACATGCTGATCGCTACACCGGACTGACGTCTTTTTTAAGTTATTTTGTTTTTAAATATTTAATTATGTGATCAGTTAATAAAGGCTTATTATTATTATTAACCATATATGCAGTTGCCATAGCCAATATTCATTTACTTACGACTAGAAGAGCTATTTGCATATTACTATATCCAAAACCTCTTACTCACAAGAATGTCGACAGTATGTAACATGACTGACTGGCATGGCATGCTCATTGCCTCTAGCCTTTTCTGAGGTGGATCTAATTTTCCTGTGATTTACCCTAAGTTGTTTTAGCAGTCATTTTATACGTTTTTATTCTCTAAAAATGTTTAAGCACTAGTGCAATAGAGATCTTTATTGTGCACAATACTATCACTGTTTTTACTAGCAATTTTGATTGCAGCTGATGCATTTGATATTAGGGTGCTGTGGGATAGAGATACTGCAATAATGACTGGAGTACTGGCAATGGCAGGTGGACTCGTAGGAGGGTATGCGGGGGGGAGAATGGGCGCTGCACTTGGTGCTGGTATTGGAGGTGCTACTGGCCTTGGAGTCTCCAGTATGTATATTATTAGCTGTATTTATTTTATGAAATATGAGTACAAATTATCAGATTAGCTATGCTATAAGGAAAGAATAAATAACATTAAAAGAGCTAAAAAATTAAATAGATAAAAGACCAGGGGGGTTATTGACTAAGAAAAAATCTATCACAATCGCTTACAATTTGACAGTCGCAGCCCATCCATTACTCCCTTATAAAAGGAAGTTGATACAGAGTCTTATGTTCATGGCGCAATGGCTGTCAAATTATAAGCGATTGTGATAGATTTTCTCTTAGACAATAACCCACCCGATCACTACCTGTGTTGATAAGCAATAATAAATATGTGGCTCTTTCAGTCAGTTGCACAAAGTCGAATGTAGGTATATGTTCGTACAGTGATTGGTGACTGATTGAGTGGTAATGTAATTTAGTTTCTATGATTCAAATAATTTCTATGATTCAAATTCGTTTAAAAGTTTAGATATATTTTACTTTAACAACATTTCTTTTTCAGCACTGATGACACTGAGGGAGTTATGGGACACAGTGAAAGAAAAATTAAGAGAACTGTTATACATAGTATTCAACTATCTACGTCGACTTGATCCTGTTGACTATTTGAGAGCCTTTGATATACTGATGGCATGTAGCAGCAGTCGCAGGGAGCTTGTGTTTACCATTGTAGATTTTGTTGCTGAGAAATTGGGCCGACAAGTTATTTCAAGTATAATGGCGGCTTGAAAATAGTTTAATTAATCGTACTTGGCCAAATTCACAAAAGGTCAGATACCTATTTTACCAGGATACATTAAACATAAGTTTTTTTATTAAAGTTGGTTCTTAAAAAGTTTCTTTTACAAAATTTTAATTGAAATAAGACCAAGTGCCATTGACCTTGTATAACAACTTGACTCACAATCACTAAGGAATGTGTCCAAATTGTAATAATTATACAGGATAAATTTTGAGGTACCGGCAACCTCGCAGGATTAGATAGCTAGCATCATTAACTACAACGTTTGTTCTACGACTTTTGATAATTCGTTAGATTTTACTTTCATACAAAAATTTATATTCATTCATTTAATATACCTCTAGAACAGGGGTCGGCAAGTAGTTTTAAGTGGGGTCCAGTTAGTGTTGAAAAATTTGATCAATTTGGAAAAAAGTGATCATGATTGAGTACTATTTTTTAGACTTTTAACGTTATTATACACGGTGTTTCATAATAACCAATAAATAATTAATGTGTTATCTAAAACTAATTATTAAATTGTGTTTACCCGTAATGTCATTCAACCCAAAATTTTCATGCAAATCATAGACATGATGATGATACTATGATATCCTACATGAAAATTTTGGGTTGAATGACAAAAGCAGGGGTCGAAACTGGTCAGTAAAATCAGTAAAAGTCAGTTTTTTTGAGCATGGTCAGTAAATGTCAGTTTTTTGAGAAAATGGTCAGTTTTTTCAGTTTTTTGAGATCAACACACATATTGCCCCATTCTTTTGGAACCTTATTAATATTTTACTGATACAATTTTGTCTGTCTGTGTGTACCTGTGTCGTTCCTATATCCGCCTACCTTCTTCAATCTAGATTTTGCTTAAGTAATATCTCATAATATATTGTGTCAACAAAAACCAAATTTTAGTCATTTCTCATTTTCTTAGCGGGGCCCAGTGATGGTTTGAGGGCAACAAACAACTGATGCTCTATTATGATGTCTTGTGGCAACTTAATATTGTAGCATCATTATTTCGAGGAAAAATAATCAAATCCTACTATTTTTTCTCAAAATAAACACATATTAATAATAAAAAAAAACTGTTAATTATTTGTAAACTTTTTAACAATAAAAAGGTGGTGATGGTTGGCTATGGGGATGGTGGAGGCCAATAATTGTAAAAGTATTTTTTCAATTTCACATGAATCTTTTATTTTAAGAGGATTGTGAAGCTGTAAATTTTCATACAAAAAGCGATAACGCTTTTCTCCCTCTTTAAGTAGTCCAATATTCATAATTTTTGGAAATGTTGTAGATATAGGTAATGAAGATATAGGTATGTACGTTTCGATTTTGAAAATATGTTGCTCAGAATATAAATTATTAGCATCTAAGTAAATATCCATATTTTAGACTTAAAAACTACCTCGAGCATTTTTATCTTTTTTGACTAAATTATACTGAATTACAAAAAAAGCAATACGTACAAACATAGATTAAGGTATACTGAATCTAATGAGATCAAACGTGTCTAATTTCGTATAGGTGGGGGGGGGGGGGGGGGGTAAAACAGTTATCGCCCTAAACAATATTTCAATAAGAAATGTAGGCACTTGCCTCGGACTTTCAACTCTAAGCGGTGTGCAACAAACTGCATTTTTGCAAGTGCATACTCGAGCCATGAATTGGCTCTTCACAGTCCTCTTAAGTTAGTTCAGATGGTCAGTAAAAGTCAGTTTTTTTAGATTTCTGGTCAGTAAAATCAGTATTTTTTAACACTGAACCTGTTTCGACCCCTGCAAAAGGGAATTCACAAAGGGAAGCTAACCTAATAAAAATCAAGATATTGTTTAAATGGAATGCATTACGTTAATATACAATGCTACTAGCGTCAAACGCTAATGAAACGCGATGATGCTAAAAATGTTGAAAAAGCTGCGAATCTGCGCTCAAATGGAACGCGCCTACACATACACCCGACTCGCGTCGACCGACCGACCCGACTTACGGCGCCCGCCGTCTAGGGTTGTCAACTATACTGTTAAAAACAGTATATTCTGTTTTGTGCTATACTATATTTTTTACTGTTGAACGAAAAAAAGTATACAAAATACTGTTTTCAGCGTCACCGAGGAATCGAGTGAGGTGTGCGTACTTACCTACCTAAAATACCTAGTGCAAATTGTTCACTCACACCAAGTTAGACGCGCAGTGGACCACAGAGCAGCCCTCGTTTTATAAGTAAACTGTCAATGTCAAATTGTCGAGATTGACACTATTGACACATGCGAGTGTGCGCATAGAACATACCTAATGTCTTTTTTGTTCGTCATAACTACCTAATTTTAGTGTGCAAAAGATGAAAAATAACAGTGATAATAAAACTTGATAATTTTTCTAAAATACTGTTTATTTTCCGTCTCCGATCTATTACACACCTGTAATACAAACCTATATTTGCAATCCAATAAATAAATATGAAATTAATATACTTTATTTCATGTAAAAAAGTTGGCAACCCTGCCGCCGCACTATGTGGAGATCGAGTCGGTTTCGGGTCATAAATCTATAACTTCCATGTTTTTATAGATATACAGCTGATTTTTTTTTAGGTAATCTGAGATAAACGTACTTTAAAATAATATACAGTCTATGCATATAAAAATATATTTAATAATTGTAAAAAAATACAAAACATGAAATATTGAAAAATTATCATAAATTTACGACTAATTTTAAACAATGTGACCTAAATGTTATAATTAATACAAAATAAACACATAAAATTACTCTTATTAATTAAATATAATAAGAAAAAGAAAATAACATAGAATTATATTATTCTACTAGCTCTACAGCTTCATCTATAAGTTCCATAGACTTTTTATTGGAAGGTTTTTTTAAACTTGTTATGTAAGGGTCTGAAGTGTACAAAAGTGTATGTAAAACGTCTTCATTTGTAGCTACTCTAGAGCATTTTCTAGCATGATGAAGTCTGAATCGTTTATAGTCTTTGTTCCTTGATTCCTGGGCATCTTCGGAGAGCTGTCCAAGAGGTAACACTGAATAATGCCGAATTACACTTTCCCCATGAATTAGGACTTTATGGACAGATAATGGCATATAATACCACATATATTTACTAACATATCGTTGTGCTGTATCGAAAGCATACTGTCCAAATTTCGTAGCATTAATTACTTTTCCGCTAGACATAACTTGAAGTAAAACATAAAATCGTTTTATCAATTCCTCATCCACACCGGTAATTTCTGCAGTGCACTGATAATTTTGAAAAAATCGTCTAGCTGTATTACCGTCATTACTGTTACCAGAACCTTGCTTAGGTTTATCTATATTTAAACCAAGTTCTTCTCTGAACCTTCTTTGTACATATGTCTTCTTTTGTTTTTTCAAATCTTTATTTTCTGTCGTTGTAGCAGACCATTTTTCAAAGCCTACATTATAAGATATATGTAAAATTAGTTCCATAAATCTAATCCAGCAATGTAAATTCGAAAGCCCATATTGATAAGAATTTTCGTCAACAGGTTTATTTTGTACTTTTTCTAAATTGTTCATCTCTGTAGGTCTTGCACCACAAATAGTACATACAGCACCTGATGAAGTTTCTGACAAAACTTGAGCCACTTTCCCGTCAACCATTGTCAAAAATAATGTGTTTGATTGCAATACTTTCACCATTTTTATTGATTAAGCTTGTTGTGAGAGCGTTTCTTTGAGCTATAATTTCATTAACTACACTTGTAGTTTTCTCTGGTGTCTCTTTTGAAAATTCTATTAAAATGGGCCTTCAAAATCTTACTGATGATGGAACAGGATTTTCCCACAAAGTTTCATTTGTATTAATATCAACAAGTTTCAGAGGTACTAATGAAGATATAAATAAATTTGTGTCAGAAATTAACTCATCCTCTTCAGTTAAGACTTGCTTGTATTCACTTTGTCCGCTTGAGCCATCACAGCCCCATTTCGAATACAGCATTAAAAGTTTTTTGCCAGCTTTGTATACACCATTGATTTTCAAAATTCTTGCAATAGTGTGATCCAGCAGATCTTGCAGTTTTATTTTTGCTGTAATATTATTAATTTCTATGCTTGATCTTGGTGGGTAGCACATTCCTTTAGCTTCCTGAATTGATTTATATGACGGAAATAATACGCAGTTCTTCGCAATTAAGCAATTTCTCATGTTTTCATACTGTTCCATGTTAAGGTCCAACTCTATAAAAATACTGAGAGCTTCATCTTTAGAGTACGCTGTTAAATGTGCCAGTTCATTTAAAAGATTTTGACGTATTTCACTTTTTTTATCTATGGGTAATACTCGTAAAATTTCGACAATGAATGCTTCTTCCGTTTCCCCATGAGATCTCAATCCTTGAAGATATGAATTCAGTATAAAATCAAGGCCACATGTTTCAAGCAACTCCTTGTTTTTTCGTCTTTGTGTTCTATCGGAACTGTCTTCGTAGGTTTTAGAAGGGCGTCCTCGCTTCCCCGTCGATGTCGAAGGTTCAGATTCACAAGTAGGATCTTCCAGATTTACTGTGAATGTGGCATTCAACCACAGGCTATTCTGATTTAAAAATTTTTCTTTATTTCTGCCAGATTTAGTGTAGCGTTGACGAAAGTTCGTAATAAGATTTTTTTGTACACTCGCGACAATTTTAGCGATATTTGCCTCAGAAAAGTTGATAAAATTATTCCGTATATAACTTGTTAAAGCAACAACATAATTCCCGTCACTTTCAATCAAAACAAGACATAGGTCGCGTCTGGTACATTGGAATTCACTCATTGCGAGAGAGTAGGTGGTTAGATACACTTTTAATAACGACAATAACGAACGAAAAACAGTATGTAATTATTCAGTATGCAGATGCTCTATTTTATATTAAATAACTGATTTGAAACGTGTGCAAAGTATGGGAATAAAAACTATTTATCATTATGTGGTTACTCGGTTTCCTATGTGTTTTATTGATAATTTATTTTGTAGGCGAACTAAAAATGGTGAGAAATACTCGATACATTATCAAAACATAAACCGCAATTAATAATATATCACAAGTGTAACCTATATCAACTAATAAAACAAATAGATTCGCCCACGTATTTTTAAGAAATTATTACTATTTCATGTTATGATAGATAGCATTATGTTGTGCAATGAAGTTGCAACTTTTTTTTTCTTCCTGTATAAAAATATTAAATTTCCTATCAAATAACATCATTTACAGACCTTCGGCAAATTTCGGCAACTGTCAAAACTCTAATTGAAAGTTTCAGATACGCAAAAATGATATGTCATGAGATAAATATTTCTAGTAAATATATTTATAAATATATAGCATATTTGTGTATACCAAAAAAAAGTATATATTATAAGCTTTCTAAAATGGTATAATACTTGTATAATTTTCATTGCTAGCTTACTAGAAAATCATCCTGAAAAAAATACAAATTATGATGTTTTCGTGATAATTTTTCAATCATCGTATTTAGATGCTCTTTACTATAAAAAAGTACTAGTTACATACATAATTTATACATAATATAGTAGATCAACTTCTTAGCTATAGTTTGAGGTATAATACAAGTACCTGCGCCGATTTTTACAAAATGTATTTATGGCCAAGCTCTCTTAGGCACCTCCACATAGTGCGCCGTCACGTCCGCGCCTTGTCTTTTGTGTATGTTTTGAAAAAGACGCGACGCACAGTGGTCCGGATTTTCAAAAAGGTGGACATAGGACCGAAAATGCTTATTTAACTTAACAAAAAATTGTTTCGTATAGGAAATTTAACGCTGATTAATACTTATTTCTACAACTTTTCAAAAAAACTGCTCCTTCACGTCAAAAAAAAATATTGAAAATAAAAATGTATGGGAGAAAATCTATTTTATTTTTTTTCTCCGTTCAGTATCAAAGTATAGCAAGCAAACCTTATATTCTGGTAAGTACTTATTGTCCTTAATACGACGACATATAAATTGCTTGCGTATCCCTGCGGCCTTGGCGCCTACGATGCTATAAAGTTTAAAATTTTTATGTTATTATTAATTTTTATGAATTATCTTATTATTATTAACGAGTTTTTCTATTAAAATTAATCCAAAATATATTTTTTAATAAAACAAGTCCCCCGCGTGCCCCATCCTTTTATTAGGCTCGCCCCCTATTACTTGGGACTTAAATATAACTGGCGAAATTACAGTGTACTATAGTGTAGTATACACCTTTGCCTTCGGGGAATATATGATAAAATAAGCATTTTTGCTTATTTTTGTTTTAAATAATCTTCTGTTGATTATTCTTTCATCTGTTGATATTTCCTATTGATAAATCATGGTTGATATTGGTGGTTATACTACTAGTGTGACTTATCTTGAAAGAAACAATTAGAAATAGATTTAGCCCTGAAAAGGGCTTTTTCTGAAGTCTTGAAAATGACTATTTTAAGTCATCATCATCATCCGAGCGTTATCCCGGTTGCGACCTTACGGGCCGGGCGGACCCCGGGCCCGTAAGGTCGCAACCGGGATAACTTGTCTTCCAGTCTAACCGGATACGGCTGAATATCACGACCCTTTGACTATTTTAAGTAGTCCTGAAAAGGACCACAACTTAACTACTACTACTAACAAACTCAATTCTAACAATTACAACATCACTAAATCTGTCACGTTTACATTAATGGATCATGTTCAGACTGCAACTCCTGTAGATCTATATTTTCGGTTTCTTCTGTTACTACTTCAGGCAACAACAAAAGCTCTTTAACATCTGGAAAAAAATCGAATTGCTTTGAGTTGCTGTATTTTGGTCGAATATGTGATAAATATGGGTCTGAACTAATTAAAAAATTATGAAGCAAGTCCTCGTTGGTCTTTATCCTGTTAAATTTTCTTGTGTGAGACTCACGAACTCTTCGAAATTCTTCGGAAAGAATGCCAATTGGTAGGAGGCCAAAGTGATGACAAATGTCTGCACCGTGTATGAGTAGCTTGTGCACACTTGCGGGCATATAAAACCATGGGTATAGATGAACAAAGATCTCAGCTGTTTCTCTGCAATAAGTCCTGAATTTTTCAATATCTATGGCACATCCTGATGAAATCGTTTGAAGAATAACCGCAAAATGCTTCAGCAGGTCTTTGTCAACATTGGTTATTTCGGAAGATTTCTCATAATCTCTAAAAAACCTTCTGGCTGTGTTTCCGTCGTTTGTGGTTCCAAAGCCTTGCTTCACAAAATCCACAAGTATTCCCATTTGCTGTTTGAATTCTTCTTGTGTCAAATGTTTCTTCGCAGCTTTTAGTTGCTTGTTAGCACCTCGTGCAGTCCACATCTCAAAGTCCATGTTGTAAGATATGTGTAGAATACACTCCATACAACGAATCCACATATGAAGAGTAGAAAGTCCATATTTATAAACATCTTCTCGAACAGGTCTTGTAAATACTTCTGACAGCTTGTTCATCTCAGTTGGCTTAGCAAGGCAAATATTGCAGGCAGATGCAGACGAAGTATCCGTTATAATAGTGGCCACTTTTCCGTCGATCATTGTCATATGAAGCTTGTGACTAATCTCTAGCCCTGCCCATTTTGTAGAATCGATGTTTTTTATTTCTTCCTTCAATGCAGCTTCTTCTTGCTTAATGTATTCTGCTGTCTCTTTACAAAACTCGAACTTAATGGGCCTGCAATAATATGTTGAAGAAGGTGTTGGGTTTTCCCATATGGTGCTATTATTAGAAACTAATTTAAGAGGGACAAGACTTGACATGAAAACCGATGAATCACTGAAGTCTACATCTTCACTCCTTTGCTTGTAGGTACTTTGTGAAGAAGCACCATCAAAACCCCATTTACTAATTAACTTCAATCCTTCAGTTGACGAATCAATCTGGGTACCAGTAATTTGAAGAATCTTCTGGACTGTCAGATCCAATAGGGCTTGAAGCTTCACTCTGGCTCCTCTCTCAGTAATTTCTAAATCATGAGGATAGCATCTATTTTTAGCTTCAAGGAGTTTGTGATACGATGGTAACACTGGAACTTCACAATCTAACAGCGCTTTCCTTAAACACAAGTATTTCCATTTTGACAGGTTCAATGATGTATAAAGACCAAGAGCATAATCTCCATCAAAAGTTTTTTTCGTATTTTTCTTAAACAATGTGGCTTGAACGATAGCAACACTATCAGGGTTCTTCGTTATATGGTCAATAACACGAGCTAAGTCATTCTTCTTGTCTATCCTAAGTCTTTCGACTAATGCAAAAGTAAGTTCTTCCGGCGAATAGTCCAAAAGAGACTCTGAACGTCTTTTCTTCTGTTTGTTGCTGAGGTCAACAAAAGGCTTCCTAATCTGAACTTCGGTAGATGTGCCCACAGTTGTTGTACTAGATGTCGACGGAATCACAGCTGTTGTAGTATCGATGTCAAATGAAGTATTGTCTGACGATATGTTTTCGATAACTTCATCTTGGGCTTGAAAAATCTCGGATAAATTAACAGTAGTGCAATTTGGCCAACTAATATTTGATTGTAACCACGCAGCATGTCTATTCATGAAAGTTTTCTGATTTCTAGAAGCACTTGTCCATCTGCGATTGATATTACTGACGTAGTTCTTCAAAAAGGTCTTGATTATTTCTAAATCTTGTGAACATGTTTCAACTGGGATATGTAGAATAATAGCTTCATAGAGTCGTGCCCAATTTTTCATATCTCCTTCAACACGGAGGAACATAAAGATGTCCAAGTTTGTTACAAATGCAGCCATAACGAAACTCACTAAACTTTCACACAGCACGGATAATTAGATATGTTGCTTCCTCAAGGGTTGAGAAACAAGTGCCTTTAATTGTTTCATGCACAGATATTTATAACAAACACACGCGCGCAAGTAGTGACTGACAAAATTAGTACCACATCTTCAACAGCCAATCAGCGTCGTCGATGTCTCCGGTGGTGGGGGTAAATGATTCTTATATCACAGGAGTCGTTTCAGTCAGTTACAAATAGGCAACGAATCAGCACGTGACTGTTGTTGAAGACTTTTATTACTATTTGTTTGAAACAAATGCTGGAATGCGTATGTTTTAATTCTTATATAATTAAGAAATTATATTTTAAATTCAGCATAATTGAAAAACTCGATAATAATTAAAAAAAAACCCAATTGAAATTTTAAACTTTGAATCGTCGTAGGCGTCAAGGCCGCAGGGATACGCACGCAATTTATATGTCGTCGTATTAAGAACAATAGGTACTTACCAGAATATAAGGTTTGCTTGCTATACTTTGATACTGAACGGAGAAAAAAAATAAAATAGATTTTCTCCCATACATTTTTATTTTCAATATTTTTTTTTGACGTGAAGGAGCAGTTTTTTTGAAAAGTTGTAGAAATAAGTATTAATCAGCGTTAAATTTCCTATACGAAACAATTTTTTGTTAAGCTAAATATGCATTTTCGATCCTACGTCTACCTTTTTGAAAATCCGGACCACTGTGCGACGGGGCGCCCCGTCTGCGACGCGTCCGTGCCCTACGTCTTTTCTGTGTGGCCTGCGGGCTGCGCCTAACGTTGTCTTCCGTTGTTATTTATAAATGAAACATAGACTTATCAATGTCACGACAGTGCAATAAAAACTTGAAAATTGATTTTTGTTCAATGTATTGTGTTACCTTAAAACTTGTAAAACAAACGTTGTAGTTAATGATGTTAGCTATCTAATTCTGCGAGGTTGCCGGTACCTCAAAATTTACTCTGTATATATGAAAAATATATTTACTTTTAAGTATGGGTAATAAAAATTACGTCAGCCTAATTAACTACTTGAGTTACGTATTGCGTAAATTGGTTTGTTTTATTAACTGAAATTAATGTAAATACAATTTAATTTACATTAATTCCAATTACATTTTATTTACTTATGACCAATACTGACATTAGATTTATATTATATTATATTAATAGTGAAACAATATTTGCATAAAGTATGACATGCCATCTTTTGTACAACAATTTCATACAGTGCATCTTGGCATCTAGGACATCGTGTTATGAGTAACTCTTATGACGCTATCAAAACATGACTAAAGCCAATCTTGTCACGCCGGCGCGTGGTCGTGTCTAGTAATTTATATAATGTCAATGGCGAATGCTCGAATATTGACCGTATTGGAAATGAAAAAACTCTTTTGGAATAGATTGTAGTACTGACACTGGCGAATTATTCTAGTAATAAAAACCAGAGATTTAAATCGTTAGATGCGCCTTGCGCTTCCAAAAAGTGACTTACATTTTATGTCTGTGTGCGTTACATGACAAATTCGCACAACAACGCGACTCGCCATAAAACTTTGACACCTAAACCTTGCGTTCCAGATAAAGCACTGCTACTTTCTGAGGCTAACATCTGATGTTAGCCTCGTTTTGCGTTTCTTTTAAGAAATGTTGACATTTTCAGCCGCGCTAATTGTTACAAATGAAACGCAAGGTACTGATTTTTCGTGCTGAATTTTGACACCTCACTTAATTAGTCCAGCCACTTAAATTTTTTTATAATATAAATCAGAATTGGCTAATACTACAAATATCTTTCAATAATTTTTTTAAATCCGCTGATAATCCTTTTTGATTCATGAAAAAAAGATTCCAAATGTCAAATTTGAAAGCTGTCAAAAAGTGGTATCAGAGGACCCATCTATTAACATGGGTATTTGATGCTAGCATTTCGTGTTAAAAATGCTTAAATGAAACGCATGACAACCAGCAAGAAAAACTAGCATCACCGGCTAATGGAACGCAGAGATGCTAAAAATGTTGGTATTTATGGCTAAAAATGCTTATCTGGAACGGGCCGAAAATCGCTAAACGTGTATTGTGCAAGGGATCAAACTAATTTGGTTTAAACGACAAAACAATGATACGTATATCGATCTCGCTCACGCACGTATTGTTCGGTCTCGCTCGTACAAACACGTACCGGACGCCAAATTAAGTAAGTGATTTATTTGGCAAATGATGAAAATAATTAATAAATAGGTAGTTACGCAAAAAATGTAATTCCCTTAGATTTGTTGGTATTCCTCGAGTTATTAAAACACTTTCTAAAGGCACAGGAAGGCATATTTTATTATTTTACACTTGAAATTAGGGAAAAGAAAAAATGCATTTGACGTCCAACACTCGGTGCTTTCTGCCACAGAGTACAGACTACGACGGAATGAGTGAGCTCACTCTTCCCAACGTTGACACATTTTCGAGCGCCTTATGTATGGGAAGGGCGCATCTAACGATTTAAATCTCTGATAAAAACCACCTTAAGGTGGGGTCCCACGGCGCGTGTTATTACAGGAGACCGGATCGCGCAACGCCTGTGGATGCCTGTGCGTCTGATTGCGTCTCGCGCCGAGCCGTTCCCACGGCGTGTGTCGGCCTGTACCGGCCTGTCGTTATCGCCAGTCCAACACGTTAAGTGATACGGAGCGCATGGCTGCGGTTTGTGTACGAGCATACGCCGCTGTAGGTGAAATGAATTAGTTAGAACCGACGCAGACGCGCCTGTACAGGCCACCACAGGCATCATCGCGCCGCGCCGCGCCGCGCCTTTGATTGAACTTACCGACTCCCGACGGATCGGCCGGGCGCCAACGGGCCACCACAGGCCTCATCGGATGTGACGGTTTCCACGGCCTGTTGGTCTGGCTTGGCGCGATCTGGCCTGTGAGAAAGCACGCCATGGGACCCCGGCTTTACTTACTCACCTTAATAATACTAATTTGATTTAATAGAATGTTCCTTTCTATGAAAATATGTGATGTATAATCTAAAAATATGTGACTCATAGACCAAATCATTATTATAATTCAGAGAAATAGTATAAATTGGATTTCTAGGAATGAAAATTGTTATAATGATATTTTTCATTTGATGTTAAAATTGCTATGTAAGACAATTTGCTTTAAAAACAGGTAATAAGTGTTGTGATATAGCCGTCCTTAAAATTAATTAATTAAATACTATTTATTTGTTGATGAATAGCACTTAAAGTTAAACCACCTATCTACATAATCGATACGCTCAAAATTTAATAGTGTATAAGGATACATTTTGGCTCTTAGCTATGTGCAGTGTGAGGGTGTTATTACAAGTGATCAGAATCAGGGCCGGATTTACATATTTTACGCTTATGGGCCCAAAATGCCGCCCCGTTCCCCCTCCGTCTTTTACTCATTACGTACGTTTAAGTGTTAATACTACACTCCGGGACACCTAAATCGAGACACAGTTCTGTTTTGGATTATATTGTCCAATACTTCAAAAATTTTTGGTTGACCAAAAAGTATTATACGATTTTAAAGGAGGCATATTCATAATGAGCACAGATTGAACATGAGTATGTCAGCTACAAAATTGCATAAAAACTTTTTTGGTTGTCCAAATACTCCTTCAAAGTAAGTAAGGTGGCTCGATTTAGGTGTCCAGGAGTGTATTTTCTTTTACCCGGGTTTCTTTACTTAGTCGTATTACTTAGTAGTGAGATTGAAATCTTTAATAATACAAAATATTATTTGCAGTTTTGAGTTACAAACATATCTGTTTGATCTTAAGAGAAATATATCAGTTTTACACAAGAGTTATGTACAAACAAGAACAGTGCAAAAAGTGGTAAAGACGAAACGCAACATTAATAACACTAAATTGTAGATATTGATAGATTGATCACATATTTTAATGTGACATTTTTGAAATGGCGGCTAACTACTGAAATAATAATATTTTTTTCCGAATTCCAGTTTTTTTACCGCACCTAAAAATTTGCCGCTATGGGCCCCGCTTGGCCCCCCTATGGTAAATCCGGCCTTGATCGCAATATTCATCTTAAATATGTAGACTAAAAGCTCATTTTAAATATTACTGATATTTAGAAATTAGTCACTGTGTCTGTCTATCAATTTAAGTGTTAGTGAATATATTTCGCTTTTGTTATTTATTTTGTTAGTCATTTGGTGTGTGTTTTATTGGGATTAGTATAGGCATAATTTCCAAGAATAGTCTAATTCGTCCTATGAATTGTGATATTACTTTTATATGTAAATGACATAAATGTTCTTGTTAATAAATACTTAGATAAATTAATGATGCACAAAGTTATTAGCTCAGTAAGTTGGGTTTAACTTTTACAGTGTGGCTATTAAAAATATTTTTTTAAATTATTTATTTATTTATTTAAACTTTCGTACAGCATAAATAAAGTGTACAGGGGCGGACTTAATGCCTGAGGCATTCTCTACCAGTCAACCCGTAAAATATGAGAAAAATTTTGTTGACGGTGTACGAATTGGAAAAAAATAATAACTAAAAAAACTTGACACAACAAGTAACAACATACTAAATAAAGATAAATACTAAGTACAAAAATATATAAATATTATAAACATAAATATAGATATATAAATATATAACAAACTGAGGCGCGTTCAGAGCCTTCGCGCGAAGTACAACTTTTCGCTCTAACCCCGTTCAATGCCTTTGAGCGTGACAACCGGGTGAAACAACCGCCCGTTCAAGACCTTTGAGTGTTGGCGCGAGTTACAACCGAACAACCATCGAATTTGATGGTTGTAAAACGCTCTGACGTTTCTTTCTGAAATACTCTTACGTGATTGGATGATATTGGCGGCCATATTCTAAAATGTCATCTGATAGAAAGAAAGAGAAAAAAAAGTTCATGTGAAAGAGGGAGATAAAAGATTTGGTTGCTGCAATCCGTTCAACGCCTCTGAGCGAGTTAAAAAACAACCGGACAACTACACCCAGAGGCTCTGAACGCGCCTCAGATAATCATATCATCTTGTTGTCATACCTATTTAGACAGATTCCAGAAAATGTGTCCGTACTAGACGTTTAAATGATGCCTTACTACGAACCAACCTCAAAGTTTGAGGCAGTTTATTCCATAGACGAGTGGCGGAAAGGGTAAATGAGTCCGAGACAAACCCGGATCGATGGGCTGGGATCTCAAGAGCACGTCTGACAGCAGAGCGTAGGCTAAACGCATGGGCACCACCAAGCGTCTGAAACTTTATCTTTAAATAATTGGGAGCATTCGGATCGTTAATAATGCTGAAAAGCTGGGAAATGACTCTCAGGTCCCTACGCTGACGAATAGGCAACCATTTGAGCTTATTGCGAAACATGGAAATGTGGTCATATTTACGAAGACTGAAAATAAAACGAATGCAATTATTAAGCATACGATCCAATTTGTCGAGAAGGTCTTGGTTAACGTTGGTACAACACACATCAGCATAGTCGATGATAGGGAGTACTAGGGTTTGGACGAGGAGAGCCTTGGTACTGGGAGGAAGGAAATTCTTGAGCCTGTAAAATGAACGCAGAGAACCTCTTACCCTATTACATACGCTATTGATATGCGCGTTCCAGGACAACGAATTGTCAATAAGCAAACCCAAGTTCTTAACAATGGGCTCGAATGGGATTACTATGCTATTGAATTGGACAGGATCGATTACACTTGTATCAATCTTCGCCAATTGACGCGAACTGCCAACAATGATGGCTTGACATTTACTGGGGTTTACGGTCACTCCGTATTTCGTGGACCAATCATTGATATTAGCCAAGTTGTGATTGATGGTAGAAATGGCATTATCAATTTCGGTTACTGAGGTGCTATAATACAGTTGAAGATCGTCTGCGTACAGATGGTAAGAGCAACTGAAGGATCTGGTGAGAGAATTAATAAAGAGAGAAAAAAGAAGAGGTGAAAGAATTCCGCCTTGAGGTACGCCTGCAGTGAGATCACACCATTCAGATATAGTACGATCAACACGCACGGCCTGCCGGCGCCCTCGAAGATAAGAGGAAAACCAGGAACAGGCAGAGGCAGAGATGCCAAGGTTGGACATGATGGCGAGGAGGATATCATGGTCGACGGTATTAAATGCGTTGGAAAAGTCAATGAGAACCAATACAGTGACCATTGATTGCTCCATCCCATCACGCATGTCATCTATAACCTTAATCAAAGCAGTAGTTGTGCTATGTCCCGGCCTAAACCCGTTTTTTAAATTTAAATTATGTTGTTTAAGTACTTAAAGCTTTTGAAGATTCTGGTTAGGCTGTGTCTATTCGAACCTGGGTTCCTATAGAAGTCGATTGCTATTTGGACTCTGAGCACAGGGATCTACCTTTTTTTTTTTTTTTTGGGGGGAAATGCGTGATCGCATCGTACCCGCCGTTGGCTAGACGGCGGGTGTGTGTGGGGCTGGCCCGGCATAGTGTCAGGCCGACCCACTAAAACCCCCCGGTGTTCTCCCTGCCTTTGTGGGCGCGCATGGTAGGGTCCACACTGCGACTACCACTATCAGCGCGTCCGGGCAAGCCCGACAAGCAGAAGGAGGCGACAGCCCCCCATTCCGCCTCGCCGCGGAGCATGGCTACGACCATGCTCGGCAGCGAGAGGTCTCCGTCTCCCAGCGCAGCGTTAAGCTCGCTGCGCTGGTGTCGCCAGGCCGGGCACACCAATAGGGTGTGCTCGGCAGTGTCGTCGGGAGCGTCGCAGTGGTGACACCGAGGCATTTCCTCCATGCCCGGACCGAAGCAGCCATGCCCGGTCAGTACCTGCACCATGCGGAACGTGAGGCTGCCCTGCCGGCGCCCTACCCACTCCTCCAACACCGGACGAATCGCGTCGATCGTCCAGTGGCCGGCAGCTGGGGAGGCGAGTGCCTCACCCCACTGACGCAAAGCCTCCCTTTGCGCCAGGGTACGAGTCCGCTCCACCTCCTGTGGAGCAGATCGTTCCCCCCGTACACGGGTAGCAACCCGATGTCGATACACCTCCGCGAGAACGCGTGCATCGACATGCCACGGCGTTTGGCCCGCAAGAACGCAGGCCGCGCCGTGGCTAACCGTGCGATAAGCTCGCACGGCCCGGGTCGCAATGACCCTCTGCGCACGTCGCAAGACGGCCACCGTTCGGGGGGAGAGGCACTCCGCCCATACCGGGGCTCCGTAAAGTGCCATCGACCGTATCACCCCGTGATACAGTCGACGGCACGCCGATCCTGGACCTCCTACGTTAGGGAGGAACCGCCCGAGTGCGGCTGCAGCGGCGCACAGCCGAGGAGCGAGGAGCCTGAAATGCTCCTCGAAACTCCATCGGGGGTCCAGAACCAGGCCGAGGTACTTAAAGTGCGCCTCGACCGGTATTCGGACGCCCTCCACTCGGACTCGGAGCCCCGGTGGGATCCTGCGACGAGGGGCCTGGAATAGGCCCAGGAGACGGATGCGTCGGACGACTAGAGAGGTGCCGACCGACGCAAGGTGGACCGCCTCCTCCCCCGTTTTCGCTCTCGCCGCGACTAGCATGTCGTCGGCGAAGCAGACGACCTTCGTTCGTGGCAGAAGATCGCCTCGCAGGACCCAGTTGTACCCCAGGTTCCATAACAGAGGACCTAGTATGGAACCCTGGGGTACACCCGCCGCCATTGTCCATGTGTGGACATCATCCGGGCCATCCGGCCCCTCGTAGAGGATGGACCTGCCTTGCAGGTAATCCTCCACGAGGGCGCGGAGGTACGGAGGCACCCGGTGGAAGCGGAGTGCCTCCTTTATGCACTCATGGGGCAGGCTGTTGAATGCGTTGCGGATGTCAAGAGACACCGCAACAACAGTCTCCCCACGAGCTGTAGCCTCCTCAGTCCACCCCTTAAGGAGGGTCAGCGCGTCCATCGTGGACCGGCCGGTGCGGAAGCCGAACTGGTTTTCAGCCAAGTCCGGCCCCCTGTCCTCTAGGTGCTCGACGATGCGGGAAGCGAGAATCTTCTCAAAAAACTTCCCGGCCTCGTCGAGCAGCACCACCGGCCGATACCCAGTTGGGGAATCCGCGGGGCGGCTCTCCTTCCTTAGCAGGCAGAGCCTGCCCGCTTTCCACCGACTGGGGAAGCGGCCCCAGACGATGCAGAGGTCAAGCACCGCTCGGAACCGCTCCTCAAGGTGTCCCAGGGCGAGGGCCAGAACCCTGCTAGGGACACCATCCGGTCCCGGCGCCTTGTTTTTGCGCCGGAACCGGTCCCTCACCGTGTCGAATTCCACGTTCGACACGGGAGGGATCGCGGCAGCCACCTCCACCGGAGGAGTGTCCGGGGGGACCATTCTGGGGAGGGGCGGATCTACCTAAGAGTTTTTTGGGTTTCAGCTCAGGGCTCCGTGGATACAAAGGGCCCTCAGCCCCCGCAAAAACAATAGACGATACTTATTTTTAAGTAAAAAAAATATGTAAAATAAAAAAAAACTATCGAGCTCGGCAACCCAGACAGATCAACCGGTGTGAGCGACTATTAAACGAAACAGGGAATTCCCCTGTCGCTTGCCTATTTGAATGTCGTAGAATTTGTACTGTACATAAACACGAACTCTTATTTTTTTTTAATTTTAAATTTTTTCCCTATACCGTATACATCTATATCACTATAGAAAACAGTTTATTGACAAAATAAGTAGTATTAGCCCAGGGCCCCACAAATTCACGCTCCGCCCCTGCCGGAGCATGAAACGTGTAGTTTAATTGTGTAAAAACATGCGCTTTCATTTATGTGTGTGTCACTATAGCTTTGTTGCAGATAAGCACAGCCCCAGATCTTGTGTGGCTGACCCCAGCCGGGCGACAAAAAAACTGAAAAATAGATCAATCAATCATCATTTATTTCCCATAATATGGAACAATAGGTGATAAATACATTAATATATCCAACATACTCTTTCGCTGAACGACGTGCAAATATTTTACAAATTAATTTTAATGACAGATTGTTTGAGTATGCCGCTATAATGTCTAGAGTTTGTCAGAGTTTGTCGCTTGCGCGTTTCAGAGATCCGTCTTACCTATTTCCGCCGCAAAGCAGCAGTGCTTGCATTGCTGTGTTCCGGTTTGAAGGGTAAGATATGGCAGTGAAATTACTGGGTACCGTGACTTTACATCTGATGTCACGAGTTGGCAACGTACACTGTGGTTCTGGTGGGGGTTGCGGTTTTGCTGCGAATCTCACAGGAGCCACATGTATTATAGTTGACTGTTACCACTTACCATCATGTGGGCAGTTTGCTTGTTTGCCAACTTAGTAGCAATAAATAAAAAGATCTGTGTGGCCCTCGAGTTGCAGCAAGCTGCGAGAGAGCTTACCTGCAGCAAGGTTACTGCAACTGAGCTAGCTGGATCTCGAAAACAAAGCGACGTAGTGAAAAACTGTTTGCTGTAATAGTGAAGCGGTGGTTTGTCGAACAAATTCCACATTTTGAGACATGTGCATTTCCGACATATGTGTGGTAACGTTACCCCAGCCGGGCCACACAGATCTCGATAACGAAACGACCTACACTGACGAGCAAAAATTCCGGGTCACTTGCAAAATCTTCGATATCTCCTAAGCTATGAAACATATGGGCCTCTAAATAAGTTATATGTGAAATAGTAATTATAATAAAACAGCACAATGCTCAGGAAAGAAAACGGTTCATATATTTTGTCTTTCAAATCTATTCCTTATATGTATACTCTACGAGAAATCGAAGTAATTCCAAGTGACCCGGAATTTTTGCTCGTCAGTGTAGTAAAAATCTGTTTGCTGATATACCTAGATAGGCGGCAGATTGTCGGTCAAGTTTCAGTTTTCCTCGGCCTCGCGTCTAAGGGGGCTGTGTGGTCCGGTCCGGTAACGTTACCCCAGCCGGGCCATACATCTCCAAAACCAAACAACAGCGAAAATCTATTTGCTGATATAGATAGGCGATTATTTCAGAGCGATTCTTTCAGACATCGCAGCTTGAAGGGCTACAAGTTTTTGCTCAGTTTTTAGTGTAGATATATGTCGAGAGTAAGCTACGAACCTCTTCAATAATAGGCGAATACTCACGCTTGCGCTTATGTCGAGGGTTATCTCGTCCCCCCGACAAGGCTGAATTGGGGGTCGAGCCCACGAAGCAAAATTTGCTTCATGGCTGAGCCAGACTGCTTAATTGTTGCTTTGCTCAAAACAAACTCCTCATTGCTCAAAGCGGAAGGTGTATTTGGCGGCGTTCTCTGTATTGCATGTGTACAAAATCATAGCAACACGAACTGGATCTGGCCCTAAGTGATTTTTATTTGTTCCCCAATTTAAAAAAGAGTTAAGGGTAGGGAAATTTTTCGACGACAATGAGGAAAGAGGCAATTTTGGCTCATTTTGAGGCAAAGGATAAAAAATATTTTAACAATGGTTTAGAAAAAAATATGGATCGATCTATAAATGTATTCACCTTAAGTGTGATTATACTGAAAAGGAAAAATAGATTTATTGTTTCATTTTATTTAAAACCCATTTCATTCCACGAACTTTTGGACCTCCCTTCTAGTAAGCTTAATAATGAATCTCAGTGTTCGGTAAAACCTAAAAAGGTTTATGTAGTAGGACTGTGTAAAGTGTAAAAGATATGATAATAAAATAAGTAATAAATAAAATAAAGCCAACAAATACTATAAATTACTTTCGTATTTTATTTTTGTTCTATTACGATGAATAAATATCCACCATCACCATCCACCATCCTCTGCCATTACATTTTTTTTGGTTTCATATATTTCTAAAAAAGCTAATAAAGTTATTTATTCTACGGAGACACAACTGTAAGTATTTCAACGTCTGCTATTGCCGATAGTCGAAAGCACAGAACACAATACCCCAAGGGGGTCGAAAGTGAAATGTGCGGCAGGCAGGGCAGTTTGTAAATTTGCAGTGTTTCGGAAAATATTGCCAGCAACAACGCGAGGAGCAGCGCGGCATGGGCTGAATGTAAACGAGGCATCGCATCCGCGTCGTGTTCACAATACCCACATCGATTAATATACATATAGCTATAAATAAAAATCAGATAGTAACATGAAATATTTTATTTGGTGCATTTTCAAAACAACATAGATTAAGTCACTCGTACAGTAAGCTCCCATTCAACTATACATTTACGCTACAAAAACCGCCGCTATTACGAGCGACACAAGAACGGTCCAAAGGTCAAGCAGTATAGCTTGATAAGGAGCTTACTGTACAACACCAACTTACACAGGTTACATTAGAGACAGTATGGATTTTGGATTCATGCAATCAATACTGTTAGTAGAACAGGTATTAAAAAACATATATTTTTTATTGTTATCATTTTAACCAGCCCAAAATTTAACTACTTGTTAGCATCGCTATGCGTTGGTGTGAAAGGTGTAAGAAAAGTGCCTATGTGGAAAGACGCACACGGCGAAGATTTCATTTTTTAAACATATAATTTAAAACATAATACTTCCCAAGTAACATTTTGGACCTATAACTTAGGATTACATCACAAAAGGGTTGAGTAAACGTCGTATAAAGGTCTTAGCGGTGACTACTCGTTGTATAAAAGCGTTTGGTGACACGTTTTTGCTCTATAAGCTTAAATAGCCAAATTATCCTATTAGCTCTTGATGTAAAGGTTTACATAACCATTTTAAAAAGCCATTATAGTCAGGTACTATAAAAATCTCCAATATAGAAAGTACAGAGCAATGTTACTGTATAACAGTGTTTGAAAACACTATTATGTATCTAATTTGCGTTTTAAGGTTTCCCTGATAACCGCTATACATATTGCGTTTTAGCAGTGATGGACACTCAACAATACAAGGATTTTATGATATTGTGGTTCTACAAATCACTGCTATAGTATTGATACCTTAATAGTTATAACAACGCTGATATAGAGCGGTTTTTGTTTTATAATGGGTTTTCAAGACATTTTTATAGCACTAAAAAGTGTTTTAATTGTTTGTGAATCCCTATTATAATCTCATTGCGGCAGTCGTCACTACGACTCTTTTATATGGCTGAAGCTTTCTATAATGGTTTTGGTTGTTCTTTTAAAACACACAGCGCATGTAGCTGACTTTTTATATCCTTTAAAGGATAAATAAGGTACATAAAGGTTTGTGTAACCCGGCTAAAGTCTTATGGAACCCTAATTTTACAATGATGGCGGCAAAAACTATGTCACGAGTACTATAGTTAGCCAATAAGAGCCACGAATTTACTTCTTGGCTGTAAAGTAGAAACTACGTTGAATTTAATTTTATATTATGAATATATTTTATTCAAAACTCAATAAATCGAGAGCGCATTAAAAATACTCAGTAAATCTAATACTATTCTATCGGTAAAACTTTGATCGCACGTGATTTTTGCAGTATTGACCGAATTATTCAATGTCTAAATAAGATAAAAAACTTATCATGATACAATTCCTTAACAAAGTAGGTTTGTTTTTATTTTCTTTGAGTGTAATTCACACAGCAAAATCACAATCTTTGCCGAGAAAATTATTAAGAATTCTGTAGTATAGGAATCTCGGACTCTACTATAGAATTAAATAGCGCTATAATGGAATCATGAACGCTACTATAGTATAAAAAGAAACTATAATAGCGTTACTGTGCCCCGTATGTCAGTAAATTGTCTAACGAGTCACCATCACATGAACTTTATAGACCTAAAATGTCACAACTAAAACTGCTACGGTTCCAATATGTCACTAAATGGAGATATAACTGCGAAAATCGACGTTACTCAACCTTCTTTGGTCTTTTATAGGGCCAAAGGTGGTGTTTTAGATACGTTCTATGGACTGCTACAGAACAAGAAAATGTTACTTGGGTTCTAGTAAAAGTGTCTATTTTTCATATGCTAGATAAGATAATAGGTACAAGGCGAATCGCCTTGTAGATATGAAAATTTTGCGCACTGTCACCAAAGTAACCCTACATTTTGCAATCAGTTCATAAAATTTAGCTCTCCGTTTTGAGTAACATTACATGATGCTCACTGTACCTACATATTAATTAACAACCGTTTTTCTATATTTATCATTAGAAAGCAATAATCTACATTAATTAATTATCGCCGCTGTGGTGATGCTTACCTATACAAGAAGAAACAAAGTTGACACTTTAAAGTTAAGAATTTGTACTCCCTGATCGCATAGCTAATAGTATAACTACCTAGTTGGTCAAACCCGTATCACTGTGCTCAAATGTGAGACTTTCATGGGTGTTTTTCCGTTGGTCACACTAGTATAGATAGATAGATACATTTTTATTTAATATACAACATGAAACAGAAATAAAGCACACCCTGAAAGTATTTTAAAAATTTTAACGGTTTTTTAAAAAAGCAGTACCTATGACAAGAGATATTTTAAAAACTAATTATCTTAATTACAAACGCAAGGCATGGGCACTACGCACCGCGCGGGGCGGCCGAGTACGTCACGTGTGAATGACCTAAACAGCTGATTTAAAAATAACTCTTTCATTTCTCATATTCCGAAAGTAGTGTTGTTTTGATCTGATTATTGGGTGGAAAATGCTGCTTTCCTCCATAGAGAGGGAAAAACTCATACAAATTACTTTCCACCTAAGGGCCGGAATGAACTTTAAAAAATAGAACTGCTGTCAGCTGTGAAGAGTATTATATAAAAAAAACTAATTAAAAAAAATGCTGCGGCCATGTGAGTTTCTAAACAGCCAGTGTGAACTTAGCCCACATTTCTTTGACCGGAATAAGCCGCAAAAACTAAGCGGTGAGTTTCATATTTAAAATTTAAAAAGTCGACATAAATTGGCGGTATACTAATCTGTTATGTATCTGTATCGGAATTAAAAAAAAAAGGTAATTATTAGCTAATATACATATTATTATATCACATTCTTTTGTTTAGAATGTTGACCGAAGGGATGACTGTGATTAAAAATATCAATTATTTTTTTTATTGAAATTCAGAAGCCCATTCCAACCGATTTTTTTAGGATGTGCGTTAATTCTTTATCACGCTGTATAAGGGCAACAGTTGCACGTACAACAAAGTCAACAGACTTTACCAATCTCAAGCTATTATATTTCATTACATTTTCTACATGCTATGTCTTTGTCTGCTAATTGTTTTAAAACTTTGCTAATTAAATATGCTAAAACTTGAAAACTACTGGGGTCTGCTAAAAACTAAGTGAGAGGACACTAGATGCTAGTGGATGTTTTCAATAATGGTAACACCACCGAATCACACTGGGCAATATGAGGCCATAAAGCGTCTTATGTTTGCGGTTAGCGAGAATTAACTATTATACTAACTATTATTTTATGTAATTTGATAGAAATCTAGTCGCTTAGTTATATGTTAAACACTCCTCACGGTAAATGCCAAACTATGACTTAGTGCAATCAAATTAAGTAACTATGTCATATCTAAGCTAATCTTAAAGAACCATGAGGTCACGAAAACAAATAAATTAAGGTAAACAACAATAAAATAATACATAAATTAATCTAATAGGAATGTCTACAATACATATATGATACGATTTTTCACATAAGATTAAAAACAATTGATTAATTGATAACAGGAACACAAATCAACATAACTATTTAGTTGTAAATAACTTATATGGTCTATGACCTATGAAGTTTACTATGTCTTGGAGTACAGTCAGCAACACGTGAAGCTTTACATGTGCATTTCGATACTTGTCGCTATCACAAGTGACATTAGAGCGAAGTCAAGGTCAAAATGTACAGTATGGCGTGTTGCTGTGTGTACATAACACATGAAAATAGCTGGAATTCGATTCTAATATGTACAAAAAGTACATTCTAATCTAATAAGTACATTCAGATGCTATAATATTTCAAATACTATTAAAATAAAATTATTTCAGTGCCATTAATAACATTGTACAGTCTAAGACGTTACAATAATGAATTAAGTACACAATAAAAATAGTCACTAAAATCTAATCTAATGAAAACAATGATGACATATTTACGAGTGTCATATAGAAAAAATATTCGTAAAGCGACAATACAAAGACATAAAAACGATCAATACTTAGATCTAACAAACGCAATATTTTCATTAATATAGTCGGCACAGCCGGCTTCAAAAGTAGATAAGCATTTTTTTAGCAGATTTAGTACTATGTCGCACCAACTATTCCTATTATTTAGTATGGTTACACCTATATTGCATTGTTAATAGTTGGTGTGACATGGTACTAAAATGTTTATCTACTTTTGAAGCCGACTGTACATGTAATTATTTTAAAAAATGCAGATATTTAACAGCTTAATTAAGTATATTATAATTCTTGATAAAGTTAGGTTATGTTACACATAACCTAAGCAGATCTATCACAGATAGACAAAAATAGGACCTTGCCGCGTTGTATTAAGATACAATGTAGTAGGCAAAGTAATTTTTTGTTCAATCATCTAAAATGTCATATTATGTCAATAAAGGCGGGAACATTCTTTCAATATTTTAAATAATAAGGCAAATTCCTAAAGGGAAAATAAATAAATATTACTCAATGCTATAAAGCTAGTGACTATAGCATTCAATTAATAAAAGTGCTTGTGCTGTCATGATAACAAAATGAGATTGCATAAATTTGACAATAATTACAACGCTATTTATAATCTAACAAATACGTACGATGGATGAATATATTATAAAACATACACTTATCTACCTTATTTTGTACATATACAATATTAATTGATAATTTTAATTTGTCATATTCGAATACAAAGATAACTAGATAAATAGTTACAACATGATTAAACAATAAAAATTTTTGATAGACTACTTATATTTAAAAAACATAGATTTGATACGAACTAAACATGTCATTGAGTTAAACTCAGTTTGAAAACTACTTAAGTATATCATGATTTTTTGGACTAATGCTTCCAACTTTGAAATACTGTACAAGTGGCGTATAAAATAAGTGGTTAACGGCTAAGCACTGGGCAAAGTTAAGGCGTTATCTCACCGGGAGCTCATCTCTAGTATAACACGAATTTATAATACTTCTTGACTTAGTAACACGAAGATAATACTTCTGGACTAAGTCACATTAATGTAACAATCCTACAACTGATTTTGAGCATTGCAACAATGTTCATCAATATTAGACAGCATTCGATTGTAAAATAATAATCGGATAATTGATTTTGAGCATTGTTACCATGCCCATCAATGAATAACAAGATTCAACTATGATGTAACAACTTACAATCGATTTGGATCACTGATTGTGATTACAATACTTTTGTCAATAACTGGCAACAATTATCGATTAAGTAATCTCTACAATATTAACAATTTGATAATGGATTTTGGATATTACTTTAAACTTACTGACCGACGAACAAATTGATGCGGTGTCGTGTAATAATCGAAAAATAGTTGTTAACGAATCATTACAGTACTGCTTTACTCACTAATAAATATTAACATTTGTAACATTGAGCATTACAAATTGTAACATTAAACTATTAATGTAACGCTTGATACCCGTTGAGGAAGTTCCCTCATGATTAATTTATTAAAGCTAATTAACAATTAAACTAGTACCTAATAGATATACTTTATTGTATAAATAAGGCGACAGAGTACGTGACCTGTTTTTAATGCTCCGGGCGTTGCGTGTGATTTGTAGATACTATATAGATTGGCCGTAGAAAGGGACGGAGATATAGTATAACTGATACACTTGGATTGGTGTGCCCGCACTTACCAAAATAATAATAATAAATTATTATTGATAAATGAACAGTTAACAGTTGATGTATTTGAATAGTGCCTATAAATAGAAAGAAGAGGCCAATCTGCTTAAATTTCGCATTAGAAACTAATTTCGTTTGATTCGTTATCCCCGACCTTTACACAACCAGTATAATTTTTCACTGATAATTTGAAACGTAATTAATGCTCTTATAATTTTGAGTCACTCTACTGAGTGTGAATGATTTAATGACTCGACTGTTTTCTATAAAATCACAAAATTTGATATACCATAAAAAAATAGGTTATTTAAAATATCAAAATAAAGAATTCTATGCACAAGGCCAATCTTGAAGTCAAGGAATAACTGTTCAGGAATAAGTTTAGTAACTACTTGACCTGAACATGTCAAACGAAGGTGTCATCGGGAGATTACCTTACAATACAAGCTGGAGTGCATGTGCATGTATTGATTCCAACTCAATTTTGATCTCCTGAATTCGCCGTAGTACTCATAATGCCGGACGATGCACTCGCTGCAAACGATGTTGCGAGTTGTATCAATATATTGCAGATTGTATCATCATATGATGTGCACTGTGATGCTGGGTTTATCTCATTCAACCATGTTATTGTTCGACTCTGCAACATGCTGCAAGTGAATCCTTCACTTGGTGAACTGGTGAAGGATGAAGATATATTATTAGCTTCATACAATACGTTCCTTTGATCTATAGTCTAAATTACCCTCTATTTTGTTTATGATGACGTATGAAATTTTAATGTACGCGGCATATTCATTGCCTCTCTTCCATAGCGTTCTTGAGTTCCATGGCCAGCTTGTATCCTAACTCTGGCCTTCTATCGCGCCCCTCCACCATGGCACTCACCTGAAAACGACCAATAAAATGTTTATTTAATCCGTTTTTAGCTCTAGTTCTGTCTCAGATATTCGTCACACGAGTAAACCTCACGCATAATTAATACACATGCCACACGCCACAAAGTCAAAGTATTTATTCACACAAGGCACGGTAAAAATGGTAACAAAATGAGTCGCCTTACCGACTTGTGGCATGTGAATGTCAGTTTACAATTTGCTATTTGACAGTTTTCGGAATAGTACATTGTTACCGCAGGGGTGAAAGTAACTTAACTAGTCCCGAGACGGTGTTTGGCGCCCGAGCGTAGCGAGGGCACCAAAAGTTCGAGGGACTAAATAAGTCTTTAACCCGAGGTGAACACTGTGCTTTTCATTACGAATACAAGGAAAGTAAAAATAGAACAATGAATTAGCTAAAGAAAAAAGTAAAAAGTGTAAATTTTATTTTACATAAATCAACAACTTCTGCTTTAGCCCGTTTTCTCTTTGGTAAATATTTTGCCCAAATCTATTTTATTTTAAAGAAATAGTTGATAATAAATTATAATAAAGTCATTTAAAAATATATTCTTTAAATACTTAACATTACAAGTATGTTATTTCAATTTTACACCGCGCTGTAATTGAGTGGCTGTATAGAGAAAGTCGAAATATGGTTCAGTAAAAATGTGAAAAAAAAACTAGCTTCTTTTTTAAAATTTGACAGCAGCTGTCAGTTGAAAGTGATTCTCCCTAGGGCTGAAAAGTATTACTTTCAACCCGCTCCTCAGGCAACTTCAGACCTACTTTCAGAGTATGAGTAATGAAAAAGTATTTTAATGTTTACGCAATAGGCTAGTTGACCCTTTTTTAAAGTAGGGCTTAAAATGTTCATAATTGTTGTATTAGACCATAGCACATGAATATTATTTTTTTCGATGGCTAAAAAGTGCAAAAAATCTATTTTAAATTAAGATTTTCAATTTTGGACCGAAAACACGGTCAGCCATGATAGTCTGTTCATTATCTGTGGCAATGACGTAAGTCTTATAGTAAACAAAGCACGGGGGCGAAATAACCTCACAAAAACAATGCTTTCTATTAAATATCACAAAATATAGTAAAACTGTATATGGAACGGGACAATAGAACAAGAATATAGAATTACCTCTTCAGAGACTCCAGGAAATCTATGGATTAGACGTACCCAGTGATATAGACATGCGAAATATTTGGTTAACACTCGCTTAAAGAAATCCTGTAACTATCTACTGAAACTCAAATGTATTTTTGTGAAAATCACATTAATGTAAGTACTATAACTGAATAACTCAATCTGTGTAGGTACTTCAGTTTCAACTTAAACAAAATAGAAGTTTTTAGGTTGTATGTAAAATCAAATCTGTATGTAAATTAATTAAATTTTTGTCTTTCAGTTAGAATGAAAACTGACTGCAGCCGATCAACCAAATTTTAACTTGGCCAGAAAACTGAGAGAAAACTTGACCATTCACGCCTTTTTGATTTAATCTAAGTTATACACTGACACTAGATGATGTTTCAAAGAAAAGAATATGTACTTATGTCCAATTGAATAATGATGTAATTGAATATTAATTAAAAAGTATGTAATACAAACAAAAATATCAAAGTTTCATAATGAATATATTTATCTAAACAACTTTTACTTGAATTTACTGAGTACCTAATTAAAATTTGTTGCTTTCAGTGGTTACTTAATGAGAACTATTGTGTACTAACCTGTTCTCCTCTTGACAACGAGATTGATAAGGCAGTAAAAGTTGTGCAACATAATACAAAGCAGTGCATGCTCAGCCACAACATCAAAATGTGACCCGTCAACTAGAACACCATAGAAGTAAATAGGTCCAGTTTGGTAAAACTGAAAGATGTTATATCTTCACTGATTAAACCTGCTGGCCACCATGGCTGGTAAATTTCAGAACAGCTTACGCAAGAATATGCAAGTTATCCATTTTAAAGCCGTATACAAATATATTAAATGTGATTGCTGTGTTGTCAGCCTGTGCCCTTCTTAATTTACAAGACCCTTCTTATTAAATAAATAATATAAAGAATTTTTTTTTCTTTACTTTATACATAACTAACATCTAAAGATGACATAATACATTTTTGTACTACATTAGTCATTATGTTCTTCACTAAAAAAATGTTCTATGTTTATTTGACAATAATGACTTGTAAAGGTTTAAGTTGAATCAAAATATTTTAATTTGAAATACATGTGTTTTATTTTTCCGTTGCACCTTAAAAGACTTATAATATTTTAAAGGTTTGTTGCTCATATTTATCATTGTTACTCAAATATATTAAATGTTCCAAAAGTACAAATAGGTTGAATAGAGTTAGATCAAATTTATTAATTTGTATATATTGCCTTAAGGTCGCAGGTAATAAAAGTCAAAATAATAGTAAAGTGATTTATTATGAAGTAATACTTTCATATAATTTAGGAAAAATGTAGTATAGTTTCCAAAATGGCACTATTTGATCAATAAGTTTTTTGACATTCAGCAGGCCAATTATGGATCTTTCATCGTATGACATGGTATAATTTTGAGAAAAAGAAGTCATGAAATTCTGCATTTCGTATTACCGATCTCCAATGATATCATCACTATGACATAATTTCAATAATATCATCATTAAATAATGAACAAATGATCAAAAACCTGACCGGAAATCGTATTTTTCGTTTCGCACTTTTATATCATATGATATCATTTGCAAAACCATGAGATCGGCAATAGGCCCTCTGATTGTTAGAACAAATACCTATTATAGCTAATATTGTCACCTTTTGAGTGTTTTCAAAATTACATACTGCTAGCAACACAAAAGTATATAAGTTTTGCTTTAGCACAAAACATCTGCATGTATACTTGAGTTAAGCATACTGTTCACAGTTTTCCGTCTTTGATAATTAACATTTTCTTCAGTAAAAGAGCATGACAATTTTGTATTAATCTAATTTTATGGATACCGTTTGTTGAATAGACTATTACAGGGTATTAATCAGAAATGAGGTCACATTTTGCAAATTTCAACCCAAATCTTCATCTTTCAACTTTTATCCACATTTCATTATACTCGTAGGTGTCTGCAAGATTTCTCACCAAAAATCTTCCCAACAAAAGAACCATCATGTGTTATGCACTGGCTGACTTTATAGCACATGGAAGCTGTTATTGTTTATAACGAAGCTCGAACTAAATAGCACTTCTGTATTGATGATTCGTGGTTTAGTTTTCTATGCACTTTATTTTTCCTTCATTGAAGAGGTATTTTATTTTTTAAGAAATATGTCACAATCTGTGTCTGTGAATGTATATATATTTTTCCTCCCAGTAATTTTCTTCATGTTTGACAAATGAACAACTGCCAATCTTTCTCTTTTTATGTTCATTTACAAATTCTTGCAGTACTACACAGGTATTTGACACATGATCCTGATGTTTTCTTTTCAACATATCTCTTGAAGTAAATACTTTTAGTGTTTATTTGACTTTTGAGAGATAGAATTCTATCCAATAGCATTCAACTGCTGTACAAAATAGCTCCTCACTGTGATGGTGCAACCACACCAAAAATGCATGTTTGCAACTCTCTTCTGCCGCGTGACAATCTTGACAAGTACACTTGTAACCTGTTCCTCATTATAACAGTATTGAAACTGTACTTATATTGTTTAGAGCGATACACAAAGAATCTCCTGACCACCAATCTGTCTATTTTCGGAAGATTTGTACTATCTGCAGGCGTAGCACGGGCTGCCAAGACGGGACTTGAGTCACGCCTTAACTCACAATTTCAGTGACATAATATCTATGTCTTAAAGAGTAGCATGGCGGCGCGTATTGAGGCTGCGGTCCGATAACAGCACTCACAGTACTAACGATTATAATCGCCTTGTCCAAATTAAAGAGAACACTGAAAATGCCATCAGCATGCTTACGATTTCGGTCCGGAAGAAGAGGTACATTCACTTTGAACCGAAAACACAATTATCGAACGTCAAACTGACAGTTCGCATAAAGTGATTTCACTCCAGAGCATGAGCGCCGTAAGTTCTATATGACGTTAACGATGACGTCAAGTGGCTCTTCATGCCGGCTAACATTAGCGCGCTCACAACATTTCGGGACACGTTTGAGCGCGCTAATAGTGACTCTTATTGATTTTCGGAACGCAGCCTTAGTGTGACTGACATGATAAAATTTCTTGACGCTCCTCAAGGGATATGTGTCACTGAGTCTTATCACAGATTTCTTGGCAGCCCGTGCTACGCCTGCTGCTCTCACAAATCCAACATCAATGGTTGATTGCTATTAACACAAATAATTTACGATATTTACAAATATAATAACGGAGACTTGGACGATTTTTTGACAGTTTTAGGAAAGAATAGTAGTGCAAATCGACGAGTTGTTGAATCAAATTTGACATTTCTTTGTTTACTATATGAGTGACGTCACGGCCCTGACCACAGGATATCAAAGCGTTTACGACGTGAGATAAAAAAAGATTATTTCTAGCATTTTCAAATTAAAATTTTACAGCAATCATTCATTGTTATTTATTAAAATCGGTATATTGTGGAACCTTATGCCAAATACTGTTAGAAATAAACAATATTTTAATAAATTTTGATATGAGTCAACTACCCTATTATCAGCAATTATTACGCAGTATCTTACAATTATTATTTTATTGTATAAACTTTTTTACTCCAAAAAAAATATAAATTTTCATCATTAATTTGAAATTCGCGCGAAAACACTCGGTCACGTGACATTCGCTGGCTGTGACGTCACATCACATTACATAAAATAAACAAACCCTGCGTTCCAGATAAAGCACTGCTACTTTCTGAGGCTAACATCTGATGTTAGCCTCGTTTTGCGTTGTTTCTTATAAGAAATGTTGACATTTTTAGCCGCGCTAATTGTTACAAATGAAACGCAAGGTACTGATTATTCGTGCTGAATTTTGACACCTCACCTACTTAGTCCAGTCACTTAAAATTTTTAATAATATAAATCAGAATTGGCTAATACTATAAATATCTTTCAATATTTTTTTTAAATCCGCTGAAAATCCTTTTTGATTCATGAAAAAAGATTCCAAATGTCAAATTTGAAAGCTGTCAAAAAGTTGTATCAGAGGACCCATCTATTAACATGGGTATTTGATGCTAGCATTTCGTGTTAGAAATGCTTAAATGAAACGCATGACAACCAGCAAGAAAAACTAGCATCACCGGCTAATGAAACGCAGAGATGCTAAAAATGTTGGTATTTATGGCTAAAAATGCTTATCTGGAACGGGCCGAAAGAAACGACGAACTGCCTGCGGGTGCCATTTCTTACTCTTAAATCAGCATATTTTGAGTGTATTTACTGTTTTTTGCAGCAATATAGTGTGATGGGTTCATCAATATATTTCAGTATGTATTTCAGTATGTGATAGGTTATAAAAGTAAGTAAACATAACACAGGGGTGCCCGATACGCCGCCATATATCGATACTTCATACGATACGTTTTGATATATCGTATGCCTACATACTTGATATCGTATCGCATCAACATCTTCATTCACGCGAGATTCTCAGCGAGTCTCGGTAAAAATCTCCGCGAGAACCTCCGCAAGAACTTACAAGGCAGGGTTAGCACAAAATCAGTGATTAAATCAAATGTCTTTATTTTTGTGAAGAAAAATGTATTTTTATGAATATCTATTTTCCGAGTAAATCAGATATTTCATATTTCAGTGTAATTATTGTATTTCTTGATTAAAAAAACTAATTTTCCAGCTTTTTGGTCCGTAGTCTGTTACGTAATTTCGAGTGAACAATGCCAAATGTAAAAAAAAACTTTCCACTGATGCTGAGGAGGATATTGCTCCAAATAGTTGCCTCAGAACTGGGTAAATATTTAATTTTTCCTCTTCCTCTTTCGTTTCCGCAAAATAGTTACTTACTTATTAAAATTAATAACGAAAAAAATAAAAAAAAATCATGATAAATTGGGATTATTCAATAAATCATGATTAATTGGATTTTATTAAAAAATTATGATTTTTTCCAACCCTGGTACAAGGTTCTCAATATAGTTCTCGCGCCTTTGTCTTGCGCCAAAAAAACCGACAAAAGTCGGAGAACTACGCGAGAACACCGCGAGAACCTGCGAATCGGATCCACATTCACGCTTCTCGTGTTGTTCTCGCGAGATTCTCGCGAGAATGTGGAGCGCTCATTATATTTATATCAAAATACTCTTTATTCAAATGACTTGATAGAAAACTGTTGACTTTATTCGTAAGTCTTTTATATGCGCATTAACCTTCTAAAAAGGCAAATCTTTGTGGAACTTTGTTATTTTTTTTTAAATTTTTGTTAGGGGGGAAACAGCAAACGATATAATTAAATTATTTATAATATGCTGGGCTGTAACTGTAAGGTTATATACAGTGTCCCCGGATAAGGTGCACAAACGAAAATGGGTGAAACTAGACTACAATTTATGGATAAAAAAGAGATTTTTTTTTTATTAAATTGTATTTAATATTGATTTTTGATTTTTTATTATCTTTTTAAGACCTTTTGTGTTTGTAAAATTGTAACATTGTAACCACTGCGTGGATTTTGTTCAAATAAAAACAATAATGATGCCAAAAGATTAACACTGTATGGTAAATAAAAAAAAAACCGGCCAAGTGCGAGTCGGACTCGCCCATGAAGGGTTCCGTACAATTTATGACGTATTAAAAAAAATACTTACTAGATCTCGTTCAAACCAATTTTCGGTGGAAGTTTACATGGTAATGTACAGTAAGCTCCTTATCAAGCTATACTATCTGACCTTTGGACCGTTCTATGTCGCTAGTAATAGTGGCGGTTTTCGTAGTGTAAATGTATAGCTTGAATGGGAGCTTACTGTACATCATATATTTTTTTTAGTTTTATCATTCGCTTATTTTAGAAGTTACAGGGGGAGGGGGGGACACACATTTTACCACTTATGAAGTGTCTCTCGCGCAAACTATTCGGTTTAGAAAAAAATGAAATTAGAAACCTCAATATAATTTTTGAAGACCTATCCTAGATACCTATGGATAGGTCTTCAAAAATTAACACTTTTTATTAAATTAATGCATTAAATGTTTAAAATGGCCACCACGCTGTTGCAAGCACATCATTGTACGTAAGGAAATCTGTTGCGTAGCCCTGCGGACCATGTCGGGATCATTTTTGATATTTTCCGCACAGGTGATTGTTGAGATAAGTTGTCCTAGGTATATGCAGGTGGTCACATATTCAGAGTCGCGGCTTAGCTGTCATAGTGAGCGCGCGCATCCCCGATTTGTTTTGTTTCGATATCGATTCCAATTGAATTGGCTTCAGTTTTTTATTATTGAGTTTTGTTTCGTAATTTCTGTTATTGTGTCGTATATAGAATAATATAATTTTCTCAAACATGCTCGGAAATGTAGGCATTATTGTACTAAAAAGAAGACACGAAGTTATTAATTCTCATGCATTACTTTCCCGGCCTAGGCCAAGAAAGTAAGTATGAAAATTCATTTTTGACCGCTGCTCCAATGTTTTTTAATTTATCTATAACTTGAATTATGTAACTTGTCATACAGCCAATTGCTACCACATTATAAAAATGCACTCTTGGAGCATATACAACGTGTCTTATATCTCCCCATAAAAATTATAATAGATATATAATAAATTCATCGTCGGACGCCCATACGATCAACACATTCACCCTACCGTCATAATGTCAATGTGCGAAAAGTGTAAGAAAAACATATCTAAATCGCGCCCCGGTGTGGAGTGTATTAGATGTGATAAAATTGTGCATAATTCAAGTGAATGCTCCGGATTAACGACTAAACAGCGTACTGCACTTCGCGCTAATGATAACCTAGGATGGACCTGCGAAGAGTGTCAACAGGAATCTCCAAGACGTCGCTCTGTTATTCTGCCTGAAGAGGACTGTGACGAAGATCGCGTAGAAGCACTTGCAACATCCTCATTGGATATCAAGAAGCTGCTCCGAGAAATATCGGCAGAGGTGGAGAAGGCGATGAGGCGTGAATACCAACTAAATCTTTGCAATTTCATTCAGATAAGATGGATGAGATACTGGAGAGCATGGAATCCTTCAAGATAAATGTTCAAGATCTTAAAAAGAAGAACATCGAACTGGTGAATAAAAATAACCATCTTCAAACGCGGGTAGGCGCTCTTGAACAACGCATGCAAGAGATCGAACAGCAACAATTAACTAAAACCCTTATTATTACAAACATGCCATACGAAGAACAAGAATCACCATCTACACTGGTGGAAAAAATAGCAGATAAGCTTGATGTCTACTCAAGTGACATAATAGAAGTAAAGCGCTTGTCTGGTAGGAACGATTTGCCTGGACCGTTGCAAGTTCAATTAAACGGAGAAATGGCACAGTCTAATTGGCTACAAAGTGCGAAACAAACTAAGATCTCCGTGGGAGATATCATGCCTAAAGTTACAAGCACAGTTGCACAAAATCCTATCTACATACGCGAGGCGCTTACTCCCTACACAAAAAAGTTATTATGGCATGCGAAACAACAATTAAAGGAGGACTATAAGTACGTCTGGTGTAAGAAAGGTGTGATCAGAGCAAGAAAGGAAGATAAAGAAAAATCTATTGTCATAAGATCGGAAGACGACATTAAAAATCTATTATTACTAAAGTGAATAGGTACCTAGGTATTATAATTGTAACCCTTGGTACATGTACACGACACACCACTATGCATGAAAAATGACAGCATCTCTGGACGATATAACAGAAATAACTAATTGCATTAATATTAATTCTTTCATTGAATATATTCCAACTAATTATAACCACACTAACCTCTTGTGCTTGCATATTAATATTAGATCTTTAATTAAAAACTTTTCCGCATTAGATCAATACATAATAACGTGTAATACAAGTATAGACGTTATAATAATCACCGAAGCTAATATTTCTGATTCTATAAAGAGCCTATATAACTTGAATGGTTACCAAATGCACACGGAGCTACGGAACAATCGCAAAGGTGGTGGTATAATTGTATATGTACATAATAAACACAAATTTACGATAATAAAATCCAATACACAGAATTTTGAATCTATTTTGCTCCAAATAACGACACCAACTCAATATTCTGCCGCCCTGTGTGCAGTTTACAGTCCCCCTCACTATAGTAAACACTTATTCATCGATGAACTAAAAAAAATAATACGTGTACACTGCAGCGCTGTCGACCGTACTGGCGCACCACCGAGCTACAGTGGTGGCATGCGTCGGCTCGCAACCGCAAGCAACGCAAATACAGGCTGCTCCGTTGTATAAAAATAGCTATGACTATAATAAATTAAATAAATATGTAAGGGAAATAAAATGGAATGGGGTAAATGACATGGACTGTCCTAATAAAATTTATAACTTTATATGCGATAGTTTAAATTCATGCTATAAAATGTCTGAAATTAAAATAAAGATAAATACGAACACCAAGCGTTGTAATAATACATGGATTAATGAAAAAATAAAAAAATCGTGCATATATAGGGACACATTATTTAACAAATGGATTAAAGATAAAAAAAATATGATACTTAAACTAAAATATAACAAAGCCCGAAATCTTGCAAATAAATTAATAGAAAATGCCAAAAATAAACAAACAAAAAAAGAAATCAATGACAATAGAAATAATCCTCAAAAATTATGGTTTTTGTTAAACAGACTGACAGGAAGAATTAAAAAATCTGTTGACATGGTAGTCCTTAATGCCTTTCAAAATAATAACGTTAGACCTGCAGATATAGCAAACAACTTCGCCAAGGTATTTAAGGATAGTGTTATCAACATCTTACCCAAATGTGATAAATTATTATTAAACAAAAATTCATATGTATCACCGGTTAATGTTTCCATGCACTTTCAGAGAGCTAACGCAAATAGCGTTCGCAAAATAATAAAAACCTTAAACCAAAACAAAGCGCCTGGTGTTGATGGCATCCGTGCAATAGATATAAAGAATATAGGAGACGCGATCGCCTCCCCCATAGCTAAATTAATTAACGCTAGCTTACAAAAAAGCATATACCCGGCATATTTAAAAATGGGAATAGTAAGGCCTGTATTTAAAAAAGGTTGTAAAACTGATTATAACAACTATAGACCTATAACAATCCTCCCTACAATTGATAAAGTAATAGAAAAATATATAAGTAAACAAATATATACATTTTTTAATAAAAATGATATACTTAGCAAAAGTCAATATGGCTTTCAACCACAAAAAAATACTACCCAGCTTCTTTCTACTTTTACCGATGTCATTAACGATCAACTTAATAATAAGAAACATGTACTCATAGCATATATTGATTATAGTAAGGCATTTGATATGCTGCAACATAATGTTCTGATGGAACGATTAGATGAAGCTGGAATAAGAGGCCCACTACTTAATTGGTGTCGAGAGTATCTCAATAATCGTTCCTTCCTAGTCAAAGTAGATAATGCATACAGTGATCAAATGCCTGTGTCTGCTGGCACGGCTCAAGGATCAGTTTTAGGACCTTTACACTACCTTACTTACGTAAATAACATTAAAAAAATAATAAAATACTGTGAAATCTTTCAATTCGCTGACGACACCTGCTTAATGGCAGCTAATTGTGATATAAATGTAGCACTAACACAACTACAACATGACTTTGATAATTTAATTGCATGGTCACATGATGCAGGACTGGTCCTTAATGCTAACAAAACCAAGCTAATGTATATGAGCTCGAGTCAAAACAGAAGACAACAGGAACTGAATATTGTTGCCCACGACCACTCGTGCTTACATTCTAAAAAAAATCTGAGTGATGCATGTAGGTGCCCTTCAATCGATGTTGTGGATAAGCAGCTATATCTAGGTCTTGAACAGTAGTAAAGTAGACATTTTTTGTATAACCGAACATTGGCTTAAAAGCTACCAGTTCATGTTTAATTTTAGCAACCACCAGGTTGGTAGTTCGTTCAGTCGAGAAAATGCAATTCGCGGTGGCTCATTAATCATATTAAATAAAAAGCTTAAATATAAAGATCGTAAAGATATTGTGAACCTCTCCGTTGAACGAACAATAGAAATTGCCTGTGTAGAGTTGGACCAGATTATTGTAGTGAGCGTATACAGGCCTCCTTCGGGATTGTATGACCACTTTGAAAATATAATGGATGAAGTTTTAAATAAAGTCTGTAAGCAAGGCAAACAAATATTAGTCTGTGGAGATTTTAATATTAACTTATTAGAAAACTCTAGTTTATGTATGAGAATTAAAAATTTGTTTCAGTCATATAATCTTAAAAACTTATTTCTGGAGCCAACACGAATTACTGAGTTTTCTGCCACATGCATTGATAATATTTATACTGACATAGAACCATTAGCACAAAATGTTTTTAATAACTTAGAATCTGACCACTCTGGTCAATTTGTTACTATACCTTACAAATGTAAGCTTATGGCGAAAAAGAATATCACTGTTGTACCAAAGACTGCTGGCCGCTTGGAGCGTTTCAATAATAATCTTGGTATTAATTTGAAGTATATTGATTATGACGAAGACCCAAATAAATTGTATGAAAACTTTTTTAACACATTTTGTTGTGAATTTAAAAATATCTTTGTTCCAAAAACCATCTCAGTCAATGGTAGATTAGCTTTTAGTGAATGGGCCACACCAGGTATTCACAAAAGCAGAATAAAACTTTATGAACTTTACAATGAGCGTTCATTAAATACTAGTGATCAATTTAAATTGTATGTAAAAACTTATTCCAAAGTATTTAAAAAAGTTTGTAAATTTGCGAAGTCCAATTATTTAAGCTCTAAAATAAAAAATAGTAGTGACAAAATTAAAACGACATGGAACATTATTAATAATGAAACCGGAAGAGTAAAAACTAATAACAACAATTTTTGTTTAAATATTGAAAATAAGAAAGTTACAGTAGATATTGAGGTAGCTACAGAATTTGAAAAATTCTTTACTGACATTCCAGTTTCAATCACAAAATCTTTGGATTCCTCCCCCACTGTAGCCGAATCTATTCTAAAAGATTATGTTAAAACTTGTGATGATAAATTTAAATTTGCCCATATTTGTGCAAATGATTTAATAAAGTCATTTAAAACGCTGAATAAAAAGAAAACCGTGGATCTGTGGGGCAACTCTGTAGATGTTTCCCAATCTGTTATAGAAACAATAGCTCCAATACTTGCTAGTATTTTTAATGATTGCATTGACTGTGGTGTGTTTCCTGATCTAATGAAACTGAGTAAAATTATTCCATTACACAAATCTGGTAGCACATCAGACCCCAATAATTTTATACCTATCTCTGTGCTACCTACTTTTAGCAAAATCTTTGAAAAAATAATGTTGGAACAAATGCAATGCTTTTTTAACAGAAATAATCTTCTACACTGTAAACAATTTGGTTTTAGAAAGGGTCGCTCAACAACTGATGCTGGTGTTGAGTTAATACAAAATATATATGAGGCCTGGGAGGACTCACATGATGCGCTGGGCGTTTTTTGTGACTTGTCCAAGGCGTTTGATTGCGTTCATCATGACACCCTGATCAGGAAATTACACTACTATGGATTTCGCGACACTGTTCTGGATTTACTCGTCTCCTATTTGACTGAGAGGATTCAGAAAGTAGACGTCAACGGGGAGAGGTCCCAGGGCGCCTCGGTTAAAATGGGAGTTCCGCAGGGTTCAATTCTTGGTCCTTTTCTATTTTTAATATATATAAATGACTTGCCTGCTTTTGTACAAGACAGGCATGAGATTGTATTATTTGCAGATGATACTTCACTTATGTTTAAAATTAAAAGACGATTGCAAATTTATGACGATGTAAATAGTTCTATCTCAAGAATAGTTTACTGGTTTAATGCGAATAACTTGTGCCTCAATGAAGGGAAAACTAAATGTATAAAATTTGTTTTACCCAATGTTAAAGAGGTTCACACCACTGTTAACATAAATCATAAAAATGTGGACCTTGTGGATACCGTAGTATTTCTTGGTATTACTTTAGATTCAAAGCTTCAGTGGGGCCCACATATTGATAAATTGTCGAAGAGACTTAGTTCTGCAGCCTACGCTGTATGGAAAATACGTCAGCTGACTGATGTTGATACAGCAAGACTTATATACTTTGCCTATTTTCATAGTGTGATGTCGTATGGCATTTTGCTGTGGGGAAATGCTGCCGACATTCAGACTGTTTTTGTGCTGCAAAAAAGGGCTATTCGTGCTATTTATAACCTTAAAATAAGAGACTCTTTGAGAGAAAAATTTAAAGAAATTGGTATTATGACCGTCGCGTCGCAATATATTTACGAGAATATAGTATATGTTCATAAAAATATACATTCGTTTTGTAAAAACAGTGATATTCATTCAGTAAATACTAGGCAAAAGAATATGTTAGCGTTACCAAATACTAGGTTTAAAAAAATTAATAATTCTTTCAAAGGCCTTTGTGTACATTTCTACAATAAAATCCCAAATAATATTAAAGCACTTAACTTGAATAAATTTAAAGTCGCTATCAAGGGCGCACTTATGAAAAAAGCATATTATAAAGTGTCTGATTATATGACAGATAAAACTGCTTGGGATTGACAAAAATGTGATAATTGACGTTTAAAAGGTGTTAACACTTTGTGATAGTGAGATAAATTTCATTCGAGTAACTGTTCCACTCACACCGACAGGCATTTCTATATTATTTAAAAAAATGTTTGTGAAATATAATATTGTAATGTTGGCATTTTAAAAGAGGAGACAAAAAAAATACAAGACCTTCCGAGTTTCTTGCCTGTTCTTCTTGAGAAGGCTCTCCCAATTTCCGAACAGGTGTAGAGTCAATTTTTTTTTTCATTTGACTTGTATTTGCACACATCTTAATAATGGTTGGGGTGTGTGTACATACAAGGATTAAATAATTTAGTTAATTAGATTCTTGGTTGAAGATTTTTATGTTTTTATTTTGACGTCAATAAGTGCCTGTAAAGGTCTATATTGAATAAAGATTTTGAGTTTGAGTTTGAGTTTGAGCTTGTAATGGATAAACGACTCAAATGGACAGATCACATCGATACCGTGTGTGACAAACTAAGAGCAATTCTTTCGAAGTTTTCAATAATTAAATATAAAATACCTTACCCAATATTGTTAACACTGTATAAATCTCTTGGAGAATCAATAATAGGGTATGGACTAAGCAGCTATGGACTAACAAGTAAAAGTCACTTAAATAGAATTTATGGACTCCAACTACGCATACTAAAGACTATCGTACCGAAAAAAATTAAATGTAAATTTAAAGATGACTATAATAGACTTTTCCACTATTGCCAAATACTACCTGTCTATGATAAAATAAAGTATACGCTACTAGTTGAACAATTTTTTAACACTAGTATACAGTTTATTCGTAGTTATGGAGAAAGATCGCGTCGTACAAACGAGGCTAAACTGTCCATACCTTACTATAATAACTTATATGGCAAAAACCTATTGAAATATAAAATACCAACATTAATGAATGAATTACCATGTAATCTTAAAAAGGAAATAAATACCAAGAACATTAAATATAAGTTGAAAAAATATTTTATATCCAAATTGATTGAACCAAATTAAAATATAATATAAAATATGGTAATTAAGTAAATCAATCGAATTCCTAATATATTTCCTAATGTTGTGTTTCTAACTATAGAGCATGAGCATGTAATAAAAATAGTTTCCGCAGCATTTTTGCTAACACGCTGTACATGATTGCATGACTATTAGTGGCGGTGGCAGCTAATAAGTGATAGATAACACACACTTCCCCACACATAACATCGCTCCGTTCCGTTTGTCATTGTAATCGTGGCTCTCGCTATTCATTGCACATTTTTATTAGATACCCACATGTTTGTTAAATTATTTTGTATGAATGCCTACTTATATTTTTTGATAAAACTGGTGTCCACCGATAATCTACAGTATATAGAAAAACTTTGTGTAGTTTATAATATACTGTATTATTTAAGAACATTGTATAATATTAGACAAATTAAGAAACAAAAAAAAAAATTTAAACTATCAAAAGTGCCAACCAAAAACTGTTCTAAAATTGAATTTTCAAAAATTTGACAATTAAATTCGATTGACATGACAAGTTATTAAAGTTGACACATTCTTTTCGGTTAAATAAATATTGTAATTTTTATGGGGAGTTATTATGAGACACGTTGTAAGCATTTTGAATATGACAACAATTTTATTAAAATGTTGGTATGAAATCACACAAAAATATGCTTAATTTTCGTTGCGAGAGAAAAAAGTCTTAATCAGCGGTATTACATTTTTTGCGTAAAATATGATGAGGGCTATATGGGCTTTGTTTCCTTTGCACTAAGTAATTGAAAATTAAAAAGTATTATTAAATGCTAGGCTACTAGAGTTAATTATTTAATTAATTGCTTGATTTGTTTTTTTACTCATATTATACTCATTTGTTTCCAATTCAATTCAATTCAAAATCTTTTATGCATACCATAATGTGTAAAATAGGTGGTTCACAAAAAATAAGATCATTATGGACCCGTTGGGCACGCAATCGTTTAACAAGAGAGAGGAAGCTTATTATTATTAGGTACCTACTATTGTCTTATTTACAGATCATAAAGCTAAATTATACGAAGATCACGGCAATTATAAATATTTGAATAAATAGACAACACTAAACAATAATTATTTTAATGAAAGGTTTTTATTTATATGGTATTATTATTACACTGAATTTCATAATTAATTCCTATTACGTCTTTCATTATTTCTTCGCAATTATTGAGAAAAGTGGTGGAGTGGCCATTTATCTCAGAAGTCATTTTTCTTTTAATATCGTTGATATATCTCCATCACCTTACTCCGAGACTTCTGAGCACTTGTTTATTGAGGTTCTAATGGGACATATGAAGGTTCTTGTAGGTGTATTTTATAGCCCTAACCTGCATATAAATTACTTCGCCAAGTTTGAGTCGCTGCTTGAGGCACTGGTGCCTTTAGCAGATCACGCTATAGTAATGGGTGATTTTAATACCTGTTTACTGAAGCAGAATGCTAGGTCGGCACGGTTGCTTTCACTAGTAGATTCTATCGGCCTGCATGTACTCCCGTTGAACGCAACACATCACTTTCCTGGTTGCCAGCCTTCCCTCCTAGATCTTGTCATTGTTTCCTCCACTGATCACGTTGGTACGCATGGTCAACTTCCTGCCGAAGCATTTTCGTACCACAATCCCGTTTTCCTCTCTTACAAAATACGTTTCCCGAAACCTAAGCCCTGGGTTGTAATGCAGCGCAATTTTAATAGAATTGACGTCGAGTTCTTTCTTTCTGACCTGGGCAATATCGACTGGGATTTTTTGTACGAGGCTGACGATATTGATCAGAAGCTGCAAACGTAATTCAGCTCTTATTAGTGTTTTTGATGTTCATGCACCATTGCGACCTGTCAGACTCAAACACCTACCCGCTCCTTGGCTAACCGACGACATAAAAGCCGTAATGCTCAGGTGCAACGCTGCTAAAGTGAGGTACAGAAGGGATCCGAATGAGACTAATCGCTATCGGTACAGGGAGATGCGTAATCGATGTAACAGAATGTGTCGGGATGCACAGCGGTGACACATACACGCATCCGTCTCTAACGGAGATCCCGCTAAGACATGGTCCTTTCTCAATTCTCTCGGTATTGGCAAGAACAAGGCAAATATTCCTCCAGGAATAGATCCCGACTCGTTAAATACACATTTCGCAACACCGTCCCCCATCCATCCCAGCATCAAACTTACAACCCTCCTATCCCTTTCCCAAAATATCAATCCCCAATATCCTGCGTTTGCCTTTAGCACTATTACTTATAAAGACGTTGAAGAGGGGATAAAGAGTATAAAATCTAACGCCGAGGGCACTGACGGAATAAGTCGCAGAATGATTCTTCTGGGTACCAAAATTCTTATCCCAATCCTCTGTCATATCTTCAACTTTTCAATTGAAACTGGAAGCTACCCGCAGTGTTGGAGGCAAGCGGCAATCATACCCATCCCTAAGATTACAAATCCGTCCCAGCCTACTCATTTTAGACCTATTTCAATCCTTCCCTTTGTTTCAAAGTCCTTGAGCGGCTGATCCACCGCCAAATCAGTGTATTTTTGAACCGACATCAGCTGCTCAGTCCTTACCAATCTGGTTCCGCCCGGAAAAAAATGTAACATACGAACGATTTTTATTTTTTACACGCAACCAGAAGGAAGGCGAGACGTACGGAAAGTATGAAACGGAATTACGAGATTTAAGTGCATCCTGTGAATTTGGATCCCTAACTGAAAGCCTGATCAAGGACAGACTTGTGTGCGGAATTTCAGACGTAGCTGTGAAGGATCGACTATTACGAACAAAAAAATTAACGCTAAGCATGGCGCTTGAAATATGTTGCACTTCTCAGCGGACACAGCAGCAAGTCGAAGCAATATCCTCATTAGCTTCTTCTTTCAACTCTGTTTGTCAAGCTTATGATTCGCAGGTGGATAAAATAAACCATAGAAACCATTACCCAGCTCCGGATAATATAAACCATCAACTTCCAATATGAGTTATTGGAATAATAACAGTCAAACATCGCAATTTAATCACCGCCAGCAATTTATATGTAAGTGGATATACGCATGATAGATATAAATGTCCTGCATATGGAAAACATTGCTCGATATGTGGAAAGTTGAATCATTTTTCTACGAAGTGCAGGAGTATTGGAGTAGTACAAGATAAGAGGGGAGAAACTAATGAGATTGATTCCATGTTTTTAGGTGTGATATTCGTCAATTCAATTAATAGCTTTCGTGACTGGTCGGTCATTTTAGAAGTTGAAAATATTCCTTTACAGGTTAAAGTGGACACGGGAGCACAAGCCAATATTTTATCTAATTGTGCATTGAGTTCTCTAGGTTTAGATGGAAACAATTTGTTATCAGTTAAAACTAAGCTTACTACGTATACTGGTGAATGTATTCGATGTTTAGGTAAGTGCTTTCTTTCATGTAAGTACAATGGCAGAAATTACAACCTTGGCTTTTTTGTTGTTGCTGGGCATTCCACCAACATCCTTGGGTTAAAATCAGCTGTTGACATGAATCTTGTAACACCTTCACATATAATTAATAAAATTGATATTTTTCATGAATTTAACGATATTTTTGAAGGCTTAGGGTGTATAAAAGGGGAATATGACATAAAAATTAAAGAAAATTGTGTTCCAGTTATTCATGGCTGTAGGAAGGTACCTTTAGCCATACAACCTCGCTTAAAAGAAAAGCTAGACGAAATGGAACAACAGAATGTAATAGTTAGAGTTACACAGCCAACTAAATGGGTCAATAGGGTAGTTGACTCATATCAAAATTTATTAAAATATTGTTTATTTCTAACAGTATTCGGCATAAGGTTCCACAATATACCGATTTTAATAAATAACAATGAATGATTACTGTAAAATTTTAATTTGAAAATGCTAGAAATAATCTTTTTTTATCTCACGCCGTAAACGCTTTGATATCCTGTGGTCAGGGCCGTGACGTCACTCATATAGTAAACAAAGAAATGTCAAATTTGATTCAACAACTCGTCGATTTGCACTATTCTTTCCTAAAACTGGCAAAAAATCGTCCAAATCTCCGTTATTATATGTGTAAATATCGTAAATTATTTGTATTAATAGCAAAATCAACCATTGATGTTGGATTTGTGAGAGCAGATAGTACAAATCTTCCGAAAATCAACAGATTGGTGGTCAGGAGATTCTTTGTGTATCGCTCTAAACAATATTAGTACAGTTTCAATACTGTTATAATGAAGAACAGGTTACAAGTGTACTTGTCAAGATTGTCACGCGGCAGAAGAGAGTTGCAAACATGCATTTTTGGTGTGGTTGCACCATCACAGTGAGGAGCTATTTTGTACAGCAGTTGAATGCTATTGGATAGAATTCTATCTCTCAAAAGTCAAATAAACACTAAAAGTATTTACTTCAAGAAAAATGTTAAGAAGAAAACATCAGGATCATGTGTGAAATACCAGTGTAGTACTGCAAGAATTTCTAAATGAACATAAAAAGAGAAAGATTGGCAGTTGTTCATTTGTCAAGCATGAAGAAAATTACTGGGAGGAAAAATATATATACATTCACAGACATAGATGGTGATATATTTCTTAAAAAATAAAAGACCTCTTCAATGAAGAAAGAATAAAGTGCATAGAAAACTAAACCACGAATCATCAATACAGAAGTGCTCTTTAGTTCGAGCTTCCTTATAAACAATAACAGCTTCCATGTGCTATGAAGTCAGCCAGTGCATAACACATGATGGTTCTTTCATTGGGAAGACTTTTGGTGGGAAATCTTGCAGACACCTACGAGTATAATGAAATGTGGATAAAAGTTGAAAGATGAAGATTTGGGTTGAAATTTGCAAAATGTGACCTCATTTCTGATTAATACCCTGTAATAGTCTATTCAACAAACGGTATCCATAAAATTAGATTAATACAAAATTGTCATGCTCTTTTACTGAAGAAAATGTTAATTATCAAAGACTGAAAACTGTGAACAGTATGCTTAACTCAAGTATAGATGCAGATGTTTTGTGCTAAAGCAAAACTTATATACTTTTGTGTTGCTAGCAGTATGTAATTTTGAAAACACTCAAAAGGTGACAATATTAGCTATAATAGGTATTTGTTCTAACAATCTGTATGTCAAAAAACTTATTGATCAAATAGTGCCATTTTGGAAACTATACTACATTTTTCCTAAATTATATGAAAGTATTACTTCATAATAAATCACTTAACTATTATTTTGACTTTTATTACCTGCGACCTTAAGGCAATATATACAAATTAATAAATTTGATCTATCTCTATTCAACCTATTTGTACTTTTGGAACATATATATTTGAGTAACAATGATAAATATGAGCAACAAACCTATAAAATATTATAAATATTTTAAGGTGTAACGGAAAAATAAAACACATGTATTTCAAATTAAAATATTTTGATTTAACTTAAACCTTTACAAGTCATTATTGTCAAATAAACATAGAAAATTTTTTTTAGTGAAGAACATAATGACTAATGTAGTACAAACATTTATTATGTCATCTTTAGATGTTAGTTATGTATAAAGTAAAGAAAAAAAATTTCTTTATATTGTTTATTTAATAAGAAGGGTCTTGTAAATTAGGAAGAGCACAGGCTGATAACACAGCAATCACATTTAATATATTTGTATACGGCTTTAAAATGGATAACTTGCATATTCTTGCATAAGCTGTTCTGAAATTTACCAGCCGCAGCAGCCAGCAGGTTTAATCAGTGAAGATATAACATCTTTCAGTTTTACCAAACTGGACCTATTTACTTCTATGGTGCTTTGGTATATGAATACTTGAGTTATTTTGTTGACATAATGTTGTTCTAGTTGACGGGTCACATTTTGATGTTGTGGCTGAGCATGCACTGCTTTGTATTATGTTGCACAACTTTTACTGCCTTATCAATCTCGTTGTCAAGAGGAGAACAGGTTAGTACACAATAGTTCTCATTAAGTAACCACTGAAAGCAACAAATTTTAATTAGGTACTCAGTAAAGTTTAAGTAAAAGTTGTTTAGATAAATATATTCATTATGAAACTTGGATATTTTTGTTTGTATTACATACTTTTAAATTAATATTCAATTACATCATTATTCAATTGGACATAAGTACATATTCTTTTCTTTGAAACGTCATCTAGTGTCAGTGTATAACTTAGATTAAATCAAAAAGGCGTGAATGGTCAAGTTTTCTCTCAGTTTTCTGGTCAAGTTAAAATTTGGTTGGTCGGCTGCAGTCAGTTTTCATTCAACCAAATTTTAACTTGACCAGTTTTCAAAAATTTAGTTAATGATTTTACATACAACCTAAAAACTTCTATTTTGTTTATGTTGAAACTGAAGTACCTACACAGATTGAGTTATTCAGTTATAGTAGGTACTTACATTAATGTGATTTTCGCAAAAATACATTTGAGTTTCAGTAGAGAGTTACAGGATTTCTTTAAGCGAGTGTTAACCAAATATTTCGCATGTCTATATCACTGGGTACATCTAATCCACAGCTTTCCTGGAGTGTTTGAAGAGGTAATTTGCTATATTCCTGTTCTATTGTCCCGTTCCATATACAGTTTTACTATATTTTGTGATATTTAATAGAAAGCATTCTTTTGGGAGGTTATTTCGGCCCCGTGCTTTGTTTACTATAAGACTGACGTCATTGCCACAGATAAAGAACAGACTGTCATGGCTGACCGTGTTTTCGGTCCAAAATTGAAAATCTTAATTTAAAATAGATTTTTTGCACTTTTTAGCCATCGTAAAAAATAATATTCATGTGCTATGGTCTAATACAACAATTATGAACATTTTAAGCCCTACTTTAAAAAAGGGTCAACTAGCCTATTCTCTAGTTATTATTGTTTATAAACCTAATGGGGATCTCAGATTGTGTACAGATCCAAAGGATCTTAATCAAGCGATAATGAGACAACACTATAACTTACTAACTTTTGAAGAAATCACAAGTAAGTTATCTGGTGCATCTGTATTCAGTACACTGGACGTAAGAAATGGCTTTTGGAATATAAAACTGTCCGAAGCGAGTTCCGATCTATGTTGCTTTAATACTCCGTTTGGCAGGTATAAATTTCTGCGAATGCCCTTCTGTTTATGTAGCGCATCCGAGGTGTTTCAGCAAAAGATGCGTGAACTCTTAGAGAACTTGGAAGGAACTGAGGTTTTCGTAGATGACGTTTTAATTTGGGGAAAAACTCAATTTGAGCACGATAAAAGATTGCGATTAGTGTTAGAGCGGCTGAGGCAAGAGAATATAAAATTAAATAAAGAGAAACGTAAGTTTAATTTGGAAAACGTTAAATATTTAGGTCATATCATTGGTAAAGAGGGAATCAAGTTGGACGAGGGAAAGATTCGATCCATAATATCAATGAGGAGTCCACAAGATAGAAAGGAGCTTGAAAGATTTTTGGGTGTCATCAATTACGTTTCCAAATTTATTCCAAATTTTGCTAATACCAGTTCTCCTCTAAGACTAAAAAAAAGGTTGGCTTCAGAACCAGTTCTTCAGTTTTTTAATCCAGATCTTCCTGTTATACTTTCTGTGGATGCTTCAAAGGATGGCCTTGGAGCTGTTCTTTTACAGAATAATCTTCTAGTTGCGTACGCTTCAAAAGCTTTAAATGACTGTCAAAAAAGGTATGCTCAAATTTAAAAAGAGCTTCTCGCAATATTGTTTGGCTGTGAAAAATTTAATCAGTTCGTTTTTGGCAGAAACGTAATTATTGAAACTGATCATGCTCCGTTGGTTTCTATTGTTAAAAACCTTTGAATTCATGCACTGCACGCATACAACGAATGTTGCTCAAATTACAGAAATACAATTTTGAGTTGGTTTACAAACGTGGCAAAGAATTATATTTAGCTGACACTTTATCTAGATCATTTGACAATAATGATTCTCTGGAAGTTTGCTTAGATAGCGATGAGATAGAAGCACAGATTACGTATGTAGTAAAAAATATTAATGCTTCTCGAATGCAATTGACAAATATTAAAGAATTGACTGCAAAGGATGATGACTTGATTCTTCTTATGAAATTTATTAATGATGGGTGGCCGTCGCATAAAAACTCAATACCAGAACCGATTCGAAGGTATTGGCCAGTTAGAAACGATCTGACTTTAAAATCAGGTATAATATTTAAGGGTAGTAGTGTCGTAATCCCATTAAAGCTGAGACGAGAAATGCTTCATCGATTACACTTTCCGCACTTAGGAATTACAAAAACATTACTTAGAGCGCGGGATTGTATTTATTGGCCTGGTATACAAACCCATATTTATAATTTGGTATCTTGTTGTGAAAATGGTTAAGGAATAAATCTCTTCGGCGAAGACAGGATAATCAAGATCGAACTTCACTTCGGGTAAGTTCGTTTGATCATTTAAATATACAGCAATAACAATAAGCAGGAAACATTAATACCGCACGAGGTTCCCAGTTACACTAGGCAAAAAGTAGCAGCAGATCTATTTAAATTGAACGGGAAGACATATTTGCTATTTGTAGATTATTTCTCTAAGTTTCCAGAGCTTGCATTATTAACCACCACAACAAGTGAATCAGTAATCAATCATTTGAAACGTATCTTTAGTAGAAATGGTATTCCGGAATTATTCATGATCGATGGAGGGCCGCAGTTTTCCAGTGAAAAATTTGCTAGATTTTGTAAAGAGTGGAACATTGAGCACAAATTTTCAAGCCCTGAGTATCCTCAATCAAATGGTCTGGTAGAACGAACGATTCAAACTGTAAAAAACTTACTAAAGAAAGCATTGCATGATGGAATTTAGAAACTCTCCCATTTCTCATGAAAAAAGCAGGTGAAGGATCACCTGCTCAGGTTTTTACAACAGAAAGTTAAGGGGTATTCTGCCATTGTTTCCGGAAAGTCTTGCACCGAAAATTTTTAGAAACGTAAGAGAAAATTTAAAGAGTATGCAGGTGAAGAGCAAAATTTATTATGACAAAAATAAAAAAGATTTGAGACAGCTGGTAAATGGTGAAAAGATACTTTTTAAGGTTGGTAAGCATTGGAGAAGAGGTGAAGTGCTAACTCAAATGGATAGACGTACATATAAAGTTATTTCTAATGGTGTTAAATTTGTTCGTAATAGAATATTTATCAAACCACTTGCTTTTGTTCCCTTTTACATTTCCAATGATGACGCAGATGTTCCGAAAAATATTGATAACTCCTTATCAAATCCACATGGAAATAGAGAAATATTAGATAGAAATTCCAAAGGGTTCTTAGTCACTTCATCAGGTCGTGTGAGTCGACCGCCTGATCGTTTTGGGTATTCCGTTAGTTAGAATTATACAGGGTGTCCCAAAAAATAGTGTCAAAGTCAAAGTCAAATATACTTTATTTCATAGGCCCTTGCGGGCACTTAAAATCGTCAATTTTTACAACATTATTAAAATATTTAAATTAACAACTACAAAAGAAAGCAAGCAGCATGCAATTTATATGGATGAGCTATCCAATACAGAACAAGAAGGGTAGAATTCAAATCCAAACTGTTTTATCATTTACATAATCTTTTACAGTGTAATATCCTTTCTTAAGAAGAGTACTTTTAATATGAACCTTAAATCTATTTAGTGGCAAATCTATAATACTTTTTGGTATTTTGTTATAGTATTGAATACCTTGTCCTTCAAAAGATCTAAGAACTTTTTTAAGCCTAGTTTGAGGAATTACAAGTTTATCTTTATTACGTGTGTTTATGTTATGTATGTCACTTCGTTTACTATACATTTTGATATTACTACGAACAAACATAAGGCAGTTAAAAATATACTGCGAGGCAGTAGTAAGTATGCCAATGTCTTTAAATATCTCTTTAAGAGAAGTGCGCGAGCTCAATTTGTAAATTGCGCGGACAGCTCGCTTTTGCAAAATAAACATGGTTTCGATGTCAGCTGCAGTACCCCACAAGAGTATACCGTATGACATTAAACTGTCAAAGTAACCAAAATATACTGATCTGGCAGTATCAACATCAGTTAGCTGTCTGATTTTCTGTACAGCGTATGCGGCCGATGCTAATCTCCCAGCTAACGTTGAGATATGGGAGCCCCATTGTAGCTTTGAATTAACCGTCACCCCCAGGAAGACAGCTGAGTCCACTAACTGTAGTCTTTCATTATTCATTAAGACTGTTGTTTTAACAAATTTTAAATTTGGAAGAGTAAACAGAACACATTTAGTCTTCCTTGAGTTTAATTGGAGATTATTTATACTAAACCATTTGAGTACTTCTGATAGTGCGTTGTTTACATCGTCAAAGTTTGATTTTTTCCTATCAACATTAAATATTAAGGAAGTATCATCAACAAACAATACAATATCACAAAGGTTTTGTACAAAGAAGGGCATGTCATTTATATATATTATGAAAAGCAGCGGGCCTAGAATCGAACCTTGTGGAACTCCCATTATCAATTGCGACCCCGATGATTGAACTCCGTTAATTTCAACTGTTTGTTTTCTAGAACTTAGATACGAATTCAGTAATTTCGAAGCAGAGCCCCGAATTCCATAGTGATCTAATTTTAGAGCCAATGTTTGGTGATCGACGCAATCAAATGCCTTTGATAGGTCGCAAAATACACCCAGTGCATTTTGAGACTGTTCCCAAGAATCAAAAATGTGCCCCAACAATGCAGCGCCAGCATCAGTAGTGGAACGACCCTTCGTGAAGCCGTATTGCTTAGTATGCAGTATATTATATTTCTGAAAATGTGCAACCAATTGATTTAGCATAATTTTTTCAAAAATCTTACTCAAAGATGGCAAAATGGAAATTGGTCTATAGTTTCCAATCTCCTCTTTGTTACCAGATTTAAAAAGGGGTATGATCTTACTATATTTCATGAGGTCAGGAAAAATACCGTGATCAATGCAACTATTAAAAATATCTGCCATATAGGGTGCAATATTCTCCACAATGGATTTAATTCAAGCGAAAGTCCAGAGTTAGAGCACCTCTTGGAGTACCCGAATCACCCCCATGTATGTTCCGCGATTATTCGTAGTTTTAGAGTAATAATTTTTTTTCTGACTTTTTGAATATTTCGATCTAAAGAACTTAAAAAATTTTAATAAAAAAAAAGATGAACATATTTTAATGTTTTTCTTTATGCCACTGAATTATCTGTAGTGCTTCTTTTATGTCTAAAATAATCAGCTTCGTAAGTTCGTAACTTTAGTGGAAATTTAGAAAACAGTAGTGTAAAGTCAAAATTTGAATGTTAGTGAATAATTACTTAAAAATTCATCTTTAAATTAAAAATCTAAACAGGCGAATTCATGGTTTCTAAGTATGTGTAAAAACTTCTCTAGACTCTCTGCTTTCATAATAATTTAAAAAAAAAAGTACTTAAGGGCTTTAGGGCTACTTTGGCTTAAATCGGCCATCAAAGACAGCAAGGTGAAAATTTCATAAAACTCGACTTCTGAATAATTTTTTTTTAAAATTCCAATTATTTATTAATAAACCAAAAATGATTGTAGAAAAGCTAAAAATTTATTATTTGAAGGTCAAAAATAACTGTTCCTGCTGCCATCTTTAATAACCTTTGAAGGTTTATTATAACTTAATAAATGAAACAAAACATTATTTTCAAAGTATTTATTATTCGATCGCTTAAAGAAAGTTTTCAAAATGACGACCTTCGTGCTCAATACATATTCTACATCGTCTAAAAAAGTTTTCTTTTAAATTTATAAATGCAATTCTGTTGTTTTTTATTGTTTCTTCCGCTTGTCTTAATTTTGTTCTTAACACTGTGACGTTTGTAATGTCCTTGGCGTATACTAATTCCTTGTAGTATCCCCAGACGAAAAAATCTATGGGGTTCAAGTCGGGGGACCGTGGCGGCCACGCAATGGGCCCTCCACGACCGATCCATCTGCCTGGAAATGTTTCAGACAAATGTTGTCTAACATTTCTAGCAAAATGGCATGGAGCGCCGTCGTTTTGAAAAATCATATTTCTCCGCGTTAATAGGTCTACATCTTCTAATAAGACGCCGAGATCACGTCGTAGAAATTGCAAGTAGGCCTCGCTGTTCAGTCGGTCCGGTAGTTCGAACGGACCAATCAGCTGTCCGTTTAGGATGCCTGACCACAAATTGATACTAAATTGTTCTTGGAAATTAGATTCCCTTGTGAGGTGTGGATTTTCAATACTCCACGAATGGTAGTTATGCGCATTAAACACCCCACATCGCTTAAAATGTGATTCATCAGTCCATAGAATATTTTTAAAGAAATTTTCGTTTTCAGCTTGTCTCCGTAACATTTCCTGACAAAACGCCACCCTTCTCGGGTAGTCTGCGGGCTTGAGCTGCTGAACTTTCTGGATGTGATATGGGTGAAAACGCTCTTGATGAAGTATTCGATGTGCTTGTGATTTCGGAATTCCGATTCGACGTTCTATTGTTCTTACACTAACTGATGGATCTCTCACCACTTCTTCGACCACTGATTGGACAGTATCTGGGTCACTCATTACAGATGGGCGCCCCGATCTTCTACCTGGTAGGCGTCCTTCCATGTAAGAGTTATGTACTCTTAAAATCATGCGATGATCAGGCCAAGTTTCAGGCTGAGGTCCACCTCCATTTTGTACTTGCTGCCGGAACAACCTGGCTGCTTCAGAAGCATTTCCTCTTGCATATCCATAAAAGTAATGCATAAGAGCATATTCTTGCGATGAAAAAGACATCACAAAATGAAGAGCTTGAAAAGTCCGTTAAGAATGCCAAATTTGTCAAAATCCCGTATTCACACAAAACCAAATCGTAATCGCACTCAAGGTCCGTAAAGAAAGCAATCTGGATTACCACTAATCGTCATAGTATACTAGATTCACAAATCCAGTGGTTGCTGTAAGTTTAAAGAAAATTATATACCAACTGTGTGTAAGATATTAAAAATTGACATAATAGGTATTTTATGTGCTGAATCTTTATGAAAGTATATGACAATTTTCATCATGTTTAAAAAATCAGAGGATTAGACATGGATCCTATTGTATATGAAAAATAATATTGGCACTTATCTTTATGAACAAAAAATGTAACTAAAGAATTAATACTATTAATTTTTGAGGAGTAGGTAAATTGTAGATGGCTATTGCTTGGAATATTTAAACCACAAAGGTGGCTTTATGTTAATTTAAGAATGTTATGTACTCTGTGTAAGTTATTAAAAGTGGCATAATATTTTAATTCTGAAATGTAATTTATAAATTATAAATGGTTGATTGTATCATTAAAAAATAAAGATTCATTAAAAAGTAAATCTAACTTTTATTGTATAAAAATTTCATAATCCTGTTACTGACTTCAAGAATAATGAAGATTTCACTGAGATTTTAGCATACCTACCATATGGGAAGTGATTAATGTGTTTAATACTGAGTATTACTCAATAATAATATACCTATATGTATAAAAAGCAAACGGTGTGAATGAGAATCTCCTCTTTTATGAAGTTCATAAAAACAATTACTATACTACCAGTGTTTCATGGTTTCCAATCTACATCGGATCATATACATACATATCACTGCTGGGCAATGGTCTCTTAATTTCACGGGTTTTCATAATGAAATAAAAAATCACGAGTAAATAATTTATGTTTAATTTTACAAAGACTGAAAACATATAATTTTAATTTAAATATTATCAATATAATATTTTCCATTCACATGAAATTGATGAAATCGCTAAGGACAACGCCTCTACTGAAAGAATAGAATAGAAAAATTTCCATTTTACACTATTGTATACGAAAGCAAATACAAAGGAATATTTCCTTAAATTAATTAACTGAATAATGAAAAAGTAGTAGGACAAATTCTTGAAAAAATAACATTGTCGCTTAAAAATAGGCCCATCAAACCAACATCTGTGGAATAGTAGGTTTGCTTTTTGATTTGGCTTTTATAGGAATGATTGTGGTCCGACGTCTATATTTTATAGGAATGATTGTGTAAAGTACCACAGGACACCCATAAACAAGTCCCATTTGCCATTCCACACTGTTAATGAAGTGAGGTCGTGATGGATCCAAGATCATGGTAGTGCCAAGATTCACCCATTTAAATAATGTAATACAATTTAAACTTTTCAAATATTAAATGTTTAAGTATATTTTGATAAAAGGACAACTACCTATTATGACTAAAGTTAAATATCTTTGTAAACACACACTTTGAAATCCAAGTTATTTATTTGATTAATATTGAGTATTTCCTCCTATTACACGAATAATGGTTCTGCTTCTTCGTTTTGAATTTATCTTTATAGTAACAGCTTTTTATGTTCGCTTGAAGGATTCCATATTCCTCCTCCCTGTTATTTCCACGATGCCGCCGGCCACTTGGTCTTTGGAGTGGTAGTTGACCTGCCTTAGATATCTTCAGCAGCTTCTAGAGATCTTCGATTTCTCTTTATATGTAATTATACACATATTCAATTATTTTCTTGAATGGCGCACGATGGCACTAGTACGGTTCATATTTATGAGTTAAGCCTATAAAATAAGAATAATTGGTTGTATTAGATACAAATAACCTATCATATTTTAATAAATAAAAGAATGCATGAACACACCGCCAATAATTAAACTTACTTTTTGTCTGTGTTTGCATTATCAACAAATAAAATTAACAATTCACATCATAGCATAACCTCAAAACGGTGTGGCCCCTTTTTTTCTGCGTTTCTACTAAAAGTTTAGAAAATATCTATTTAAACATTATTAAAATAAATTAAGTCCATATTACATTCGTGTAATAAAATCTGCGGAAGAAGTAATACATTTATATTTTAATAGAATTTTTTTAGCGTGTAAAGTTATAATTACCTCCTAGACTATTTTGCACTGATGTACCCTATTTTTGATTTATTTATTTGTCCGTTTTGTCCTCGGGCAACGTAGGCCCTTATATCTATCTATGTTTTTCATATTAGTAAAATCTCCAAAAAACTGCAAGAATTCTTTACGGAATTACGAACTAAATGCTTAATTTCCATGCTTTAAATCTACTAAAAAAGTAAAAATATACCAAAAGTGGTATCACCGAATTTTAGTGAAACGTAGAGTTATGAATGAATGCTACATGTCTCTTTTTATATTAGTACATATAAAGTGAAAGAGATAGAGAATAAGCAATATGAAGTTCGTTCAATCGAGTGATCGTGAGCTCGATATGGTGAAGACGCGCGATCGAATTTTAAACACATACTACCAATTGACTCGATGACGATCAACGTTATCGTTTACTCGACGACGATCACTCGATCGCTTCTGAGAAAACTCATACTAGCCACCGTGCCCCGTCGCCGTCGCCAATAGGCTAGATGAATGAAATAAAATTATTGCTTTAATAGAAGCTTATTCATATAATAAATAGAAAGAAAAAAATCGGTTTTCGAATAACTATAAAAACAACCAAGATATAAGGTATTAAATTTTTTTCTCCATCTCTTTCTAGCAATACGGCAATTTACATGGAGTTTATATGGCCGTACTAAACAATGACGTCACGGTTGATGTCGGATCTCTCTGTTTAATCGCTTCCAAATTAACAGTTTAAAATGCTTGTATCTCACGTATTTCTTAGACGATTTTAATTTAAATTTCACAGGATTGCATCTTTTGCTACGGTATTTTAATATTTTATTAGTCATCTAGCCTATTACACAGGTGGAAATTCCTCCTCCGCAACACACCATCAACAACAGCAATTGGGATGATGACTGAATTCAAATTTTTACATCTCGCCATTAAATATTAAAATACCGTGAAAAAAGATGCAGTCCTGTGAAATTAGAATTAAAATCGGCTAAGAAATACATTAGATACAAGCATTTTAAGTTGTTAATTTGAAGGCGATTAGAAATATTTAATACCTTATATCTTGGTTGTTTTTATAGTTATTCGAAACCCGATTTTTTCTTTCTGTTTATTATATGAATGAGCTTCTATTAAAGCAAAAAAAATTTTAAAAATTGATATTTATTTATCATTAAAACACCAAACTAGACTCAATCGAAAATCAGATAGGGTTTATAACACAAAGTGAGGCGGGTGAGAAACGTTGGGAAAAAATTACAAGCATAAACATAAATGATAGCCGCAAGAACTACATCAACGTGACGTCATGCTCTATTGGCTACGCTATTGGCCACGTCAACGTGATTTCTTTTACTACTAATGACATCTATGCAAAGCATATAACAACGCGATCGTGACGTCAATTACGCCATCGTGACTTCTTTTACTACTAGCACAGAATAGATAATAGTACTACGTACAGAACGGCCACTCACCTCCCCGCACTCATTTCAAATACCTCGTCCTACCCGGCACTTCGTTGTAGACATCACTGACACATAAACAAGGGCGCGCGCGATCGCTCGGACGAGTAGACGCGAGCGCCGGCCGATAACAGAGACAGCGCTATGCGGGTGAAAGAGAAAGCAGTCGCTGCACTTCCCGCGTCATTTCGATTGATAACCGCTCACTCAGCCCTACTAGATTCCACGCACACATTTGCGCGTGTATGAACGTCATTTGTTTAAGTAGTAGTAATAGGTAATTGATTTGCGAACGTTGTATGGAGTGTCCGGGGTGTGCTACTATCGACTATCTTAACAACGCTATAGTCAACGCGAACGTGACGTCATAATCTCTTATCTTACAATAATTAGCGACATCTATGTGAAACATATAACAACACTATAGTCAAATGATTCATCAATTGCTTTTTATTTCTCACTCATTAACCTTAGTAATATTACAGTCGTATAGCGACTACGTCATATATAATTTATAACAACACTCGTGAACGCTCAGACTAAGGAAAAAAGAATAGACATGAAATACCTACGAAAAAAACGTGCATACCTAAATGTGAATCTGGCACAAAGATGGCGGCTTGCTTGCTCATGCGGCAGCCTAACACACTGCACTTACTCATAATAAATGCAGTATTATGCAAGTTCAACACTTTAAACAAGCACAATTTTCGCCTAATAACAAAATTTTCTTCAAAACACTGAAACAAACAAGTCGCGATGACAACTGATGTACTTGTTGTTCATTGTGAGTACTGTGACAAAACATGGCGACCGGCCGCAGTGAGGTATTCTGTGACGTCGCCAAGATAATGTTGCCATTTTTGGTAATGATAAAACTACTGTTGTCCTTTTTTACTTATGATTATCCTCATAAGTTAAAAAGAGATGCCAATATGTCAGAAACTATGCCGTCGAAATACATCACATTCCTATAACTACGTTCGTTATGCCGAGTCCTCTTTTTTTCTATAGTCTGAGCGTGAACGTGACTTCTTCTACTACTAGCGACATCTATGCGAAACATATAACAATGCGAACGTGACGTCAGCTCGTGACTAATCTCTTATCTTAACGTGATGTCATACAACGTAACGTGGTGCTCTCTTATCTTATCGTGACGTCATACAACGTGACGTGGCGCTCTCTGATTGGTGTCTGCAGCTCCGCTGAGCCAGAACCCGCCTATTCCTACTACTTGCGTCACTGCGTTCGTATCAACTGCGCCTGTAGTTACAACACAATGACTGTATTTGCATCACTATGTATGTGTATCAACTGTGCGTATAGTTACCCCGTGTGACGCCACAATGACTCTTTATGTCACTGTGTGTGCATTAACTGCGCGTATAGTTACCCCGTGTGACGCCACAATGACACAGTGTTTATGTCACTGAGTGTGTATCAACTGCACGTGTAGTAACCTCATGTGACACCATAATGACGTAATGTTTGCATCACTGCGTGTGTAGATACCTCGTGTGACGTTGCAATGACTCAGTGCTTGCGTCACTACGTGTGTATCAACTGCGCGTGCAGTATTCTCGTCTGACGCCACAATGACTGTGTTTGCGTCACTGCGTGTGTAGTTACCTCGTGTGACGTCGCAATGACGCCGTTATTATTGATGATGGTGGCCTTGGTTCGCTCTATGTCGGCGAGGTCGACGCCGCGGCTCGCGTCGTCTATCAAGATGGCGCGGTATCCGATGGCCAACGCGTCCGCAATGGTCGCACCTGTACAACAAATGTAAAATAAAACCTCTTATTAGCCTCTAGGCGGAGCCAATTTAAATAAATGGCGACCTGTTGACGAAGCGGCCATCTATAACAGGCAATCTGTGCGTAGAGGCATGTTAATTTAAAACAAGAAATAGAGAAGGGAAAGGATGTGGCAGTCTCTCCGACGACATGTTGAAGTTTGGAGCTACAGCATAATAAGCGATAGACGATTGATAGGCAACAGATGGATGCAGAGATAAAAGGTGGGGAACTGTATCGTTTTTTTCCGAATGTGTCGATTAGACTCAGCTTACATTGGGTCGTGACGTGCCAGAGTATGAAGCGTCCCAGTTGCTCGTAGGCCATAGATGTTTCAACAAGAGGTTGTGTGACATTAAAGTGGTTGACAGGAGTGTACGATTGAGCGGATGAGAAGGATGCGTTTCACGTGTTGTTGGAGTGTCCACTGTATGAGGACCTGCCCCCCTAGCAAGTCCACCAAAACACGATATCATAAAGCTGTTTATCGCGTGAACTGTCAAAATACAAAAAGGTTTCGTCGTATTTTGACAGTTCACCGCGATAAATCGCTTTATCATATTGTGTTTTGGTCGACGTAATACGGACGTACTACGGGGGCTGCGTGGAAGAATGATTAGGCCGTGATGAGAGAGGGCCTATCTAATGTAAGGTGGTACGCTCGGTAAGCTCGGGGGGGAACTACGCACGGCGCGTGACCACACACCAGTGGTACAAGAGGCAGAGTGGAGGAGTAATCGCACTATTGACAAGGCACCTTGCACATTGACAGCTGTCAGATGTGAAAACATATGGGAGCGGTGATGATTTACGAGTTTTGGTTGATACGCTTGTAAATAGTGCGATAAGGCCCCACTTCCTTTGAATGAAAACACTTTTTTATTTCGTAGGTATAAAGCGCATACATTTGAAAACGTCAAAATTAATTAATTGAAATTGATAAATAAAATTTGAATTTACCACTCGATCGGAATGCTGAACTTTACAGAGAAGAGCGTGCCAGAAACTCAGGGTGTATTGTGAATTTATTTTCCTGGTTAATCCCATTTAGATTCTAAATAATATGTGATTTATTTAAGATCTAAAATCTTCTCAAATAAATCACATCCTATTAAAAAACTAAATGTACAAGAAATTAAATTCACAATATACAACATGCTAATAAAATAGGCGCTCAGCCTCAAGAAAATATTTCCGTTTTTTTGTTTTGTTACATATCTTGCAATTTTAAAACTCTATGGTCGTCTCACTCTATCTTTCACTAGTGCAGGGTTTCCTAACCAGTGAGGCACGCCCCACTTAGGGGGCGTAGAGTGAACCAAGGGGGGGGGGGGGGGGCGCAGCGAGCGGCTCCAGCATTAAAATGTATAAAGAATATTTATTAAAACTGTACATATTCACTCGCGCGACGCGGACGGTACCCCCTATGCGAAGTCAGCGACACGTTGCAACCATCTTTTGAATGAAACTAAACAGGCCAACATTTTCATCGTATGCTTAATTTTCTTGACTCGACTCGACTTGACTTGACTTTCGGCCCTTAGGGGGCCGTAGTATTTTAGCATAATGTTGCTGGGTGAGGCGCATAGGGTGAAAGGTTGGGAACCCCTGCATTAGTGGAATCCATTTTACTCTCGTTTCTGAACAAGCTAACACCAGGTTATGCGCAATTTCACTAACACATTAACACATTAAGGCCCGATTTCACCAACAGGAACGCAAAACTAAAATAACTATACCGTGGATAAAGGACAATGTCGAAAATCGCCTCATGACCAAAAAAGATGGATGGATGGACTAAATGTCCATACCTACTTTATTCATATAAATTATGCTTTTCAGAACTTCTCTCACAATTTACAACGTAAATTAAATTAAAACATACGTCAATTGACTACTCACGCGCTGTCGCTTGTTAGTTCGTTGTGTTTTTGACTTGCTTTATAATTTCGAGATTTCTTGTTCTTTACTACGTGACTATAATAACGTTCTCTGAATGATTGCAATAATTATTATTTTAATAATTGTATAAGTATGGACTATGTGTATTGTTCTAACGAAATAAAGTGTTACTTCAACTAACCTCGAAGTCTGATTCATTTTGATATATTATTCGATTTCAAAGCTTGCCCGTAGTAATTGATGTGGACGTACAGTATTTACTAATGTCTAATTATACGAAAAGCAGTTTTTCACTGCTGTTGGTGTTGGGGCGAACAATGTATGGACGCAGAGCAATGTCCTTTATACTCTACATTTATTCTCGGATTAAGAAGAAGAAGAATAGTTAAACCAAATGTGGTGAAACGTAAAATAGGTTATTTTACGTTTCACCACATTTGGTTTAACTATTCTTCCAAACAGAGTTTTATTTTATCTATGTGAACGAATGAATGATAATGCTGCGAAATTAAATAGTACATTCTCTCCGTAAATCGCATAGCCAATTAGCTGTTTTTTAAACTAGTAGGATTATACGTCAGTTACGACTACTGTCACTTTAGACAGCTTGCCGATTAGCCGTTCATTAGACGCCATCTTTCTTATTTATCCTAGTATTAAATCTGTTTTACCGTCAAATTCGACGGTATAAAACCTATTCTCGGATAACGGCTTTATTCTAAGCACAAGTATTTGGTGAAATTAAAATTTACCTATCTGAGGCTGGATTCAACCAAATACGAAGTTACACGAGTATAACTATCACGGGAATAATTTTACTCATTGAATTTACTCTTGGATATCTTCGTTTGCGTTTTTCCAACGTACTCGAGCCTTCGAGGAGTACGCTAAACTCGGTATTGTAATACTTTCGTTGATGAATGAACGTCGAATGCAAGTATAAACCGACAAAAATGCATGTATTATTGTTTCTCCTAGCATGACGTGAAATGCCGCAACAATTCAATTTTGTAGGATAATACAGTGAAATGTCATGTTGACAACATGTAATTTCTAGTTTCTATGTAGGTAATGGTAGGTAATGTTTGGTTGCCCGTTTGCGTTTTGTGCTTGATGTCTGTTGCAAGCAAAATAAAAATGTGTGACGAAAAACGAAAACGACGCCCAAATTGGCTTGCGTCCGAAAAATATTTCATATTTCTCAAACGTTCCATCGTGGAGCGGTTTTGATAAATATCTTTAAGGCGAGGAATTTCCACGTGCAAGCCCATATGTTCCGCACTTCACACCGTTCATTTGTACATGACGTTAGCGCGGACGCGGCCACTGAACAGGCGCCAACATCATGTGCCGCACAGTAAAAATATAACAGTACAACAAGGACGTTTTATATCGTATGCAATATACTTTTTGCTAGGTTACAAATAAGTATTGATTTATAAACTGAGGTAAGTACCTACAGTAATACAAAAAATAAAGATACAGCTTTATGACTTCATTGCTATTTTTTATTGTATCTTTACTTGTATGTAAATATGGACACTTTTTAATTGTTACATTACATAGTATTTTCATTTGACAAACAACCACGTGATTTTTTTAATAACTTAAAAAATAACAAAGTTTAAAAAGCTTTTATTTGCTAGTGACGTCATTGTACTCGTCCACCATTATAATACCGATACAAACATATATTTTATAAGAAAGAGACGTAAAGCAATTATCAATAATTAGACTTTTCAAGATTCATCATAATTAGACCGTTTCTTCACAATTTCAAAGGTTTTAAATGTTTCTATGATGTGTTATTAATAAAATGTAAATTCAAATTTTATGCATATTTCTTTTGTGCAGTATAGAATGCATCACTAGAATACAAGAAATGCTCGATTAGCTAGAACTGGCTAGAAGTAGTATTTAAAACAAAAGCTAAGAATATGACTGACGCGGCGGCATATTAACTTATAAAGCACTGTTAAATTTTTTTGTTTGACTTCGACGGCTATTCGGTTTGATTTAGAAATAGTAGATTGTTACACCGAGCGCTAAGTGACTTATTAATGCCCGCGGATGTTTGGTGCACGAGCACTTGCTCGAGGGCACTAATAACCCGAGGGCATTAATAGCTCACTTACGAGGTGTGTAATCTGCTTTTCCTTCAACTTATAAAAAAATAATAAAAAACTGAAGTTGACTGTAGAAAAACTTATTTATTTATGACAAAAAAAATGCAAATTGTTCTTATTAAGAAACCAAACCTTATCTTGACGGTGGTGACGGAAGTGGAAAATCCACAAAAAAAAAACTCACTGTCATGTACACCACAAAACCCTTATTTCTTGCCGTTTCACTTTCACTGCACAATATTCACTCGAATACAATTTTTAATTTATTAAAATAAAAGTTAATCTTCGCCATTAAAGCCAATTGCCTCTCTTTTTTAAATAAAATTGGCTTTGTAGGGTCCTATCTAACTGTTTTGCGCATGTGAATTTTTTGTGACATGTTATACAACCACTCAAATCTCTTTGGAAAAATGCCTACATTTTGTATGAATTGTATGAATATGAATTGTAATTTCTTTTTAAATTAGAAAAACAAACAACAGGGCAATTATGTTGAACGGGTCATTAATGAAATTTCATACTACTGCCGTTTTCCAGGGTAGTAATGTATTACTTAATGTTGCCTTTTCCGATGATTAGAGGAAAATTAATGAGTAGTTTGAAGAAAAATATTTTAATAGATATATGTAGGTATTTTAATACATTACTGAATAAATAAATACTATAACTTATTTCGATTTGATTTGTTAACCGACTTCACTGACTTCACGATGTTATGAGGTAACACATACCTCATAGCTTCGTCATTTATTAACTGATTTTCAAAATTCTTTTTGTATTCAGAAAAGTATACCCCCGAAGTGGTTCCATGCCATCAAGTCAGGGTCTAGTATTGGAATCCCAAGAAAATCGAGAGAATAGGCACGTCCAACGTCTTTCCTGTTTTTTTTCTGAAGCTATTCAGGTATTTGCGTCTGAAAGACATCATCTCAAGGATTCTTCCACTATGCTGAGCTTACGATGGATCCTTAACTTTAAGGAGTTAGGGAGTTAGTCTTTAGATATAAAAGGTACGTATTGACTCTCAGTTAGGTATATTCTTTCAAGTTGACTTAGAGAGCTATTATTAATTTCACGAAAAAAATAAAAATATTTTTTTTACAAAAATACCGACACCACTTCAAAACAAAAACTCCTTCAAAATAAAAATGTAATGTTGTGTGTTTTATTTTATTGCTACTAAGTTGGCAAACAAGCAAACTGCCCACCTGATGGTAAGAGGTAACAGTCACCTATAATACATGTGGTTCCTGTGCGATTCGCAGTAAAACTGCAAGCCCCACAAGAACCACAGTGTACGTTGCCAACTTGTGACATCAGATGTAAAGTCACGGTACCCAGTAATTTCAGTGCCATCTTCTTTCACTAAAAAGATTTCATTCACTGAAAAGTTAAAAATAAAAAATATACAAAAAATAAAAAACGACTTCAAAAACACTGAAAGCTTAAAAATAATATAAGAATAGGTACAGACAACATCACACTTCTATATTGAAGTCGGTGACAAATTTTAACACTTTCTAGGAGATTATCGTTTGGCGCCGACTTCAATACAGAAGTGTGATGTTGTCTGTACCTATTCTTATATTATTTTTAAGTTTTCAGTGTTTTTGAAGTCGGTTTTTATTTTTTGTAAAATATTTTTTTGTAGTTACGGGACAAATATTATGTATGGAATACAGAAATATGTTCCGGTCTGGGCGTATGTGCATGTGATATGTAATATATTCTATGTTTGTAACTTTGATGACACGGTTAGCGCAGAGGTCGAATGATCGCCTACTGCGCAACGGGTCGCGGGTTCGATTCCCGTACGGGACAAATATTTTGAATGGCCTACAGAATTTTTATCCGGTCTGGGCGTATGTACATGTGATATTCTATGTTCGTAACTGCACCCACAACACAGGAGAAAATCTTAGTGTGGGGCGACGTTTTAAAAAAAAAAACTGCACCTACGACACAGTTGAAAATCCTAGTGTGGGCCAACGTATTTATATAAAAACACTTTCATTACTGAGTGACGGACAGATTACGCACCGCCGTAATTAAAAGGCACAAAAAGTGGAAATTTGACATGTATGTTGGAAATTCGCCATCTAAGGGGGTAAAACTAAAAAATAATAGTTTGTATGGAACCTCTATGACATTTATGCGGGCGAAGCAGCAGGCAAAAGCAAATATTTTATAAAGTTTCACAAAATTCCGCTGATCAGATATAATTTTCTTTTAATACAATGAAGTGATCTTTACATAAATCGAACGGAAATTTATGTTAATTATTTTTTACTTTTTTATAATCAACTCACGCTTGACCATAAATGTTACGAAATTTAAAAGATTCCTAAAATACTATTTTACTGTTCATAATCATATATAATACATAGGCTCGAATAAAACTCTATTATTTAGCTACATGTATAATGTGCTGTTGATTCTACCTTCTAAAGCTTTGATGCAAGGCGTTGTGAATAAAGGGGGTAACATTAAGTATTTAAAGGAATTCAGCAATAAAGTTTTATAGGAAACATTATTTTGAACCTATAAATCGTTGCATATTTACTTGAAGAAATTATCATACTGGTTTATTAACACTGCACTGTGCTATATGGCCGCGGCAATAAAATATAAACATTTGGGAAATAAATATTTACCACTTTTCTTTCAGCATTTTTTGTATGCATTTGATTTAACATTTCGTCTTTGACTTCTTTTATTAGCGATTTTTACACATAAAATAACTTATAGAAAAAAAGAACGAAAAACATATTTTTTCACACATAAAATAATTTAGGAAGAAGGATTAAAATAGTTTTCTCCTTTATATACCTAATCCATTATTTACACTATTCACCATATTACTACACTAATCTATAATAATAATGAAAGTTAACAAAATAAACGCAAACTGCAAAATTAAAATTCGATCGTAAAGAAACACGTAATATTTTTTTGCGCCCGCGACACGAAGCGACATGACCATACCCTGAGACGACTTGGCGAGTACTGTCTTATATGGAGCGCGATTGCAACTAAGCGAAATTATAGAATTTTCGTCATTTTCCTAAATATTTTATATGACATCAAAAAATCTGTCTTCACAGTTCACTAGATAATAACGAACTACGTGTTTTGGTATAACTTTTATACTGTTTTATGTATATTTCGATTTCAAATCGTGGTTTTAGTTTTTGATTTAGACCTATGTTTGGATTTTTTTTCTATCGAGTGAAATGGAGTAAATCGTGTTTCTGCTTTCACAGTTCACTAGATTATATCTTCAAGTTTAAGGTGTGTGAATTTCAGAATTGTGGGTTCTAATATTATCCAGATCTAGACGTTCTAAGATCGGCAAATTTGGGAAATCCTCGCCTTAATATATTCTTGAAAATACTCAATAACATTTACGAATAAACAAAATCGAGGATAATTTGAAAAGTGACTACTTTGACAGCTGTTATACTCTCAGATTAACCTGTTACACCGCCAAAATCGCCCGTGTTATTATTTACTCGCGTGTAGATACCTTATTCTTACATTAGTCGTTGGTAAAATGCAAAATCAGCTTACCCTTAGAATAAGCAGCGCTTACTCTCTTGTAAAAACTTACACGAGTTTGGTTGAATCCGGCCTGAGAGTAACTCATGACTTTATCCTCGGTATAAAACTCATCTGACTTTGGTGAAATCGGGCCTAAGAGAACAGAAATTATAAATCAACGAGCACTGGTGAAACTTGAAAGGTTCAGTAATAAAAAAAAAGGGGAGTTACCGACGCAGACGTCGTAGGCGAGCCCGCAGATGTAGATGTCGGTGGCTTGGCGCGCGCGCAGCTGCGCGATGAGGCTGGTGTCGGTCAGCTTCTTGTTGTCCCAGAACACCGAGTACGAGTCCACCTCGGGGTTGGTGCCCTTGTACACCTTCACCGCGCCCCCCACCACCTGACGACATAACGTTTGTTTATTTACTCTTCATGTACTGTGTGCAAGGGCGGACTTAATGCCACGGGCGTTCTCTGCCGGTCGACCTTAGGGTGATTCAGAGAATCCAAGGTAGATGGTAAAACAAACAACATTATTCGGAACAATAAACAACAAAAAAAAATACGCAAATCAATTTAAAAGTTATAAATATAATAAGTGTTAACTATTTATATTAATATATAAATAAATAGTAATTAGTATAAAATATTACAATATACAAAATAAACATATATGAATATATATATATAAAAATATCTATTGCTAAATAGAGAGACTGCTGGTGACTGTAGAGAGAAAAATAAAGGGAAAAATTCTTTTCGCGATTCAAATTATCGATGGTCTTCTGATAGCAGCCTCCTCTTGAATGCATACAAGCTGGAGGCCATTCTAATTGCGGGAGGAAGAGTATTCCAGAAAAAAATCGACTGCACAAAGAATGAAGAATAGGGAATATCAGGGTGATGAGATGGACATTCGAGCAGTCGATTGAAGGACGAGCGAAGGTTTTTCGATATTGAAATAGCGAAAAAGGAAACGACTGTTCCATACGAATGTTCAACGTCCACTGTAGAGGTGGCGTTAGTGGTTGAATAAAATTATTACTAAAAAGTTAATAAAATATCAAATAATTTTGATCATTGAAAATATCAGTTAATAATTATATTTAAATACAATATATTGATATTTTATATTTAGACGATACCTTGAGATCCTTGTGCAGCTCGGCGCCCCAGGTGTCCTGCACGCAGTGGCGCGGCCACAGGCGCTGCCTCATCAGCGGCGGACCCGCGAACACCACGGTGTCGTACGCCTGCGCCTTGTCGGCCGACACCTGTGCGACAAACACATCACCTATACTTACTTACTTACTAATATTATAAAGCTGAAGAGTTTGTTTGTTTGTTTGCTCGGTTGAACGCGCTAATCTCTGGGACTACTGGTCCGAATTGAAAAAATATTTTTGTGTTGGATAGTCCATTTATCGAGGAAGGCTTAGGCTATGTAATATTACGCTACGACCAATATAAGAGAGGAGAATCAATGAAAAATGTTGCTAAAACGGGAAAAAATAGAAGATACGAAACTAAGAACGCGTTGAAGTCTTTCACGGCGAAAGGTAGTTCGCGGGCACAGCTGGTGTTTTATAATAAATTGCAGGGCGCTCCATATAAACTTATAGGTAGATTCGATGCGCCATTGATTATCGCGCGAGTGTGTGGTTGTGTGGTGTACGCGCTCCCCCATGCGGACAGACGTTTTTCCGCTTGGTTTGGTTGGTAGTAAAGCGGTGGGCTTACCTAAGTTTGTCGCCATAGCAATTAGCGTTCCGATAATTAGATGTAAAATAGCTAGTTCCTCAGTTGCTGAGGAGACCAGGTGAAGGTCCCTTCCACCTTCGGCCTTATCTTCACTCACCACCAAGTTAGATTAAAGCCAAAAGGACCGCCGTTGTGTTTTAAAAAGGAGGCGACTGTCAAACATGTTTAGCGGTGGGCATTTCTCGATTGGAGGTTTCAAGGATCTCTACTGTTCTATATTTCCATTGATTGCGTGCGAGTCACAAGTTACAATAGATTAAGAATACCCCACAGTGGGAAAAAGGGTTCCGAAAAAATACATCATGGAACCCAATCCAACTTTACTTGTTCACAGAGCACTTTGCCGCTCTGCGGGCGAGGTTTTAGCGTTTCCCACCAACTCACCTGGAGCGTGGAGGAATACGGGAACAGTCTGACAGTAAACTTGACCTAGAAGTCAACGGGTCGTTCGACAACACGCCAAGCGGCAAGTCGACATAACCAAGACTGCAGTGAACTTGACCTATGTGTCAAATAGTCGCTCGACAACGCGACAGGGAGCAAGTGGAGCCCTAGCATCACACTGAGAGCATGCCAATATCTGACCACCCAGAGCTGACAAAGTCGACATAACCAAGATTATAGTGAACTTGACCTATGTGTCAATTGGTCGTTCGATAGCCCGACGGGAGGCAAGTGGAGCCCTAGCATCACACTGTGAGCATACCAAGAGCTGACCACGTAGAGCTGACAAAGTCGCTTTCACCAAGTTTGCAGTGAACTTACCTACATGTCAATTGGCCGTTCGACAACGCGGCGGTCGGGTTACGGCCACGCGCACGCCACCCAAGACCCCACCAAGTTGCATTTGGATTTACGAGGAGTAGGATCTGCATATTTTGAGGTTAATAATCAGGATAACTAAACCATATTAAATCTTCTTATAGTCGCCAGAGCCTAACTTGGCAAGATTTTAAGATTTTGGGCGTGCAATGAAAATGGCCACTTTATTGCCATAAGCTAGTAATATTTCAATATTATTATACACAGTGTCCACCATCCTCGCCAATATTATTCATATTACATTAGAGGTCACTTCATCAGAGGCTCACAATCGACGCAGGAGATGTTACAGTGCACAGGTGTCTGTGCAACCCAGTGCACTTTCTTCTCCTTCACTTTATAGTCTTATGGGATGGGACGGATAAGATACATGATAACGAGATCAGACGCCACTTCTCGAGAAGTTTCACATTTTTGGTCATTCATTAGCGATCACATAACGAACATTAGGAATCACTGAGCTCCCGAAATAAAAAGGTGTTATGTCAAAGCAATATAAAGAAAAATATGAAAATACCTTCTCAGTTTCTAAATGGTCGTGGAGTTCAATTCAGACCTATGCTTTATCATTGGTTTTATCGTCGTCGCCCTCAGATGATAGTTTAGAAGGAGCTTCAACGCAAAGGATAAAGAGTTGCATCCTTTCTGATTTATCACGAGAAAACAGGTCAGAGTCGGAAGCTACCTTCTGACCATTGGTATTCATCATCGTAAAATAGAAATCGAAAATTACGGGTTTCAATCAAACATAAGCGAACCACAGCTACACAAGCTAAACGTATATATTTTGTTAGCGCTTAAAGTAGTCCGGCACGTGTACGAATTTGAGGTATCCCTACAAATTTCGCGTGGTACAATGTCATACAATGTCAATGTTTGCGATCGAGTGTTTTTCTATTAGTTTTTTCTATTTTAAGCATACAACGACATGAGCTGGAGCGCGTAGTACAAATTTTCCTTCTAACCCCGTTCAATGCCTTTGAGCGTGACGCATGGGTGAAACAACCGGCCCGTTCAAGACCTTAGGCTACAGCCACACCGCGGGTGGCACGCTTAGCGGCAAGAGGTTAGTTGGTCGCTTCGATGACTCATCCCAGTGAACCAACACACTGCACGCTATGCGCGCGGCCCCACCGCTCGCTTGGTGGGACGCTGGCGCCTCGATAGCGGCTTAGCGGTTAGCGAGGCGAACGGACGCGTCGGTTATTTGCTTAGATTACTAGGATGCATTGTGAAGGAATTGATTGATAATATCCGATACCCGCTGTTTATAAAAACGAGCCATTGTGAACTCCTTCCCATACGTTACGTAAACAATTTATGTGTGTTAATAAATTGGGGCAAGAAGTAACTGATATTTTACAATCGTTCTACAGTGATGTTATTATTATGTTTTACTTTTTTTGTATAAAATTTCAAATTCTCATTTAGTAGATGTCGACATATTGATATCACGTACTCAACATGTTCGATTACTTCGAAATTAAGAAGCAATTTATTAGAAAAATTTAAAAGAGGAACATTTTACTATAACAAAAAATATGTATTTTAATACACTTTAGATCAACAGGCGCGCGCTGCCAGTGTGGCCACTATCTATCGAAGCATTGCGACCGCTAAGCCTGCCTCCTAGCCAACCTCTAAGCCTGCAACCTCCGGTGTGGCCTTTGCCTTAGAGTGTCATAGCGACTTGCAACTGAACAACCGTCGCATTTGATGGTTGTAAAACGCTGAGGCCGTATTATCGAGGTTGTTAGAAAGCGCAGCGAGGAGCGCGCGGCGGAGATTGCTGCCCTCATATAACGTACGCTTCCCAACGAGATTGCTACGAGAGTGTTACGGGTCTCGCAGACTCTGTTAAGGAGAATGTCTCGTTAGTTTAGTTATTTAAAATGTCGGCTTTTTTCAAGATCAAAGGAGTGCAGCTTCTGTACGTAGTACTATTATCTATACTGTGCCGGAACATAGCACTGCTGCTTATGTGGCAGGCAGGAACATGTAATATGCAGCAGCATGAAGGCAGCGCACACAACTCAGACACAGTCTCACTCTGGTGGAATATTGGTAACTGTTTAATATACATCTATTCTCCTAGTTTATGTGCGCAATTTATTAGTTGAAAATTTATGAAAGATAGTATCAACTGCTCTCCGTTACATTGTTTGGATCCGGCTCGAAGGACCAAACAATGTAACGGAGAGCGGTGGATAGTATCTTTTATAAATTTTCAACTTATAAATAGAGCAAATAAACCGGAATAATGGATATATTTTATAATAATAGCACACAAATACGATCACAAGACAAGATATCAAAACAGAAGACCAAGAATTACAGAATTAAATAATAGTAAAAAAGTATAAATGTGTATCAAAAACAATATATAAAAAAAAAAGTTAAAAGGCTCGGCAACAGTAACTATAAAGGTAAATCCGCGGAAAACAGTTTTTTAAACCACTTCACAAAACGGAGGAGGTTATCAATTCTATTATTTTTTTTATGTTAGTTTCAGTTGTAGTTTCAAAAATCCTTTATTCAATAATTTAAAAGCAATCACAAATACAGTCTACTTATAAAATACTTATGTTGACCGTGTACTGTAACACTTCACTTTATCAGGCTAACTTAGGCGCCTACAAAAGTATTTAACACCAGAAAATACTAATGATCTTATTTAATTACCATGTTACTTAGTACAAAAATGTAATGATCAAAATTGTGAATAATATGTAAACATTCACTTATTTCATGTGATAAATAAATTAGTGGGTACAAATATAAAAAGATTGGTAGTAATATTCTAACAGGTAACAACTTTAATAAAAGCGTCAAACACCGCCCTGCCTCCCGCGCTGCTATCGGCGTAGGACGATAGAGGGGAATATCTACGAACTAATCTATCTACAGCGGTGCACCACTAAGGTGCCCTATTCAACTCGGACCGGTCATCGCTAAACAAAAGATAGTGATGTGGTAAGCGATAAGTACCGTATCTATCAACATACGGCAGATCATATAATCGAGTCTGACCTATATGACAAATTAAATTATTAGGATTCTGGGCATTTTTAAAATAAAATTTTCTTGTTAAGGCGAGGTTTTCCTGAAAATCACGAGTAGATTTATCACGCCTTAACAAGAAAATTTTACGGCGGCGATTCCTTTATTGCGAGATAATATAGTTGATAATCGTATAGCTTCTAATGTCGCTTACGCGCCCGTGACTGAATGAAGACGTTACTTTTTACATGTTTTATTCGATTTTTGGAAAACTGGAGTACAAAATAAAAAATGTATTTTTGCAATTTTCGAGACAATAAAAATGCACATCTATTGGTAACACTTTTATGCCATTTATTATTTTATTTTCTGATTCAAAGCTGTTTTAAAATATTGAACAGAGTAATCTTTGGATATTTTTTCTATCGAGTGAAATATTATTAATCATGTTTCTGTCTTTAAGAATGTTTAGATAAAATGTTTGACAATATCATATATGAATTTGAGAACTGCATGTTTTATATTCGTGGCGGTACAGTTAATCGAAATTGTATAAAACGGGAAAGTAGCGCCTTAATTTTAATATAAATTCTTTTAATTCAGGGAATCTGATTTTAATGTGAAGATGATCATGTAGATTTGTTCGGAACGCTGTGTTTAAAGCAATTTTAATTACTTCATTTTGTATAACTTGTATCTTGGTGTAATTAGATAAGCAAGTGTTGCTCCATACCGGACAAGCATATGTCAGGGTTGGTCGAATTAAAGTCGAGTAGATTATTTAGCACACAATAACAATAGTCAACATCAATCGATCCTCAGGATACCGGCAGAACTCGAGCCGGCTTGTAACGTAGCGTTCGACAAGGACTACTCGTTTAATCGCGTGACGGAATATGCGTGAATGGGGATACTTAAATCAAAACTCTCTTCGAGGCGCGAACCTGAACGCCTGTTTTAAATGGCGACCAACAGCTGCGCAGATTGAGCGAGCTAGTTGCGAATTATGTTGAAGACAGTTTTAGAAATGTCGCAAAATCGACAATGAAACGTTGATAGAGTCATTTACTAAAGTTTTATTTTAGTAAATAGTTTTAAGCTCTGTGTTGTAATTTCTTGATGGAACTCCATGCATGGTATCCTGTTATTAAAACACTAATTTCACTAGTTCCAGTTGATTTTTTATTATATTAAACGACCAGCTTCGAGACATCATCATCAGGCAATGAATCAGTCTCGAAACTGGTCGCAATAAGTTTAATACCAATAAAAAAATCAAGTGGAACCAGTGAAGTTATTGTTTTAATAACAAGATTTCATTTTAGCAATATGGTCAAAGTTTTCAAATAGCCTCAAGTACCCGGTGTCCCTTTTCATCTCATTTTGGTCTAGTGGGCAAACGAGATTTTTTTAACCGACTTCACAAAAGCAGGTTCTGTTTTTTGGTTCATGTTTAAGTTAAAATGATAAAAATAAAGGAATAAAACCGACTGTTGCCGACTTCAAAACACAAAAAGTAAAAATAAAAATAAGAATACAAAAAAAACCCTTATTCATTTTGAAGTCGCTGCCAAATTTTAGCTCATGATCATCCACACAGATTTCAAAATAAAAAATGTGACGTTGAATATTTTTACAAGCTTTTTTATGTTATTTTTGAGTAATTTTTTGTTTTTGAAGGCGGTTTTTATTTTTTTCGAACAACTCAGCGAACAAACAGACTGCAGATGGCAAGTGACTACAGTGACTTATTGCACATGTAGCTGTAAGATTCGCAGTTTCGCAACCTCCACATGGACTATGGTCCCAGTGCTGGTACCCAATGGAGTACGTTGCTAACTTACATTGCTGTGGGTAAGGCAGGCATAGAAAATACCCAGATATCTTACCTATTTCTATCCAAAAACACCCGTGCTTGCTGTCTTCCGGTTTGCAGGGTGCGACTGGCATTGAAATAGAGGTACCAACGCGGACCCAGGGGAAGTTACTGGAGGAAGACTCTGTACTAGGGTCGTCTGCTTAGGTACCTCCGTCTTACCTATTTCTGCCGCAAAGCAGCAGTGCTTGCATTGCTGTGTTCCGGTTTGAAGGGTAAGATATGGCAGTGAAATTACTGGGTACTGTGACTTTACATCTGGTGTCACAAGTTGGCAACGTACACTGTGGTTCTTGTGGGGGTTGCAGTTTTGCTGCGAATCTCACAGGAGTTACATGTATTATAGGCGACTGTTACCACTTACCATCAGGTGGGCAGTTTGCTTGTTTGCCAACATTCTGCAATAAAAAAAAAAAGTGGTACAAGAGTTTTCCTCTGGTAAATACTAAAGCTATATGGCTAGAGCCGACACCGTCAGCGAGTGGTCCACTCACCGGGCTTGAAGGGTGCAGCTCGCGCATGTGCACGTTGTCGATGAAGGACACGTGGTCGGCCGGGTGCCAGTCCAGCGAGTAGAACACGCAGTCGAACGGCACGGCGTCCAGCAACCTATTGATCGGCTCCACAACCTGAAGCAGAAACACGGATCATATTATATAGTAAAGAGCAGCGCGACATAGGAGGAATGAATGAATTAATTAATACTTTATTGGTACAATTTTTTTAAAAAATAATCAAAAAGTAAAATTTCATTGGAGAAACAAACTGCGGCCTTATTGCCAAAGCAGCAATCTCCACCAGGCAACCGATGGATAAAGGAAAGTTTAAATTTTAGAGAATGTTGATGGGGTAAAGTATTACGGAAAACTATTTTACATATTCAAATATTTAACCTTAATACATATTATGATAATAGAATACATAAACTACACATATTACACATTTCCAATAAATACACAACATAAAATACATAAACTATTATGGTGTTGGGGATATTTCTTTAAGTGTCCACCTGCAAGAAATGCTTTTTTTATTGCACGCTTGAATGCATCGTGCGATGGTGCACGTCTGATGGCTTCGGGTAGGGAGTTCCACAGTTTGATGGACTTTACCGTAAATGACTTGTCATAAAATATGGAGGAATGGGGAGGGAGGACAAGTGACAAGTCATTTGATGAATGTTCGAGTTCGGGTTAGGATTGAGGAGTTGAGGACAAAGCGTGATTTAAGGTAATAGGGTGCGTGGGGATGGGTGAGGATAGAATGAAGAAGGGAAGGATATTGCAGCCTCTCCGACGGCCTATTTGTAGTCATTGGAGCTTAGAGCGATTAAATGAAATATGGTCATTTTTACTTAACCCGTAAAAAAACCTTATACACAGGATGACACAGGATGACACAGGATGACACAGGTTCTGTAGTCGCTCTAGTTTATTTAGAAGAGAAACAGACAAGTCAGGATAACATGTATCAGAATAATCCAAAATAGGAAGAAGCAGAGTTTGAGTTAATGAGATTTTCGTTTAAGTAAAGTAAACCGGAATAGGGAGCCAAACAGAGGTAGCATTTACTGGTAGGAACGATCGTACGTATTTGATCATAACAGCTCATATACGTCCCCACCGAGGGACTCGAGCCTACCCTAAGTAAGGGTGTTCAGGCCTTAGTAAACCGGCCCAGTGCGGATTGGTCGACTTCACATACACCTTTGAATTTCTTCGCAGATGTATGCAGGTTGCCTCACCATGTTTTCCGTCCGTCATCATAGGAGCAACGGCAAATGTACATATGAAATTCGAAAAACTTAAAACACATTGGTACATAGCAGGATCGAACCAGGGACCTCGCGATTAGATCAGTGCCAAGTCCGCAGCGCCATCGACGCTCCGAAAGATACATACTTGTATATAAAAAGTAAAACGTGGCAGCCCTATTTGACATAGATAATAAGGATAAAAGACCTTATCGCAACAACTTGTAATCCATCAAACAACGGTTTGATCTACATTCCTTTGTCAAAGAGCAAGACAATATATGCTTTGAGCATGCATCGACGTATCGGTACTAAGCAACCCTCCATGCGGCGATAATCGCCATTGTTACTCATATCGACCTCAAATACCGAACCTATTTTTACGACAATAGGGCAATAAATTAAACGGCATGATGTAAACGATCAGTGGCTTCCAAATTGGTTTTGCGCAGTATAATTCACTTTGGGACCGCGTCGGGGGCACTTCCGGACTGTTTTGTTGGCGGATTAATAAGAATTTAGAGGTTGGCTCGATACAAATTAAGTAGTATTATTCGCGAAAATAGTTCTTGAACTTGATTGGGAATATATTTATACTTGTGACTTTCAATTTTTTAAAATGTTGAATAAATTAAAAATTAACTAAATCAGTACACGACACGGTTAGCGCAGAGGTCGAGTGATCGCCTACTGCGCAACGGGTCGCGATTTCGATTCCCGTACGGCGGGACAAATATTATGTATGGCCTACAAAAATTTGTTCCGGTCTGGGCGTAAGTGCATGTGATACTCTATGTTTGTAACTGCACCCACGACACAGGAGAAAATCCTAGTGTGGGGTGACGTTTTTTTTTTTAATCTAAATCAATACAAGTCAAAAATTTCGATACAGTTGAATTTTTATAGTGTCAGTACAGTACTGTAAGTTGACGCAGGTTCGAATCGTCGCCTGGGGTCTTGTATTACTCCCATTTACTAGATTTCACGCTACTAGATTTCGCTAGATTTCACGTAATGCCCTTATCTGTTCGTCGTGAGAGATATGATCTACTCTGCCTTTACAAAATTCTACATGCATCTATTGACTCTCCAGCACTTCTGTCATCATTGCACATATTAACTCGACATAGAACGCGGTTCCCTAATACGTTTGCTGTCCGGGTATATCAAAATAACACATCTTATTACAACCCTCTAGTAAGAATGTGCAGATCTTACAATGAGTTGACGCGGAGTAACAGTGACATAGACATATTCGCAGGGAGGTTCGGTTTCGGTACAAAAAGATGATCAGTGATATTTTGGAAGGCAAAATTAAATGTCCTTAATTCTATGGTTCTCGACATACATAGTTTAGATTTAGTTTAAGACAAAAAAAAAATTTTATATGTATAATATCTGTGTAGGTATACTGCAGATGTTGATGCATTAGTAAGTTTAGACCTAAGATAAATAGCTGTAAACATGTCTTCGCAACTTTTTCGTCATGCTGTGTACATTAATCTAGGATTACAATCTAGCCTAGTTTAATAGAGTTTAATAGAGTATGTAATGATTGTAATTTGTCAATGTACCAATATTAAATAAGTAAATTTCTTGATTGCAGAACTTTGAAAGTCCGCATCGGAAATCCACTGCACTGTTTGAGCTCAAATAGGAAATGAAATGCAGTCGAGCGATTCAATGCCGTGGTTTAAGCGCTTTTTATACATTTCCCGCATAGGGTTGTCACTGTTAACATTTTATTATATTATAACGCATTTCCAATACGTGTGTCGAAAAATGTGCCAGGGGCTATTCGGTGGCGTATTGGCTCGGCTAACGATTGCAAAGTTAAGCAACGCTGGCTATGGTCAGGCATATGATGGATGATTGAAAAATATGAAACACCTCGATTGCACCGTGCTTCGGAAGTCACGTAGTAAAATGTATTGCTGTCTATCCGAGCAATCGAGCAGAGCGCGGTAGAGACAACTGCAGCTCGGACCGAAGTACATAAAATAGACGTTTCGTAGTCAACTGTTTTCTCCTCTAAAACTAGACGCATTTAATTACTTTTTGCATTAAAAATTAAATTAAGGCGTTGGCTGTGTTTCTGTGTTTTGTTTTTAGGGTTCTGTAACTCAAAAGGAAAAACGTCATGACTTTAGGATCACTTCGTTGTCAGTCTGTCTGTCAAGGCCTCTTTTTCTCGGAAACGAGTAATATACTCAGGTATACTAGGCGAGGCTACGGTCTCATTCGGCTGTGAAAAAAATCATACTTGTAAGTCAGCGCGATATACAGGGTTAATTGTAAAACACCTGCAACCTTGCAGCATTAGATAGCTCACATCATTAACTACAACGTTTGTTTTAAGAGTTTCAAGATAACTCAATAAATTGAACAAAAATCAATTTTTAAGTTTTTATTGCACTGTCGTGACATTGATAAGTCATTTAAAAACGACAACGAAAGACGGCGGGCGCTACGCTCGCGCACTGTGCGCGTAGAGTTACGAACAATCTAGAAATATATGAAATTAATATTTTATTTTTGTATGAAAGCAAAATCTAACGAACTATCAAAAGTCGTAGAACAAACGTCGTTGTTTATGATGTTAGCTATATAATCCTGCGAGGTTGCAGGTGTTTTACAATTAATCCTGTATAAGTCGCATGTTTTAGCAAATTTTGCGATTTCGCATAGGGCGCTTCCCGTTTACCTAGAATCATGAAATTTGGCAAGAAGCAAGGTCTTATAGAACATGTTAAGGAAACAATCTGAAAATTGTGTTATGTATAGCCGGCTTCAAAAGTAGATAAACATTTTAGTACCATGTCATACCAACTATTAACAATGCAATATAGGTAAAACCATACTAAATTAAAGGATCTACCATCTCACACCAACTATGGTGTGAGATGGTACTAAATCTGCTAAAAATGCTTATCTACTTTTGAAGCCGGCTGTACATAGTTGGGAAGTAATATACTTAGATATGTTTGTACGGAACCTTCGTAGTGTGAGCCCAACTCGCACTTAGGCGGTTTATTTTAACAAATATGACGACGCGGCACTGCGAAGACCTAAGAATTTAATTTGCAAATCAACCTGTAACTTGTGTTAATTTCATTCCGAGTCTTTTGTGTAAATGGACAATGGATGTTTATATTATATTGTTCTGTACTGTAACTCTATTGGCGGCATGCAAAGAAACATTCACTAATTAATTATTCCAATGAATCAATTTCACAATCCACTTCTTGAAGTTTTTGGCAAAGGACACAATGAGAAGCGTAATTTACGCTTATTGTTGATATTACAACGTTAATTAAGTTTCTCATTGTATGTATGTGAAAATTAGGTGACTCAGAGTTATAAGGCAAATTCAATGAAATCAAAATTGTATGGAATAATAAATACCTGCCCCATCATCATCATGTCAGCGATAATATGCCAAGCGTTTAAGAATTTAGGTTATCACTATAATAATCACGGTATGTAAGAAATGACGACCTTCATCACCTTTACATAGAGTTCCTTGATAGTATAATACAAAAAAAATACGCCGAAGCTAAAAAAAAACTTCAAAAACATGTGAACGTGGACGCTATCCAGCTCCTCGAGTACACAAATAAAGAAAGAAGACTAAAACGGATAGAGCCATCCTATCTAGTGTAATGAAGTGGAGTGATAAAATAGTACGTACTTACATTGGTTATACACACTCGGCTCTATTGCGCCCTTGCCTTTGACTCGGGCTGAAATTCCGCCTCATGAGTTATAACCACCATAATGCACTTATATCGTACGACGTTCTTCAACACACTTGTGAGGAGAAATACTTAATAAACTAAATTTTTGGATTAAATAACACAAATCATTGTTAATTTGTAGACAAAACTAAATAATGGTATGAAAGTAATCGTTTCAAAAATCAATGTAGGTAGTCGGTTGATATCTTTACGAGCAAGTGTTTTGAAAAATAAGTTATAATTTAGTACAACGTGGAGTCAGTGATGTAACTATAACAGTGAATATGTGGCGTCGCCTTAATAGAGACAATAAGAAACGTGTAAGTGGACACTTCTTAGACCCCCCCCCTCCCCTTCGGCAAATTAAGATCGAATTAAATTACTTATTAGCCGTAAAATGGGCTAGATTGTAATATACTTTGGGATGTTCAAATAAGATCCATGAGAAAAAATGGTTCTATAATTGGGGTAAGAAAGCCTTCGCTACGCTTCCGTCCTTGGCCATATCCTCACTTACCATAAGAGCTTCCCTTTTGTGTGAAAAAGAAAATGTTTCGCTTTTTAACCGACTTCTAAATTAACCGACTTCTAGAAAAGGAGGAGGTTTCTCAATTCGACCGTATATATGCTTTTTTTATGTTTGTTCGCGGATAACTTCGTCGTTTATGAACCGATTTTGATGATTTTTTTTGTATTGGATAGAGGATACTCCAAGGTGGTCCCATGGTCACCAAAGTTTGGATCTGATGATTGGATCTCATAAAAATCGAGGAAAACCCTTAAAGTTTTAGGTGTGTCCAACGTGTTTTTAAACGACTTCAAAAAAGGAGGAGGTTATCAATTCGGTTGTATTTTTTTTTTTTTTTATATTTGTTACCTCATAACTCCGTCATTTTTAAACCGATTTCCAAAATTCTTTTTGTATTTGATAGAGGATCGGATGATGGGATCCCATAGAAAATCCAGGAAAACACTAATTTAAATTAGGGTTTCTTTCACTAAAAAGATTTAATTCACTAAAAAGTTAAAAATAATTTTTTTTTACAAAAAATAGAACAGACTTCAAAAACACTGAAAACTTAAAAATAATCTTCTTCTATATTGAAGTCGGTGACAAATTTTAACACTTTCTAGATCATCATCGTTGTTTTTGAAGTCGGTTCTATTTTTTGTTAAAATTTTGTGTGTATGTTACGCGATTACTCCGCCAATTGTGGACCGATTTTCAAAATTCCTTTTGTATTCGATAGATAGAGTATACTCCTGGGGTGGTCTCAAGATCACTAAAGTCAGGGTCTGATGATGGGATCTTATGAAAATCGAGGGAACCCCTAATTTAATAATAGCTCACCGAAGGTGAGCTGGTATAAAATTAGGTTTCCTTTAACTAAAAAGATTTATTTCTCAAAAAAGTTAAATATAAAAAAAAATATTTTCCAAAAATAAAAACCGACTTCAAAAACACTGAAAAGTTTAAAATAATATAAGAATAGGTACAGACAACATCACACTTCTATATTGAAGTCGGTGACAAATTTTAAGAATTTCTAGGGGATCATCGTTTGGCACCTATTCTTATATTATTTTGAACTTTTCAGTGTTTTTGAAGTCGGTTTTTATTTTATAAATATCAATCAATTGTAATGTATGGGCATTACGATGTAACTATGCAGAAATAACAGCATTTCGAGGTCTACGCATATTTAACGATTGACGCACAAGAATTATATATATTACTAATTAATTATTATACAGAAACGCGAAACAAATATGTAAACATGCTGTTTGAGGTAGGCGATTTTAATAAGTACTGTTATTCTCTTGAGCTGTTCTACTTCATCTAGTGATAGCTAGTGATGAACGGGAACAGGCGAAAGTTCCGAAGTGTGTGATTCGGAATTTGAATACTCCCGTGTTTTTAGGGTTCACCGTGTCGCAAAAGGAAAAAACGGAACCATTATAGGATCTTTTCATTTTTCGGTTGTCCGTCTGTTTGTGTAAAGTAAAGACCCATTTTTAACCGACTTCAAAAAAAGAGGAGGTTCTCAATTCGATGCGTATGTTTTTTTGTGTGTATGTTACGCGATTACGCCGCCAATTGTGGACCGATTTTCATAATTCTTTTTGTATTCGATAGAGAGTATTTTCTAGGGTGGTCCGAAGATCACCAAAGTCAAGATCTAATGATGGGATCCCATGAAAATCGAGGGAAACCCTTAAATTTTATATGTACGTCGAACGTGTATCATGTTTTTTTCCGAAGTTATTCACGTATTTGCGTCTGGTAGTCATGAACCGAGCTGATGGTGGAAGGATCCTTAACTTTTGGACTTGAATCCACACAGATTGCAAGAGAAAGAGAGCAAGAGGAAAGATGTGATGTGACACAAAAAAAGGGTTTTTGGTCCTTCGTGGCCTGCAGCTTAGAGTCGAACGTAAAAACACTACAAAATGGGTTAGAGTTCATAGACTAGGTGGCCCAGGGGTCGCACGTAAGGCCGTGGTTCGCTCTATGGTTAGCAGCGAACAGTCCTGGAGGGCCGTAAAGGCCTTTTGTGAGGTGGTCATGAGCGGGAAGGAGGCCAAGGAGCGGTCCCGTGAGGAGGACCTCCTGGCGGACCCGTTGAGGAGACGTCGCGTAGGAAGACGGCGTCGGGCCTATGCCCAAGCACTGGTGCCCTAAGGGGCGAGTGGTAGCGACTTCCGGGCGATAGAAGAGGACAACTGTCGCCCGGAACAACAGTCGTTGGAGTGGCAGCGCGGCGACATACACGTTTTCCGGTATGTCGCTGCATCGCGGAGTAGAGCGGGAAACCGCGGGTTGGTGGGCCCGGTGACGGGCGTAGCGATGGTTTGTGGGGTTCTCGGAGACAAGGTCTGACTGTGACTCCGAACCCATGACCCATCGCTGAGGACGGAAAACAGGGGGATGTTTTAGTCAGGGTGTCCACTGCTAATGTTCAAAAAAATTCCCTGACTTTTCCCTGACTTTCCCTGACCATTTTTCAAAATTCCCTGACCAAATAAAATACAATACTTTTTTTTCGAAAATCATTAAGTAGTTTTTGTTGCAATTTTTAGACCAAATGGTATATAAAATTTAATTTTTTTAAGTACTTACTAAATTTATATTTTTAGGCACAGTATTTTTACACTGTAGAAAGTACACTGGCGAAAAAATAAACCAAGCCACCCTTAACCCTTGAGTTCAAATGCAATTTTCTTCAAATATTTGTACGTTTGTTAAAAAAAATATCGGCAAAAAGGCTCTACTTGAATACTAAGATAATAAACACAATCGCTTTTTATTAATCTTTTGAGGGTTGACTTCTTCTTCAACCTATGTCCACCCACTGCTGGGTATAGGTCTCCTCCATTCTGCGCCATTCACTACGGTGTTGGGCTTTTCTTGTCCAGTTCTTGCCCGCTGTCTTTGTTATGTCGTCTGACCAACGAGCCGGCTATCGACCAACGTTCCTTCGTCCTGTTCTGGGGAGCCACTCCCATTCGATGACCTTATTGCTCCACCGGTTGTCGGTCCTGCCCATCGCCACTTTCTACATGCAACGACACGAGCCACGTCGATCAGTTTGATACACTTGCTGATCTCCGAATTCCGGATCCGATCCCGCAGAGAAACCCCAAGCATGGCTCGCACCATTTTTCTTTGTGCTACCTGTAGGGCGTGTATATATGTTGTCTAGTCAGGGTCCAGGTCTCAGCCCCACACACGAGCACCAGTAGGACGCATTGCTCGAAAGCTCGGCGCTTAAGAGATACAGGCATCTCACTCCTGAAGATGTGGGACATTTTGCTAAACGCGCCCCAGCCTAGTTTTATTCGGCGTTCTATTTCTTGTGTTTGCCCACTTTTTTCAAGAGTAAGTAGCTGCCCCATTTATGTAGTGGTCAACCTGCTAAACCACGTTTCCCGCAATCATTATGGGGCCTATGTTCGGATCCCTGGCCATGATTTTCATTTCGAGGTATTCATGCGAAGGCCCACCGACAGTTACACGTCGTAAAGTTCTTTCAACATAAGCTGAAGATCTGCAGCCGTCTTAGTGAAAATGATAATGTCGTCTGCAAATCGCGGATGAGTTAATTGCTCTCCATTTATGTTGATACCACTATCAGACCATTCGAGGAGCTTAAATGTATCTTCCAAGCACGCAGTGAACAACTTTGGGGAGATTGTGTCACATACCTTTTTTAATAGGAACACGATCGGAAAGGTTGTGGAGTTTTTCTTGATTTTAATGACTATTCTGCGTTGTTGCTCACTTGTCATTAGTCTTCAGATTACGGTTGTTTTTGTTGTTAAAAATAGATAATCCGCTATAGGAAGATATACTCATGCTGTCGCATTACTTCAATGGAGCCTTAGTCATCGTCGGATTGTTCAAATGGTAAGGCGTTTTTTGATGCAGCGCGTCTATAGAAGATACTTAGAGACTGCAGCCTTCGATCGACGAGCTGAAACTGACAGGCCACGGGTTACAGCCTCCGCAGATGATCGATACATGCATTTGAATGTCCCGAGGAATCGGCATCAGAACGTAGTGCAGCTCCAACAACAGCTTCGCGACGAACGTCGAGTGGCCATAAGCGCGCGTACATTCAGAAGAAGGTTAGCCGAGCGCAATTTAAGAGGCTGAGTAACGCCAACGACCTTGAGACATGATTTGTACTGGATTACGGGCGCGGCGCGTTATTGAAATTGAGCGAAAAAATCAATTAATATATTTTTTTAAAGAAACTAGTAATTTATTTAAAGATATGAAACATCAATATTATCAAATTAAGTGTAACGAGTTAATTCTCTGAAAATCATTAAATAACCTTAGTTAAATAACTCGGATTTTCTTCTAGAAGCTGTTTTTGATGGGTATCTTTGACATTTTTTTTAACGAGAAACTTTGATTTAAATTTGTTTTGGGGACATGGATATTCTCAAACATATTTTCAAGAGTAACATATATTTTTTTCACTATGGTATATTAAACAGGTTTTGATAAAAAAAGTTTTAAGTAGGGCTCGATGAGCTCAGCTCAGCGTTGTCAGCCTCTTAACACCTTAAATGCTATAATAAGCTCAATGGGCGCATGTTCTTTTTTCTGACGAGACAAGAGTGTCTTTACAGAAATGATCGAAGACAGAGACTGTACCGTTACCCTAGAAAACGTTACGCTCAGTGCTGTATCCAAAGAAACTGTTGCTTATGATGGCTCCATTATGGAACCTCCACATAATGGTGTGGGGCGGCATTTCACCAACAGCATGAACAGAGATGGTTTATATCGAATTGAATGCTCATTCACGCGGATTGGCTACAGAGCGATATATCCGTGATGTTCTTGAAGATCATTTGTTACCTACCTTACTTAGAATGTGTTTAAGACGAGATGTTTTTAATGTGCACGATAATGCAAGACCCTATACAGCGAGCAACGACACGGTTAGCGCAGAGGTCGAGTGATCGCCTACTGCACAACGGGTCGCGGGTTCGATTCCCCTACGGTACAAATATTTTGTATGGCTAAAAATTTGATCCGGTCTGGGCGTACGTGCATGTGATATTCTATGTTTGTAACTGCACCCACGACACAGGAGAAAATCCTAGTGTGGGGCGACGTTTTTAAAAAGAAAAGAAATAAATAAATAAATTTTTATGCAATATTTACTTTCAATATAAAGCTATATAAAATCACCAACACAAAGGTGTGTATAAACTATGCGCGGCAAACCAAGAATGAATCGCGGGCTGTTCGAGGTGGACCGCTTGCTGTGCGCGGCAGCTGCGTTCTGCTAAATTATTATCTAAAAATTGGCTCGCGCGGCAAATGAACGTCTACCTCAGTCGAACATTGGCTTGCGCGGCTGCCGCGCGTAGCTTCTACGCACCTTAACGATACCACTTTTATCAAAATTGTGTTCATACATTTGAAGGAAATTGCATTTGAACTCAAGAGTGGCTCGGTTGATTTGTCTGCCAAAATTATGTTATAAAGTGCAAACATGGACAAAAATAATTCGATAGTCAAAATTAAGAATCATTCTACCAAAATCATGAAGTAAACATATTTCTCATTTGACAATCACTGGGAAATTTGGGGACCAAACAGTGTAAAATCCTAATTTTTCCCTGACTTTCCAGGTAGCCCCTCGATTTCACTGACTTTCCCTGACTGCCTTGAGCTTCCCTGACATTTCCCTGACTTTCCCTGACTTTCCAGAATGTGGAAACCCTGTTTAGTAGATATTCCCAACGGGCGAGTTCCACACACCCCCGCAGCGAATGTCCTCCGGTGCGGGACAGTGCGTAAATGCATTTTTACCCCCTTTAAGAAAAAAAAAAGAAAAAAAAGGGGTCGCACGTAAAAACCTACAAAATAGGCTAAGCTAGAGTTCATAGATAGGTGGCCCAGGAGTGGATATCTCGATGGAACAGACACGGAGACAGACGGACGAATGAAAAAAGAGCACATAAACGTTACCAAAGTTTGGGCCACGCTAAAAACGATTTTCACGAGAGCCAGCCCTTAGATACACAACGGATAGCCCCAACTCCTATTCAAAGGGGTGCCCTATCAGCCTATCGGCAGTATCGGTTGCGGCCGGTGCCAGGCACGAGCGGGCGCCGGGCAGGTGTTACTCTGCTTGCTCGGAGCCGCTCCGAATTAGGTTCGGCCCGGTTTATTTTTAGTGGCGGCTGTTCTGACGTCTAATCTAATTTGCTTTGCTGCAATGGCGTTGCTTTGATGGCTTTGAAAGGCTTTTAATGGTCGTTTGATGGCCGATAGCGAGGCCGCGGGGGAGGGGTCGTTTTAGAACATTTGCTGGTGGAATGGAATTAAGTGACGGATGCATGGAGGGAGGGTGACTATGAACTATGACATCATTCTAAGCTCATCTCACGCACATATAGAAACAGATGCCTGCCAAAGAGTTGAGTGTAACCCACTTCCTTGGCAGAGATTCGAGGCGTGTTCTCAAGAACACAATATGAAGGAAGTATGTATTGCAGTATCTATATAGAAGAAAATATTGAAAATCAATGTTGTAGAAACTTCCTTCGGGTTTAATAAGTCCTCCATGGCCTTAACACGGTAAGATCAAGGCATTTAATTTCCTAGTCGGGAATCGAACCCGCTGGATTTGAAAAACAAAAACAACAACCGGTATTATTCCACCAACCAATAGGTTCAATAGTATTGACATATTGCAAACTAAAGCAAAGGGCTCATAAGGAAGTAATGACATATTACAAACTAAAGCAAAGAGGTCATTTTTTTGAGATATATTTTAATATTGTTTGAGAGCGTCTGTAAGGTAATACTGCCGGCGGGAAGTGTGTGGGAGTATTGTTTTTAACGGTATTGTGTATCATATTAAAACTACTCAGTTAATACACGTTTCGTTCGTCAGAAGATAGATAGTGACATCTTGCGGTCCTGGGATCTTGGTGTATATTTAATAGACCTACGGCCTTACAAATAAAAAACTTATTCCTAGGAATAACCTCGGAATAGTTATTCCGTGTTTTGTCTTATTTTGACATATTACATCTGACATGTGCTAAAAAAAGACAAAACACAGAATAAATTATTCCGAGGATTATCCTCGGTATAAGTTTTTATTTGTAAGGCCGCTAAAGTGTATTTCGAAATGACGTCTTGAAGTTGACAGCCGAAGTTGACTGGTAGGAGAACAGGGCCCTATTTCACTATCTCTGACAATTGTCAAAATATATGACATATTTGATTCATTTTCTGACCTGTCAGAGATGGTGAAATAGGGGCCTGGTCACATCACGTATCACTGTCACGTTACTTAGGTGGGGACACAGAATAAATAATAGAACTAAACTAGTGCTGGGGATAGCGCCTTAGATCGGCGCTTGCTGTTAGTTTGTCCGTGCCAGTTTCTGCGGAACTTGATAGGGTTCTCAACATTCCGTTCATGTTGTATGACCGCCTATATCCGAGGAGCCGACGTTATAACATTTTTTTACAAAAATTGAAGTAGGCACACATTCTTGGAACCATCTAATTAGTTTACAAATGATAATTGACACTGTGTCAAGGTTTTCTTTACACTTCGGTTGAATTCGAGTCGTCCCCCATGCGACAGTTTCCTTACAAAGGCGTGTTAACTTAACAGAATTGGTTCTAATGGAGTTAATTTGAGCCATTCCCAATTGTGAAACCAAGGACTCGGCCGTTGGTGATAGCCAATTAGTGATGTTCTTGTTCATTGTTGACAAATAAATGTTCCCCGATTCGCATTATATTTGTTTGCCCTGATTTGGAATGAAGTTTAAGATGTAGCTTTCGATTACACTATAGGTACTGATTTTTTTTTAGTTTTGTTTACGAATCGTATATTAGAAAAATTAAATGTTGCTTTTACACTAACAAGCGAAAATAAATAGTCGTAGATTAGTCAATCTGACCATAGATGCGAGGTTCGCCGGCAAGGCTTGAGGACCCACCAAAGTTCTCGCCTCTCTTACATTTATTCAAGGTGAAGCTTTAGGCCACCTGCGGCCAACCGCATACGGGATTCAGTTAAATAATTAATTGCTAAATATACTTATTAGTTGCTTAGATTTTGTGTTTTGTTTGCCGTCAGTCAACGTCTATTAACTAACCGACAAACCACTCTGTACAACCCGGTTGGACGATTAGGTCTATATTGAATAAAGATTTTTAACTTTGACTTATTATCACGTGAAATTTTTAACGAAATTGCAGTCGCAAAACGAAAAGAAGCATTCCTTGTCAAGTTCCTCGCGTGGATTGCCTAGTTGGATGCGACCCAAAACCCACCGCAGGGTCTTCCGTGAGAGCCAGACGAGTTTCCCCATCAATTATTCTGCGGCGGGCATGCAACGGAGCTGGTTTAATTTCCCCTCGATTCACTTCGACCCGCACGACTGCAGCCGATTTTATTGCCAGCGAACTTGCGGTTTAAGTTTAATGACGTGACATTTGATCGAACCGCGACTTACGCTGCGGACAGGCTGCGGCTGCGGCTGCGGCGGCACTCACAACACAATGCGGAGTACGCATAACACAAACTTTGTTTTGTACCCATTGATTTACTACCAAACGTAGATAACGCATGAACGTTCGAGAAGTGGGCCGGTGAAGAACTGCCCAATCGCGACTCGTGCAGTTCTTTTCCATAGTTACTAAAATGTCAATTGATCTGTGGCTAGGTATGAAATGATGTAACTTGGCACGGTTGTACTTAAAAAAGTTGCCGTAATAATGTAGAATAAGGTTGAATTCGATAAATACAGTCCTTTCTGTATGGTAATTTTAATTCGGGCGTGCATATTCAACAATATATCAGCGAGTACAAATGTATAGTTGACTAGGTGACAGATTTCAAGCGCGTTTTTGTATGATGTGCGCTATCTACGTTTGGTAGTAAATCAATGTTTGTACCCATTGATTTACTACCAAACGTAGATAGAGCACTTCATACAAAAACGCGCTTGAAATCTGTCACCTAATCGACTATACATTTGTACGCTGTTAAATAGGTAGTTGAATATGCACACCCGAATTAAAATTACCGTAAAGAAAGTACCGTATTTATCAAATTCAACCTTATTCTTTATTATTACGGCAACTATTTGAAGTACAACCGTGTGCAGTTACATCATTTCGTACCTAGCCACATTAAATTTGACGTTTTGGTAATTGCTACAAGACTTTACTTTATACTCTCAAATATAATGCTCAAAATTGCTTATCGCGTTGTCGCTCCAACGGATGGAAAAGAACTGCACGAAGCAGTTCTTCACCGGCCCACTTTTCGAACGTTCATGCGTTATCTACGTTACGTTTGTACCACTCAAACGGAACAATGATGGCAAATAATTAAAAAAAAAAAAATATTAATATGCAACATAACGCTGTCTTTTATTTTCACGAGTTATGGATTTACTCGCGTATATATTCAGTAACAAAATCTGCAGTTTGTGAACACGCTCTTGACGGATCCAACCTTTATTTAAGACTAGCTGTGCTCACGAACTACGTTTCGCCATTATAATTTTTTTCCCATTTTTGCAACATTTTTCATTGATGCCCCCAGCTCCTATTAGTCGTATTAGCGTGATGTTATATAGCCTAAAGCCTTCCTCGATAAATGGACTATCCAACACAAAAAGAATTTTTCAATTTGAATCAGTAGTTCCTGAGATTAGCGCGTTCAAGCAAACAAACAAACAAACTCTTCAGCTTTATAATATTATAGTATAGACTAGCTTTACTTTACGCAGCTTCGCCCGCGTTGTTTTTGTTTTCCGGCTGGAATTTTACATTTTCCCGTAGGAAAAATAATTTTGTAGCCTATGTTAATCAGGGATAATGTAGCATTCTAATGGCGAAAGAATTTTTGAAATCGGTCCAGTAGTTTTTGAGTTTATTCTTTACATACATACCTACATACAAATCCTTCCTCTTTATAATAGATAGTCCATAGTTCCCTGCCAAAGTAGACTGATTTATCCTAATGATGCTACGCGAGGTTCGAAAACAGCCGAACTTTAATAGATGTGATGGTTAGAGTATTCCAACCACAGAACACAGAAAGAGGTTAGAAGGGCTATGTGGGCGGGGCACGGTAGCCACAACCATGACTAAATGCTCATACTTGTGGCCCCGCAACGCGAACGCGTTGTTCAATCACTAACGGACAACAACAGTGAGTGTATCGTGAAGCGCGGCGCTATAAATATAAAAAAATGCCTTCTTGTGCTATAATTACTTGTAAAACAAGAAGTCAGGTGTCAAGTGTAGCTAAAGAAGGAATTTCTTTTCATCGGTAAGTAGTAAATTGATCATAATGACCATATTCCATAGATCATAATGTCAAAATCCACCAAAACTGATCATAACGATAAGTTACATAATATTTTTCTAAAAAATATACATTACCGGCAATGTACGCACGCGATTTTTGCCATATTACTTAGAGCGCGTAATGTAGTACACTGCTTTCGGTAGTGACGCATTTGGCTTAATGAGCATTAACACAGTAGTCGCAGTACAAGGGATAGTGCCGTGCTAATCAAAAAACGCACGCATTACATTTTATCGATAAATGTATATTTTAAAATATTTGTATAAAGTAAAAATAACATATTATTTGTCACTTAAAATGCCATAATAATAATTATTACTTTTCGAATACAGAATGTTTGGCGAAGTTAACACCTTTTTTTTTTATTGCTAAAGGTGGCAGACGAGCCAGTGGCCCACCTGATGTTAAGTGGTAACTACCGCTCATGGACATCTGCAATGCCAGGGGCACAGTTCTGTCACTGCCTACCTGGAGAGAAATGCTCTTCTTAAGCCTCGTTTGAAGAAGGACATATCGTACCTACCCTTTCTAACATCCTATTCATATAAGTACGGCGATGTAATCAAAGATTAAAATTGTAAAATTATTTCAATTTTCAAGATACAATTAGTTCGATTAGTAAAAAAATTATGGGCAAATTCTAAACTAATTTTACAACTTAGGATTTTTAATATCACCATAATATTTATATGACTATTTTAGCATAGGTAGGTGGCCAGCTTGTTATATCATGAATACTAGACACGCCGTTAAGACGCCGCGCCGCCGTGGTAAAGTGGTCAGTAACGGAGCTTTACATCAAATCCTGGCGGGAACAAATGTTTGTGTTAGTCTTGTTCTTATTCCTACGTTAGTTTGTGTGATAAGCACGAACATTTGTTCACGAGTCTGTTGGTGGTTTTTGTATTGATTTATTTATTTTAAATATATTTTACTATCAATTATACCCTTTTAATAACTGTTTTTGGACATATTATTTTAGTTTTCCTAAAGATCCGGATATACGTAAAAAGTGGATTGACGCAACAGGTAGAGAAGAATGGATTCCTACTAAGTCAAGCACCATTTGCTCAAAACATTTTAGTGAAAATGATTTTGATATAAAAAAATCTGGGAACAAGTATTTAAAAAGCAGTGTAATACCACATTAAAAAGTCGTGTATTTGTATTCTGCAGTATGTATTATAATTTTTTAATGATATCAAATAATGATTGCAATATCAATAAGCCAACTCTTTTATGTTTAAGATAAATGATGCGAGAAGTTCTACTTCGTCGTTAATCAAAGAGAAATTAAACAATGGTAAATCACAAAAACGTAGTCTTACAGAAGCGAGAAATAACATAAACGATAATGATTTAACAAAACGGATGAGACAGGTAAAGCTATGTTTATGAATATTATGTAAAATATGTAGCGTAAAGTTTTAAGAAAATACATTACATATAAGGTACCTACTTGATTTATTCTAGGACATTTTGGATTCAATAACATCAACCTCTTTGATAATAAAAGACAGTCCCAAAAAAATCTTACAGGTAAAAATAACGACAACATAAAAATTAATTTAAAATGTAATAGTCAATTAATAAATCCGTAATTATTTTCAGTTCAATGTACTGTCAAGTAATAGCTCAAATGCATCAACACCCAGGAAAAAAAAATACAAGCACAAAATCGACGTTTGAAAAAAAAAGTATACAAAATGGAAGATATTATTAACGATTTACAGAAAAAGTTTTCATTAAGACATGAAGATTTGAGTACTTTAAAAAACACAAATTTACAGGTTAATATTTACTTTACAAATATTTACTTCTCCATCCAACCAAAATATCCTACCGCACAACTAAACTACCGCACGTCCGTTTGTCAGATTATCCATTCTAGTTTATGCTTTCGGACCGGTGCATTATAGTATTATAGTTTTTCTTCATTATAGTATTTTCTTTCTTTTATTTTACGTCTAACCTACAACATTTTTTAGCTAAAAAGCTATAATTTTGTTTCATAGAAACAAAATATTACTTGAATATTATTAATTATAAACGTATAATGAAAGTAATAATTATTTTTTGGTTTTCTAAATATTTCAAATGGTTAAATAGCTGGCAATATTTAATATCGATAACTATTCATTGATGTCAATCACTAAAATAATGTTATTTGTACACGCGGCTCGTGACGACAGTGAATTTCTGTGAATGAGGAGCCCAGTGAGCGTTGTGATTGGTTCAGCCCGATTTCGCGCGACTTTGCATGGGCGGTGCAAGGAAAAGAAGTGGGAGCAAAACTGGCGACAGCGGTTCCCGTACAAACGGTGCATGATTGCCTTTCTAACCTCTTTCTGTGTTCTGTGATTCCAACTGCTTGGAACCCCTATCATGAAAATAATCAAATCCCAAGTCTGTCCAATGACTGCCTAAAACAACGGTGATACGGACCACATACATATATGAGATGACGGTAGTAAAATAATAAATGTGATGTTAATCCATGACACCCACCAGCTTCAGTCATCCCGTGACCACGAATGCTAAATAATTAAAAGGTTTAAAACCAACCATACGCGAGTAACTCCGAAAAGTGTATAAATAAAGCTCAAAATCTCATACAAAAAGTACTTACATGGGGACGAGTCGACAAATAAGACAAAAAGACACAATGACAAAAGAGTAGCGACACAATAGAGTACCGGAGGGAGACTGTACCAGGGTCGTGTGCATGGGTACCTCCGTCTTACCTATTTCTGCCGCAAACAGCAGTGCTTGCATTGCTGTGTTCCGGTTTGAAGGGTAAGATATGGCACTGAAATTACTGGGTACCGTGACTTTGCATCTGATGTCACAAGTTGGCAACGTGCACTGTGGTTCTTGTGGGGGTTGCAGTTTTGCTGCGAATCTCACAGGAGCCACATGTATTATAGGTGACTGTTACCACTTACCATCAGGTGGACATTTTGCTTGTTTGCCAACGTAGCTGTATAAAAAAAAGACATAATACTAAATTTGATAGTTGCCAACTCGCCCTAAATGGGCCGTTGGGACGAGTTGGCGAATAACTCTTATGTGCGTAACAGAACCAGGGGCCTTATTCCGCTAAACTTTACGTTGTCACCGTTTCAATAAAACAGCTTTTGTCACTTTTGTACGCTTTCCGTGGTGCAATTTATTCGTACTAGAATTTCTTTATAAGTCAACAGTGACAAATATTTTAGTAATTTATCGATTAACCAACAATAACTGTCTCAAAAAGCAATGCTATTAGAGCGTTATTGACACGCTACAAATGCTTTAACGCTAGCAGAATTAGTGAGATTATTTACACTTACAGTGACAACCCTGACGTTGACGGATGGATCGACATCGCGTGACGACAACAGCTCTAGCCGACAGGTGATTCGCACGCATTTAATTTGGATGGATTATTAACTACTTAGAGAGTCCTTCGTCGCTGCCACGAAGACAGAGTGGCGCATATGATCTACCCGTTAATATAGCTTAACGCTTTTGAACTATGCCATAATACCTTTGGCTGTCTTATAGGCAGATCACTAGGTTTACATTTTTAGGGTTACCTCGAAAGGAAAAAACGGAACCTTCACAGGATCACTTCGTGGTCTCGTCTGTCCGTAATCATCATCATGAATTTAATCCCAGCTCACCTTCGTGACCTGGTCAGGTCAGGTCAAGCTAACAGTTAAGGATCCTTCCACCATCAGCTCGGTTTATGACTACCAGACGCAAATATGGTGAATAACTTCGGAAAAATATGAAACACGTTAGACGTACCTATATTTAAGGGGTTTCCTCGATTTTCATGGGATCCCATGATTAGGTCCTGATTTTGGTGATATTGGGATCACCCTAGGAGTACCATATTCTTACACACACACTTTGATACACCTAAAAATTTAATGGTTTTCCTCGATTTTTATGGGATACCAATTCCCATCATCAGACCCTGACTTTGGTGACCTTGGGACCACCTCAGGAGTATACTCTATCGAATACAGAAAGAATTTTGAAAATCGGTCCACAACTGGCGGCGTAATCGCGTAACATCCACATAAAACTGGAGGGAGACTCTGTACCAGGGTCGTCTGCTTAGGTACCTCCGCGTCTTACCTATTTCTGCCGCAAAGCAACAGTGCTTGCATTGCTGTGTTCCGGTTTGAAGGGTAAGATATGGCAGTGAAATTACTGGGTACTGTGACTTTACATCTTGTGTCACAAGTTGGCAACATACACTGTGGTTCTTGTGGGGGTTGCAGTTTTGCTGCAAATCTCACAAGACCAACATGTATTATAGGTGACTGTTACCACTTACCATCAGGTGGGCAGTTTGCTTGTTTGCCAACTTTCTGCAATAAAAAAAAACATACGCATCGAATTGAGAACCTCTTCTTTTTTTGAAGTCGGTTAAAAAGACTAATGAGTAAAGGATATTATAAAGGCAACGATTATTTAATGATACTAATGCCTGGTATTAATTTGAAGATAAAGAACCGTGTTGTTATGTTTAATGTAAATATGTAAATTCTCCTCTCTTCTACACTCGCGAGCAAAACTTTGGAATCAGTTACTTGAAATTGGTTGCGCGTTATCTTGAGTAGTTAATACTTTTTTAATAATCGTAAAAATGACATCATTTTAAAGGTTCAACTCTTTACTTTTAAACTGATACCGAATTCATTAAAAACAAGCCAGTATTTATGGAGCCATTCCGCATTAAGTGAAGGTGTATCGAAAAAGACGTGTTTCAATTGTTTGCTACGTCACGAGTTGCGACCTATTGACCCCCTATAAAAGCACCTGTTATCGGATTTTCTTTATCAGTCGACTTTCACACGTTGACCGGTACACATCTACGCCACTTTTGACCCTTTACCTTGTACGACAATGGAGACAACACCTACAGAAGCAGCACAAATCGTAGCCCTATTGCAAGAAGGGCTCAGCCAGCGGGTTGTCGCTCGTCGGCTCCACATAAGCCAATCCTGTGTTTGAAAAGTTTATAAGCGCTTTCGGGAGACTGGTGGCTTTATCCCGAGACCCAGATCTGGACGGCGCCGGTGCACATCGGAGAGGGATGACCGTTTTATCGTGTCAACCTCTCTCCGAAATCGGCTTTTGACTGGTGTCGACGTCCAACAGGAGCTCCGAGATGTTCGTGGGGTAGCAGCCAGCGAGTGGACAGTTCGTCGACGACTCAAGCAAGCGAATCTGACTCCAAAAAGGCCTGCCACAGGCCCGAAACTCACGGCAGCTCACCGACAAGCACGCCTTCAGTTTGCTCGCACCCATCTTGATTGGGAGGTTGAGCAATGGAGGCAAGTCCTGTTCTCCGACGAAAGCAGGATGTGTTTGCACGGTAGCGACAGAAGAGGACGGGTCTACAGGCGGCCTGGGGAGCGATTTGCACAGTGCTGTGTCGCTGAAACAGTGGCTTATGGGGGCGGCTCTTGTATGATGTGGGCCGGCATTTCCTTCGATGGTAAAACCGAGCTTGTTTTCGTGCCTGGCGGGGGACGAGGAGGCGGTCTAACTTCGGACCAGTACATTTCCGATATTCTCCTGGAACATGTCGTTCCCTATGCGGGATACATCGGTGATGACTTCCTCCTTGCGCACGATAACGCTCGTTGTCACACTGCCCGTGTAACAACGGAATACCTCGAAGAAATCGGTATTGCTACATTGGACTGGCCAGCGCTCAGCCCTGACTTAAATCCCATTGAGCACGTGTGGGATGAACTGAAGAGGAAGGTTCGTTCCAGAACTCCTGCTCCTACATGTATGAATGAGCTGAAATCAGCGTTGATTGAGGAGTGGGAAGGTATTCCACAAGAATCAATTCAGAAGCTGATCAGGTCTATGAAGAATCGTCTTGGAGCAGTTATTAGGGCGAGGGGAGGGAACACAAAATATTGACACTTATTTTTAAAGATAAAAAAAATTTTTATTTAATAATTTTTGTTGTTTTATTAATTCATTATTTTTCCCTATTTCCATGTTTTCCTATCTCCTTCACTTAATCCGGGATAACTCCACAATTACGGGCTCGATATGAATTAATTTTATATCGATTTAAAGTGGACAATTGCACCTTTAACATGATGTCATTTTTATGATTATTAAAAATTTATTCAGTAAGCAAGATCACGCGGAACCAATTTCAAGTAACTGATTCCAAACTTTTGCTCGCGAGTGTATATTGCTGTGCCTAACAGGGTCCAAAATTGTGTCAATAATAAATTAAATAATATTAACCACCTATGTAACATTTTGGAATGCAAATAAATTGATATTGAATTGAAATTAAACAAATATGTTGTAATTTGTAACGACACAGTAAGAAGAGAAATGACACATCTTATCTTGTAATGGAAGTTGAACTCAAACTTTTGCTTAGAAGTCAGCTTCCAATTGACGACACTGTAACAATACAGGGAGAAAAAAATAGCCCTTCGCCTGCTTTCAGTACAGGGTCTCCCGCCGTAGACTTTTGAAACATTGGCGTACCGTCTTTGACGTGCGAAAGTGATTATGTAATAATTCAATTTAAATAAACTCTTTTGAATTTGAAAGACTATTCGTCTGTGATGTGTAGTTTTAGGTGCAGAGTGAAATATGTCTATTTCTGTGTATACGAGTACATAAGAAGATATATAGATAGGCAACAATATACTGTGATTCACATATTAGTAAAGCCACACCTTCTGAACGCGGCATTACCGTGTTCACGGTTGATCGCGGCCCATAGCTATTGTTGATTAGATATACGATGAAACGTGTGTCGCGGAGTTCCGCGAATACTCTGACTACTTCCGGTAAGAAACGAAGTGAGTAAATTGATACAATGATTATGGTTCTAATATTGTTATGGGTAATAAATAAATTATGAATCTAATTATGTGAATTATTAATGTTACCGATACTACCAACAGCATTCCCAATTCCTTTGTCAGTACAAAGAGCGTTGTGTCGACTCAGTGGTAATAATGGTATTGTACTGTGTCGGTATTTTAATAATGTTAAGCAGCGATTAGACTTCACGATCCATCGGGTGTTAGGGCCCTAGCTAGTGTGGTCTAATCGCTGTTAGGGAGTTAGGGTCCCGATATCGTGCGATCGTGGTTGCCCGATCGCCCTAACTCCCTAGTTAGGGCGTAAGTCGGGAGATGTAATCGCTGTTAGGGCGCTCAGTCGCCGCACAGCGCTCGATGTGAGTGGATTGTTGCTGTGTATCGGAAGCGAAATTGGCCTCGCGTGCCAAGAAAATGTCGTCCAAAAAAGAAAAATCTGGTTTAATGAATGTTCTGGACATGTATAAAGCTATACCAAATTTATTTCTCGTCGCTAAAAATTTTAGCGTCACTGCTAATCGTTGTTTAGCACCTACACTTTCTCTAAATAATGTGTCATGTTTCTGAATATAATTATTATTATACTGTCACTTAATTTAAAATATGTTCAAATTGTGCAGAATTTATTCGTAAACAATTTTTGAAATTCTGGCTCTAATGAATATAAAATGTTCATATTGCATAGTTTAATTTTATTTTTTATTTATTTACATCGCCTCAAATTTTTTATCTATCTATCGCATTACATAAAAACATGAGACTCATATAGGTCAGGATTGGTCTATGCATCTTCGACTTTAAATCTGTATGGCAGGGATCCTGGTGTAGAGCGTTATTTTTTCATAAATTTGTTATTTTTTTATTATTTTTTATTAATTACTTGTTTTTTTATTTATAATTTTGTTTTCAGAAGAAAAAGAGTTATGTTAAGAATAAAAAAGCGATTTTTAATCGAATAATTTTCAGTTAAATGCCTACCATACGAAAAAAAGTGTCACTTGCATCGTAGTTTTATAAAAGCACACAGTGATTCTCTTTTTATTTTATTTTTTCACATTTACACCCGCAGTTGCGACAAGGGCGATACCATTTTTTTCATATTTGGAGAGTGCAGGAGCCATCCTTCCAACACCACGTTCGGTTGCCTACTGAGTTAGGGAGGCGATCTAGTGTAGTGTGATCAGAACGCTCTAACTGCCCTAGCTCCCGATGCGACGCCCTAACACCCGATGGATCGTGAAGTCTAATCGCTGCTTTATTCTGCTTAGCCTATAAGGCGGACATGTCGTTTTTTCTCTTGTTCGATTCGGTTCTGAACATCATAGTGATCAGGTGATAAAGACGAGACTTGGAGCGAAGACAGGTACAGCAGGTGAGTGTGAACTGGCCAGGTGGCATTATAAGGATATATTATGGTAAGTGCCTGATGACCTAGTTAAGAATTGTGCAAGTTCATGAAGTATGGTCCATCTGATATGCTCAACCACAGAACACTAAAAGAGGTTTCTATGTTCTGTCTGATCAACAGTGGCCGGAGAGCCCGAGCCTCTACTGATCTCTCTGTCCTGGGGGCGTACGAGATGCGTCAAGGGCAGCCTGGGGGCGTACACGATGATGCGTCAAAGGCAGCCTGGGGGCGTAAAAGATGCGTCAAGGGAGCCTGGGGGCGTGCACGATACGTCAAGGGCAGTCGTGGTTGGACCACGTGTGTCATTCGGTGACGCAGGCGATGAGACCGCCTAGTTGTGTGAGAGAGATCAGGAGCGTCAGTGATGACGCAGTTAAAGCGGTAGTAAGACCGTTAATTTGCGAGGCATGGGCAGACTTTAGGGGAGGTTGGAGGTCTGTGAGGGGGTTGAACCCCCCTGGTTGTGTTGATTATAGAAAGGCAGCTCTCACGGCCCCTAACGGAAGGGACAGGTGTAATGGCCCCTAGATGTGTCTAGGTTTCCTGTTGTTAGTACTGAGAATTTCTCGGCTTCCGTGCAGATAGTAAAGCGGGCCGTATGACCCGTTCCATTGACTATGGCTCTCAATGCGTATAGATAAGAAGATACTTCGTGAACAGGCTATGTTACTCCCTAAAGTTATTAATCCATTTTGTTCTTATGTCGTGTTACCTACTGTATGCATTACGGTTCATATAAATCGCCACGACAACGTGTTCTATTATTTACCAACAACCTACAAGGGGTCCCCGTGAGCGGAGAAAATGGAGGTGTGTGATATGTAAACGGGGGTCCACGTTAGTTCGATCTCATTTAAGCAGGTCGCAGTTTAAATGTTGACTTTCCATCAATGGAATAACCCACATGCAAGTATGATTTGTAACTGTTCAAAACATAACAAACAGATCGACGGCACGGCCCACTCGCCCCCCCCCCCCCTTTCCGTATTAGCATACGTTTATTATGTATACATATAAAGCAGTATAACTATACTGCTTTCAATTCATTCAATAAGTATATTTTTCATTTATAGAAATGCCTGTAGGAAGATTATTAGTAATTCGCATTGCTAGCACAGGACACTTGCTTTCTTTTATAAATTTTACCGATATCGTAATTGGGTTACGCGGATGCGGTTGCCCACGACACGTGTTAAATCGATACTCAACTTCTTGTGGTATTTGTATTCATTGCTATCGGTTTATTATTGGTTCATAGCGCTCACAGCGCTAATGATTAAAATAACTGGGTCCGAATTGAAAAGCGCACAAAGTACTAGCAGCGCTATCGACAAGTTTACGATTTCGTATCAAACTTGACACACCAAAAATGTCGAAGTAGGTTAGGTAATTTTGTTTTCGATTGCGCCTCGGTACTCTTGTTTTGTGGATTTTTAATTACAACGTTGCCTCCCCGTTGCTTATAGCATTTAGCCTAGAACATTCATTTTTTTCTATTTTGAGCCGAAAAAACAATTATCAAATGTCTCAATTTGACAGTTCGCTTACAGTGATATTACTCCAGCCCCCGTAGCACGTCCACCAAAACACGATATGATAAAGCGATTTATCGCGGTGAACTGTCAAAATACGGTGAAACCCTATTGTATTTTGACAGTTCACCGCGATAAACCGCTTTATCATATCGTGTTTTGGTGGACGTGCTAGGGGGGCAGAGCATTAGCGCTTGTAAGTCCTATAACGTTAACTATGACGCCACGCGGCTTACCGGCTTACGTTAGCGCGTTCACAGCAATAAATGTATATGCGGAGGTTACACCGGAACAAATATATCCGCATCAAGGTAATGCCGGTATACGCATAATTTCCGCGGATACTTTTTTGAATACTGGATTCGATATTGTAATACCATTATTTAAGTAACCGGTAACTTAGTATCTTTGTGAGAATAAAAGTTACTTTACTGAGTCTCCTGTTGCCTCACTAGAGACGTCGACGTTGAAACGCGAAACGACAAAATTTAGATATTAGGTGGACCCTAGGTGCATGTCTTAGATTTGAAACCTTGTAGGTACATTCCGAGTTAATCGACTTTAAACTGAACGCAAAAACTTTCAAGTGACAACTATAGTCCAGCTGACTATGGAATCAACACAAAACAAATGTAAACGCTGATACAAAGGTACGCTGATGTAGGGCTGTCGACACTCAAGACTAGAAAAATTATTTATTTAGTTTGAATATATTTTTCCAACAGAATCTCCAATTCTAATGGAAACCTACCCTTAAATATTATTTCCGTGTTTCGTTACAGCCTGTATACCTATAAAAGATAAGGAGAGATGGGCGATGCGACGGCTGAGCGGCAACATCATACTAGCAGCCGCGTCACCGAAGAGAACATACTTGCAAAATATAAAGATATCGAAAATTTATTGTCAAAATTCATTTGATTCTTTTATAATAAAAATAAGTTCGTTCGTTAGCACGTTGTATAGCTACAGGTGAGCTAAAAATGCATGTTAATTTGAGATGAACAAAACTGAAACAAAAGTTGAGGATGTACAACATTTGTTGATGGAGTGTGTCCGCAATGAAGCGGAGAGATCTTGTTGTTTCTATGCTCAGGATCAATATAAACGAGGCAGGCGTATTGCAGAGCATTCTTGCCAAACCATATCGGATGAGGCGGTAATGCTTTACAATATGGTCTCCAATATAATGTTTCCACAATTATAATTATGTATTGTAGCAACTAGCATTAGCTAGGGTATGATGGGGCTGGCATATTCAGAAATGTTCAAAAGCCCCTAAATGAAACATGAATAAAAAAACTGAAAAAACATACAATAAATGGTATTATTAGACGCGGCTGACTTACCTCGCTGCCGTCCTGTTGTGCTGTGCACTTGCTGATGTTGAGGGTGCCCGAGATGAAGTCGTTCTGGACGTCCACGATCAGGAATGCGCTGACGGGCCGCACGATCTGGAACGCCGGAAAATATTACTATTACTCTCAGTAAACAAACACATTTCTAGTCAGTCTTATGCATTGTTACGTGTATATTTTTACCAGTTTTAAATACAAACAAATGCTGTACCGAGCGTGTGTGTCAGGTGCTGAAGAAGGTGAATTGGGTATTCCTAATACCAGATCGCCTCGCCAAGTACATACCTAATGGACACGGGGGTTTAGTGGGTAAACGCCTTGCACAAGGTTGAGAAGAGATTTGTGCACTTAATTCTCTTCACTACTCCTACCAACCTTTTTTTTCAAAGGGAAATGCGTGACCGCACCGTGCCCGCCGTTGGCTATACGTCGGATGTATGTGGGATTCTCCCAGCAGAGTGCTAGGCATACCCACTAAAACCCCCCGTGTTCTGCCCTTTAGGGCGCGTGTGATAGGGTACACAGGGACAGGCTTGCCCGACCAGACTGGTCGGGTTATCGCCAAGGGGGGATTGCCAGAGACCAGGGCAATCCCCAGACGGAGGGCCTTACGGCGGTGTGCACGGGGCCTCCACGGCGGTACTCCTACCAACCTAACCTACCTTAAAATTTCTGACATGCAAAGATTTGAATACCTATGCTTAAAAAAACACCTTATTTATAAAAACCATTTTACTGTGTGTGTATTTTTTGTAGGTTTACTACAAAAAATAACTTTTGTAGTTTATTTCTTGGTTACTTGAGTGTTAATTGCTTAGTTTTGAGTAATTTATTATTAATTTCTAATGAATATAACCTAATGTGCTTTACGATGATGATAAAATTTCAAGACATTGTCCAAAAAGGTGTGTGTAAGCAAACAAATTTTTTGCTTAGCCAGAACTAATTCTTGCGTCACACAACACTGCAATTTCGCAATAAACATTTACTGCAATTGCAAAACACAACGTGTTTGCAAAACACAATGTGACAAAACTCAAAGAGGACCTAGGTATTCTATTGTACTAAAAATTGATTTAACCTGTGTTTTTGTACTTGTAATGGGGTGGAGGGCTGTGCGCCTGTGTTTCAGGATTCCTCCTATTTCAGGTGCCAGCCCACCATAGTCAACTTTCTCTGTAAGTTAAATTGCTTACCTTTAGATTTTTATGTAAGACTATGGCGAGTAATAAAGTTATTATTATTATTAAAACCAGTTTCTTAACTTACACAATTCTCATAGTTTTTGGTACTAAGCTTTTTAAAAAAAAAATATAATTGTTGTTCAATCATGTGAAAACTGTTGATCAAATCTTGCTTTTGGCACACTAATAAATTTTATTGACACTGAATCGTAATAGGCTTTATTAACTGTGATATTTATTGCAAAAAAATTGTTTGGTTTGGTGGTGGATAATGGTGGATCCTAGATTGTAACCTGCATTTCACACACATTTAACTGGCAGTATATGGCATCATGCTGTGGGTTAAGCAGATCAATCGAGCTTTATATATATTAAAGAGCTTTATATAGTATAGATCCAGCTTTATATAGTATAGATAGATACACAAATCACTGTGACAAATAATATTACTTAATGCACCACACAATTGATTTTAATCATCTGAAACTTCAAATATCTGCATACCAGAGAGAGACTCTGTACCCTAGTTGTCTTACTGGGTACCTCTATCCCTTTAATCCACCACAAATAGTATGCGTCACACTCGATGAAGCAGTCCCACACACATGCCTGTCAACTAGCATTAGCACAGCGATGCATAACCCGGATTCAATCTAAAGCGAGACCAGTTAGTTCCTTTAAGGTATCATTCAGAACTTCCACTCATCTCTTACTTCACTAGTTGTAGGTGTTTATGAGAAATACTCATTATGTTAACCAATATGCATGTAAGCAATATATGAAAGGAACTAACCACTTTGATCCAATGGTTCCAACAGAAGGTAAATTCATCCTTATCGATGAAGCCATCCCCATTCTTATCAAACACCTGGAAGATGTGCCTCGCCCTGTCTTCCTCCAAGGGGTAGATGTAGCCTTTGTCATTCCGGAAGAGTGCTTTGCAGATTAGACGAAATTCTTCGTAGCTTAACTTACCATCTCTGAGAAATATATGATTTTTGTACTCATACACATCTAAGAATTTACATAACATTAAGAATTTGTTTTTCATTAGTTTAGTTCTATTTTATTAGAGTTCAGATCTTCATTATTTCACTTTTCTATAACTAAGGATGAAGGAAAATATATCTATACCTGGAAAAATTGCTCAAAGTATGTTATATTTTTGTTATTTCATGATGTGTTGTAATCATAAAAGTTTTTGAAGTTTTCCCATAATAGATGTACACACCATTAGTAACAAGTTGGGGTTTCTTACAATTTAGATCAATTTATATTATTACCTACATCATAAGCATAGTTCATTATTAATTATATTGCTCATTTGTTTAGTTTTATAAAGGTACTTTGGTGAACTTTAGTTGTTTTGTTGTATGTTTCTGAGAAAAAAGCTTGCAGTAAAATTAACAAATTATGTAAAGAGTAAATTTTATCAAGTACAATACCTAAAATTTCTTAGTTAACAGCGTAACATTGTAGTGTATTGTTTAGAATTATGGCCTTTTAATATTCAAAATTATGATTTTAATAGAGAGAATCTAACCATAACTCCAAAATAAATTCTACTATCTAACTTTATAAATGAAAAAAAGTGATCTTAAGGATGGATTTTGATGAAACTCTGTATATTGCTGAAGATACATGAACATATAGGCTTCTTACTTTCATGAAACCTATATTTAACATAGTCTTAATTCATTAATATTTTTTATGATAAATCTGAAATGATAGTCACGAAAAAGTTTGGAGCAGAATATTAAAGCAAATATTTTTAAAACTTTATATTAATGTTCTATTTTATTTTTGGAACTTTTCATAAAGTTTTTCATGAAACTAACTTCTCTGAAAACTTACCCATCCTTATCAAAGGTTTCATAGCACGCGTCCATATCGATCAAACAATTATCCTTAACTGGAGCGCCGTTAGCAACCTCCGACATCGTTGGCTGGGTCAAAATGAGCTGCCGGCACTTGCAGCGCCCGCTTTTAAAGCAATCCAACTTCATGGTAAACTTTACCATGTTCTAACCTAGCTTGTAACTTATTTCGTTGAATATAATGGACACCGTTAATATAATGTGCGAGATTTTTTTCGACATAATATTACATGTGAAAGTATATCGATCTGTTCAATTATATACATGTTTATTATATTTTTTCATTGAAAAATACTGTTATAATTTCTATGTACCAAAAAATGTCACAACAACAACAACACAAACTTTTGACCTTTTGACTTTGACAGCGGATTTTGACATATTTCTGTAAAAAAAATATTTCCTCACAAAGAGCTAACGGAGTGATTATTCGGACCCGGGTTCCTATAGAAGTCGATTACTATTCGGACCCGATAGAAGCCTTATCGAAAAATAAGTTTTAGGACTGAAAACTGTAGGTTAGGTTAGATAATGTGACCACGCACATGAAAGGCGCATAACTCATTGCACCGGACACCGCTGCGGTGTACGAACGGACGAAAACCGCATGCGGCTGCGGCGGCACGGAACCGTGCCACCGTACGGTTTGCTCCGTATCACCGTCCGGAGCTGCGGTGCACAACGACGCCCCGCATCACCGCATTATCTATGTTGAGATCTATTACGCGTATGCACGTCCTTTCTACGCAAAAATCCGTACGATACTGCGGCACAGTGTGACATACCCTGCGGACCGCACCGCATCACCGTCCGGGAGTGCGGTGCCGTTGCGTGAGCCGCACAACCGCACGGTGATGCGGTGCGAGTGTGTTATACCCTGCGGTTTTTGTATACGTAGCTCAGAAGAAAAACTAAAGCATAGAAACCTAGCAAAAATAGCTACTGAACTTAATATAATATTTGACTTACTATGACTAGGCGCTGCTAATAGAAATTAGACAGAGACACGTATATGCAAGATGTTTCGAAATTTTGTAGGTCGTCACTAATTCTCGCTTGTCAGTTCTTCTCCCAGTGATGTCGTGCTCATCACTCACCTAGTTTCAACGTCGATAAATTATATAATGTAGGTATTTAATAGATCCCTAATACTAACATTACGAGAAATATAACAAATAATTAAGGGTTTTTCTTATGTAACTTATCCAGCTAATAGCTGCTGTGTCTCTTTGTTATGGTCAGGCTGGCCGTTCATGAGACTAAAAGCGGGAAGTGCGAGTAGAACTCGCCCACCGAGGGTCCCGTATAAAATTGTAGGTTATACTTTAAATAGAGACTAAATTTTTATGATTTAATTACAAATGTGGAGTTTGAGATTTTCCCTGACTTGTAGTGTAAGGCTATATAACTTCGCAAATTTCATAGTTCTAGCTAGATCAACGAAAAGTACCCTATTCATTTTGATGCCCGTGAGTATGTCGAAATATACGTTTTTGGCGACATAAACGGCCGTACCTTTTTTTGTTAACTTAGAAGTTTGATTTTTTCACATCTTCAAGGGACTTGTTAGTGTAGAACTGAGTAATTATATGGTTTTAATTACAACTCGATACCTTCACGCGTTTCCAAAATAAAGGTCTTGACAGATAAACGGACAATAAAGTGATCCTATAATGGTTCAGTGTTTCTTTTGAGGTACGGAACTCTAAAATTTTGACTATTTAAGTGACGGGTATTTCTCGTTATCTAAAATGTTGGAATTTTTTTATTCGCTGGGTGCGAAGTACTAGGTGGGGGTAATGACATCTATCGCAGCGCTCATAGTGGCCAAAATTACAAATAATATTAGCTCCGTTATCTGTCATAAATGTCAAAGCAATCTGTTTAGACTTAACTACCTAATATTAATAATCCCATTATTACTCTAACAAAAATTAATCATAGCAGTTGTTGTAACAACGCAAGCAATGGATAGCTGCCGTCGAGAGAAAAAAGTAAATAACATCATAAGCTCATTTAAATCATGTATTTAATATTATGGGTTGGCTTTAGTATCCTGCTGCACTAGTATTTGGCTAATTTTGGCTTCGATCGATAGACATTGATGCCCCAAATCATAATCTAAAAGCTTTTTTACGGAAAGCGTCGTTTTTGAAAAATCTTAATTTTGATTTTTAAGGTTAGCTGTCTCAAAAAAAATTACATCTATCGAAAAAATAACCCAAATTACGTAAAAAAGAATCAGCAAATATTAATTATGGGTGAACATTTTTTTTTCACCACCCGGAATTGATTCAGATTACCTCAAATAACAACCTAAGAAATTAATAATAATAATAATAGTGCCTTCAATGGCTGGGTGATGCCTCTATTGATGTACTTCTTTGGCATACTGAGATGGACTCAAACTGAGCTGGATAGGAGAGTCCGTCAACTGCTCACAACACATCGCATGCTCCACCCTCGCTCGTCTGTTATGAGACTGTACATTCCACGGAAGTATGGGGGACGGGGCTTTCTAAATGCCAAGAATCTCCACAACCGTGAAGTGTACAGCCTTAGGAATTACACACTTAACAACGAGTGTGGGATGCATCGTGATGTTGTGGCAGTTGACAATGGATTTACCCCTCTCTCCATGGCGCAAACCACCGGTGCTTAGCGTCGAAGATCGCAAAGAGGTATGGAAAGGCAAGGAGCTACATGGGAGGTTTTATCGGGCCTTGTCTGGGCCTGATGTAGACCTACCCGCTTCGGTGAACTGGCTGCGCTTTGGTGACCTATTTGGGGAAAGTGAGGGCTTTGCCTGTGCAATTGCAGATGAAGTAATGATGACGAACAACTATAGAAAATATATCCTGAAGGACGGTACAGTTGACATCTGTCGGGCATGCTGCCGTCCCGGAGAGTCACTCGGGCATATTATCTCTGGTTGTTCTCATCTTGCTAACGGCGAGTATTTGCACAGGCACAACCTAGTGGCCAGGATCATCCACCAGCAACTTGCCATTCGATACGGCCTTGTCGAGTCTGAGACGCCGTACTATAAGTACGCGCCAGTGCCAGTTCTTGAAAATGGTCGTGCATTGCTCTATTGGGACCGCTCTATCATCACGGACAGGACTATTGTTTGCAATAAGCCTGATATCGTGGTGATCGACCGGTCCCAACGCCGAGCAGTGCTCGTCGATATCACTATCCCTCATGATGAGAATCTCGTGAAAGCTGAGAAGGACAAAGTCAGCAAGTACCTTGACTTGGCTCACGAGGTAACCGCCATGTGGAATGTTGATTCAACGATCATTGTTCCGATAGTTGTTTCGGCGAATGGCTTGATAGCGAAGAGTCTCGACCGACATCTTAAGAGGCTCTCGCTTGAGGAATGGATCAAGGGTCGGATACAGAAAGCAGTGATTCTCGACACGGCACGTATTGTCCGGAGATTCCTCTCTCTGCAGCCCTAACCACCGGCAGCTTAGGCCTTGCCTCGCTGTTGGCGGCATACTAGGTTTAAGTTTTTTATAGTATATAGTACAATATATATATATATATATATATATATATATATATATATATATATATATATATATATATATATATATATATATATAGTAAAAAACTTAAATTTAAGAATAAATGGATAATAATAATAATAATTATTATTATAAGAAATTAAAAAAATATATTTTTTTAATACTACCCAGAACCGACTCGGGGCACCTCAAAAACAGTTGCGGAAAGGTTAATCTTTTTTTATGACCAAAAATGTATGTGTATAATGTCACGATATCACAGTAATTTTATTTTAATTAAAAGATAGTTTCGAATTCAAATATTTTCTCACAATGCTACTATTAAATTTTAAAGTGACAGCCAACCGAGTTGCGGACGCTAGGTGGCGCTGAAGTCGTGCACACAGCCAATTGCAGAGATTTACAAATTCTATGGGAAGGAAATCGAAGACACACTGCTTTTATTTCATCGCTTAGATTTCATTCATTTTTATCGCATCGCTTAGAGGTACTTGAGGTTAATCTCATATTTAATTTACTTACCCGAAAATTTAACCCTCATGGATTTTGAACCTTGGATAAATTCGTGAATGCTAAAACTACTATTTGTACATATGCTTGGAAATTAAACTAAAAACATTAACATTTGACCATAATTTATTGTTAAGACATTTTTCGATAGACTTATTACGCTTGATGTGCGGCCGGGCTTAGTTAGAATGTAAATTTTCCGAAGGCGGCGTTTTGATAATTTACCTTTTTGACTCTTTCAAGTTCTTTTCTTTCTCTAATATTTTAATTCTTAGAAAAAATCAGCTGAATTGGTTTTTCTTGGCATCCGTGTCAAGGATTCCTTAAAGAAATAGTTGAGAAATTAAATACGTTTTTATTTTCATAAATAATATTTTAGTTTAAAGATTTTCTTTCATTAAATAACTTGACTTACGTCATGACGTCTCCATTTCATAGTTTTACTATTAAGTACATACAAATTAATCTGATGGAAAATATCTGGAGCAAATTTGACTATGCTTTCTTGGACTCCAATTTCGTCTGACAATACACTTTATCCTTATGTTTTTTATACATTGTCTTTAGGAAATCTGTAAAATAAAAATATCGACAAAATTTTACAACACTACGCACGCATGATCAAGATAACCTCAAAGTAATTTTCTAAAAATCGCTAAAACATAAAAGTGAACTTAATTACGTATTCTTTTTCTACAAAATGATTCAGCGATATTTTATATGTATTTATGTTGACTTATTAGCTCACATTCGAGTAAACTATATGAGAAAACTTACCAATTTAAGGTCAATAAATTTTGATTATTTTCCTTTCGCGACGAATAAGACTTGCAGACCCAAACTACACAAGACATTGTGTTACGGAGTGCACAAACACACACTATTCGTAAATAACTAAAGAATTCTTGCTTTCTAATCACTTAAATATTAATAAAATATCATCAAAATATTACTAGCCACGGGACGCACAAACAAATATTATACGAACAATTCAAATAGTTCAAACTGGGATGGTCTATCTTCGATACAAGATACAATAGAATTTAGCCGTATTATATTTTAACCAATTTTAACCAAATGACAATTTATCTAGTGATATGCCAAAAGACAAAGATTACTCATCTCTTATATTTACACAGTTTTGTGCCGTATGTTAGAAAGAGACAAATAGCACACAATTAATTCTTGTTTTAATCTTCCTTCTATGCTGTAGTGATTTTTCTGAGGCGTACTGTACCTACGTAACTTGTTCTAGTAGTCTGTGATACGTAGTATCTCTAACATTCTTTATCTAAGCATGGAATTATTACTAATGAGCTCTTCAAAATATTGTTGTTCTTTGGACTTTATTTCTATGTAAATAAAGTCTAAACACTTGAAAGTGCAAAAGCGTGCCGAGAGAGATAGCAATAACTGTACCTTTTATCCCTTTCCCACAGTGTTGCTACTGTAGTTGTATATTTTATAATTTAGTAGTTATGAAAGAACTATTGGTAGATGAAGATTTTTTATTATTGTTTATTTTAATTACTTTTAATGCCCAAAATACCTAAATTGTTTTTTTTTGTAATTATTATAACAAAATAAATTAAATTACCATGTTAGCCTACTATTAATAATTATAACACTAAAATTTTACGTCCAGGAAATATTCTAGTGGTAGTATTCAAAAAATGTTATATTGCAACAATGATTCTCTGTCAATGTCAGTAATTTTCGTTGTCATTGTAGTAGGGTAACCACATGGTACCTACCTAACCTAAATATTGTCGCAATTTTTAACATTTTTTAATAAAAGTCATTTATATTAGTTATTTATTATTTAGCTTACACGATGCGATGTTAAGTTATTAGAAAAAAGAATTGGCATTAACATTCTGTTAAAGATATTGGCGAAACCACAAAAGTTTTAAATATTGTTGAAACAGTTCGACTCACACTGATGTGTTTTTAATTCTTTTCTTCTTAAAATATTACTCATTCTTTTACTAGGTATGTATTTAAATATCATAGAGAGATTTTAGTGATGACTCATTTTTGACAAGTTGACATATATGATTATATTATCTGTTATGTGGCGGTGGGTTCAACATAATATACCGATTGGAAAGACCATCTATTAAAAGACAATCATTGACTTTTATTATTTTTCAAATAATTATTATATTAATAAAACCTATCTTGTATTGAAAAGCAGATATAAAATTCTTTTGCGCAACCCATTTTGAAATAATAGAATAGAATATAATATTTCTTTGCTGTACAACACCAACCAGCTTAAAGTCAACGTATAAATAATACACTTAACACTAATTGTACAAAGGGCAACCTTGTCGCTAAAAGCGATCTCTTCCTTAACAATCGTAATTATTAAGCATATTATGGTTTTCAAAAGCATCTTTCAGGTTGAATGTTATTGTTTTTAAGAAAAAATCCCTATTTTGTAGAATTTGTGGTCACAAATATACGAGAGACAAACGGTACAGTTATTTATCTCTCGCTCGGCACGCTTTTTTAAGCAAGAGCTCATTCCTGTTTGAGTATTAATTCCATGTATTTAAGATCTCTAATATAATATTTTGAATTACAACAAAATAATTATTATGTGTTGAAACAAAATACACAGCGTCGATATGAAGATGCATTTGTGAACTTACCTATTCTTGTCGCTAAGTTGGTACTTAACCTGTATGGCACCGCAAGAGGGCGCCACTTTCTTCGTCAAAGTTTGCAACCGGAAGGTTGGCCCTCTTGTCAATTTGACAGCCAATCATAGCGTCTTCACATACGTAGTATCTCTATATAGTTTGTGGTCTTCACCAGGAAGATATTCCTGCGACGCTGTGTATTTTGTTTCAACACATAATAATTATTTTGTTGTAATTCAAAATATTATATTATGTGTTTCCGAAAAATACACAGCGTCGATATGAAGACTTGTTTGATATCTGCTGGTGGCAAACACAAAACGCTATGTGAAATATGATTATTTATTTAATCTAATACCAAAACAGAAGAGTTTACTCTCATAAGATTAAATTACTATCTTAAAGTTTCAACTAAATAGGAACTTTAGAATCTGTTAAACAATCCAACAATAACATTCTTAGGATATTATTTAAGAACTTATCTAAAATAATTAAGTAATCAAAAATCATCACAAAATTCACAACACAAAATTAGCAATGAAATTATTCTGATTGAAAATTATTAAATAATAATTCAGACCCAGTACATCCTCGTTGAATGTCTTTGCAGTAAAATTTTTTAAAAGTGTTTTCACTCTTCCAATTTCCCCTAGCTAAAATATCATCCACACGATGATTTTCAATCCAGCTTGCTGAAGCAACCGCAGATCTAAAAGAGCCTGGCGATGCAGAAATTCCAGCCTCTTTGAGAACTGAACGGACCCAGCCACCAATCATTGTTCTGGAAGCTGGGCGTGGAATCCCTGTAATATATATAAATAGATGATCTAGGCCTTGTACTCCAGTTCGTCTGTTTTCGGAAGAGGCTATTAGTTTTTGACCCATGTTACAGGACAGACAATGCTCATTAGGATGCTTAAGTAGAAGCCAGCCTGACTGGCGATGTCATGCTGAGTCAGTTTTAGACCCAAATAAAGGCCAAAGTATCACTTTATCATTAGATACACACTTATATGAGAGTCTGATATTTTCAATAAGGTGAGGTCATGCACCCTTCTGCCTGATGCCAAGAGAAGAATGGCGGCAGTTCTTCTTGATATCTCAAATAAGGTGTGGTTCTGACATGGTTGAGATAGCCACGCAAATACAATCTGTGGGTCCCATGTGGAAAGCCTTATCTTTTCAGGTTGAGCTGTAGCTATAGCTTTAAGCATTTGTTTTAAAAGTAGATGTTCATTGGAGATGTCTTGCTTTATTTTACAAAATGTAAATATGGCGGATTTATGTACCAAAATTGTACTATATGATAATTTTACTTCTAAATGTAAATATGCTAAATATCTTGAAATTTGTTGTAATTCAGGATTATGGCCGACAACTCCATTATCATCACACCATTTGAGCCATCTTTTGATGGCTGGATAATAAGTGCACATGGCAGAATTACGCCAGGAAGAACTTAGTAATTGTTTCTCTGGTTCTGACCAATCACGGATTTGCTCCCCCCACCTCCAACTAACCAAGCCTGAAGGAGCAGTTTATTGTAATTCTTTATTGTAATTCATTTATTTGCTCATAATACATGGGTATAAACATAGATTTTAAGAGTAATAAGGTACAGCCATGTCTTGCCTTATCTTATAGGCATATGAGGAAAAGGAGGTGAAAATCTAAATTAATTTACAATGATTATGTTATGTTAGTACTTAAACAATCATATTATATGAATTTAAAATAAATGTCAACAGAATTACAGACTATAATAGAATGTCAATGGATACAAAATGGCTTAAAAAAATAATAATTAATGTCAAAATTATTAATTCAATTCATAATGTCAATACTATTTATTTGTCATTTAGAAAATCCTTAAGATTATAATAGGTTTTTTCAGCAAGAAAGCCATTGAGGGTAGTTTTAAACTTTTGGTTTTCAGGTATTGATCTGATTGACAATGGTATTTTATTATACACAGTGGGTAGCATACAATTAACACTAATTCTATGTAGAGAGGTCTTATAACTATGAATTAACTTCAGTTTGCCTTCATGTCGACTTCCGCTAGTGTACGCTTTAAAGTTGTGTGAATTATTTCTGTAAAAGTTTGCTAGCTCACTAATTTAAATGGATGTGAGTGTTAAAATTTTATATTTCCTAAAATAGGGTTGACATGAGTCTTCTTGCATCAAGCCAAACATTGATCTTACACATCTTTTTTGCGCATTGAAGACTCTTTGCTTGTCAGTGCTATTGCCCCAAAATATTATCCCATATCTTAATATAGATGCCACATATCCGTAGTATGCTGTTAAGAGTGTTTTTAAGTTAGTAACATATCTTAATTTATACAAAGCATATGAAAATTGGTTGAATTTTTTTACTAGATTATCAATATGAAATTTCCATGTCAACTTATTATCTATCATTAGTCCTAAAAATTTTGTTATGTCCACTTCTTTTATTGAGTTTCCTAAATAGTTAATGTCAAAATTTAACGGGAAATTATTGCGAAGCTTAAAGTTCATCAAGTACGTTTTTGTCAGGTTAATCGTCAAATTATTCAATGTCAACCATTTGATTATTAATGTTAAAGTATTATTAATATCATATTCTACGTCATGTGAATTATCATATGTAAATAAAATAGTGCTGTCATCGGCAAAAATCGTCATGGAGTGGTTAATTACATTAGGAAGGTCATTTATATACATATTAAATAGCAATGGTCCTAAAACACTGCCTTGTGGAACTCCATAGTAGACAGACCTTTCATTTGAAGCATAAGTTGTGTTAATTCCAGTTGTAGGGCTAATTTTATTAATGTGTGTAATTTGCTTTCTGTTATTTAAATAAGATTCAATTAGTTTTATAGCATTACCTCTTATACCGTATGCTTCAAGTTTCATAAGCAGTATTTTATGGTTAACATTATCAAAAGCTTTAGTCATATCCATGTAAATAGCTAATGTCGGTTTTCGTTTGTCAACGTTACTAATTACTTTTTCTACAAAATCGTAAATTGCCATATTCATAGATCTACCCTTTCGAAAACCATATTGATGTTTTGTAAATATATCATTCGCTTCAAAGTAATTGTAAAATTTGCCATTTATAATTTTCTCTATGATCTTGGAAAATATAGATATTAATGCAATAGGGCGATAGTTTTTCAGCAGTTTTCTGTTGTCTTTTTTATATATTGGTATAGTGATTGTTAATTTCAATCTGTCGGGAAATATTCCATGTTCCATACATAGATTAATAATATGACTTAATGTAGGTGCAATAATATCTCCTACATGCTTGATAGCTTTGGTTGATACGTTATTATGGCCTACACTGCTTGTGTTTTTTAAGGTTTTGATAGTTTTTATACAGGGATAAAGACTCTTTTGCCGTAGATGGATTAGGCTGAGGCTCCATTTTATATCGCACAACAAAGTTTTGAGATGCACAACAACAATAAAACAAGTAAAACACAACAAAGAAACTAAATAGTACAACGGGAAAAAACTCAAACACGGGACAATATTGTTAGAAGCTGAATGACAAATTGACAACCAACCGATGACGGCTTAGCGCTCAGCGTGCAAGTCAAACAAAATGGCAGTTGGCGTATTTCTAATTTCGTTCAGTAAAATATTAATATCTAATATTTTGCAAAAAATATGATTAATATTGAATAATAATTTTATCATACCTACGCATTTTACAATGCTATTAAAAAATCATCAAATGTTGTTAACACCTGGCAGTGTTGAAAGCTCCGTAAAATAAAATTTACTATGAAACCGTCAAGTCATAACTTTATGTAAAATAAACATTTATCTAAAATCAAAATATTATCTTCAATAAAACGTATTAATTGAATGGCTCAAAGAATTTGCTAACAGGTTTTCTGACAGAAATGTTTATGTTTCTATTTCATGAAATTTTTTTTTAACTGGTCACGTTTGTTTACAAAAATATTTTTGAATTAAAAATTAGAGTTCAAGCTAACCGACAGTTTTCAGTTTGATCCTATAAGCTTTTTTGATAATAAATAATTTACTATCGGGTCCGCATAGCATTTATTTCCGTTCAATAGGGAGGGGGGCTACCGCCTAACTCATAGCAATCACTCACTATCGCTTTCGTGACGTTAGAACAATAGTTCAAATGTCACCTGTGACATAAAAACTATTGTTCTAATGTCACGATAACTATAGCGAGTGATCGCTTAGAGTTAGGCGGTACGGCTGCCGGGGGGGCTACCGCCTACCGCCTAACTCAAAGCGAGAACTCGCTATCGCTTTCGTGAAATTAGATCAATAGTTCAAATGTCATCTGTGACATTAAAATTAAAACTAGGTAATTGTTCATTGCCACATATTAAAAAAGAAGAAGAAGGTAATTGTTCTAATGTCACGATAACGATAGCGAGTGATCACTTTGAGCTAGGCGGTACGGCCGCGTCCGCGGGTTATAGGAATAATAGACGTCGATTGCTATTCGGATCCTGGCAAGAAATAATGGCGCCGTGGTGGATTTCAGGTTAGATATAATATTGTGTGTAGTCACAATATTATATCTAACCTTTTCTTTTCTCGGGGGGAAATGCGTAACCGCACCGTACCCACCGTTGGCTAGACGGCGAGCGTGTGTGGAGCTCTCCTGGCAGAGTGCCAGGCCTACTCACTTAAACCCCCCGGTGTTCTTCCTGCCCTTATGGGGGCGCTGGGTAAGGTGCACACTGCGACTCCACTTCCCACGCGCCCGGGCAAGCCCGACTCACTGATCGGGCTATCGCCAAGGGGGGATTGCCCGAGAACACCAGGGCAATCCCCAGACGGAGAGCCTTACGGCGGCGTGCACGGGGCCAACCGTGCACGCAGGTCTCCACGGCAGAGTCATTAGGCGGGCATCGCTTGATATTATATCTAAACTAACCTACAGTTTTATCCTGTAAGTTATTTTTCGATTACGCTTCTTTCGGGTCCGAATAGCATTCTACTTCTGTAAGGACCCGGGTCCGAATAGCCACTCTGCAGGCCTATTCTGTAACTTATGTTGCCAACTAGAACTGTCATTTTTTAAAGGAACTTAACATCCATTACTGCTATCATGAACGCTGCCGTAACACATAAGCACTAAGGCCGGTTTTTGTCCTCGACGGACGTCGGTCGCTGACGTCGGTCGCGGATTGTCAGCGCTGACCGTCCGTATCTCAGAATTTTGACTGTGGGATATAATGTAATATATATTACATTTTGAGATATAATATTTTATCGCTTGCCATACTTTTTTACGAGACCGTTCTCACTGTGCTATAATATATATTACACCCCAAACTGTAAATATTTTTTCGCCCGTCCGAGCTATATTTGAAGGCGATATATTTTACCTCACGTTCCCGCATACCGCACCTCTGCCCCTGCCTCGCCTTCATTTCGAATCGTGACGGTCATGCGCACATACTTACATACTCGTAGCTGTCCGCGTGTTATGATTTTTGGGTATTTTGGTTCGCAATCTTTTCTTTACGTATTTACCACGTATTTACCTATTTACGTATTTATCCCTATAATGGAACATTTTATAGAAAGTGTTAGGAAATATCCTTGTTTACGACTAATCTTGAAGAGTATAAAATGAATGAAATTAAGGATGCTGCATGGAGAAATTCACTATAATCTTTTCTTAAGGCCTTACTAATAACCATTTCATACGCCTGATTTGGTTAAACAGTGTTTTGTCACGTTCACTCGAATGACATTTCAAATTCGAACAAAAGAGACAAAACACTACTTAACTATACAAGGTTTGTACAAATTAGTAAGGCCTTTAGTCTATTAAAATTCGATATCCAGAATCGACGTTTATTGTATTTTTTCTAAATAATGAGATATGTAAATCGAATACTGCATCATCTTCGTCTGATAAACTATCGAAAGTACCTAGCAAAACAATTTCCATATTATCCATTTAATAACGAGAGGTCAACCGTTTCAATAAAAGACGTTATGATGTATATGATGATCATAGAAGCTGAACTATTCTAAAAAATATATCTGATAGTGAGAACAGCAAACCCGGGATGATATATATAGCTGAACATGTAATATATATTACATCCTATAGTCAAAAGCCGGCTTAAAGCATAGAAGGAACATTAAAATAAGAATTCATATTGTGTTATTTGTCTCTTTCTATCATATAGCACAAAATTGTGTAAGTGTAAGAGATAAGTAATATTTGTCTATTTGGCAGATCACAAGGTGGTCACAAGATGATTGTGATTTGGTTAAGAGGATTGTGAAGCTGTTTTTCATACAAAAAGCGATAACGCTTTTCTCCCTCTAAACATAGTCCAATTTTCATAATTTTTGGAAATCTTGTAGATATAATGATAAACTAGGTTTGTACGTTTTGATTTTGAAGAAATATTGCTCAGAATATAAGTTATTAGCATCTAAATATCTATATTTTCGACTTAAAAGCTACCTTGAGCATTTTTGTATTTTTTTGACTAAATTATACTGAATTACAAAAAAAGCAAAACGTACAAACATAGATTAAGGTATACTGAATCTTATGAGACCAAAAGCGTCTAATTTCATAAAGGTTTAGGGGGGTAAAACAGTTATCGCCCAAAACAATATTTCAAACAGGAATTGTAGGCAATTTCGACCATTTCTTGCAACTCTCTCTACCGCACGATACGGGTCGGGGGCAGGGGTACACTATACAAAGATAGTGATGTGACATAATGTTATCGTAGTTATTGTCGCCTAGGGAGGGAAAGTAATATCGATATATCGATCAATAGTGAAAGTTATTACTCAAGTCGGAACTATTAATCTTCACAAATACCTTATACATGAAAAAGTAAATATCTTTTTGAATACGTTTATTGATTTTAGTGTTTTATTTTAAAGATTTTATTTCAATACAAATACCTTATTTAAGTATCGAGTATATTTCGTTTTAAAACATTTTACTATTATTTATTTAAGCTATTATGTAAACATCTTTACAAATATAAGAAAAAATATTAGGAATCATCATCATCATCCACACGCGTCCACTGCTGGACATAGGCCTCCCCAAGTGCTCGCCACTGAGCACGATCCGCGACCACTCGCTTCCAGCTTTTGCCAGCTAGGTACCTTGCGAAGATCGTCGCTCGATTAAGAATACAGCGGGCAATAATCATTGTTTTTTCTTTATCTCTGCAGTTTATTTAAAATCCAATATTTACACATTTACTAAATATTTGTGAAGATTTAGAAAATGTATAATATTAAATTTAAAATAAACATTTTCTAAAATTATATTTCAATAGCACCGTTATTGTCATCGAATAAAGGACTTCGGCTTACAGAGATAAAATTCACTACAATACAGGTAAAAATTCACTTGGGCTGGGTAAGTTCAAGAAATGAACTACTGATACCGCACTCAATATGGTGCTAAAAGCCCAAAGTTGGTAAGCTTGCTCACAATGTGGAAAAAAGATCTGGCAAAGAACGCAAGATGCCGATGTAGATAGCTGGTTATTCTTAGTTGCCCGTGTTGCCACCCCCAACCTCGCCCCCGCTGGCGGCAACTTGGAAATAGCGCAGGACAAGACCAATTTGTAGATCTCTGAGGAAGATTATGTTCTGTCAAGTACCTATATAATTAATTAGAAACACTTGTTCGGTGCATAGAGCTATATCTACATCCTATGTGTTCTTGTTAAATATTCAGACAAAGTAGAGATATGACTTATTTCATTTGGGTTAAGCCAGATTACTAGCTATGGCACAAAATTGCTAATAAATCACAAACATTTTCTAGAGGCTGTCTACTCCTCGCCACTCACCAGCTGTTTTTGGGTGTGGTAAACACGTATTAAATTGCTTACGTACAAACTCATATGCCTTTGAACTTAAAAAGTGTAAGCACAGCGCGAATTTCCTTAAAGGTTCAGAATACTTTCTTTTGTCAACTCCTTTGATGACCTCGCTGATTGTTTCAAACCCAGCATTTGAAGCCGCATTTTTCTCTTTCGGGGCGTATTCAAATTTGAACCGAAATCCAACACCGATGCGTCCTGAAACAATATGTATACAGGTTAAAAATAAAAGCAGGTTCTAATTTTACAACATTAAAAATATTAATTAATAAATTTTTAAACTGTATCTGTACTAATGGGCAGACTTGTTATATTAAAAGAAAATGACCAAAATCAAACCATTAATAATATGTTTGGCCATATCAAAATAGTAGAAAAGGATTTGGTACCTACCCTACCCATGTTAATCCAAAACTGTAAAATAAAATTCGAAACCCCCATAAAAATAATTGGGTTTGTGAAAAATAAATTTAGGTTTTGGCTTGATAGGTATGTACCTTGTAGATATAATATGTATAAGTTACTGATCTGTAAAAAAAGTTTAGGAATAGCACCACTCCTAAGAAAAGTGCCTTTTTTGTTTTTCTGAATCCACTGTTGTTCAAAATGCTTAGAACACATTCGGGTATGCTTGGTTGGCTGCCAATTCAATCGACCAGTAGCTTTAACCCAACTGTTTTCGAGTAGTTATCTCCGAAGGAAATCTGTTAAATACAGACAAACTAGCAAATGGAAAGTCTCACTTCAAAAGAATTAACTTTGTTATCTAAAATGCTCAAAATTTTATACTTAAATATCTCAATATTAATGTAACACAGAAACTAATATGTGAGTTCCCTTTCACGTAACAAATTACCTACGAATCAAGGAAAAATAGTCGTAGCGTAACTGGTATCATTATAACCCGGCAAAATGTTATACGCGTTGGCTGTATACGTGGCCATATTGTATGGCGACGTTCCTAGCTTGTTAGGTTAACAGTAACCTTACTACTTAGTTTGAAATTTCATGTTTAATCCCATAATATCATTGAGAACCATAGTAGAATGATAAAATATTGCAATATAACTTGTATTTATAATTTAAAAAATAGTTTTGGAGCTTTTTATTGACACAATTTAGGTCTTACCTGTAAAAGGTTATATTTTCCTGTTTTCTAGCACTATCACTATTACAACCTAAAACGGAGCAGTGCACCATGATTTAAATGTTCAAATAGTTCACAATTACACTAATTAAAGTGTTAAATAATTACACAGTAAGCTATAATTCACACAACAAATTTCTTCCACGTATTTGTTTAGCACCAGACGCTGGTGATAAACAATCCCCACTACCAGTTTCACCTATATACGGTGACAAAGACAAAAAAAAATGATGCCGTCTTCTTCTTTCCTTTGGCAATGTGTATAAGTTTATCTCTTTTCCTCATGTTTGACGGCTTTTATAGCCCATCTATTTCATTCTATATCTATGGGTATCTCAGAAGAATAATGGTATATTGTCTCAGAACAATCTGCTTTTTATTCTTCTGAGTATATTGTATTGGTTGTCAAATTGTCAAAATCAAACGCCAGTCAGCTGTTTCTTGATTTAGCACGTCATAGCTACTCAGAACGAATTAAAACAGTGCAAAAAATATCACGTGAATCTAAGAGTATACTTTGAATATTAACAGATTTTTTAAAGGCTCACCAAAACAGTATTTATCTTCAAGTATGCAGTTACAGTGATTTCCAGTGGTGATTTTGAAAGTTCTTTGTTATGTTTGAATCTTCACATCAATTTTAATGGGAATGGTGCACTAATATGGTCAAAATCTTTTTATAAAATATGCAGCAATTACAGTAAGTGTTTACTCTTTAGCGGACGTGACGTCAAAAAAAAAAGTTGGTGGACTTGTGCTGGGGGGCGACCTGTAGCTGTGTCGATCAGACTCTCCGAGAGTCTCTCGATTCTCACAGGTGGCTCTAGAGCCCTTGATTTCAGATCTGTTAGCCAGAAGGTCTTCTCCCAGTCCCAGAAAGGAGCTATTATTATATATCGGCCCTTTGCTCGGTTGAGATTTGCGCTAAAACTCTGGGAATGAGATTGGGTGGTGGAAATATCCAGCCTAGGTGGTAGTCCCAATCCTGGCTGAAGGCATTGCAATAAAGAGCTGATTGATCTTTGGAGTCTAGCGAAACGTATCTGCTGACCACGTTTGTTTCTCCTGATGCGAATAGGTCGACATCTGGAGTGCCCCAACGATGAAATATTTGGTTTGTTGCAACGGGTAACAGATGCCATTCGGATAGTAGCCGTCCCCTTGAGAGGTGATCGGCTGTGCAGTTGTATCTCCCCGGGAGATAGTGGGCTGACAGAAGAATTTTAGGCTCTCTGTCAACCTCAACAATTTGCATGTCAGATCGAGTAGAATCAGCGAATGAGTTCCCCCCTCGTTCCGTATGTATGAGACCAATGTCTGGTTGTCGGATTGAAGCAGAATATGAGCCCCTTGTAGGTGATGACATTGATTCCGAATCGACGCAAATACAGCGAACAGCTCTTTAAAATTCGAGTGCTTCTTCTTCTGTTCTTCCGACCAAATCCCTGACATCATTGTCTCGTTCAGTTGGGAGCCCCAACCCGCTTCCGCAGCGTCTGTTGTCAGAAAATGTGAGTAAGGACGTTGGTGTAGAGCTTCCTGGCAATGATCTGCTTGTTTCCACCATTTTAGGTCGCTTAGAACTTGTGAAGGTACAGGTCGGTACCGAGATTGTCTTTGTTTGAACGTCTTTAGAAAAATCTGGAGGTGACGGCAACGGAGTCGACCTCCAGCTATGGGAAAAGTGGCGAAATTTAGTTGACCTAGAATTTTTTCTACTTATTTTAGATTGCATTCTTTTTCTGAAATTATTTTGTTGATGGAAGATATAATTTTCTTCCTTTTTTCTATCGGTAGAGATACTGACTTTATGTTGGTGTTCCATGTTATACCTAGATATTCCAGTTGTTGGGTTGGGTTCAATATTGACTTGGGGAAATTGATTTGCCATCCGAGGGATTCCAAAAGGTTCAAGACTTCCGCAGTCTGTGATACCAATTTGGACTGTTCTTGATGTACCAGAAGAAAATCGTCCAGGTACACCAGAACACGACAACCCTGATTTCAAAGGATCTCCGCAACCCAATTTGTTAAAGCTGCAAATGTTTGGGGTGCCGACGCTAGGCCAAATGGTAGGGAAGACATTTGTAACATTTTGCCCTGATAGATCATTCGTAAATATCAACGATGAGCCTCTGCTATTGGCACGTGAAAGTAAGCATTGGAAAGATCTATCTTGACCATCCAGTCCTGAGGCTGGAGAAATTCGGGAACCGAAACGTGTGAAATCAGTTTGAAATGTTTTGTGTGAACGTACCTGTTCAGTCCCCTGAGGTCGAATATGGGGCGGAGGCCACCACTGCTTTTGGGAATTACAAACATCTTCGACAGAAAACTCGGAGTCTCTTCCTTGGGTTACTCCAGTACATTTTGGTCTTGTAAGGTTTTTATTATTTTTGTCATTTCCGGTGTCACTTTGGAACTGTATACTCTTTTCAGAGATGTAGTGGGGTAATTCAGTGGAGGTTTTAAATTGAAAGGAATCCGCGTCCCTGATATTATTTTCAAAATAAAATTGTTTGCTCCTAATGCTTTCTACGCTGGAAGAAAGTTTTGCAAACAACCCCCCCTGAATACTTTTTGTCGATAGTCATTTTTTATCTTTTGCATCTTTGCCACGAAAGGAATTATTAGTATTTGGTTTAAAGTCTTTCTTCAGCTTTTTAAAATTTGATTTTTCTTTTGCAGGACGATAACTCACATTCCGTTTGTTCTGAGTGGGGTAAGAAGTAGATGTCGAAGCCACTGGTTCATAAGATCGCTTTCGAGGAAGTGGTTTATTCAAATATGATGGAATATTTAACCAGCTTGCTGTACCACCTAGAGATTGGATAACGGGCATCAATGTGCTCTGATCAAATAAGTTTTCAACACTTGGTGGAACTCTCCTTATCGTATGCTGTAAATTTTTATTTTGTATTTCATTTATAATACGTTCTCGTCTCACTTCTATACATTCAGCCCTTTTACCACATACGACTTGTAACAAACATTCCATGTTTTTAAAATTTTGAGAAGTTGGACCAAACAAACTTAAAATCTTTTCATAAAGAGAGCTTGGGCTTAACTCAGATGGAAAATTATTTGCCCAATTGACAATTTCCTGTAAGTTGTTCCTAACTATTTCCTTCTGTTCCAGTAAGCCATTTGTCAACCCCGCCATTACCCTTTCAGTTGATAACAAATAGTCCTTTCCCTTATTTAAGTGACACAACTCATCATTCAGTTTTAATTCAGAGAATCCTGGTTTTGCTATGAGGGATTGCAATACTTTTGAATATTTAACATCCTTCCAGCCCTCTGTATTGAAATGTTGTAATTTCATCAGCTCTGCGACCCGATGCTCAGGTGCTGTTATGATCTTAGAGTCTGTAATTGTCTGAACATCTCCAAATTCAAGTTTCCCTGATGCGGGGTTAATCAAATATTCAGTTGAAGCTGATGGGGCTACCACATTTGTAGAAGTAGGTGTATTATTAAATAAGTTCTGTAATTTGTAAGCGTACTTACGTGAGCAATTAGTGCGTCAACACGCGGATCAGGTTGATCGTGTTGTTTTATTTTCGCTCTTTTATTTGGAGGATGAGATGATAGGCTTTCTGAATCATCCGAGTCGGAACTTTGGCTGACTTCGTCGGATGAAGAAGTTCTTCTCTGTTTACGAGAAACGAAGCGTTTCTCTTCCGGTATATTTCATTCTTTTTCAACAGGGTTTTGTTGATTGGGATCGCAATTTTCTTTTTCTCCACTCATACTCACTAAAATTTAGTAGTTTGCACAAATTAAATTTTATTTTGCACTGTTTTTTACTCAAAAAAACAAGTTTATTTACAATTTTCCTCAACTACGCAGTAAGTCACAAAACAAGCTGTCAAATTGACAAGAGGGCCAACCTTCCGGTTGCAAACTTTGACGAAGAAAGTGGCGCCCTCTTGCGGTGGCATACAGGTTAAGTACCAACTTAGCGACAAGAATAGGTAAGTTCACAAATGCATCTTCATATCGACGCTGTGTATTTTTCGGAAACACATAATATAATATCTCTCTCTCTCGCCAGTAAAGCAGTCAAAAAAAATCTCTATCTATCCCTTGGGTATATGTGTTCTGTGCTAGCTATCTATTAGTCTGTGCTTGGTTGGGATAAAATCATAGATAAAGAATGAAATCTTTATCTAAGGATAAAATCCTTCAGCAGGCCTATTCGCTAACTACGGTTGGTAACTAGAACTGTCATTTTTGAAAGCCACTTTATATTCATTACGGGTTTAGTGACCTTATGTGTTACGGCAGCGTTCATGATAGCAGTAATGGATGTTAAGTTCCTTTCAAAAATGACAGTTCTAGTTAGCAACCGAAGTTACAGAATAAGGGGGCTGAGGATAAAATCCTCAGAATAACAGAGATAAAATCAAACTGCCGACGCCCAGTTTGGTGCGTTCCGAATTGCGATAAAAGCGATAATATCGCGAATCCGACCAAATTAAATCGTCACAAAATATAAGGGCTATTGAATCAGTAGGTTATGTTGTGACTTTGGTCGGATTCGCGATATTATCACTTTTATCGTTTTACGGAACGCAGGGATTGTGATTCTGAGTTCTGCGATGTCAGCCATTTGATATTTGACTGTCCGATCTATGCAGTGGACCGTTTAATTTTAGCAAGTGAAATTAGTGATATAAATGCATTCAGTGAAAATAGTTCCTCCCGCCGCTTGTCAGACTTACTAAAACATCAAGAAACTTACCAGTCGCTATTTAAATACATTAAAATGACTTTTGGGAGTTTATAATTAAGGCATCTGACCCCCTAGACAAGATGCCTTTCGATAATCGCAAACGGAATCGCTAAATGGATAGTGTATGAGATTTGACAATTGCGCTCGAAAGCTAAACGAGGGCTTATGTCAAATCGCATACATTTTCCTTCTAGCGATTGCGTTAGCGATTATCGAAAGGCATCTTGTCTAGGGGGTCTGAAAAGAAGAATGAAGAAATGGCTCAAAGGCCTAGAAGCCAAGCCAAAAATAAAAAAATAAAAAATGTAATGCAATGCGTTATTTTGCCATATTTTTCTAGATTAATTCGTGATTATTTGTCTACCGCTAAATTTCTATAAAGTGTGTCGTGTTAGCAAATAAAAGAGCAATAATCTATTTAATTTTAAGGAAACTTCACGTTATGCAGTGTCTTATAAACTGCTTGGAGTGAATTGCGGAAGAAAGTTAATGTGAAATAACCATCGTAAAAAATGGCTATTGATAAAGTGCATGGTCTTCAGACCACTGGCATGAGCCTGAATGATCGATTCACACTGCTAGCGAAGGTTGCCCCTAATCGGGCACCTATGAGGCCTCGGCGGCGTGCCAGTCTTGGGTCGAACTTCAACTACAATCAGAATTATATGAAGAATCGTAACCTCATTGAGCAAGTTGCCCGGCATTTGGAACTGCAGGCTAAAAGGGTAGGCAATTACATTTTTTTCCCATTTTTATCCTCTTATCAACCATTATAAAGTACTTGCTTCAAAATACAAGATTTTCGATGTTTTCATGCTCTTAAACATATAGAATAGTCTATACAAAAGACACACAAATGTTAGGTAGCAATTATTTTACTAGTGATATTTCAAAACCCCAAACATATTTAATTTTTTTTATGTCTGAGTTCTACCTATTTCTTTAAAAATGCTGTAAAATGAAATATTTATTAAAATGTTGTGTATGCTGTCTTTTAACTGGGACATCCAAATAAATGCAATACAAGTTCAAAACACTATCTCCATCTGCCACCTCTGTGATCTAATGGTTGAAATTACCGGGTGTTGATTGAGAGATCTGGGGTTTGATTCCCAGGCCGTGCCGACCCCCGGCAGCGCCTGTGTGCAAAGCCTATGAAGCGCCTATTTTTTGTCGTCCAGGATCTTCTTCCCGCGCCCGCTTCATCATCTGGCGCTCCTAGCGTCTTGGCGCCTGTGTGCGCCGCACACTTCGCACACAGGGGCGGCGCGGCCTTGTTGATTCCCCATTAGTGCATATGTTTTTCTGCTTTGGTTTGGTAGGTGATAGCTTTCTTTGCCTGCCCGATTAGCTTCCACCATCTTACCTATATTTGTCACAATAATAAAATGGGGTCCCTGGCACTGTGGCCTCCGCACTGGCCTTCTAATTGGGAGGTTAGTGGTTCGATCCTGCCATGTACTTTTTCTGTTTTTCTTTTTATTTTATATGTTCATTTGCCGATGTCATTGTGAGGCAACCTGCATACATCTGTGAAGAAATTGAAAGGTGTGTGTCAAGTTGTCTAATCCACATTGCATCAGCGTGGTTGACTAAGGCCTAAATACCCTAATGTAGGGCTCGAGCCCCTTGGAGAGGACATTATGAGATGCAATGAATAACAATGTTAATAGCATTGTATTCCAACAATAGACGTAAGATAGCCACTTCGCTCACATCCACCTTTGGCCTTGGATGAAAATGGAGTACAATTTCTGGTCTTGTCTTTGGGCATGGCATGGCCCACATACAATATTGTTGGCAATAATATACATGGCCTTTGGCCATGTTTTTGTCTGTTTCTTTATAAGATGTTTCAAGATCAATTCGTTAAGTTTGTATTATTAATTATAGTTTAACTTCTATTCCACACAAAACTGTGTATCTGATACTTAATTAAAATTGTCAATCTATTACAGAAGTCCCGCAGTAAATGCATCTCTAATACATTAATATGACCTTTTCAATACTATTTATACAGGTGGTTATGGAAATGTTATGCATTATCTTACAACTTTAAAAGCTATATAAATAGGATATTATGAGTATGACATAAATCATGGCAGCCTTGTCATCTCTCAATATGTTTGTTCAGAATAGAATGCAATGTATGTGAATAACATATAAACAAACTGAGTGAATAATACAACATTCTCTATGTTAATAACTAGCTTTCCGCTCATGACTTCGCCCCCGATATTCTTGTTTTCCTGTGGGATTTTTTCCCGTAGGATAATTACCCTATGTCCTTACCCTGGTCTCAAACTATCCGTATACCAACTTCCATCAAAATCGATTCAGTAGTTTTGAAGCCTATTCAATACAAAATAACAAACAATCAAATCTTTCCTCTTTATAATATTATTAGTATATTAGTATTAGTATAGATAACATTCTTATATGTTCCTGTTGTATGAAATTTTATTAGCAGGGAACATTTTATCACTTAGCCAAGGTGATAAAAAAATATTCCACATTGTTTGTAATAGGGTTTTTTCAAATTGATATCTTGTCATACTTAAATCACTTACAATGAAGGCAGGCAGAATGCAAACCTGACTGCTGTTGGGTGTTTTGACAGACCACTATGGCATGGATCGCATGCTAGGAAAATGGGCCTGAGTAATACAGAGATCTGCAGGGTCTGTAAAGAGGAAGAGCATAGTATGGAAACACGTGACAACACATTTAGCGCAGAGGTCGAGTGATCACCTACTGCGCAACGGGTCGCGGGTTCGATTCCCATATGGGACAAATGTTTTGTATGGCCTATAGAAATTTGTTCCGGTCTGGGTGTATGTGCATGTGATATTCTATGTTTGTAACTGCACCCACGACACTGGAGAAAATCCTAGTGTGGGGCGACGTTTTTTTAAAGATTAAAAAAAAGATGGAAAACATATTGTGCTAATCAATAGTGAGACTTATGGGTTGTGGGCGATAGCAACTAATTGTTAGAAGGACAGGGGCAGCACAAAAGATCCTTAAGGGTTGAAGGGCAGCCCGCTCATTGTCTAGGCAGCGGGCTCATTGTCTAGGCAGCGGGCTCATTGTCTAGGCAGCGGGCTCATTGTCTAGGCAGCGGGCTCATTGTCTAGGCAGCGGCGAATACGCAATCTTCTCGAAAAAAGGGATTGCCCCCCCCCCACCCACCCACGTGACGAAGATAACAAGCGACAAACCCTCTTGCTTGAGTTGAACATATTCATTGACTGACTTAGTTTGATTTAGCCACATAAGTTACTTGGTTTTTATTACTAAAAATAATAATTAAATTTCTAACATTGACATGACAATTATAGCAAGCAGTAAAACAGAGGCTGGGGATGCTACGCCGCTTTGGCAGTGAAAGCAGCCTACCTGGCCTCCGGCGATCGAACAGCTTCAGCAACTTCGGCCAAGCCAGCTTCAAAAATAGAACTCCATGGAGACAGTCCAACAGGAATTTGAGGTATTATTTGAAATTTGTTCTTTTCTATTGTCTACTGCGTCGATGCAACTGGCTTTTATGTCAAAAAATCTGGGGCTTGATTCCCAATGGGAATATATTTTTTTTGGGTTTGGTGTGAGTCAGAAAGACACTATGATGTCTATGGGGTGTAACAAGAGAGAAATTAATTCTTGTGCAATGATGATTCAATATTATCAGTCAGTTATTTAATTGACAGTCAATTAATTTGTGAGAAACAGAATACTTGTTTTCGTTTTATTACTTTCATCATTACTTATCATCAGATTCTCTTCGCAAGGCAATGAATGAAATAAAATTTTTGGTTTGATAGAAGCTCATTCGTATAATAAACAGACAGAAAAAATTGGTTTTTGAATAACTATAAAAACAACCAAGATATGAGATAAAAGGTATTAAAGATTTTTCTCCATCTCTTTCTAGCAAAACAGCAATTTACATGGAGTTTATATGGCCGTACTCAACAATGACGTCACGGTTGATGTCGGATCTTTCTGTCTAATCGCTTCCAAATTAACAGCTTAAAATGGTTGTATCTAATGTATTTCTAAGCCGATTTTAATTCTAATTTCATATGATTGTATCACTCCCTGCGTTCCAGATAAAGCACTGCTACTTTCTGAGACTAACATCTGATGTTAGCCTTGTTTTGCATTTCAATTTCATTTTCAATGTTGACATTTTTAGCCGCACTAATTGTTACAAATGAAACGCAAATTACTGATTTTTCGTGCTGAATTTTGACACCTCACCTACTTAGTCCAGCTACTTGCTAAGCTAAGAAATAAAGACAAGCTAGCAATGCCCACATATAGGCTCCATAAAATAAGCAACTCTTTTGCAGGTCACTGTATACGAATGTACAACACGCTGCCATGTAACATACATGACTTGTCAGTAAATAAATTTAAAATTTTAATTAAAGCTCTGTTAAGCAAAAAGGCTTATTACAGTGTTAAAGATTTTTTGAATGATAAGGCAGCGTGGCGGTAAAAGAAATGAATTGCTCGTTCTCTGAATAGTTTTGTAATATTCACAATTTGTAAGACATTTGGCGATTTTAAAAGAGTTTAGGCACATGAGTTTCTTGCCCGATTCTTCTCATGTTAGCCCCTACATTCGGAATCGGGTCGCTCTTGGCGATTACATGCGCGGCATCAACTCCGCGGATGTACTTGCCGCTAGCGCACGGGTTAGCTTGATTTTAGTAGAATATTTTTTATGTTTTAATAATTTTGTAAAATGTGTAAAATTGACGCTTTTAAGTGCCCGCAAGGGCCTATGAAATAAAGTACTTTTGATTTTGATTTTTTGATTTTAAAATTTTTAATAATATAAATCAGAATTGGCTAATACTATAAATATCTTTCAATATTTTTTTTAAATCCGCTGAAAATCCTTTTTGATTCATGAAAAAGAGATTCCAAATGTCAAATTTGAAAGCTGGCAAAAAGTGGTATCAGAGGACCCATCTATTAGCATGGGTATTTGATGCTAGCATTTTGTGTTAAAAATGCTTAAATGAAACGCATGACAACCAGCAAGAAAAACTAGCATCACCGGCTAATGAAACGCAGAGATGCTAAAAATTTTGATATTTATGGCTAAAAATGCTTATCTGGAACGCAGGGCTTTTCTACGGTATTGTAATATTTTGTGACGAGATGTGAAAATTAGAATTCAGTCATCATCCCAATAAAGGTAACCATTAAAATGATTGTTTTCCTTTCAGTTGGAAAAAGAAAATAACTAAGCTAGAAATCCACAACAATCCTTGCTTATACTGTAAGGAGTTAGTGGTTTCAGTAGAGAAAAGGAAATGAACAGGTTAATTTTTTCTTTCAGCTGGTCATCGTTCGGCGCCATGTGGAAGGGTGGCTTCTGGCGGCGCGGTGCTAGCCAGCGGTCTTTTCGCGGGAGACTCAGGTAACATATTCTAGAAGTTCCGAGTTTCTTGCCTGTTCTTCTCGAGAAGGCTCTCCCAATTTCCGAACAGGTGTAGAGTCAACTTTTTTTTTCATTTTACTTGTATTTGCATACATCGTAATTATGGTTGGGGTGTATGTACATACAAGGATTAAATAATTAGTAAATTAGATTCTTGTTTAATAAGATTTTTATGTTTAGTTTGACGTCAATAAGTGCCTGTAAAGGTCTATCTATATTGAATAAGTTTTTGAGTTTGAGTTTGAGAAGCACTGTCCCGGCTTCAAAAGTAGATGAACATTTTAGTACCGTCTCACACCAACTATTAACAATGCAATATAGGTGTAACCGTGTAAACATACTAAATAAAAGGAGTAGTTGGTGTGACATGGTACTAAAATGCTCTAAAATGCTTATCTACTTTTGAAGCCGGCTGTACATTGTCAACTTGTGATTTATGACGTCTGGTCGAAGTATTTAATACTTTCATATGAAACACTGACCCCTTTTGTATCCATTACTAGTAAAAAAAAGCAAACTGTATTCGGTGAATACAAATATAATAATAATAATAAATAATAATAAATTTTTATTTTAGTAACATATAGGTAAGATTTTACAACATTACAGTCAAGACAAGATTAAATATAGGAAACATATAATCATGAGCCTGAACTAGGATTAACCTGTGTTTCAGGCAAACAAACACAGTACGTACTATAAAAAAACGGAAAATCAAATGCAGAATCAATAACATTAACAATAGCTACAAAAGTGTTATTATTATGGACACACACAAAACACACCAGAAATTAAACAATACAAATTACTTATCTACTACTAATAATTTTTCTGTATCTTCATACGACATATTTTGGAGAGCTTCTTGGAGAAGTCTCTTAGTTTTATAATAGGTACAATTATACAGGGTGTCCCAAAAAATAGTGTCAAGCGAAAGTCCAGAGTTAGAGCACCTCTTGGAGTACCCGAATCACCCCCATGTATGTTCCGCGATTATTCGTAGTTTTAGAGTAATAATTTTTTTTCTGACTTTTTGAAAATTTCGATCTAAAGAACTTAAAAATTTTTAATAAAAAAAAGTTGAACATATTTTAATGTTTTTCTTTATGCCACTGAATTATCTTTAGTGCTTCTTTTATGTCTAAAATAATCAGCTTCGTAACTTTAGTGGAAATTTAGAAAACAGTAGTGTAAAGTCAAAATTTGAATGTTAGTGAATAATTACTTAAAAATTCATCTTTAAATTAAAAATCTAAACAGGCGAATTCATGGTTTCTAAGTATGTGTAAAAACTTCTCTAGACTCTCTGCTTTCATAATAATTAAAAAAAAAAGTACTTAATAGGGCTACTTTGGCTTAAATCGGCCATCAAAGACAGCAAGGTGAAAATTTCATAAAACTCGACTTCTGAATATTTTTTTTTTTAAATTCCAATTATTTATTAATAAACCAAAAATGATTGTAGAAAAGCTAAAAATTTATTATTTGAAGGTCAAAAATTACTGTTCCTGCTGCCATCTTTAATAACCTTTGAAGGTTTATTATAACTTAATAAATGAAACAAAACATTATTTTCAAAGTATTTATTATTCGATCGCTTAAAGAAAGTTTTCAAAATGACGACCTTCGTGCTCAATACATATTCTACATCGTCTAAAAAAGTTTTCTTTTAAATTTATAAATGCAATTCTGTTGTTTTTTATTGTTTCTTCCGCTTGTCTTTATTTTGTTCTTAACACTGTGACGTTTGTAATGTCCTTGGCGTATACTAATTCCTTGTAGTATCCCCAGACGAAAAAATCTATGGGGTTCAAGTCGGGGGACCGTGGCGGCCACGCAATGGGCCCTCCACGACCGATCCATCTGCCTGGAAATATTTCAGACAAATGTTGTCTAACATTTCTAGCAAAATGGCATGGAGCGCCGTCGTTTTGAAAAATCATATTTCTCCGCGTTAATAGGTCTACATCTTCTAATAAGACGCCGAGATCACGTCGTAGAAATTGCAAGTAGGCCTCGCTGTTCAGTCGGTCCGGTAGTTTGAACGGACCAATGAGCTGTCCGTTTAGGATGCCTGACCACAAATTGATACTAAATTGTTCTTGGAAATTAGATTCCCTTGTGAGGTGTGGATTTTCAATACTCCACGAATGGTAGTTATGCGCATTAAACACCCCACATCGCTTAAAATGTGATTTATCAGTCCATAGAATATTTTTAAAGAAATTTTCGTTTTCAGCTTGTCTCCGTAACATTTCCTGACAAAATGCCACCCTTCTCGGGTAGTCTGCGGGCTTGAGCTGCTGAACTTTCTGGATGTGATATGGGTGAAAACGCTCTTGATGAAGTATTCGATGTGCTTGTGATTTCGGAATTCCGATTCGACGTTCTATTGTTCTTACACTAACTGATGGATCTCTCACCACTTCTTCGACCACTGATTGGACAGTATCTGGGTCACTCATTTCAGATGGGCGCCCCGATCTTCTACCTGGTAGGCGTCCTTCCATGTAAGAGTTATGTACTCTTAAAATCATGCGATGATCAGGCCAAGTTTCAGGCTGAGGTCCACCTCCATTTTGTACTTGCTGCCGGAACAACCTGGCTGCTTCAGAAGCATTTCCTCTTGCATGTCCATAAAAGTAATGCATAAGAGCATATTCTTGCGATGAAAAAGACATCACAAAATGAAGAGCTTGAAAAGTCCGTTAAGAATGCCAAATTTGTCAAAATCCCGTATTCACACAAAACCAAATCGTAATCGCACTCAAGATCCGTAAAGAAAGCAAAGTTCGTCAAATAATCACAAATGAGCGTATCGTACGTAAGGCGCAAACAAAAGCAGGCAAACGACTGGCGCCAGAACACAATAAGCGCTCGGACTACACCCCCCGCCTCATCCCCTTGTCACAAAGAATAGCATTCCTCAGTTACAGTTATCCATTTCGCCAATGAGAGTGAGAGAGATAGCAATAATGCGGTCTCTTTCATATCCTCTCACTCGGGCATTTTTTAGCAGGTAAGTAAGTACTGCGTTACATCCAACACTACAACCGATGTGATCCGCGAGAAAAATATTTAAATATGGGTTTCATGTAGTTAATTTTTGCTAAATTGTAATTAATCTGAACCTTAGAAATTATAAAAAGACCAGATATTTTTTTTATCATCTGATAGGAATTTGGTAAATTTTATGAAATTTTCACCTCGCTGTCTTTGATGGCCGATTTAAGCCAAAGTAGCCCTATTAAGTACTTCTTTTTTTAAATGATTATGAAAGCAGAGAGTCTAGAGAAGTTTTTACACATACTTAGAAACCATGAATTCGCCTGTTTAGATTTTTAATTTAAAGATGAATTTTTAAGTAATTATTCACTAACATTCAAATTTTGACTTTACACTACTGTTTTCTAAATTTCCACTAAAGTTACGAAGCTGATTATTTTAGACATAAAAGAAGCACTAAAGATGATTCAGTGGCAAAAAGAAAAACATTAAAAAATGTTCTACTTTTTTTTTATTTAAAATTTTTAAGTTCTTTGGATCAAAATTTTCAAAAAGTCAGAAAAAAAATTATTACTTGAAAACTACGAATAATCGCGGAACATACATGGGGGTGATTCGGGTACTCCAAGAGATGCTCTAACTCTGGACTTACGCTTGACACTATTTTTTGGGACACCCTGTATATACTCAGTTTAGCGTTTACTCTGTTATATAGAAATGGGCCCAAAAACACGTAAAATCTGTGCAGAAAAGTATGTTTAGTTCCTATATTTTGGCAGCAAACAATATCTTTACGTCTTTTGTTAGTAATTTCAGTGCTAAAAGTAAGTGAAGAGTGCTGTTTGAGAATAGTGCTGATAATAAATAATTGTCTTACAATTAATACTTCACAGTTCTTATATAAGAGGTGCGTAGGGTAAATAAAGGTGCGAAATGTAGATACCTTTAGTACTGCTCTTTGTGCCCTCTCAACCGTTATTAAAAGCGTTTTAGCAGTGCCACCCCATGACGTAATGCAATAGGTAATAATAGATTGACATAATGAAAGGTAAACTTGTCTCACTAGCTTAAAATCTGCGATGTCACGAAGTTTTTTAAAAACAAATATTAATTTGCGGATTCTATTACATAAAGCATCAATATGATATTTAAATGTGAGGTGTTCATCTATTATAACACCCAGGTATTTTAATTTGTCAGTGATTCTAATATTTGGACATTTACACATATTATGATCCTTACAGTAGTGAGCATAAAGATTTTGATGAGTTAGTGCAGTCTTAGATTTACGAAAAGAAAAATGTATATATTTAGTTTTATCAGCATTCAACGTTAGTAAATGATTCTGAAGCCAATTGTTTACAATATTAAAACCTTGCTGCGCACATTTATAAACATTCTCATCTGTGTTCGCAGAGAAAATTAGAACAGTGTCGTCAGCATATGAAATGATTTTTGCGCAATTAATATTCAGATTAATTAATTCATTAATTATTACCTTGTTGAATTATTCCTACTGTTCTTTTTTTTGCTAAGAGGTTTAATAATTGAATAAATTTCAATTATTAAATCTCTTAGTAAAATAATAAATCTCTTAGTAAAAAAAGAAATAAGGTCACGGTGGCTAATTCCGGCATAATTTTTTGAAACCTATATTTGATTGAGCATAATAAGCAAACCTTCTAAATATCTGCTAAATTTTAAGTGGCTATCAAAAATAATTTTATGTAAGTTCTTGTTAAAGTTATAATTTTTTCTAATCACTAATAACTTTTTAAGATAAACGGCATTTTTTAAAAACCTTCCCATTATAAGACTGATTTTACCGCAAATCGGGGCAAATCCGTCATGTAGCAATAATTAAGCCAACAACAAAGCAATTTGAGACTACACCTAAGTGAAACATTTATTAGTGAAAGACAGTCAATTATATAACTTACACTTGTAAAAATAGGGTCTAGATCTCATTTTAAGCGTAAAAACATTTTTTGGGGGCTATTCCGGCATACTGACGAAGTCCAGGGATAGGAAACCTACTTAGTTTATACGATGTATGAAATGAAAAAAAATCTTTACATTTAATTTCAAACCATTTGTTACTTTATTGCTGATATATTAGTTTTGAGCACCTGGTTAAATCTGAATCAGTGTTATCAATGTATGTACCTATTTAAAATAAAATCATTTTTTATAAATTCTAAATAATCTCAAATACCTTTATAACCAAATTAACGACAGTACCTACTACAATATTAACTTGAATATTTATGAGGAGCAGTCACCGTATAAAATAAATATTTAACTATTACAGTAAGAAATAATAAAGAATATTTTTTTTTTTTAAAAAACGTCGCCCCACACTAAGATTTTCTCCTGTGTCGTGGGTGCAGTTACAAACATGGAATATTACATGCACATACGCCCAGACCGGAACAAATTTCTGTAGGCCATACAGAACATTTGTCCCGTACGGGAATCGAACCCGCGACCCGTTGCGCAGTAGGTGATCACTCGACCTCTGCGCTAAACGTGTCGTCTATTAATCGTAATATTTATGTCGTAATTATTATAATAATTTTTACCAATTACCATACTATTATAAAATTTATTTTTCAAGTCTCTCAATCAGTGTTATTATTTTAAAATGAACATAAATATGATAGGATAAATTCTTTCTTATGCTTTATCACTAGAAAAATTTAAAAACTATTTGTCGTTTAATAAAATTAGCAAAAAGGCTAGACAATGATTTTTTTATTTAAATCAACATTGTGCCAGTACAGCTTGTATGTACCTCTATTTATTTTACGACTTTTTTACCACGTACAGTAAGCTCCTTGTCAAGCTATACTGTTTGACCTTTGGACCGTTCTTATGTCGCTCGTAATAGTGGCGGATTTCGTAGTGTAAATGTAAAGCTTGAATGGGAGCTTACTGTACTTTGCAAAAATTAGTATATAATAATAGAGGCACCATTACATATTCTATATGTATTTTTTTCATGGCAGCCCTTAAGATCTTTAGTATAATTTATAAAATAAATTAAATCTATAAATCTAATAATATTTGGTTTGAGTATGTTGTTTTGTTTCACATAAATTTCAGGGGTAAAAAAGGTTTACAATGTCTGATTTAGGGAAAATCCGGCATATGACGAATTTGCCCCATTCAATGTAGACGGAATTCGCCACTTCACGATTTTGAGGTTACAAATGTTTCAAATACGATTATTAACTATTTAAACGTTTTATTGCAAAACAATAACATACAATAGTATAAGCATGCTTTAAACTATACACTTAGTTGTCTTTTATTACAATAAATCGAATAATATCATATTCACGTTTGATAAAATGTTCTCACAACTCACTCGCATAACACTTTTAAAACTTAACTGAACCACAGAATAGATAATAGTACTACGTACAGAAGGGCCACTCACCTCCCCGCACTCGTTTCAAATACCTCGTCCTACCCGGCACTTCGTTGTAGACATCACTGACACATAAATAAGGACGCGCGCGATCGCTCGGACGAGTAGACGCGAGCGCCGGGCGATAACAGAGACAGCGCTATGCGGGTGAAAGAGAAGGCAGTCGCTGCACTTCCCGCGTCATTTCGATTGATAACCGCGTACTCAGCCCTACTAGATTCCACACACATTTGCGCGTGTACGAACGTCATTTGTTTATGTAGTAGTAATAGGTAATTGATTTGCGAACGTTGTATGGAGTGTCCGGGGTGTGACTGAACTTCAAATGCTGTTTATTCAAAATCTATGGCAACTAACGCCATCCATCTGACATGATTTGAACGGAGATGCTATCCTGTTTTACCGACATTACATAACAAAAGCATAGGTTAGTTCTGGCAAGAGTAATTCGAAGCAGACGGTGATGCCCCCTAGACGGAATTAGCCACCCTGACCTTACTGATAAATTATAATCACTTTTAAACTTTCGCGTTGCATGATTAATAAGAATAAGAAACGGGAAATTAACGCGATAAAACTACCTTTTTAAATTGCCTGACATTTCGGTCGGGTCACACTGACTGAACCGTGGTCACCGTTCTAAATTAACTACCGAATAAAGAATTTGAATTTGAATTTAAATTACAAAGCCTGTTGTGTGTTAAAGGATGTTCAAGGAAATCTATAATAATAATAATAATAATAAATTTATTTGCCAGAATATGGTTAGTAGGTTGTTACAGTTATATTTCCCGACATATTCTTTCGAATGTTCGATGTGCAAATGTTAAAATTATTGGTTAAATTATACATTTAATATATGCAGATATTTTGTTTTTCATGAGCATGGATATCTTATTATTTTGATAGAAGCTTACATATAAATAGCTTTTACAGGGTCATAGATTTATATCATTATTTATAAGAGAGAATTGTATTGTAGTAGAAATAAAATAATAGTAATGTCAAGATGATAGTCAATAATTTTAATAGAATTGTCATAATTTGTCATTGAGATATTCATTAATAGTATAATACATTTTACTAATTAAAAGGTTGTGCAGTGTTGATTTAAATTTATTATATGTCAATGTTTTTATTTTGTCTGGTATTTTATTATATATTCTAATAGCCACACAGTACGTGTTTCTTGAGTATAGTACCAATTTTTGTTGAGGAACGTATAGATCGTCAACCCTTCTACCTCTGTATGGATAATCCTTATTTTTTGGAAAGAGGTGAAATTTTTTTTTCACGAAAATAGAAATCTCCAATATGTAAAGGCAGGGTAATGGAAGTATATTAAATTTCTTAAACAGTGGTTTACAACTGTCCAAATAATCAGCACCGCAGATTGATCTCATGCTTCTTTTTTGTGCTTTAAAGGCCCTAAGTATATCTACTGAATTGCCCCACACTATAAGACCATATCTCAATATTGATGAGACGTATCCGTGATAAGCAACGAGAGCGGCTTCTTGTGATACAAGCTGTCTAATTCTATTAAGAGCGAATATATATCTGTCAATTTTGTTTACTACTAGGTCAATATGAAGTTTCCAATTACATAATTCATCTATTTTAATTCCCAAGAACATTGTGTCCTTTACCATGTCCAGTTTATTATTTTTATAATTTATGTCAATATCAGCGTAGTCAATACTTTTAGCTTTAAATCGAATTAATTTAGTTTTGTCAATATTAACTTTCAGTGAATTATTGTCAAACCATTCTATAAATTTCTGGAAATTTTCGATTACTATTTTTTTTAATTCGTGTTTACTTTTACTTTTAATGATGATGGATGTGTCGTCTGCAAACAATAGACATTTCTGGTCTGTGATACTAGGTAGGTCATTAATATATAACAAAAATAATAATGGTGCCAGAACCCCTCCTTGTGGAACTCCACATCTATTAAACATATAGTCAGAGTAGTATGAGTTTTTTGTATTTCCGGTTATTTTGGTTATTTCTACACATTGTTCTCTGTCGGATAAATAGTTTTGTAACCATAACAATGCACTACCTCTTATACCATATCTCTCCAGTTTCTGTAGTAAGAGTTGGTGAGAGACAAAGTCAAAGGCCTTGCTCATATCCAAGAAAATTGCTAATGTCTTAAATCCATAATTTAAATTTTGTGACAGTTCCTTTACTAGGTGAAAACATGCTAGAGTCGTTGAGCTGTTTTTTCTAAAACCATACTGGGCACCTGAGAATTACTTTTGTGATGTAATAAACGAATAGATTTTGTCGTACATAACCTTCTCAAAAATTTTTGCTATGATTGGTATTAATGTAATTGGTCTATAGTTGTTCAAGTCTTCTTTCGACCCTTTTTTAAATATAGGTTTTACTATCGATTTTTTTAATACAGACGGAAAGTGACCCTGAACCAGGGACAGATTTATCACATGAGCTAAAGGTCTGGAAATATGTTTAGCCGATTTTTTAATAATATCTGTTGTAATGCTGTCATATCCTTTAGAATGTGTCTTTTTTAATCCTTTTATCACCTTATTGATATCTATGTCATTTATTGGTGTCAAATATATACTATTACAGTGATATGGAACATTACTCAATGCCTGTCTTGATTTATTGATATGTATTGGGTTACTTTTATTCGTCAGATTAATAAAATGTTTATTGAATTCATTTGATGTTCTTAATGGTTCATTGATTTTAATATTATTCACTTTTATTTCCGTAATGCTATCGTTTTTATTACTATTTTGGGTATAGTTCTTTACTATATCCCATGACGTTTTACACTTATTTTTTGAATCTAGAATACGGTGTGCATTTCTGAGTCATACTTTCTGAGCATACTTTCTGAGTCAGTTGTAGTTTTAAACAACTGAATCAGCGAAGTTAAAGAAAAATAAAGGCAATGTAACAATAAACACCGAAAAATCGAACACAAATAAATCGTGTGACTACCAGTAACAGTTGTTTATTTTTAAGTACAGACATACAAACAAAATAAAAATACTCGTCAATTATAGAAATTCGGGTGTGATAGTCATATATCCAGTGTTATTTTGAAAGATTTTGAATAAACAAAAGCTTATTTAAACGTTTCCCTTTCAAAGGTTAAAAAAAAATTATAACTTCTAAAATTGTTCTAGATCAACTGAAACAGTGATAAATAGGTATAATCATTAGCTGGTTACCATTGAGGCATTGATTCGATGTTTTATGAAAATACATCGATACATCGAGTAAATCAACAGTTTTTGAAAGCATCGGATCGATTTGATCATTGATTTACTACCAAACGTAGATAACGCATTAAAAATTCAAAAAGTGGGCCGGTGAAGAACTGCCCAATCGCGACTCGTGCAGTTCTTTTCCATAGTAAGTGATTAGCTGTCGGAACGTCAACATACCGAAGTGCTCATTCAAAAGTTGTGGTAATAGACGGGATTTCATATTTTGCGTGAGTAAACTCATTACACATCTTATCATGTATTCAAATATTCGATTTATACGTAAAAACCAATCAAAAACAATTATTTTAATCATAAACATGTCGCTTCGCGTCAGTGTCAGTACATCACAATCGTCTCGCTCGCACGGGCGTCCTATTACGATGTGTTGTCTCATTCATGCGTTGGAGCGACAACGCGATAAGCAATTTTGAGCATTATGTTTGAGAGTACAAGGTTGATATTTTCTTGTAGCAATTACTAAAAGGTCAACTTTAAAACGTTTGATCTGTGGCTAGGTATGAAACGATGTAACTTCTCACACGGTTGACTTATAAAATAGTTGCCGTAATAATGTAGAATAAGAATAGTTTTGAATTCGATGAATACGGTACTTTCTTTATGGTGATTTTAATTCGGGCGTGCATATTCGACTATACAATCAGCGAGTACAAATGTACAGTCGATCAGGTGGCAGATTTCAAGCGCGTTTTTGTATGAACCGCTCTATCTACGTTTGGTAGCAATCAGTGGATTCGACGCATCGTATTATAGACATCGAGTGAATCCGATGCATCGATGTATATCGGATATCCGTAGCTGGTCGCACCAAGGAGGGGTGGGGTGGGGTGTGTCGGTTGCAGGGGCGGGCGGGGCGCGGGCCGGGGGAAGCGGCTGGCGCAGCGCGGCCGCCGCGCCCGGGGACCGCGCGCGCCGCACGCCGCCCTCCGCGGCAGGGGACGCGCCAGGGGACGAGGTGAGGATTGCTCCACAAGTCCACACGTTTCATTATACCGGGTGTAACTGAATACCCCAATAACATTTAAGGGGCATATAAGCTAGATACCAAATGGACCTGTCCAAACCCCGATACTTTCAGAGTTATTTGATTCTAAACTGAAAGCAAAAACTTTCAAGTGACAACCGTAATCAGCCCTTAACACAAAAGAAATGTAAACACAGAATGACACGTGACAGACGTGAGCTTAGTATTCTTCCTAGGCTCACGCAGGGCTGTCGATACTTAATACCAAAAAATAATTTATTTAGTTTGTATGGGGAAAAAAAGTAGGTGTGTTAGCCCTAATATTTTCCCTACAGAATCTCTACTTCTGATGGATACATACTCTTAAATGCTATTGGGGTGTTCAGTTACATCCTATACACGGTGTTTCATAATAACCAATAAATAATTTATCGTTATCTAAAACTAATTATTAAATTGTGTTTACCCGTAATGTCATTCAACCCAAAATTTTCATGTAAATCATAGACATGATGATGATACTATGATATACATAAAAATTTTGGGTTGAATGACATTACGGGAAAAACTATTTAATAATTAGTTTTAGATAACGATAAATTATTTATTGGTTATTATGAAACACCGTGTATAGGTACAAGTTTATTTTTTTAGTTACTAAAAAGACAAGACTTATAAACCATCCTAATCACCTAGCAGTTCAGCTCACCATCCCAGAGTTGACTCATAGACTTAAAAGACTGCATATATTGGACAGCCAATTATGATACACGGGGAAGCTTTCTGCTGGGAAAGTTAAAGTATCATCTTGAATCTCACACAACATCTGCTCATAGTCCATGGACTGATTGCAAGATTAATTAAAGAAAAAAAAAAGACTAAAAAAATTTTCTGTGCTTGAGACAAGCAAACTGAACAACTTTCACTATGGGACCAAATTTGAAATAGCAAAAAAAATTCAGCTGTTCCATACAAATGTTCAACATTCACAGATGTCGGAAAACCCTATATCTCATTTTTACGTGATATGAAATCTCTGTAACTATGCAAAGTGTTAAAAGTGGTTACCTATTGAAACGCATAACGTTTTTCGTCATAAACTAAAAAAGGCATAATGTTAATTGTCATAATCGTCACTTGCCATCAGTCTTTATATCATAACTTCATAACACATAATATTAGGCCGAAATATGTAAGGCATAACCATGAAAAGGCATAATTTGAATAAGCATAAGTAACAAAAGGCATAATTTATGTTTGCCATAATATTACAAAGGCATAACATTCAAAAGACATACATTTGAAAAGCATAACTGACAAAATCCATAAATCCATAGGGAACTCATTCACTATAATTTCAAAACGCAAACACTTGCTATGCATAACAGATTAAATTTATTGTCTTATGTTTAAATTATTTACGATTGTTTTTTTTTGTTTTTGAACATTATTTATTAAGAAATAGTTTACTAAATAAAAAAGCTCTAATTTACGATAAATGTTAAGAAATCACGTAATAATATTAAAATATTACATCATTTTACATGCATGCACACATGTACTATGCAACACTAAACAAGCATGCAGTCATAAAGCAGGTATGCAGAATGCATGCAGGCACGCAAGCTGGCATGCAAGACTTCTGCCATAGCTCCGGCACTGCGGGGTTCTGGCGGTCCTATGCATGATAATCGTCGCAGATGGCTTTCGCTCACCACCAGCCTCAGCCGCGGCGGCTCGCTCATAGCCATCTGCTCCTCAGCATGCGGGCCGCCTCACCCCTCCGTGCCTTCGCGGTTCTCAATAACACTCTAGGGGTAGGGCAGACAAGACTACGTGGAGTCGGGGTTGACTGAGTCAGTTTTAAATAGCACTAGTTTTTTTAATAATTAGTAATCCTCGCATGGAGAAAACTACATTCCAGATTATGTCAAAGAAGATTTATGGATACTTTACTATTTACGGTTATAATAATAATAATAATAATATTTATTTATCTAAGTAATACATTTCATAAACATGTAGCATCCGTTACCGAACTAGGTGGGTAACCTGTATTTCGGTTTTCGGCGCCTCTTACCTCGGATACTCTCTTTACTAGTATTACAATATTAATTTAATATCAAACAAAAAGAAAAACAGTTAGACTTGAACCGATCAAATTATAAGTAGGTAGCATATTACATAAAAATAACTATTACACTAAATACTTGGTATGTGTGTGTATAGTGTCCTCTCTCTTGTGTACTGTGAGATGTGAGTGTATGTATGTGAGAGAGGTTTGTGTGTTATACCTATATAAATGTATATTTTTTTTGATTTTTAAAAGATAATATATGCAAAATATTTAATTGTTATGTTTGTTTTACACTATATAAATTAAGGAACTTTGTTTTATTTTACTACAGCAAGTAAAATTTCAGTGTCATCATATGATTTGGCTAACAACCAATTAGTTACTTTATGTACACAGTTGTGGATATTTAATGGGTAAATGTTAAGAGCTCTATTTATTTTGTCATACAGGTATGACCCCAGAAATGTAATGAATTTCCTCACAAAAGCAGTTTTTGGATAAAAAGTTCTATCACACACATTTCTATGTCTCCTTTGTAGTACTCTATCATCGCAGTAAGAAAGTGTCCTATGTTGTTTTACGACAAGCGACAAGATGAATAACTGTCGTACAGTTAAGACCTCACAATATTCATACAGCTGCGCTGTTGGGAAGGTAAAAGGTTTAGAAGTGCAAATCTTTAGTATTGCTCTCTGTGCTACCTCCAATCTTTTTAATGTTGTTATATGAGCTCCTCCCCATACAGATATGCAATACTTAAGTAAAGACTGGCAGAGAGCATAAAATACTTGTTTTATCAAAGAGGGTTCCAGTATATGACGCAATGTTTTAAAGGTGTGAAAGAGTTTTCGTATTCTTTTGCTCATTGTGTCCACTTGTGCTTTAAAATTTAAATTTTCATCCAAGACAACACCTAGATATGTGATAACATTTACTTTTTCCATCTGTTTACAAATGCATGCATTTGTTGCATCGCCGTCAAAGTTGCAAGAATGGAAGGATATGTTAAGGTTGTTAGAGTAACCCGACGAGCGAATGGAAAACGTCATGTATTTTGTTTTTTCGGGATTTAATGTAAGCAAATTGTTTGATAACCATTTATGAACTTTATCAAATCCCTTCTGTGTAATTTCAAAAACTTCTTCCCAAGTTTTGGCTGCAAATGTGAGCACAGTATCATCCGCATAAGAAATAATCATGCCATTTGACGAACTTATATGGAGAAGATCATTAATATAAATTATAAATAAAGTTGGACCTAGTATACTACCTTGTGGCACACCGAAACATGTCTGAAGTTCCTCACTATAATATTCTCCTATCTTTACACATTGACGTCTATTTGTCAGGTAGTCTACAAAGAGTTTAAGTTGCGTGTGCCTAATACCTATATGTTCTAATTTACTGATGAGCTTAGTGATACATACGGTATCAAATGCTTTCGCCAGATCTATAAAAATTGATAGACACTTTTTACCCTTACTGATGAGCTTAGTGATACATACGGTATCAAATGCTTTCGCCAGATCTATAAAAATTGATAGACACTTTTTACCCTTACTGATGAGCTTAGTGATACATACGGTATCAAATGCTTTCGCCAGATCTATAAAAATTGATAGACACTTTTTACCCTTATCGAGATTATTCGATACAAAATCGGTCAAGCAATACACTGCGTCACAGGTAGATTTTCCGCGCCGAAAACCAAATTGAAAGTTGGATATTAAGTTGTTTTTTTCGAGGTAATTAATTAAGCGGCCATTCATAAGCCTCTCCAGTACTTTAGATAGAGAAGGTAAAATAGATATGGGCCTGTAGTTGCTTATCTGAGTTTTGTCTCCAGTTTTATGGATTGGAATCACCTGAGATTTCTTTAGATCATCTGGGAAGATGCCCTTTTCGAAACATGCGTTAAAAATACGCGCAAGTGGACGTGCAAACGTACTGACATTATTTTTTAAAACCTTGCTGGATATTAAATCACGACCTGTAGCACAGTCAGACTTTAGTGCGCGTATAGTCGACTCAATCTCACAGCAATCTGTACTTTCAAGGACAAATGACTTATGAAAAGCAGTTCCATCAAATACTCTATCATCTGTAGTGTCCGAATGTTGTATTTTTTCAGCTAAGTCTTTGCCAATGTCAACAAAATATTTGTTTACTAAGTTAATCGAGTGTTGAGGGTTTGTCGTTAACGATAGCAATTCCTTAGGATACTTTATTTGTTTGGAAGAATTTGTTATTTGTTTAGTCCCACAGTTTTTTATTGTTTGTGCCGGCATTTTTTATAAGTTGTTTCTCATAATTTGTTTTTACTTTACTTAAAATCTTACGACAGAAGTTTCTGTAACGGGCATACGTAATTTTTAACGTCATGTTATCAGGGTCTAATTTTGTTTTTAGGTGTAGTTGGTCTCTATTTCTAATGCACCTAATCAAGCCGGGGGTTATCCAGGGTTTTATTATCTTTTTCTTTTTAGATAAAGTAACAGTTGATGTGTTTTTCTCTAAAATTATTTTTACTTTATTAATAAACTGAGTTAGTGCCATGTTAGGATTCTCGTAATTAAGAGTTTTATCCCAATCTTCATTTTTAAGGTCATTTTGAATGGATTCCATGTCTAACTTTTTAATAATTTCTATAGCATATCGCCTTCCAGAAGGTTGTGTCCCATTCATACACAAAAGGATAGACTTATGGTCCGTTATTGATGTTTGTAGCACCCAAGTAGAGAAGGGAAACTTAATCTTCAGAAACACGTGGTCTATACAAGTCCTGCTCACATCTCGTGTGACTAGATGATGTGTAGGAAAAAGCCATGGAATGCCATTTGGTTCAGGTAATTATCTGTGGGAGTGCTAGGATATTCCTGACCAATATCAATATTAATATCACCTACCAGCGCTATGTTTTGGTATCGAGACAAACTGCTTAGAGTATCATTCAGAGAGAAAAGAAAGGGATCGATATTCAAATATGAAGGTGAGCGGTATATTGCAACTATAGCGGTTTCATTGTTGCCTATTTTAATTATCAAGCAATTGCAGTCCAATACACTGTGTTCCTCAATCTTGTAATTTATTGATTCCTTAATGTAGACTACTACTCCATCATTCTGTTTAGTATTATTTTTACTACGGTACTGATTGTAGCCAGGTAAGGAGGGCAAAACAGAAACATGCGCTAACCAACACTCGGTTAACCTCGGACTAAAACCTCGCATTCATAGCCTAGTTGATCAAGTAAGAGTTCAAAGTCAGTAAAATTGCGATTTATGCTGCGAATATTCTGTGTGAGTATATTAAAAGACCGTTGTAGCGGAGCATTACGTTTACATTCATTGACAGTACAAGTAAAAGATCTAACTGCATAACTGCTGTCAAGTTCATTTGAAAAACTATTTATAAACACCGTGTAAATTAAAAGACACTTTATCTATATGCGAGGCACAGCAAAACATGCAAGTCACTATGAAAGCCAAGCTTAAAGCAGTGTTGTAGGCATAAACTATGGGTACATACAGATCCGTGATGTGCAACAAAGTCATATTTAAGATTGCATCTAAAAGATAACATTTAACAAGACAATAATTATACAGTTTAAAAGTTGGGGTCATGACATGATACTTCATATATTTTTCACATAGTAAGAATCCAATATGAACACTGTAGTAGATATTAATTAATAAAAAGTATAGCTGTTTTAGTATAGTGAGTAAAATGTTATGATAAATTTTTATATATTTTAAATTCATATTTTTATGCAACTCCAAAAGACAAAATGTATTGATTTTCATATTTGTTAAATATTTACAATATATTAATAAGACTAGTTAATAAGTATAATAAGTATAATTAATGAGACTAGTGTAATATAAGAAAACATACAATTTATATTTTTGTATGTTAATTTTGTGTAGTGTAATAATGTGGTACATTGGACAAATATTAATTATAACTAACTTAATGATATGGAAAAACACCTTCTGTTTAACTTCTAGAATAAAAACTATTGTATAAGAAGTAAAATATACGCTAATTACTAATACCGGCGCATAGCATAGTCATTCAGATTTCCTAATATTCTCTATGTCTAATTCAGATAGAATTTTAAGCTGTGGGAGATTTTCTTCTTTTCTCAAATAAACTATACCATGTGAGGTATAGTTTATTTGAGATATTATTCTCCTTAAAATATGTCTTTGGTGAGTTATGAATAGTTAAATAATGTCAAACAAAATTATGTTGATATTAACAGATAGGTATGCGTAGCAAAATTATGCGTTTTGAAGTATGCGAAATAAAATTATGGCGAACCAAATTATACCTTTCAAAGATTATGATTGTTAATATTATACCTTTCGACAATTTTGCATTATAATGATTATGCCTATTGATATGTTATGCCAAATATTACTATGCATTTTGATTTTTATGCCATATGATGTATGCCAATCGAAATTATGACAATGAACAATATGCGTTTCAAAGTGTCACCGTTAAAAGTTAATCAATCAAATCAATGTTTATTCATAAATCGATTATTCCTAAAGGTTTATTGATAGTTTAAATTGATCTGATTTTCCCAAAAATAGTTAGGTATTTTTAAAAATTTAAGTGTTCAGTTTGTGAAATCAATAAATCTAAATCTGTCACAGTAAAAACTGCTCTAATGTAAGCTTAGGCTCTTGTTTAACGAATAGGGTTAAAATATATTATTTATTGATGGTAGATTTTGATTTGTCGAGCTCTGAACCAAAGTGTAAAGGTGGGTCGATTTTATTGCAGGTAAGTGTAGTTTTATTCACTTGGCCTGGTGGTTCAACTTATATTTACCAATTCAAACTTACTAAATCATTTTATTACTGTGACTGTACTGTGTAGCATTTTCTTTTAATACGTAAGTTTCGTACCAACAGTCGTAGTTATTTGAATAAATTAATAAACTACTTTGGCTTAACAAAGTACAAAAGAGATCAATTGAAGATTTCATTGGGGATTATTCATTTTTTAACTAACTTATTACAAGACAATTGCTTAAGAAAAAATTTGCTAAAAATGGCAGATTTTAAGGAAATTCTTAAGTTCTTTACTCTTTATTTCCTTAGCTAAGTAAGCAGTGAAAGGAAGTGCATCAAATAAGGGTTTCTGGCAATATTCGAACGAATGTTTCTCAATATCATTGTTTATTCACTAAGGCTTATTCGCTTAGTTTTGATTTTAACATTATTACTATCTCCGTTAATATTATTAATGCAAAAGTAAAGCCGGATTTATATTTGTCTGACGCGACGTGTTGTGATGCTCTCTGACGTGACGGCTAGCGTTCACATCTATGTGTCGCATTCTGATGTCTTATGACGATTTTTTTATTTAATAGTTGTAGCTCGCAGAGAGGTCACACGTTCGCAATGTTTTTCTATGAATCCTCAGATTCTGATTTGGATTTTGAAGAAGATATTCAGTTTTTGGTGGTGACCAATCTTCTCAAAAAAGAAAGAAAGAACAGACGATAATAGGTTCATCCAGTGTTCATCTAATTTTATCTTTTCTCCTATCTCTTCCCAAACAGCTGCCCCCCTAGCACGTCCACCAAAACACGATATGATAAAGCGGTTTATCGCGGTAAACTGTCAAAATACAATAGGTTTTCGTCGTATTTTAACAGTTCACCGCGATAAATCGCTTTATCATATCGTGTTTTGATGGACGTGCTACGGGGGCAGGTCTATCATGGTTCATATCTGGTTTTAATTGTTTTTTTGTTTTATTTTTCAGTTTTAATGTTTCTATTTTGGTACAGAAAAAAAATTACGGCGCGTTACATGAGGGGGAGGGACGGTCAAAAGTTGAGTGACATAATACCACAGAATAGATAATAGTACTACGTACAGAACGGCCACTCACCTCCCTGCACTCATTTCAAATACTTCACCCCACCCCGCACTTCATAGTAGACATCACTGACACATAAACAAGGGCGCGCGCGATCGCTCGGGCATGGCGACACTTCCCGTTCATCGAGTAGACGCGAGCGCCGGCCGATAAGAGCTTGTCCAGAAGGGGCGAATTCGCCGCGAATCGCTTCGCGCGAGTTCATACGCGCTTAGTTGAGGTACTAGGCGCCAATACATCGCGTTCACAAGCATCGCGCGAATGAAAAATACGCGCGTAAATCGCGTGCACTACGCCAGACTCTACGAAATACTAGGGACGCCTTGTTGCGTTCAGTTAAACGCGCGAACTCCAGAGCAGGTGTACGTATCGAGGGAAATGGAGCGCCAAAATTTTGATACGGAATATATTAGTAGTTAAAAAATTTCTTCTCATGTTGTCTTAATTTTGGATACAAAGTTACAAACATACTATGTGTCATTCTGTCATTAAGAATTGGATGTACTAAATACATCCTATTTTCCCTTCGTTCTTGTCTCTTCCACCGACGGTACGCTAACCGCAACGGGACCGATTCGTTCAACTCCATGTTTTCGACTGACAATCCGGCACCAAATGCTCGCGCGTTGGTACGCTCTTTCTGGACGCAACGGTCGCGCGAGATACGCGCGAGAGAATCGCGGCGATTACGCCCCTTCTGGACAAGCTCTAACAGAGATAGCTCTATGCGGGTAAAAGAGAAGGCAGTTGCTGCACTTCTCGCGTCATTTCGATTGATAACCGCGCGCTCAGCCCTACTAGATTCCACGCACACATTTGCGCGTGTACAAACGTCATTTGCTTTAGTAGTAGTAATAGGTAATTGATTTGCGAACGTTATATGGAGTGTCCGGGGTGTGATAAAACTTAAACGTCCCCTTAGTGGGTAGTCGCGGTCCAATACCGTGGAGTCCCGCCCATCCCTACCCCCGCCCAAGGGATGGGACGGTGCGCAAACGTATTCCCCTCGTTAAAAAAAGAGCAAGATCTTAAAATCATTTTGCATCCACATGACATTACAGCACAACTGTGTAAACATACTCTTCTTCACCCGACAGGTGGTATGCAGAGGAGCCAGGCCCAGAAGCCGTTGCCCAGCAAGGAGGAGCTGGATCGGGAGTTGGACCAGTATATGGCTGGCTCAAAATCTGCCCTGGACAAAGAGCTCGACACGTACATGCAGAATGCTGACAACGAACAGTGGGACTAGTGACGTGTGCTTGTGTGATCAGATCAGAAACAGTTTCACGAACAGACCACAGCTGAATCTGAACCTGTATTCAACCGATTGGTGTGCAGAGATTGTCTTGCAAACGTTTGATATTGTGATAAAGTGACATTTTGATTGGTTGAATGCCGTGGATCATTTAGCGTTTGGCTGTAGTTGGTTTGTGGAACTGGATCAGTGCATAGTGCTGTGCAACGTGTCAATAAACTAAGCTGTGACGTTCGAAACTGGACCCTGAAACTGTGGGAGTAAGTTTTATTTTTTTGCGTTTTTTCCTATTGTTTTCTTCTGTATAATAAATGACTTGAAATATTCTACCTTGTGTTCTAGATTGTAATGTTATCGAAGTGCTAGCTAAAAACAAACTAATTTTTGGATTGGAGACAGTAAATGAGTAACAGTGGTTATGCTTGTGACTAATCAGCCAAAGCGGAAAATCATTTTTTTGGCCTAACCTACTGAAAACAAATAATTAAAGTGGTATTTTGCTGCAACTTTAACATTCGTTAGTTGCAGTGCTAGACGTTAGTTGCACACCACTGGAGGCGACGTGAAGTTACTTGACTAGAATTTCTGCCATGAACAGCAGGGGAATAAAATCCCGTTATTGCAAACGTACACATATAATTTTCATTTGTGATTCTGTTGTGGTAACAATCAATGCATATAATGTGTATGATTTTAAATCATATGCTTTGTCCGAGATGTGGTCTCCTTTAAGGTGGCTGCAACGATGTATGCTACATGGTGAAACACTTTGAATAATGGTAGTAAGATCTTGTCCTTTGCTATCATTAAATTTTCTATGTGTCTATCCTTTTTGATTTATCAGTGTCATTGCACATATACAGAATAATTAATAATTGTATAAGGGTTTCGAATAATAATGGACTGATAACTTTAAAACTGAATTTAAAAATGTTCGATTTAAGTTCTAAGATTTTAGTAGTTTTGTGATGATAGGGAATGGCGTTTTATTGGCTTATGCAATGGAGTTTCAAGACAGCAGCGAACAGTGTTTTTTACGTAAAGTTGAACAAGAGGATATGATTTTTAGATGCACATGTTTTTTTTCTTTTTGTAATTACCAAAATATGTTTCACATGTCTTTTTTTTACGTAATCAACAACTTACGATACATTAATTTTAAAATTTGCGTGACGTCCTACGTAGGTAGTCTGGCCAGAGAAACATCATACTGAATAATGGCGGCCAATTTAAAAAAATCCAAAGCAGCATGCGTAGCACAAGGATCGATCACTTTTGACAGTAGTGAAACTTTACAGAATTATTACCTCTTAAATATTCCCAAAATTTACTTAGAAGCTGACTGGCAGCGGGAATGGGATAGGTCTAGCAAAATTGAAGGTACCCATTATTACAATATCCAACCAAAAATAATACCTCGACCTTGGTTTTACAAATATAAAAAACTTCATAAAACTACTGTATCTGTATTGTCGTCTTCGCTTAGGTCATTCCTGTACACCAGTTTTCTTACACAAAATAAGAGTTAGAGACAATGCCCTTTGTGAATGTGGAATAGAGGAAGGCATTTTACAGGCACATTAGATCATATATTTTTTGAATGTGTTAGTTATAAGCAAAATTTTAATCTATATGATTCCCTGTATAAATTTGATATTCCATTACCCGTTAACTTTAAAACCCTCCTAACCATTAACTCTAAGGACTCTTACTAATTTGTAAATTTGTTAAATGTAATAGTCTTAAGTTATAATACAAATCAGTAAATTTTTACTGTAGTGTGTTCGTTTCAGGTGGATGGATTTTATCATACTAACCATTTTATTATCACACAAGCGATTTCAGTCTAAATTCTCTACCCACACGGCTTTATTCAAACACATGCTCGGTTAATACGCACAAGACGGTCTACTTGCCCAGCCAAAGACACACAGAGCTGGCAGAATTGCTGTCAAAAGATAACACATTGCCATTATTAAAAGAAGAAGAAGAGATAGCTATTGTTTGGTGTCGAGAAAGTGACAGTTAATGATAGACATATTTATCTCGGGGTCCTTGTGCTGCGCGTGCTGGTATTACTGCAAATAGTGAGGAACATACATTTTCATACTTTTGATAAATAAATTGTTTAAATTAAAAAAAAATCTTACCATTGTAAAAACCGTGTTTTCGCTTTCGCACTCGACATTGGCGAATTGTCAAACCTGACAGAAGCCACTTATCTCAAAAACTGAACTGAACTAAAAAAAATATGAAACGAAAATAGAACCGTTTTCCCCCCGAAGGGTAGAAAACGAATATTTAGGTTTCAGCCGTAGCTCGACCCACTGTGAGATTAACGCTTTGAATTTTACCTGTTTGCAGTGTGCATCTACCCTATATACAATTATTCACCTAACATTTTCAATGAGGGTATGTAAGTAAGTGCGGGTGCCATCGCCGACTAGCTTTTCTCTTCAGTACTTTTCTCACACGCCGGCTAGAACAGCAAATTTAGTGGGTCGAGCTACGGCTGAAACCTAAATATTCGTTTTCTACCCTTCAGGGGGAAAACGGTTCTATTTAGGTGTTCGAGCCTTCGCTCGACCCACTGTGAGATGTGTTTACAATCTGCCGGCGATGGCTAGACGTACTGTGAAATTGTACAAATCGTTTTTCAATGAAAAACAAAGTGACTTTACAAAGTAAATTATTTTAGTAATTATTTTAAGGAACAATATGACTACTATTTAATTCAAGATATGCTTATTTGCTTATATGTACAAACAAGGATTTAGGTATAACAATTAAATCGGAACAAATGACTGAGTTTAGTTAAATGGAGCTTGAGGATTGCCAATAGTCCACTCGAATTGCTTTTTTGCCCATGTACGAGTATGTACACTTTGAAGTGTACATGTGTACCAAAATGTAGAGAAAATTCGAGAATTCCAAAAATTCCTTTTTAATGAGATAAAACTAGGTAATAAATAAATAAAAGTGTTAATTACTCGATACGAATTTGAGTTGATTGAGTATTCAATTGCGTTTAGCTTCGACTTCTGCAAAACTTTTAGTAAAAGATTTTATTTTTAGTTTATTTTTGCTTAGGTACTGATGTATCGTGCACGTAAATCACAAACATAACTTAATGGGATTACAACCATCAAAGTAAAAAATAAAAAGAAATTGTAACTTCCAATTCATCTGTCTCTACGCAAGTAACAAAACGCTACAAAATGTCAAAATACGATCTATGGTGCACAAATGTTAGTGCCACAAACTCTTTGAATGGACGATTCAAAAGGGACTTCAAGTTAGTAAGAAACGACTTTAGTAACAAACAATGCCGCTACCTATCTAACGATGGACTTTGGGACTGCAGGGGCTATAATAAATGCTTTCCATATTCCCATCAAAGACCGCCCAACTAGAAAAGACGAAGAGCATCTTTTATGAATATTAAAGCATCATATTATTGTATTGTGTGTGATACACTCTTCAATGTTTTAGTCTTCGACGGATTATTCGGTTAAGGGCAGATTCTTGATACGAGAGATTCACTCATAAGATGCTTCCGATTCGAGTTCCATTTCAACCAGAAAATAAAGTAAGATTTTGGTACCTTATCTGAGAGTTCTTACAACTCTCAGGTAGGGTAGTACCACGTAGTCTATTATAGTATCGTCCGTTTCCATCGTATAAAGTGCATATCAACATTTTCATTCAAATTAGTTTACGTAAACTCGCGCGCATCCCTGGACGTGTACTCATTCAACATAATCATAGTATCTGCAGTATTAATATAGCACTTAACAATAGCAATAAAAATCTCATCATTTCATTTACTGATACCTGTCAAATTGGAATTGTTTAACAGGTTTTTGAGTATCAAAGATTAATTGTTACAGATAAAATGACGTATTTTCTTTTAAACAAAAAAGATTAGTGTATGTACCTCGCGGTACATCGATTAGGCAGATTGAGGCGACGTCCTTTTAAAATAATGTCAGAGAGAAAAAAAAATTGTAGATCAACAATTTTCCCTTATAATTAAGACATCTAGATCAAGGTTGCTGTTTATTCAGTTTTCAGAGAAAGGTAACTGCAGCTCTACAGCTGCCGGGTGAAGCGATGATTCCCGCTTTTTTGAATAAAGATTGAAATTAACATGCAATGACGCTTCGCGAGGGTGGTTTAACTTTCCCCCTGGTAGATACGAATAAATTTGTTATGCTTCTACGTCTTGATTTGCTTACTGGTATATATATGTTTATTCACCCAAAATACTAAATTTAGCCTTTCGTCCCTAATAATATTAAGCATCCAACCAGATTGCCTAAATTTTGATGAATCAGACTTGGAACCATTTCGGCCATAGTATAATAATAATATAATCATCACTCGATACGAATGTCTTGAGATGTATGACAAAAAGAGTCAACTCGTGAATGCGTCTACCTAAACACAGGAGGATAAATGCAGCCACATAGCGCGACACTTAGTATATGTTGTTTCTATTGATATCAAATGAGTAATTATTTACAAATTATTTTTTTTTACAAATGTAAAAAAAATTACAACTAAGACGTTCACTTCTTTCGGGGTCAGCAAAAGTGGCCACTACTGATTTATGAATTATGAACTGCTATATTTTTGTAATAATATGTGTATGATTATGAAGCAAAAAATATATAGGACAATATCATTGGACTTGGGATTATCAGCTATTGGCAGTTGTTACTCTGGGCGCCCCATTCCACCGTTCCGAAGTAGGAAATAAGTCTTTAGGATTCGATTGACGCCATGACGATTCGAAGAGATTCCGCTTCTCGCTTGACTATGACTGCACTGCATGGGATGTAGTTGAGAGGACAAAAAGTAGTCAAGTCATTTGATAGATTGTATCGTTGTAACAAAATGGGTCTATCTTCACGGGACTACTTACAGTCCGTGACTACTTACGAAAAAAAATTCTGAATAGTTTTGACAACCTTCAATTGCTTCACATTTTAACATTTTATTTATTTCTGATGTCATATCCTTCGTGATAGAGCAAGACAATTAATTGCATGTATCCAAACTATTATAAATCTTTTTAATTTTATGAGCGTACGAGTATATGTGCTCGCCAATTCACACTGGGCCAGCGTTGTTGACTAAGGCCTACTAATCACCCTAACATAGGGTAGGCTCGAGCCCCTCGGTGGGGACGTATATTAGTTGTGATGATGATGACATGTGAAAGGTAACTTATATCCAGATAATATGGATAATTGAGCTTTTCACACTTCAATATAATGTTTAATTTAGCCCGCCTTGAAATCTGAATTTGCTCATGTCAAACTTCCCTGTTTTTAATTTTCCTGGCCCTGATATCGAGCAAAAGTTAGCTGGCCTTCGTGAAACTCGTTCTGATCCCAATCTTTTAACTTCTTCCACCTTGGTCTACCCTTTAATGCATATTGGTAGTAGGCGGTAGTGATGGCTAAATCCTCCTTGTTCTTTCAATAAATCTGTCTGTAAAAGTTCAGAGAAAAGGTAAGTTGTAGAATTACAAAAATTGATGTTATGCGGTTTAAAAATGTTACATCTATGTTTTTTAAATTTTTGCTCTCTTCTCGCAACAGGTATTGAAAAGCTATATCTGAAGTTTTACGAAACATGGAACCAGCTGCCAGAAAGCGCTTACTAATATGGGTTTCATGTTTAAGGATGTATCTTTATAAACATCTATAAAGTGTCTCCCCTGCGGAAGTAGGCCATCATGAGTAATTATAACACCGAAGCATTAGACTACTTTTTGTCAAGAGTTGAACGGGTTGCCATGCAGGTGTAGCCGTTGCGAGGCTACTTTTGACTTTTATGGAGGTGAATACATGGTTGGTTTCTAGATATTTTTGTTCTTCAAAATAACAAAATATTTTGTCATTTTTCAGCCCCCAAACGTTGAACTTGGATTTCATGCTTAGCAAGTGATTCCTTTGTGTCTCCAAATAAAAAAGAAGTGTTCCTCTCGGTTATATTAGGAGGTACCAGGTTCATTATATCTGCATCTGGTTCACACCCTGTATCATTCATTCTAATAGAAGCCGTTATATCTGCTATGATCGAAGGTTGATAGCGAAATGGAGTTTGCCTTCTCAATTTTGACCTCGAGGATACGTGATTCTTCACTTTGGGAAATTAGCTCAGATTTTATCAAGGTGTAAAATCTGTATAGCCACTATCTGTGAGGTGATCTTTTTCATTAAGGCGAATGGTGTTTAAACCAGAGCACAACAGAAAACAATTTAACAGCTTTTATTTACTTGCCTTATATTTTTGTTTGCTCAATGATTATATGTATGCGCGTCATCTTCGCTAAAGCATAAGCTAATTGAACTTTACAGATTGCAAATCGGAGCCGACATTCTTCGGCGGATGAAATCTTATCACCAAAGAGGTCTTTATGATAGACGCAGTCAACCACCCATGATCTCCAATTATCCGCATTAATATCGTCTATTTTTAGATAAACTTTCCATATGGCAGAGCTACCTAGGAGGTGGCTCCCAGTTGGCTAGGTCGCAAAAGATCGTGTGCTCCGTAATTTTTAATTGCTTGCCAGCTAATGAAGTAGGCTGCGTAGCTAGTATATTATGTGTAGGGGCAGGACCGGCTCTACCATAGAGCGAACGGAGCGGCCGCTCCAGGCGCCAAGTTCCAGGGGGCGCGTCAGTTCAAAAATTATCCTCGCTTTTTCAATATTTGGGCGCAAGGGGAGCACCATAATTGGAACTCGCTTCATCTTAAAACTTGCCTTGAGCCGGCACTGTGTAGGGGTCGGATCATTAGCCGACGCGCAGTTCAAAAGTGACGGCTTATGACGGCTTTACAGCCAACGGTGAGGGCTGGGCAGTCGACAGTGAGGGCTGCGCAGTTGACAGTGTGGGCTGCGCAGCTGACAGTGAGGGCCGCGCAGCTAACAGTGTGGGCTGCGCAGCTGACGGTGAGGGCTGCGCAGCTGACAGTGAGGGCTGCGCTGCCGACAGTGAGAGCTGCGCAGCCGACACTATTACATGAAACGCATACTAGAATGGTGAAGTTGTTCGACCATTCAAGTGTGGAGTCGCAAGTTTGCCGCCAAGAGTGACCATTCGTAAGAACAAAGCAATTTGTGATACGAGTGCTAGTTTCTAAAACATGATACGTATGCTGGGATGGCGAAGTTGATTCTCCATTCATGTGTGGAGTAGCGCATCTGCCGTCCGGAGAGCGGGCATTCGCAAGAGTAAAGCACTTCGTGATACAAGTGCTAGTTCCTAAAGCATGATACGCATGCTAGGATGATGAAGTTGTTCCTCCATTCATGTGTGGAGTAGCGAGTCTGCCGTCCGGAGAGCGGGCATTCGCAAGAGGAAAGCACTTTGTGATACAAGTGCTAGTTTCTAAAACATGATACGCATGCTAGGATGATGAATTTGTTCCTCCATTTATATGTGGAGTAGCGAGTCTGCCGTCCGGAGAGCGGGCATTCGCAAGAGGAAAGCACATTGCAATACAAGTGCTAGTTCCTAAAACATGACACGCATGCTAGAATGATGAAGTTGTTCGTCCATTCATGTGTGGAGTAGCGAGTCTGCCGTCCGGAGAGCGGGCATTCGCAAGAACAAAGCACTTTTTTAACTTGTACACTAAATAAAGGAAGGATCTTACCTCAAAATCTTCAACAGCTATTCTTAAATAATTTTTAAGTATATATATTTATTATATCAGCAAATAGCGCACAAAAAAACCTACTTTTTATTGAAATTAATTGTGTTACTTAATTTAAACAATATAGTTTTAACAATTTTGCACACTGCTCACGACAAAATTCAAAAACGTACTGAAGAGAAAAGCTAGTCGGCGATGGCACCCGCACTTACTTACATACCCTCATTGAAAATGTTAGGTGAATAATTGTATATAGGGTAGATGCACACTGCAAACAGGTAAAATTCAAAGCGTTAATCTCACAGTGGGTCGAGCGAAGGCTCGAACACCTAAATAAAAGTAATAACTTAAGATTAATAATTAGAGACCATTTCTTTTATAAACACGCTTTTAATAGATATATTAACAATTTGTAATGAAATCTTGGAACTTATGAAATGCACCAGATTCAGTCATCATTAATTACACAAAAATACAATTTTGTTTAATGTGTGATTTCAACTATCCCTTCACACTTCAACGGGCTTAGCACCGTCGTAGCTTAAAAATTAAGGCGTTTTTAAAAATTGCAATCAAATAGCAGGTATTTACAAAATGGAATCAGCTTTGTACAAAACAATAACTTTGTAATTTACAACAGCTGACTTGAATTGTGGTGGCTCTGTGGACACGGCACTGGCCTTCTAATCGGGAGGTCCGTGGTTCAATTCTGCCATGTACCAATGTGTTTTTCGTTTTTCGAATTTCATATGTATACATTTGCCGATGCTCCTACAGTGAAGGAAAACATCGTGAGGCAAATACTGCATGCTCAATAACAAATCAGCTAAAATGACTCATCTGGTAGGTATAACGGTGGTCATTCCTCGACAGAAATAGGCAAGACGGAGGTACCCAAGCAGGCGACCCTGGTACAGTCTCCCTCCGGTAAAAGCAAAAAAAATCGAGGTTTATTTTCACGATTATTTGGTATTAATTGCTCTATGCCATAATCTTCTATGTTGTATTTTTATTAAACTTAATATTTAATTTGCAATAGTATTTTTCACTTAGTATACTGTACTCACACTCTTAATATCTGACAACATGCAAGGTATATGTGTGTAACATATTTTAGTAATGACATATATTACTCCGTTTTTTATTTCCCTGAGCCAAATTAAACTTGTTAATTAATGAATGATTAACATTAAATAGTTAACAATTTGCATTTGCATTTTAATATTAAGGAATATGCTATCTCATATGATAGCATGGCACAAGGTTAGATAAATAGCTCTAGCCGTAGTGTCTATATAAAATAGCATGTAAAACATGAATATTTCTTAATTTCATAAAACAAAACTGCATAAGATTTTGCTGTTAAATGGAATTACATGCGGGAAATAGCGCGGGTAATTTGAAGAATTATTAAAACTAAGATTGTTTAATGATTTCTATATAAGTATCTATTTTGCGAAATTGCGACTAGCATGAAAATGCGCTCTACTTATATAGTGTATATGTTATAGTTATATATGAAACGAGTGAATGTAAATGTAAGGTGATACAAAGTAAAACGAACACAATTGTAAGATGTGCAATGTGGGATTTTCCGACAGCAAATTGAAAAATATTGTAGTCATAAGGTTCCACATAAACACAGGTTATGTTAATGTTAAGTTAGTGTTATTAATGGCACAGGTTTTTGTGAAGGGAACGCAATTTTAGGGTCCCGACCCGTCCACCCACTGGACTTTCCTACTGGTGGGTGAACGAGTAATTCACGATAATTGTATGATGTGCGATGTCGGATTTTCTGACAGTAAATTGAAAAATATAGTAGTCATTAATAGGTTCCACTTAAACTCCGATTATGTTAAGTTTATGTCATTAATGGCGAATGTTTTTATTACAAAAATATTTCCCAACTTCGCGTAAGCTCGATATTGTTAAAAGAAACGAATATGTAATTAAAATAATGAGCACTTGGAGAACTTCAAGATGGACTAATTCTTTAATTCGGAAAAAATGCGTCATTAAGAATAGTAATTTTATTGAGTGTTAGTCCAGATTCAACACTCATAGCGTAACACATTTTATGTTAATTTTATATGGACACCTCAAAACAAAGTGTATTTTTTTACCATCATGTTTGTAGTGATAAAATTCTCTGGTTAATGCTAGACAGACATGTTTTGTGTAGGTTGTATAAGTAATAAACTTAAAAATTGATTTTAAGTATTGTTTTGATTAAGTACATGTTTTTTTTGCTGCGCTCTCTGGCTTTCATAGTATGTAACGTGTCGTGGACTCGTGGTTTATGCTTACTATATTAGAATTAGGGTTTTACTATCTCGAACCTGGTCATTATTTGATATTCTTTCGCCCTGTCACCTTTGTACACTAATTTTAACTCTGTATAAAGGTACGTTCCGAATGGCGATGATATCGATGTGAGCCTGCTAAAAGGTTTTTCGAATCACCGTGAGCGTGGGGACACCATCCAACCTGACGCCATTATATTCGCCATCTTGCGTTTACGGCGACCAAACCTCGGATCGTAATTGTTGTGAGTCATGTCATACGACTGTCAAGTGTCAATGTCAGCGGTTAAAAATAACAATGGACATGGTTACTTTTATTGTGGGGATGAGAAAAGTAAAACAGTATTCATTTTTCTGTTATCTACTTGAGTGCCCATTAAAAAGTTGTTAGGTACAAAAAATAGGAAAATAATTATCAAGGTAATGGACGTCAACGTATAAGGAAACGTCAGCGTTGTAAGCGTGCAAACTATCTTTCGGAAAGGCCAGCTGTTATTTGTTGACGTTAGTGCGATATCCCATTCGGAACAGTTGTGAGCGCTCACACCGCTCTCATCGCTATAAGTTCATTCGGAACGCACCTTTAGTGTATCATATGTATTGTATATAATGACTAATAATAAGTATGATAGCCAGAGACATTATATTTTTTATGTTAAATGGAAAGTAAACCATATTGAAATAAACAAAGGTTGATTTGTTATTCTCGTTCTTTATTAGTGGATAAACACATAATATTCCCTTTGTTAACTCGGGCTAGCGCCAGTTGAAACAATACTTGTTGTGTAAAATTTAACGCATCGTTTAATGACGTTAAATGTAAATATGTAAGCTTAGTGTAAGTAAAGTTTATTGTTTGGAATAAAAGACGATTGTGATAATATGTGGGCTTTTTGTATTGTAATAAATATATGACTCATGCCTACCGATTTTCGGTCACTAGTCACTACCTCTTACCATCTTGCCTATTTCCGTCGCCGAGTAGAAAATGTCCTTCCGGTTTAAAGGATAATTAAGTCCATGCTGGCTGGGTACAGTAACTTGACATCTAAATATGTCATAAGTCGGCAACGTACACTGGCGTCTTTGTAGGGGTGCAAATCGTGTAAATCCTACAGGAACCACATGTATAGTACATGTGGTTCCTGTAGGATTTACACGATTTGCAGGCGAATGTTGCTGACCATCCGATTTTTGTGAAAATATAAACTGCGGGCCATGTCTTTGTTTGACGGTTAACCGAACGCAAGTGGGGCAAACTCATAAGCAGGACAGTAGTAGAAGCAATCGCCACTGTTACAAGAAAATAACGTTAAGATGACGAATTTCAAAATGGCCGCCATGTAAATTATCAAAACCGATTATATGCTGATCTGATATAGACCCTAAAAATAAAACATTATACACTACGGGACACCAATCGAGCCACCTTGCTGTTTTGGAGTATATCGTCCATAACATTAAAATATGTTTGGTCGACCAAAAAATTTTATAGCTGGCATATTCATAATCAGCACATCAGATTGAACATGAATATTATGTCAGGTACAAAATTGCATAAAAACTTTTTGGTTCTCCAAATACTCTTTAAAAGTTATGGGACAATATAATCCAAAACTGCAAGGTGGCTAGATTTAGGTGTCCCGGAGTGTACGAAAAAAATATTTGGCGTGTAAAAATTACCGCAATACTAATTAGAAAAAAAAAACTAAGCAAACTAAACTGTGAGGAAAAAATAGATATAGGACTATAGGTATTTTAAAAAATACTGAAATCCGCATCCACAGATGTGATCCTCTAAAAGTTGCAGCACGCTATGATGGCCGTTTTGACAGCTGCCCCAATAGTGTATTTCATTTTGTCATAACTGAGGGGATGACAGCTGTCGAAACGGCCATCATAGCGTGCCGCAACTTATAATAATCCGCATCTGCGGATGTCAACATTTTTGAATCCGTAACAACCCTAATTTCCACTCGACCCTATTGTTGACCCGCGCTTTCGGCTTGGGTCAACAAACCGGGACTCCTGAAGAAATGGCATACTTTCCGTACTCGTATCGAAATGTACTATACCTACATGTCTGACTCAAGTTATTTTTAAAAGGTCCGCATAATACGGAGTGTTGTATTTGAGTGTTTTTCCCCACGGAAATCATGAGTAAAAGGCGACAGATTTATGCGTTTTGAAGGGTAAGTAACTAAAGATACTGATGTTTCATATTGTCTCTGTTCTGTATTGATGATCCCAAACTGTTCTCTGTTATCTATCCCAAAAAGTCGCAGATGGTAAGCTAGACCCCGGTGAAACTACGAACAGCGCCATCTAGTGCAGTACCTAGAAATCTACTAGGAACCGTGTCAACCTGTTCTTTTACAAAGTACCTATTGCAAAGTAAAGTAGACATAAGTGACTGTAAATCAGAAAACATTTAATCTACGAGCTGTGAATAAGCAGTAAAAATGTAGAATTGGAAAGAGAAAGCTTTGGACATGCAGATAGGCTGATAGGATGAAAACGTAAATGCTATTCGGCAACGTGGTAAGCGACGACTTGGGGGAATTTACATGGTGAATCCCATGTAAATTCACCCAAGTCGTCGCTTACCTAGCTTAGAGCATGAGTCAAGGGACACAAAGGAGGCATCCTAAAAACAGATTCCCTAATCGTCGCTTCGGTTGCAAACTCAAAACTATCGTATTAAATTTTTTATCCATTACAGCTTGGCAAAAAAGAGTGGAGCGGTGACGTCTGGAACTAAAAAGCGATTTCGGTAGTAAAACTAGTTTTACAACTAGATAGTGTATTAACGAGACTGTCGTTACTTAATTTTCCAAATGTAATTTGAAAATTACTAACTTTTTTGGAATATATGTCTTTATTTTCGTGTTTCTTATGCGAAACTGTACTAGTGGCGCCCTCATTTTATCCAAACTCTTTTTTGCCAAGCTATACTTATTATTTCAGTGAGTTTTGTTATGACCATGTTCATTTGTGTGACTGACCCCAGCCAGGCCACAAAAAAAAACTGAAAAATAAATTGTTTGAGTATGTCGCTATAATGTCTAGAGTTTGTCAGAGTTTGTCGGCAAGTTTCAGAGTTTGTCGGCAAGTTTCAGAGTTTGTCGCTTGCGCGATTCAGAGATCTGTGTGGCCCGGCTGGGGTAACGTTACCCCAGCCGGGCCACACAGATCGCTTTAACGAAACGACCTAGTGAAAATCTGTTTGCTGATATGGATAGGCGGCAGTTTGTCGAAGTTTGTCGGACAAGTTTCAGTTTTCATCGGGCTCGCGGTTTAGGGGGCTGTGTGGCCCGGCTGGAAAAACGTTACACTAGTCGAGCCACCTGGATCTCGAAAACGAAACGGCCTAGCAAAAATCTGCCTACTGACAAAGATAGGTGGTAGTTTGTCGCTACATTCTTCAAAGATTCAGTGTGGCCCGGCTGTGGTAACGTTACCCCAGCCGGGCCACACAGATCTCTGAAACGCGCAAGCGACAAACTCTGAAACTTACCGACAAACTCTAGACATTATAGCGACATACTCAAACAATCTATTTTTCACAGTTTTTATTTGTGGCCCGGCTGGGGTCAGCCGCACCGTTCATTTAACCTTAAATAGATATAAAGTTTATTTTAAAATGGCGCTTTCACATTGGCACCTGAAGTAAGCCTAGGTCCTAGGCTATGACATACTTCCTAGACCCTAGGGAGTTATACAGCGTGTAAAAATTACCTATACTTAACATTATAAATGGGAAAGTGTGTCTGTCTGTCTGTCCGTTACCTCTTTACGCTTTGCACCTGAAGTAAGCCTAGATCCTAGGCTATCGCATACTTCCTTGACCCTAGGGAGTTATACAGCGTGTAAAAAATACCTATACTTAACATTAAAAAAAAATTACAAAAAATAAAACCGACTTCAAAAACACTAAAAACTTAAAAATAATATAAGAATAGGTACAGACAACATCACACTTCTATATTGAAGTCGGCGCCAAACGATGATCTCCTAGAAAGTGTTAAAATTTGTCACCGACTTCAATATAAAAGTGTGATGTTGTCTGTACCTATTCTTATATTATTTTTAAGTTTTAGTGTTTTCGAAGTCGGTTTTATTTTTTGTATTTTTTTTTTATTTTAACTTTTTAGTGAACTAAATCTTTTCAGTTAAAGAAACCCAAATTTAAATTAGTGTTTTCCTCTATTTTCTATGGGATACCATCATTAGATCCTGACTTTGGTGACCATGGGACCATCCTTGCAGTATACTCTATCGAATACAAAAATAATTTTGGAAATCGGTTTAAAAATGACGGAGTTATGAGGTAACAAACATAAAAAAAAAATACAACCGAATTGATAACCTCCTCCTTTTTTGAAGTCGGTTAAAAATGGGAAAGAGTGTAAGTCTGTATGTCCGTTGTCTCTTCACGCTTTAACCGCTGAACCGATTTAAATGAAATTAAGTAAAGAGATAGTTTGAGTCCCGAGAAAGGTCATAGGATAGACAGGATAGTTTATATCGCAGTAATAATCTTATAAGGGAATGAAAAGCGGGATGGAAGTTTATATGCGGAATCAAAAATCACTGAACCAGTTTAGATAAAATTTGGTATGGAGATAGTTTGAGCTGGGGGAATAGGATATAATTAAGAAGATTGGACAAAAAGTAAATTAACCAAATGATTTATTCCACGCGGACGAAGTCACGGGCAAAAGCTAGTTAAAAATAAAAGAAATTTCCTGTAATTGAACGGCTAGGTATATTTTTGTCAGATTTTTGTATAAAAGCTTTGGAAGTTATATCTGTCTCCACCTTGTATATCAAGCCAATCTTGTAACAAACATTTTTTGCAACCCGCACCTTCCAAAAGTAGTTATGTGGTTGATATCGCCTAACGAAAATATAATGAGGTCGGTATACACAAGGTATGGGGCACTCCGGCGGGGCCTCGTCATCCGGTTCCCAAAGATATGGCAGTACCGTTACCTCGACGGCCGGCAAGGACGACCGAGTCACATTTGTTCAGTGGTTTCTATGTACACAGTACGAACGGTTATAAGGTAGTTCCAAGATACCTAATATGGACAGGTTCTAAAGAATCAAACTTCTTTGCAACTCAGTCAGGTCGCTAATTGAAAGAGGATTGTAAGACAAGCTGTATGTGTAATTTATGTACATACATACAACTATATAAGAATTACAGTTTGCGATATCTCATTACATAGCACCTACCTACTTAAGCATACTCCCATCCATGATCTCTCAATAGCTTGATTTTTATTTTACTTTCCGCTTATTTTCCACATATTTTCCTTAAAGCAGCAGTGCTTGCATTGCTGTGTTCCGGTTTGAAGGGTAAGATATGGCACTGAATCTACTGGGTACCGTGACTTTACATCTTAAGTCACAAGTCGTACACTGTTTTTCTCGTGGGGATTGCAGTTTTGTTGCGAATCTCACAGGAGCCACATGTAGTGTAGGTGACTGTTACCACTTACCATCAGGTGGGCAGTTTGCTTGTTTGCCAACTTAATTGCAATAAAAAAATACATTCCGATTTCTGCAGGAAACAGGAACAATGTAATGAAATGACATTACGTTGTTCTACAGGCTTATGGCTAAGGCTCTATAACTTTAGGTAAATACGTAATTTCACAAAATAATTGCGTGTCAATTGCATGTTTATTGTAATGCATGAATATGCCATGCCGTCCCCCGACTGAACGAAAGATAATTTTACACATAACAAACTGACATTTAATACCTAAACTAGGTCTAGCTTGTTATCAGCCAACGGCATTTCAAGAAGGTGTAAGCAGTGTTTTTAAGAGAAAAAGAAGAGTTATTAGAATTATATTTCTAAGTCATACCTAAATCTTTTCTAAGCGGTCATACAAACTTATCGGCTCATTACTACACATCTCATTCACCTGTCGCGGCTGTTACGGTATATATCTAGTCGCTGCCTCGCCAGAATTACCAGTTTCGTTACTGTTCAGTTGGCATAGTGAACTTACGCGCAGTCTGTAAACTACATTGTCATGTTAAAATTAGTCATATGCAGTCGCAAAGTGGACTTACTTCATAATTGACATGTAATCAATTGTGACTTGTATTGAGACAGGATATTGGGTATTGTTTTAATGAAAACATCATCTCGAATTAAATGTTTATTCTAATTGAAGCTGTAAATTATAATTTGCATGGAAGTGTCTACCATCTTAAGCAAAGGGAAATATAAACAAAATTATAATGTAGGCTTGAGCGGACAAGAAAATCTTATTGTACACACATTTTTAAATACAGATATAGTATAGAACAACATGTACAAGGGCGAGCTTATCTCTTAAAGAAATCTCTTCCAGCCAACCCTAGCGGAAGTGAGAAATTAAGTAGATGCGGGGCGAGGTGTACATTTAAAAATTTTAAAAATTATCCTACTACTATTATAAGCAAAATGTAACACACAAACAAACACACATAGGTATATACAGGCTAATTTTTAAACCATCAACAACCTCCCAGGGGCTGATTCTAGTGCTCAGATGCAACAACTTTTTGTATGGGACCAACATCGAAATCACAAAAAAAAATCCACTTTCCCATACTAAAGTCTCGATCAGCTAACCTAGTTTGTATGGAGAAGTGGTTTTTTTTTCCGATTTCGATGTAGGTCCCATACAAAAAGTTGTTGCATCTGAGCACTACAATCAGCCCCTGGGAGGTTGTTGATGGTTTAAAAATTATTTTGTATATGTCACTATGACAAATTCGAGAGCAGATGAGCTTTTAACTGCTTCCTGAATGAAATTATGCAAGTGCTTTTACGAATATCAACCGGCGGAGCATTCCACAGTTGAGCGGCACGCACTGTAAAGGACTTGTGGAATAACTTCTTAAAGAAATAGAAAAAATATATCAAGAGCAATGGTTGTTTGCTCTCTAAATTGTCTTTAAAGGATGGGAGGTGCTAGAAATGGTATGTACCAGAGGGAGACTCTGTATCAGTCGTCAGTACGAGTCCTATTTCTGCCGCCAAGCAGCGGGGCTTGCATCGCTGTGTTCCGGTTTGAAGGGTAAGACAGGCAGTGACATCACTGGGTACTGTGACTTGACATCATGTCACAAGTTGGCAACGTACATCGGTGTTCCTGTAGGGATTGTTACCTTATAGATTGTTCCTGTAAGGATTGAACCTTTATAGATCTCCGTTAAAGACAAACCCACCATTGCTCACATTTTGTATGTGTTTGTTGTACTGATTTTGCTCAATAGAAAGTATTATAATTATAGCTCTGTCTACTTATAAAGAATTGATACGGCAAGGGATTCATTGTAGTGACAAAAATTGGAATTATCGTCACAGCTTTAACGAGAGACGATTTGTTGCGAAAAACCATATCTAGTAGTTGAATAGCCACTGGCCAGCAGATAGTCCTAATAGGGCCACAGCGCTCTAAAATTGTTGCGGAGGTGCGCGTAGGTAGTGGAGTCGCAGTGTGGACCTTACCTAGCGCGCCCATAAGGGCAGGAAGAACACCGAGGGGTTTTAGTGGGTAGGCCTGGCACTCTGCCAGGTGAGCCCCACACACGCTCACCGTTTAGCCAACGGTGGGTACGGTGCGGTTGCGCATTTCCCCGCGATAAAAAAAAAAAAAAGGTGTCCACTGTCCAGCGTAGTCTTTGAGACTTACCTCAGTGGGGTTAGCACGCAGGAAAATCGAAAATTTCGAAATTTTCGATTCTTCTGCGTGCTAGTCCCACTGATAAATAGATGAAAGTGTTTTAGTACATCAACTGTCCGTGTGCTTGCTGTAGGCCACTGTTGGCCTGGAGTCATTGTCGTGACAAAAATTGGAATTATCGTCACAGCTTTAACGAGAGACGATTTGTTGCAAAAAATCATATCTAGTTGAATATCCACTGGCCAGGCAGGTAGTCCTAATATGGCCAAAGCGCTCTAAAATTATTGTTGAGGTGTAGATGTCCAGCGTAGTCTTTGAGACTTACCTCTGATGAATAGATGAAAGTGTTTTAGTAGTACATGACTTGCCTTGTGCTTGCTGTAGGCCACTCCGCCACAGTTAAACAAAACTCACCGCGCTTAAGCAGCATGTTAATTCTTGAAAAGAACAATAAGTATAAGTACTACTATATGAACAATTATAATGGATTAGGAATTTTATTAAAATTGTTGGTTATTGTGTGAGGAGATATCTGTATAATCCTTATTAACTAAGGCTAGTAAGGTGGAGGCACGATGTCGCCTGACAAGACACGAATTAACTTCAATGGCTAAGTTGAGGTATACTGGTGTACGTTCGTTGTGGCCCAACACAACACACTAACGGATATCTTGATTATACGTAAAACACACCAGTATTTTATTATTATATCGGCGGTACAGTTGTGAATGAACAGAGAAAGTTTTACTGCAAGATTGATAGAGGTGAGCGACAACTTGATTGCATGTTTCCTGCGGTAATCACTTATACTTAGTTTGGACATAATTTTTAATAGGTCTCCTTTTTTTCCTAATTATTAACTTTCCATCCGGAGCTTTGCGTGTTTTACAGTTTTCCGAAGGGAATGCAATATTTTCCCACAGGAAAAACCAGCGGAAGACTTCCAAGAAAGCCTCGTTAAAATACGTAAGCTTTAGCTTGATTCGCCAACAAACACGCGTTCAACTGTTAAATTTCAATCCTTAGGTGGAATATTCCTAATCCCTACCAATATATATTCAAAAGTTAAAAAATCGAATTTACTTTTATGTTGAAGTTTTATGTTTTAATTTCAAAAGTTGTATTTTTTATAGTTGATGGAAAAATATTTGGTTGTTGTCAAATCCTTAATAATTAAAGACATAAAACCCCAAGGCACCAATTGACGCCAAACACACATAAAAATCCTTTTTAAACGAGAGCATATTATGATGTCTAAAAATAAAATTTTCAAGCATTGTATTTGAATGTTATCTTAGCCATACATAATAATGACGTACCTACCTATATGCAAAGAAGTAAGAGAGGTGGAAACTGTAGGTAATTTCACCGTAAGTATATTTTATTGGATCCAATTAGCTGTAAAGACTCAAAACGTTCAAAGCATTGGCACGAAGACTTATATCTTATTGAAGGCTTAAAAGGAGCTCTAAGAAGTATAGAACTATGTCTAGTCAAAAGTGACTTTGTGTCTTTAAAATATCTTCGGTGATAGATAGCAACGTTATTAAAAGCAGAAGAATAATTTCTTTTCCTGTATTGTCTAGTGCAAAAGTTAATAGTGACTGTATCCTTAAAATACTCGTATCTTCGGCGATTGCAACGCTATTAACAGCAGAAGAATAATTTCTTTTCCTGTAGGAATATGATGTTCCCCTTTTAAGGCGGGATAATTTTTTAGTATACCAAGGTTCTACAAGATCGTCCACTTGGATATGATAGATCGTTTATTTAGAAACGAAAACACACATAGCATATCTATACTAATATTATAAAGAGGAAAGATTTGATCGTTTGTTTGTATTGATTTAATTGATTAATATAATATATAATATTAAATTCATCTTTTGACGCTCGAATAGATAAAGTTTTAACATATTTTTAACGATATCCTACATAAATGATTTCTTATAGGCGGTGGTAGGCCATTCCAACATTTAGTAGCCTGAAATCGAAAACTGCCGAATCGAAATAAATCAAAATCAAAAGTACTTTATTTCATAGGCCCTTGCAGGCACTTAAAATCGTCAATTTTACACATTTTACAAAATTATTAAAACATAAAAAATATTCGACTAAAATCAAGCTAACCCGTGCGCTAGTGGCAAGTACATCCGCGGAGTTGTTGCCGCGCATGTAATCGCCAAGAGCGACCCGATTCCGAATGTAGGGGCTAACATGAGAAGAATCGGGCAAGAAACTCATGTGCCAAAACTCTTTTAAAATCGCCAAATGTCTTACAAATTGTGAATATTACAAAACTATTCAGAGAACGAGCAATTCATTTCTTTTACCGCCACGCTGCCTTATCATTCAAAAAATCTTTAACACTGTAATAAGCCTTTTTGCTTAACTGAGCTTTAATTAAAATTTTAAATTTATTTACTGACAAGTCATGCATGTTACATGGCAGCGTGTTGTACATTCGTATACAGTGACCTGCAAAAGAGTTGCTTATTTTATGGAGCCTATATGTGGGCATTGCTAGCTTGTCTTAATTTCTTAAATTTTGAAAGTGTCTATGATGTCACGTTTACTAATATGGTTAAATTTAAATACAGTATTACAATAAGGAACATTTTCTTTCAACAAGGATTCTGCAATGGGGGTGGAATGGGGGTGAAATATGCTATAGGACCCTTCTCTTTCTAGACCTCTTCTTTTTTTTTTTCCTAGGTTCGATTCCCAATGGAGCAAGAAGTTTTTCTGGTCAGCTTGGTTGGTCGGAGCGCTTCAGAGCCCGCCTGGCCAGCTACCCTGTCTTTCATAAGTTTGTGGCCATAATAACAATGTTAACTGCATTGTTGTGTTCCGATAATTAGAGGTGAGACTGGCAGTTCCTCTGCTGTTGAGGAGTTAAGGTGGAAGCTGAGATGAAGGCCAAGAGCTTCCCTGTCGTATGCTGAAAAAAAACTAGTACTAAAATCACGTAGGTCTACATACAAACACAACACTATTGTATGGCATAATACATGACATAGCGAATACCATAGAAAAAAAGCAATAGGAGGCCTTATTGCTACAAAGCAATCTCTTCCAGGCAACCATAGAAAAGGGATAATAAAAAATATTTTACCAAAAAAAGAAAAACCGACTTCAAAAACACTAAAAAAGTTTAAAATAATATAAGAATATTTACAGACAACATTTTAAGACTTTCTATATAGGAGATTATCGCTTAGCACCGACTTCAATATAGAAGTGTGATGTTGTCTGTACCTATTCTTATATTATTTTTAACTTTTCAGTGTTTTTGAAGTCGGTTTTTTTTTGTATAATAATTATAATTTTTATCTTTTTAGTGAATGAAATCTTTTTAGTGAATCGAGAAACCCTAATTTAATACCAGCCATTTAATAAAGGTGGTATTAAATTAAGGTTTCGCTCGATTTTCATGGGATCCCATCATCAGATCCTGACTTTGGTGACCTTGGGACCACCCCAGAACTACACTCCATAGAATACAAAAATAATGTTGAAAATCGGTCCAGAATTGGTGGAGTAATCGCGTAACATAGGTACACACAAAAGATGTTGGACACCTAAAAATTTATGGGTTTTTCTCGATTTTTATGAAATCCCATCATCAGATCCTGACTTTGGTAACCTTGGGACCACCTCAGGAGTATACTCTATCAAATACGAAAAGAATTTTGAAAATCGGTCCACAACTGGCGGCGTAATCGCGTAACATACACACAAAAAAAATACGCATCGAATGAACCTCTTCCTTTTTTGAAGTTCGTTAAAAAGCAAGAAAAACTGAAGAAAGTTGAATTAGTGCACATTTTTATGTGGGTAATAGAAATGATATAAAGACATTCAAATAAACATAATGAATAAGAATTTGGAATATATACGAGTATCATGGGTTACAGATATAGTGCTTCCCCACCAGTGCCACAGAAGATACGACTATAATGCCAGTGCCTCGAGAGATGTTAATGTACTGCCCTCCGTATGTTGATAGGCAAAGCATTCCACAATCGGACAGCCTATTTAGGAAGGGCCAGACAAACTTTTTAAATCAAATCAAAAATTTAAAATTAAATCAAACAGGAGTCCTTCTCCACATCGATTGAACGTGTAATGCACCGATGCAACCGGAAATTGTGAGTTAACGATTCACGAGACTTCAGACTAAAAGGTAAAAGTGTTCGTCATCACGTTTAACGGAAACGGTTTTATAACGAAATGGAAAGTGTTTGAATCTGAATAGCTCGTGACACAGAGATCGTTGATCGTTACTTGTTTGTTTTTTCGTTACACAAAGAGTCTGTATACCTACTTAAAAGCTAAAGGTCGTTCATTCATAGGCTTTTCGCGAAACCTCGAAGTTTAATTTACTTATGAAGATGGCGGCCACTTGCTATCATCGCACAGCTTGCCATCGGCAGGGAATTCACCTTCGCACCCTAGAACCAAAATGGTGGCGTACGGTACGCTTTCAGAGAACTTCCTTCCCCGTACGCTCAGGATGTGGAATGAACTCCCTCTTAGGTTTTCTCAAGAGACTACAGCATGGGGTTCTCCAAGAAGGGTATTAAAAAGTTTTTAAAGCAACGCGCAAGCGATACCCCAAGTGTTAGCGTCCATAGAATGCGGTAACCGCATACCATCAAGTGGGCCGTTTGCCACCTTAGTGGTAAAAAAGTTTGTTAAGTACGTAGAATACGTCATAAAAATGATTTTCGGAATGTTTAAGAAATGAACATAATGGAACATAGTGGAATTTGTATGACACCTCGCCACTTGAGCGGACCTGCACTTTCATGAAATAAGAGTTTTTTTTGTGGAATGTAGAGTCGCTTCTTTTAAAATATGTAGATCGTTCCTAAAGTTTTCTGAGGTATTGTATGTAACACCCCCACTGTGTTTTAAGTTTACGAGCATTTTAACATTTGTCATTCGCTTTTCTTGTGACGTCAGTAGTTTAGGTATATGCCTTGTTTTATATCCTTAAATAGCTTCAGTGTATGTGACAGAGAGTAATCCCCCTAATTAATGAACCTTTCTATGTAAAGAGTTGTAAAGTTCGGAGTCATCAGGCTTTGGGTGGAAAACCTACATAAAATTCATTTACCTAAATAAAATGTTGGTAAGGTACTTTTTTATTTTGTGTCAAAATATCATTACCTAATGTACAGCCGGCTTCAAAAGTAGATAAGCATTTTTAGCTGATTTAGTACCATGTCACACCAACTATAGCTGTTGTCTTTCATACGCTCTACTTCTAAGGAAATACAAACTTCTTGATCTTAAATCAAGGCGACTACAGTTGGAGGCTATGTTTATGCATATAACAATAAAATTGATTGCATTGATATTGTGAATAAAATAAGTTATTCTATACCACTGCGTGCACATCTTCGCCCATCGCGCCCAAAGCCGTTATTTGCAGTTAAATTATGTCGTACTAATGCTAGAATCCGATCACCTATGCATCGCATGCTTGATAATTATAACAAAAAATTCAATAAATTTGATATCTTTGCATGTGGCGCTAATTTATTTAAGAAACATATAATTAACATATTATTGTCAAATAATTGCAATAATTAAAGTTAAAGTTAAATCTTAGTTCTAGTTCTTATCATGTACCTACATACACATAACAGAAACACTTTAGATATAAGCATAGATGTATGCACTATTTTATTAATTTAAGTTAAATACTGACACAACACTTATGTTGTAGTCATACACACACAAACACACACCCACCCGCACACACACACACACGCACTCACTTCACTCGAGAAAACACATTCACTTGTATATTATACTATACATATTATATAACTATACCTATTACGTCTCGTACTCATAGTAAAATTGTATTGTATCTCATTAACTATAATATAAAAAATAAATATAGTGATAGATGTAAGTACCTACCTACATGTATAATATTAGATTACCTACTTCAAAGCTGTACAGGTTTCATAGTATACCTTTTTGAAAATTACTAAGTGACCATCAATGCTGGGTTTACAATAACTATGTTTATATAAATTTTATGTGTATGTATGATTAATTGTAAGCCTGTTCGTGGTTCAAATAAATGAAAAAAAAATTACATTTATTTAGTATGGTTACACCTATATTGCATTGTTAATAGTTGGTGTGACATCGTACTAAAATGTTTATCTACTTTTGAAGCCGGCTGTACATTCGATGTAAGTTTGAGATCCATATTTTTATAGCAACGTAACAATTGTCTGGTCTGAATACATAAAAGTTTTTGGTTCCAATTAACGTACATTCTTTGTATAAAGTAGCCAGGCGGAAAAATCTTGTTCGAAATTAGGCTATAACCTAACGACCTCTAAAATCTTTCTGAAGCTTTTGTTAATTGTGTTTTAGCGATCTAGCACACTGATTCGTTGAACCGAATTCAGAACAATGAATTTGTAAGCTGTCTCTATTCTCTACATTTTCGTGTGAAAAACGTCTGCTTAGATGTAATCTTTTTCATGTAGAGGTTTCCAAAAGTGTTAAGAAATTTCTTCAAATAAATTTTGTTAACTGTTTATATAGCTGCACTCCATTTGATAATAATTATATTAAATTCTATCAGAGTGTATAAACTGATTTGTGAAAAAATGGCCTTTAAAGGAAGCCATCAAAAGGTTATAATCCTAGAGAGAATAATCTAAAGATTATAATTATGTATAAAATTATTATTTTTTATCAATATTTCTCAGCTCTACATTTCATCTGTATGTGCAAAAAAATTGTATTATTGAATTACCAAAGTACACTCGTTAAATATATATTTTTAAAAGGATCGCCAATGTTCAATCATATAAACCTATCATCATTATCATCCCAGCTCATATACGTCCCCACCGAGGGGCTCGAGCCTACCCTAAGTTATGGTGTTTGGCCCTTAGCACAGATAATATAATACTACAGTATTTAGTCAATCACGCTGGCCCAGTGCGCATTGGTCGACTTCACATACACCTTCGCAGATCTATGCAAGTGCCACACGGTGTTTTCCTTCGCCGTAGGAGCGTCGGACAAATGTACACATGAAATTAGAAACGAAAAACGCATTGGTACATGGCGGCTTCGAACCCCGGACCTCCCGATATGACGGCAAGTGCTGAGTCCACAGCGCCACCGACCTATAAACCTATAAATGCTTAGTATAAATGTTAAAAATTTCAAATATAACTTCCAAGCCATTCTTTTTTGTTAATTAACCTTACAGATCCACATATATAAAAATGGATGGCCAAATGTGTTGCTAGGCGCAAAACACGAGAACGGGTGGACCGATTCGGCAATTTGTCTGGTAGAGATCGCCTAAGACGATAAGGCTTTTTTGTATTTTATTTGTATGTTAGTTTTTTAAAGGAATTTTTACTGTACAAAATAAAGAGTTATTCCTTCATTCATTCATTTTCTTCATATGGTTCACAATAGTAAGAAAAACACTTTTCTATTTCCGTACAAATCACAGAGTAAATAACTTTTGACAGAACGAAAACTGACGGGCAGCTTATTGTACATGACGTTTAAAAGAATTATACAAGAAAAACAATTTCACCTCTGGTGGGATATAACCCCGGGTCTTCAGCATATCGTATTGACACCGACCAATGTAAATTGACATTTCATTTGGTTGGATGATGCGGATGAGTCACTACTCTGTTAGTTCTTAAATTTAAGCTCCGCCCGCGGTGATATCCTGTCTTATTTATTTTTTAATTTAATACACCTAACATTTTTAAGGAATATATGAAGTATAAAATAAATATATAGTAACGAATCAGTTCAGTTAAAATAACTTTGGTAAGATGGACATGAAACATTTCTTAGTGACAAATTTCTGGTAAGCATTTAGTTTTTAATGTATTTAAGTAAGTAATTTTGTAAGTCTTCAGTCTGTTTTTACAAGCTTTTATTTAACTTGCAATGTAAGTAAGTATGTAAGTTTGTATGTTCGGGTGGAATCTTGCAACTCAATTTTGAAGCAGATATCTTTAACCGATTGAGCTGAAATTTTGTATACACGTTCAGTTTGGATGACAATGCATGGTTGACTGTGTGACGTCATTCTAAATCCAAGATGGCGGCATACCCAAGGCGGACCAATTATTTTTAATGCACCCCTGCAATATGGATATCAAATAAAAGGTCTTGCTAAGAGTAACTCTAAAAATAATGTGACGTCACTATTAATCCAATATGGCGGACTTCTAAAGCTTGAAAATCAATTTTGAAGTAGATATCTTTAACCGATTGAGCTGAAATTCTGTTTAGACGTTCCGGCAAACGACCTTGCAACAATGATGCGTTGAATGAGATGAACAGAGTGAGAAATGTGTCCAGTGATAACTAAAAAGTAAAAAATAAATTAAATGTAAAAAAAACTTTTTAAAAACAAGCTTTTATTTAAATGCGCTAAAAAGAAAAAATAAAGTTATACACTAATAACTTTTACTTACTTATAACGTATTTCACATTTGACACAATTTATATGACATAAAAGCTTGTCGCGAGATTTACTTTTGTAGATAAACAAGTAAATTAAATAATTTGATGTAAATAATTTTATAAATTCCAATTTTCAAAGTAAGTAAATACAAGTAGGTACTTAAAAGTAATCTTTTAAGTACTTTTAAGTTACTACACACAAGTAAATCTCGCGATAAGCTTTTATGTCATATAAATTGAGTCAAATGTGAAATACGTTATAAGTAAGTAAAAGTTTTAGTGTATAAGTTTATTTTTTCTTTTAAGCGCATTTAAATAAAAGCTTGTTTTTAAAAGGGTTTTTTTGACTAGGTTTTGTTTTTAATTAAGAATTTGTTAGGTACATTTTCAGCAGGCCTATTCGCTAACTACGGTTGGTAACTAGAACTGTCATTTTTGAAAGGAACTTTATATCCATTACTGGTTTAATGATCTTATGTGTTACGGAGGCGTTCATGATAGCAGTAATGGATGTTAAGTTCATTTCAAAAATGACAGTTCCAGTGAACAACCGAAGTTAGCGAATAGGCCGGCTGGTATTGAAAGATGTTTTAGTTTCTTCATAAAACCTATTAATAATTTATTGGATAAATCAGATTAATTAAATCGTTTAAATGTATGTAGGGCATATTTCTAATAATGAAAATGACAACTTTCGTTTTTGCCGAAACAACCAGCCATTATAAAAATTATTCAAACGATTTGAATGCAGATAACGTTGTTGAATGCTTTTTTGAAATTTCATTCAAATTATGTTAATACGTTAATAATACGTTAATTTCATTAAATTTGGAAAGTTTATAATTGTGCATTGATCCTAGAACGTATTCAGGATCAATTTCTGATAATTCCTTTTTGTTAAAAACAGTATATTTTAACCTACGTAGATACGTAAAGGTGCATTTTTTCTCTACTTAATAGAAATTTTATCTATAAAATATTATATTTGTTGTATAGAACAATTTGAGATAGATAAATTTGAGTTAATTATTTCAAATCATATAACAATAACGATTATGATTATAAAATGATTTAGTCAAACAGCAATATAAATGTGTGTCCAACTAAAAATACCAACTTTTTTCTGCAAATTTATCTCTTTTTTCGAGTTGGAAAAATCTAAGAATACTTCCATTTTTTCTTTTGTTTTTATGAGCAAAGGTACATAAAGAAAAACTTCTTTCAGATGTTTTCACGCCGTTGAGTTTGTGTTTTTTTGTAATCAACACCTTAAACTCTACGCACGCTACAACGATAATGTCTGGAGATATCCGACAATACTCAGAGATTATATAAAATATATAATTAGACATGGCTACCTCAAAACCAGTCGGCAGATTACACTGCCATGTCATTGGGCTTGTCTCGTTAAAATTCATTCCTTCTCTATACTCACACCGTTTGCCGTTAAATGGTGATAATTTGCTCAAAGAAGATGACACGACGCAGAAGTGATCTATTGTAATAATCTATTGTAATAGGCTAGTAACTGAATGGATTCGGATGTTTGCTGAATTCAGTATATTTTTTTATAGATTATGGGTAGATTATAGATTATTTTATAGATTTCAATATCGTAAATGCTTCTACTTTAATGTAAAAAATTAATAATACGTGAAATTAATTAAGTTAAATACAGTGATTGCAGTATACTAGTGTAATCATTAGGCACAAATATTTGCAAGTCCGTACGAAGAGAAGTTTTCAAGATTTGTATAAATGAAAATCTAGGTCAACCGTGACTGTCAAATTTTGAATTGGAAATCTTCGTTGTGATAAATTTATGTTATATTAACGCATAAAATTGGGCAACTTATGTGTTTTATATTTGGAAATAAAGCACGCAATTCAAATATCAAATATCAATTGTACCCATCATTGGAAGTTACGGTCACTGGCTGAGTTTCTTCACTAAAACCGGGGAAGTATTGTATTTAGTACTTAACTATTTTATAATCGTAACATAATTAAATACTCAACACAAACCTCACATTAAGTGAGACACGTCCAATAACACACCTTGGCTAAGTTGTGTTTCTCTTAACTTGACATAAAGTGGAAGTTAATGTTGAGACTTGTCAACGCCTAAAGCCTCAGACACAGTACTACACTACACTACACAATAGTTTGCTTTGCTAAGTAGGTATTCTGTTATTGTACCATTAACCTCTTATTAAAAATATATGTTAATTCCATCATAATCCTAAATATTAGAGATTTTGCTGTTAGGTTAAATTTGTGTCCCAAACCTCTTGAGTATTGTGAAACCAGTAGGTAAACAACTTAATTTGTGTTTAATTAGTGACTGCAGTAAAATATCACTTTTATTATAATTATTATTCATTTTTGATCTTGGAATATAGTGTCCACTTTTCTAGAATATTTTCTTTGTCTATCTGTCTATATCTTTGTCTGATCCCTTTTTTTTCTAACCCTTTCTACTGCTGTCCCTTGATATTCTTCATCAATTTCATACTAAAGGGTTTTTGTGTTTTTTAGGATTTGTACATACTTCCTGGGTTTAAAAATGTTGACCCGCAAAGCCGCTGCTCTTAGTACTGAGGCCAAACTCAAGCAAGTCCTGCACGAGCTCAAATTAACAAAAGACTCCTATGATCAATTGTTGAGAGAAAGGGATGAAAGTGAAGTGGAAATTAAATTGAACATTGACAGAAACACTGAACTAAAAAGTGAACTGGCACTACTCCACTGTAAACACATTGAAGTGCTGGAGGAACGCGATCACCTTCACCGTACATTAGAGGATCTAGTTCAGTGTAATAATACTTATGAGCAGGCCTTGGATAGGATTGCTTATCTGGAAAGTAGTCTCAGAGAAGCAAACAAGCAAATCTCTGTACTTGAAAAATTTAGACAAAACCAGGAAATCGCTCATACAAACAGTTTATTTGAAGAGCTCACTCAGTCCCCTGGTGGCGAAAATCTTCTAGGTAATACTGTATCAAAGGAAAACAATAGTGTTGTACGTCCATGTAGTAAAAATAAGTTTAAAAAATATATTAAAATTAGCAAATTCATAGAGAAAACTCAGAAACTGATTAAAAAACAAAATTGCTTCAAAGTTAATATTAAACTTAGAAAAGAACGAGCTAGCTTGATGGATTCACTTGAGATTTTTGATGTAAAATTGAAAGAGAGCAGAGCATTCTATAACCGGAAAACGAACAGATTAAATAAAATTATTGATAATCTTAATGTAAACATTGAACATTTAAACGATAAGTATTATAATGCTCAAAAACAGATTGGGGAATACATTCGGTCCTCACCAGATTTTGTATCACTATGCCAATATAATATAAATAAAACAACAGATCAGTTACCTATTGAAAATCAGTGTTTAGAGAGTAGAATCGGTCACCAATCTACAATACAGTCGCCTAATAAGGTGATTAAATCTTCTCCCAAAGGCATTGTTCCTGATTGTGAATCCCCTGCTCAAAATAGGTACAACAACAACAATTCTACATCGAAATCAAAGGTGAACTATGTTATGTTTAGTGATGAAGTTGGAAAAGGTATGGGCTGCTTATTAAACAGTCAGTTAGAGCAATCTGTCATAAATATATGTATGCCAGGCTCTTCCTTTGATGAAATAATAAATAGTATTATTAATTATGATTTTAATGACAATGACAACCTAATCATACTGTTAGGGAATAAAATTGGTGTAAATAAATATTCCCTGCAAAAACTTTTAACTTATGTTAATAATTTAAATGTCAAAAGTGTTGTAATGTTCACATTTCCCTATTGTAATAAGTTTACAACAGAGGAAAATAAGTTAATATTTAAGTTAAATTCGACATTACATACCATGGCTAGTTACAATAATAAAATTCATATTATTGACATGAATAAATTGACATGTGTGACTAATAAATTCTATTTGACCAATGATAGAATATGTCTATTTAGATATTGTATTAAACAATTAGCTTCTGTGCAAAAATTTTATTTTTTAACTTCAACCAAGAACTTGGTTGGTAACCAAAATGACAATGCTTCTATTGAGCATCATACACTCAATGATAGTTTGGTATCTGTTTCAAGTAATTTAAATTAGTAAATAAGACAATAGAGGATATCTCTAGCCATGTATTGACAATAGAAGGGCCTCATTGTTTACGCATTGTTCACCAAAATATTCAAGGTTTTTCTGGCAAAGACTTAGAAATTAATTTATTTTTATCAGATGAAAATATCGACATATTATGTGTTACCGAACATTGGCTTAAAAAATATGAATTTATTACTTTTGATAATTACAGTATTGTAAGTTCATTTGTTAGACAGTCCGCAATAAGAGGTGGATCTTTAATTATTCTAAAAAATATTTTTCATTATAAAGAACGCAAAGATGTAATATCACTCTCAATCGAAAGAATTATTGAGATATCGTGTGTGGAGCTTAATAATCTTATAATAGTTTGTGTGTACAGACCTCCGTCGGGCAACTATCTGGAATTTGAGGCCACTATGGAGGATGTCTTGCAAATAGTGTGTAGAAAAAATAAGAAAATAGTTATATGTGGAGATTTTAACATAAATATCTTACATTTATCTTCTCTGTCTAATAATTTTATTAACTTATTCAAATCGTTTGATTTGCATTATTTATTCAAACAACCAAGCAGAATAACACCTACATCAGCCACATGCTTAGATAATATTTTTTGTAATTGTGAAATCTTGGAATGTGCTGTAATAAGCTTTATTAACTCTGACCATAGTGGTCAATTAGCCTGTATTAAACACCATCATGTTAATTCTGAAGGTGAAATAATTTGTAGACCAATACCAAAACGTAGTTTAAGTAAATTTAAAAGGAAAATAACACCTCAAATCGCATCTCTGCCGACCATAAATAAAGATGCCAATGTCTTATACAATAATTTATTTAATTTAGTGAAAACTGAAAGTAACAACATATTTCCACAAAAGGTAATTAAACTAAACGAAAATAGGACGAAATTTAGTGACTGGGCTACACCAGGTATCTATAAGAGTAGGAGAAAGCTATATGAACTTTATTCACAAAAAGCAGCTTCCGCTGATCCTGTTTTTTTAAATTATGTTAAAAAATACTCAAAATCTTTTAAAAATGTTTGTTTGGCTGCTAAATCTCTGTACATATTTAATAAAATAAATATGTCGAAAAATAAAATTAAGACAACATGGGATATTATAAATCAAGAAACCGGGAAAGTAAAATGTTCTGGAAACTCATTCTCGTTAGAAATAAACAATAACATTATTAAGTCGGACAATGAAGTTGCCAACGCTTTTGTTGATTACTTTTCTGAAATTCCTATTATAACTACCAGTAATCTAAATTCATCTTCCAATGTGGCGGTCACCCTCCTGGAGTCAAGTGTAGATAAGTGCAGCGAAACTTTGAAATTTAGCCATGTTGATTCGATCACTATCTTGAAAACTTTCCGTTTGCTTAGCAAGAAAAAGACGGAAGATCTTTGGGGCATCTCGACTCACATAATTCAGTCTATTATAAATGAAATAGCTCCTAGTTCGCGCTAATTTTTAATACTTGTGTTGATGAGGGCATATTTCCTGATCTAATGAAATACAGCAAATTAATACCTTTGTTTAAATCTGGAGATAAAAAAGATCCCTCGAATTTTAGACCTATTTCAATATTACCAATATTAAGCAAAATTTTCGAAAAAATCATATATAACCAGATATTAAGTCATTTATTAACAAATAAATTACTACATGGCAAACAGTTTGGCTTCACCAAAGGAAAATCCACTACTGACGCCGGAATAGCACTTCTTAAACATATTTTTGATGCTTGGGAGGGCAAGCAGGATGTAATTGGAGTTTTTTGCGATCTCTCCAAAGCGTTTGACTGTGTAAGTCATGAAACGCTTATTCATAAACTTAAACATTATGGTTTTTCAAATGAAGCAGTAAGTCTTATTAAATCATATTTATCTGACAGATTGCAGAGAGTTGTCGTTAATAAATCGGAGTCTGCCAGTGCACCTATTCTTATGGGGGTACCCCAGGGATCAATATTGGGTCCATTACTCTTTTTAATTTACATCAATGACCTGCCTTACTACATTAAAGACTTATGTGAGACTGTATTATTTGCAGATGACACATCATTATTGTTTAAGGTTGACCGAGGGAAACAATGCTCTGACGATGTAAATGATGCTCTCTCTATAGTTCTGTTCTGGTTTACAACTAATAATTTGTCATTGAATTCTAAGAAAACGAAATGCATTAAATTCTCTTTGCCAAATGTAAGGCAGATTGATACCCACTTAAATATGAATAAGGATGTAGTTGACCTTGTAAATAACACGAAATTTTTAGGCATTACTTTAGATTCACGGTTACAATGGGACCCACATATTGAATCCTTGGCTGGCAAACTAAGTTCGGCGGCGTACGCAGTAAAGAAAATCAGGCTTTTAACTAATGTTGAAACGGCGAGATTAATCTATTTTAGTTATTTTCATAGTATTATGTCATATGGATTATTGTTATGGGGTTCGGCGGCTCATATTGAAAGAATTTTTGTGTTACAGAAGAGAGCAATTCGCGCCATTTATAATTTACGGGGTAGGGACTCACTTAGAGAATTGTTCAAAGAAATTAATATCTTAACTTTAGCCGGTCAGTATATTTATGACAATTTAGTTTATGTACACAAGCATTATGCTACATTCGTTAAAAATAGTGATTACCATAATATAAACACAAGAAATAAAAATAAGCTTGCCGTTGCAACTTACAGGCTTCATAAAACTAGTGGTTCATTTCTAGGGAGGTGTGTAGCATTTTATAATAAGCTTCCACAAAGTATCACCGATTTACCAATTCATAAATTTAAAGTTCACGTTAAAAAGACTCTCATGAACAAAGGTTATTACAAAGTGAATGATTATTTAAGTGACCACACGATATGGAATTAGCTAGACTAGTTATCAGATGTCATGTTTGGTAACAACATAATTTATTGTATAATGCTTAGTGTTAAGCTTATCATGTTTTTCTGACATTTTAAGTGTATGTAAGCATACTTACTGAATGTATTTTATAACTTTCAATGACTATGTAACAGAACCAATATTGTAAATGGCGATTTAAAAGAGGAGATAAAAAATTTGACCTTTCGAGTTTCTTGCCTGTTCTTCTCGAGAAGGCCTCCCAATTTCCGAACAGGTGTAGAATCAACTTTTTTTTTTTTTATTCCTACTTGTATTTGCAGACATCCTGATTATATTCAGGATGTATGCACATACAAGGTTAATATGTTTCCTTTAAATTAGAATGTGTTGCTTTGTTTTGACGTCAATAAGTGCCTGTAAAGGCCTATGTTGAATAAAGATTTTTGAATTTTTTGAATTTTTTTTTGAACTCACAATGTTACTAAAGTTCCATAAGATCCATAAGAGAACTTGACTCTATATGGCTTTCCAGTCAAGAGTTCTGTTTTAATGTTTTCTAAATAAATTTCCTGTCTATACTTTTTTATTACTAAATTAACACTCCACAGACTCGTGGTCCGTGCCCTTTTCATGTAATCTTTTCGTTTTGATCTATTTGAAAATTATTAATTATTATATTAAGACTTACGTCTACTTTTCACTCCTAATCTAAGGTGAGTTGCGCAACTCAATCAATTATCTATAGGTATAGATAATTGACAAGACAAGGTTGACAAGACCTAAGTAAATCAAGACAAGGTTGTCTTGATTTACTTAGGTCTGTGTGTACAATTTAAACATGAAAGAGAGTTAAGACAGTTATAATTTTGTTACAGTATTGTTACTGATAGTTATATAGACACTATAATAGTCAAATTGCCGTTAGTCATACATGAGAATTGTGATTAAAGCCTTCAACTAGCCAGCTTTAAATAGAGCCTTTGTCCAAAGTCACTATAGTTGTACTAGAATCTGATGTAAAACATATTTGTCGAGTGTAGAAATGTAGAGCAAAAAAAAAAATTTGATAAATAATTCAAGAGTAGTTACATAAAAATCATTTCTCATTTTATTGTTAATCTAAATGTTATTTATAATCCGAACCCGAATAAAGTGTTTTATGTTACAAGAAAAAAAAGCTTTGTTTTAATTAAAGAAGTTTCAGCTACCTAATACCATCAGATTTTGGTACAACTAGAACGTTTGAAATCCTTACAAAGACGATGAAAGAAATTGAAATGACGTAAAAGCACGTAGGCTCGTAAAGTGAATTTGTTGAGTGACTGAGCATATTTTTAATGACAGCAGTAGACAGTCTACCGCCTCATAATCTTTGACGACTTGCGCCACACGCAACGAAACCCCCTTTCTTTCTCCCCAACAGTCGTGAGCACCGCGAGACCGCGTTTGGACGCGCCATGCGCCTTGACAGCGCGCTGACAGCTCAGTGACAGCTAGTGACAGCTCAGTGATAGCCAGTGACAGTTACAGTGTGACAATGAGAGTGCCGGGCGCGTGTGTGGGTTTGCTAGCGCTGCTGGTGGCGTGCTTGGTGCCTGTAGCCAGTCAGGATGAGTCTTTCGCCAGCTCTCTACTATCCGGTAATTTTTTTACTGACAAGGTCATAGAATGTTCCAGAACATTACTCATAGGGTGTTCCAGAACATATAGATATTAGTATAATAACGTTTGCTTTGCTTGAATCTAAAAGGAGATTTCCTTTGCATTAAAAAATTACCTAAATGGATATTCGGAAGTGGAAATCATCTGGTTAACAATAAATCATTCAGCATTTGACAATTATTCAATACATGACACAAAATCACACATAAAATCGTGTTAATTGAAAATCTCCACAAAAAGAAACTCAACTTTACAATAGAAGTAGGAATAGAGATGGAGAAACTTCATACTTTCATAATGATTTACTTATTTTGTTTCGTGATAATAACAGATGATTATTATTACAGACATTACTTAATTTAATTTAAGTAAATTTTGGGTATGGCTACATATTGTAAAGAAAGTGCACTAACAATAAATTGATACAATCTATGAAAGCCACGGAGTATAAGCTTACCAAACTATACTGTACTTCATACCAAATACCTACTCGCTACATTGAAGTCATCGATGACTCAGTTTTGTGGCTCATCTGTTAATTGTATGGAGAAAGTCTGTTCAAAAACTGTGCTGTGTATTTAAATCAACTGAACAGTCGGTAAATAGGTAGATATTTTCATGTAAGCATTACCGTGAAACAAAGTGTTTGAATTACACACGTTTCGAGCTTTGGTGGAGCAGCTTCTGCGTTTTTTGATTTTACAGTAGTTTTACTGTAATGTCATAAAATAATTCGTTTTTTATTATAATTTAAAACTATTAGGTACACATTCAAAGTTAACCAACGAAAAGGCACTCGAAAATAAATATAATTACAATGATCAAACTTGTATTTATCTGTGTTATTTCAAATTCTCAGATTCGAATATTTTGACATTGGAAGTTTGAGTATTTAGGTCGTTTTTGTTGCAATATTTAATTTTAATTTTCACCTATTAAAGATTTTTTAGATTAATTTAGGTATTAAAGTTAGTTTCGTGTCCAACAGTCACGATATATTTGAAATGTAAGAAATATAGGTATTCAATTTATATCTCTACATAGCGCAGAGACATTCATAAGAAAAAAAGTGAGGACGGAAAATTTTATAGATTTTCCCTAATTTTCCATTTCTCATTTAAAATATTCAAATATTCAGATGATTTTTTCCAATTTAAGTACGAGTATAACTTTCACTTCTATCTTATAGCAAAACATTCGGAAAATACTAGTTTTTTTTTTATTTCGGAGCTTCAGAGCTGTCGCGTTGAAAGTCTTTGAATTCAGTTTTTTTTCTACTAAACTAATGGTTACTGATGATAATACCGAAGATGGAAACAAGCTTCACCTGGACTCCTCAACAACTGAGGAACAGGCTTCTTACCTCAAATTTATCGGAATACAAAAATGTTATTAGCATTGTTATTGTGGCAACAAACTTATAGGTAAGACGGTGGCAACTATAAACAGGCGGGCTCAGAACGCCCTATCACAAACCATATAAAGCACAAAACCTTCTGCCCCAATGAATAGTCGAATCCCTGACCTCCACGTACTGGGTGGTCTCAATTGTCAGACCATGGAGGCAGTTAAATTATGATGAATAATTGCTAATTTGCTACCTATAAGAATCATAGCTCATTTTACTTGCTTAATCTTCCAGAAAAATTATAAATAAAAAACGTGATCTTCCAGAAAAATTATAAATAAAAAACGTGAATTTTAGTTTATCCATACTTTAATACTTGCATATGAATAATGCTCTGTTTGTCGTTCTTAAAAATATACGAAATAAAAACATATTCAGAAAAAGACAAAATAATATACCTAGGTACTGTAATTGGGAATTCGTCATTAGCAACAAATTACCCCTATTATGTAGGGGTCGAAAATGAGCGGTTTTTGAGGCTTTAACATTTTTTTATACACATATTATATGTCAAGTATTCTCAATTTAAAGTAAGCTGTTAAAGCCAGAGGGAGCTAAAGTTATATAGAAGTTCCCTTGGGTAATAATAAAATTTCATGAAAACTACTAACGTAAATAGTTTTTACTTTTTTCTTTTCTTTTTGGCTTGCACGGCTTGTGCATCAGCCACAGACGAGGGAACGAAAATAAAGTTTCGAATCACCGATTTTTTCTTTAGATATTTAATTCTGTAGGTAAATGAAAGGCAATACAACCAAGTTTTTTGTTAATTATATTTCATCGGAAAAAAGTCTTTGATGTGTCAAATTTTAAAGTGAAAAACTCCTTGGACCGAGGAAGTTATGCCTTGAAAAGCCGTTATTTTCAAAACTTTTTTTGATAGAAGGTTTTGGCGTTCCAAATTTAAATGTTGGCCTTTATTTCCATGTCCTCAAGTGAAATAAACAAACCAAATAAAAACATCACATTGTTTCCATAACTGAAGTCATTAGGTACATTTTTCACAGATTTGGAGAGTCATAATTCACATGTTTAAGTTTCACTTTAATAATTAATCATAATAATTTAATAAAATAAAGGGCTAGGTACTTACTCATTTATATTAATAAAAAAGAATTGTGATTTATGACGTCTTCCTTTAAAATGTTATTAATTTATTATAAAAATTATTCACATATTAATATCTCACATTTAAAATGGAGAATAGAGCATATTTGATTGAGTCCATACATTTAGATGCATACAGATGTATTTTTCATTTTCAAAAGCTTCCTTTAATGGGTCCCCATTTGCTTTTCCAAAAGCAAATGGGGACAATTTTCAGAATGTTTTATCTACAAAAACAAGGCGCAAACAATCTCTTTCAACTTTTAATGTAAGCGTAAAGCAACTTTTCCTTCAGCTCTGACAGATGTCTTTGTCTTTAAAAAATTGTTTTTTTTTTCTATTTTATTACTATTCATTATCATTTTTTGGTAAGTACTTAGTTTTTTTTATTCATTGTGCTGTAGCTTGTAAGAAATTGTGCAAAATAAAGTGTTTCTATCTGTCTAACAATACGTCAGAGCTCCAAACGTAGAAGAATCAATCTTAACAAAAAAATGATCGGGTGGTGATGAGTGAGTTAACAACCTTTCGGTACATTCGGTTAAAAATGTTGGATTTAAAATATTAGATTGACTTGATCGATGAATATTATAAAACAATTTTAATCTATACTAAGCTTCTATACTCGTAATATTATAAAGAGGAATGATTTGATTGTTTGTTTGCTCCGAAACTACTGAACCGATTTGAAAAATTCTTTCACATTTAGAATCCTACATTATTCCTGATGAACATAGGTTACAAAATTAATTCTCCTAAGGGAAAATATAAAACTCCCGTGGGAAAACAAAAATAACTCGGGCGAAGCTGCAAGCGTAAAGCTAAGTAACAAATAAAATCAGACTTGTAATTCGTTACGGTCTTTGAAGTTTTGGTAGGATAATTATTATAATTAAATAAAATTGAAATAAAATCAATAATCAAGCAAAAAATCAATATTCTTATTTTCTTTGCGTTATCTCTCGTAGTCAATGTTCGCGTCTTGGTGTCACTTTTCTTTGAAAAGCTGCACTGCACCCCTCATCGAAAAGTTATACCTTCGCCAAAATATAAAGTATGTAAATTTAAATGAAATCTACTAAAGGAGAAACATGTTAGCAATACTAGTTATATAATATTTTTAAATAGTACCTTATCAATCGATTACTTTCAAGTAAATAAAGTCTTGTAATCAGAAAATTCGATTGTCATCAGCTTTTATTTCGAAGTTTAAAGCTCAGGCGCGTCTGCTGGGAAATAGGTCTGTTAGCACCGCAGTCTGTTTAACATCTTTCTTCAGTTTTAAATAGTGGTCTGATTATCACCATTGTCTTGCCTCTATTGTCGTTAGAAGTTCACATGGCGAAAATTACTTAGAACCCACAAAACTTAATTAGCAAATTGTTAATTCGGTTTTCATGAAATCATAGTACCCCTTTTTTGAAATCTATTCTTTATTATAGTTTGTTGCAAAATGTTGTGAATGATCCGATCGACCGAACAAAGGATACGGAAAAATATTTAACAAAAAATAAAAAACAGACTTCAAAAACACTGAAAAGTTAAAAATAATATAAGAATAGGTACAAACAACATCACACTTCTATAGATATTGAAGTCGGTGCCAAACGATGATCTCCTAGATAGTCTTAAAATTTGTCACCAACTTCAATATAGAAGTGTGATGTTGTTTGTACCTATTCTTATATTATTTTTAACTTTTCAGTGTTTTTGAAGTCGGTTTTTATTTTTTCTAAAAAAATGTATTTTTAACTTTTTAGTAAATGAAATCTTTTTAGTGAAAGAAACCCTAATTAGCGTTTTCCTCGATTTTCATGGGATCCCATCATCAGATCCTGACTTTGGTGGACCTTGAGACCACCCCAGGAGTATACTCTATCAAATACAAAAATAATTTTGAAAATCGGTCCACAATTGGCGGAGTAATCGCGTAACATACACACAAAACACGTTGATACACACCTTAAAATTTAAGGGTTTTCCTCGATTTTCATGAGATCCCATCATCAGATCCTAAATTTGGTGACCACGTGACCACCCTTGGAGTATATTCTATCGAATACAAAAATAATTTTGAAAATCGGTCTACAATTAGCGGCGTAATCGCGTAACATACACACAAAAAAAACATACGCATTGAATTGAGAACCTCCTCCTTTTTTGAAGTCGGTTAAATAGGAATAAAAATACTTACTATCATTTCTGCTTCGTCATCACATCTACTATAGTACGCCCACAGCTGGATATAGCTTCCCTCAAGATGGAGAAGAATTGAGTCGTCTCCACTTCGTTGGCTACTGTTGACTCTCTAAGGTCTGGTGGTAAAAGCACACGAGACGAATTAAAAAAAACACCAAAATGACATAAATAATAATTATATTATAAGAAAATACATACAATATCACAGTATCATATTTTGGTGCCAAATTTGTAGTTTATATTTTGTTAAAACTTTCAAGGTTGGTTCAACATTGCTTGGCACCGACCTCAATATAAAACTGTGATGTTGTACTTTTTGGTGTGTTTGAAATCGGTTTTATTTTTTGTAAAAAAAAATTTTCATCATTTTTAGTTGAGTTAATACATGCGCATTGGAATTTGAGCCAAGGCAAACACCAGAATCAGAGCGTCGGTGGCGCTGTGGCCTCGGCACTCGACTGTGCCCCCAGTAGAATCGGGAGGCCCGCGATCGATCCTGCCATGTACCAATGTGTTTTTCGTTTCACGAATTTCATATGTAAATTTATCTGACGCTCCTACGGTGAAGGAAAACATCGTGAGGAAACCTGCATACACCTGCGATATTCAAAGGTGTATGTGAAGTCAACCAATCCGCACTGGGCCAGAGTGGTTTGACTAAGGCCTAATCGCCCTAACTAGTTAGGGTAGGCTCGTGCCCCTCGGTGGGGACGTATGAGATGTGATAATGAAACACCAGAATAACTTAAATTCAAATTCATATTCAAAAATCTTTATTCAACATAGGCCTTTACAGGCACTTATTGACGTCAAAACAAAGCAAAACATTCTAATTTAAAGGAAACATAAATTTAACCTTGTATGTGCATACATCCTGAATATACCTACTCAAGATGTCTGCAAATACAAGTAGTAATGAAAAAAAAAAAAAAAGTTGAATCTACACCTGTTCGGAAATTGGGAGAGCCTTCTCGAGAAGAACAGGCAAGAAACTCGAAAGGTCAAATTTTTTATCTCCTCTTTTAAATCGCCATTTACAATTTTGGTTTTGTTACATAGTCATTGAAACTTTAAAAAAAAAATACAATCGGTATGCTTACATACACTTAAAATGTCAAAAAATAAGTTATAGACGTATACATTAATCATAATACAATAAATAATGTTGTTACCAAACATTTGATAACTTAGTCTAATTCAAAAACAGTGTCAGTTCTTTTCTGCCAACAACATTTGTTAACAATAGCTATACACAACAACACGATTATTGACATTATAACGAATAATAACTTCATATTAACACCAGGCATTGGCATCATTTAAATAATTTAAAAAATTAAATGTCTTTCGCTCTAAACAATTTCGAAAGAATTATTCCCGAACTCCTAATCTACCAAAAACCTCCCATCATCAGCTCAGTAACATAACATGACTACCAGACGCAAATACCTGAATAGGTATCTTAAGAAAAAACATGAAACACATTGGACGTTTGGGCGTTTTTGATACGCGGTCAACTTTAACCATTATAATGTAATGGTAATTGTGGAAAATTTGACATATTTTTAAGCAATTTGACAGATAAACTAATTCCACTCACTTTTTGGAAAAATGGAGCATGTATCAAAAAACTGGCCATAAGACTGCTTATCAGCAGTAAGCAAACTAACTTTTTGACCCTTTAAAGCCATTGAACCCATGGGGTGTCTGTAGAAACTCTAGTTTTTGATGTTATTAAAAATATAAAAAAATCATACCAACTTTATAAAAATGAATGATAGGGGACCACTTAAATCAACACAATTACCAAATTTTTATATCGAAGCAATTAACTGGAGACTTAAAAATGGTTTTAACCAACTTCAGTAAAAAATTTGCCGTCCGCGTCGGCTTATGAAAAATCTGTGAGTTTAAGTGTTATTTTTTGGTGTATGTTTGAAATCTGTATGTTTTTTTTTAAATTTTTATCACAAGATACTTTCATTTCATTTTTTAAAGTGAATTTATGAGTTCATATCTGAATCATTTCAAAGCATACTACGGTGAAATCGGCGAACATACATATAAAGATAGATGACTATATCCATACATACACACAAACATAGAACATCTTTCCTTTTTTAGTCTGTTATAAATATTAATAGTTATCAGCTTCCGATATGTATAAAAAGATGTTACGTTAAGTACCCATTTGAACTTTTTAATTCTCGTTCCAAAACGCACGCATTTCACAGCGTAATGACACTGTGTGTTACACGACTCACGTGAAAAGTTATACTATTTTATTGTAAACTAAAAACTAGTTGTACATGTGCAATTATTGCAACGAATACTCACGTATGGTTTCAACTAGAAACCGCGCGCGCGCTGCCTGAACGCTCGCGAGAAAGTTCAACTAATACATACTTTCAAAACTCAAAATGCTACTCAAATAACCCCATGGAGTGTAGAACAGTTGCTACCGGACAAGAGTTAGAGTTAATAATGTCTTTTCAAAAATGCACAATCTATCTATACTTACTTGTGAGATTGTTTGTTTGTTTGTTTGCTTGCTTGAACGCGCTTATCTCAGGAACTACTGATTCAAATTGAAAAATTCTTTTTGTGTTGGAGAGTCTATCATTGAGGAAGGCTTTAGGCTATATAACATCACGCTATGACTTATAGGAGCTGAGCATCAATGAAAAATATAGCAAAAACGGGGAAAAAATATATGGCGAAACGTAGTTCGCGGGCACAGCTAGTCTTTTCTAATATATAAAATTCTCGTGTCACAGTGTTTGTTACCGAACTCCTTCGAAACGGCTTGACCGATTTATTCATTTTACCAGATGGCTATATTTCGAACTTCAGTTCATAATCGTATATTCACCACACTATGATCACACCACCTTCAGTCATTCCGTTATCACGAATGCTAAAGTGATAGAAACTGCTGGCTTGCAAGCACGCTAAAGACCTCGCTTCAAGTAATTAAAGTGACATATTTTAAAGCCCTCGAGTTGAAATACGCTGCTATAATGAATTGATATTACCTTGACTAAAGCTTACTTTTAATGTGAGACACAAACTTATTGTTTGCTAAAATGCAATTTTCACTATTACGTCATTGCAAAATAATAACTACAAAATTATTTAATTTAGTCATCTAAACGATAGACTTGTACTTGCTTGTACTATTACTTTGTGTCAGAAAAATGTTTAATTGACACGTCACAATGCCTTAACGTAAGAAGAGTTGGCGCCCAGTGTGGTATCTAAAGGAAAATCACAAAAGTGTGCCAGTCCGCGGTCAATATAATAGTCCACGCACCGCGCACAGCGCAGGCGCATACGTTAACGGCGCGCGCACCGTTATGCGCGCTCGATATTACGAAGCGAGCCTAGCCGATACTGCGACTGCGCCCGCGCCTCTTTATAGGTCTCAGGCACAGTTTGCGCCATGTTCAGGTATTGATGTGGGAGTGGGACTTGCTCTCCCGTTTTCAAACAATTTCGATTGACTGTACCGCCACAAATATAAAACATACAGTTCTAAAATTCATATATGATATTGTAGAATATGTTATCTAAACATTCTTCTAGACAGAAACATGATTAGTAATATTTCACTCGATACAAAAGAATCCAAAGATCACTTGTTGATCACTGATCAATATTTTAAAACAATTGTGAATCAGAAAGCTACAATGTTAAATAACATGATAGTTACTACAATATACGTGCATTATTATTGTCTTAAAATTGATAAAATACATTTTTTATTTTGTACCCCAGTTTTCCAAAAATCGTTTAGAACGTGTAAAAAGTAACGTTTTAGTTCGGTCACAGCGCGTACAAGCGACATTAGAAGCTGTCCCATTACGAACTATATTACCTTGCATTATAGCAATCGCCGTGCGCGAGTAGATTTCCTGGGAAACCTCGCCTTAAGGGGAAACACCAAGGTCGAGAGAATTAAAGAAAAATATTTGTAAAATGCATTGCTGTCACGCGTGTCCTCGAACAACCGAACTGAGCGCGATAGAGATAACTGCAGCTCGTACCGAAGATACCTATGAAAAGTACACTTATTAGACGTTTCGTAGTCCCCTGTTTTTTCCCTCTCTAACACTAGACCGATTTAATAACTTTTGGCATTAGAAATTAAGGAAAGGCTTTGACTGTTTCTATGTTTTCTTTATTCATATAATCTCGTCAAAGTTTGCTGGATGTTTGAATACAGCAGAAAATGTGGCTGAGTTTTTTGGTTTTGAAACGTTTAAATCTTGTGGGGGTTGCAGTTTTGCTGCGAATCTCGCAGGAGCCACATATATATTAGAGGTGACTGTTACCACTTACCATCAGGTGGGTAGTTTGCTTGTTTGCCAACTTACTGCAATGAAAAAAAAATTCCTTGTTATTTTTTATGGGTACATCTACACCACCTGCTCTCTGCACCACCTGAAGGTTGACTTGTAGAAAATGCCTTAGGCATTAAGTCTGCCAGTGTACACATTGTACGTAAAGAAATCTATATATATATATATAACAGAAGAAGTTTCCATCTATAGACGCACGCACAGTCGTAACCGCTAATGGTAGAAACGTAGCTAAAGAAGGAATTTTTTTTTTTTTTTTTTTTTATGGATAGCCCGGCAAATGACCTCCTCCCGCCTGATGTTAAGCGGTGAAAGAGGCCCGAATGAGTTGACAGATAGAGTAGCGACGACATCCACTCTCCTACCTGCCCGCCCCTTGCCGGCCCAAAAGATGCTTTTTCACGCCTCTTTTGAAGGAACCCATGTTGTAGGATGGAGGAAAAACGTGCGCAGGTAGAGAATTCCAAGTGTGGGATGAACGACAGAAGAAGGAATCTTGGAATTTCTTGGTACGGTGTGAAAAGGAGGACACAGTGTACGGATGACTCCGAAGGCCCTTACGCGTGTTTCTGTTCAGGAATGGAGAGGGAGGGATAAGGTTAAAGAGCTCCTCAGAGCATTCCCCATGGAACATTCGGTAAAAGGCGCTAAGAGAGGCGATGTCACGACGAAGTTGTAGAGGCTCGAGGGTGTTAGTTGCCTCTACATCGCCAATTATGCGAATAGCGCGACGCTGCAATCTGTCCAGAGCATCGAGGAGGTACTGAGCGGAGCCGTCCCAAAGGTGCGAGCAATATTCCACGCAAGACCTAACCTGAGTTTTATACAACAAGCATAGTTGGTCCGGCGCAAAATACCTACGCACCTTGTTCAGGACACCGAGTTTCCGTGAGGCAGTAGTTATGACGGATTCGATGTAGTCTCTGGGGTTCAGATCGCAGCGAATGTTCATTCCGAGCAAGGTGATGTTGCTCTGTGTGTGAAGGGTTGTGCCCTGAAGAGAAGGAAGGGGGAGGAAAGGTGACCTTTTCGCCGAGAACACGCACACCTGTGTTTTCTTAGCATTGAACTCAACAAGATTGTTGGAGCCCCATTCGGAGACGAGGTCCAGCGTCTTGTTGAGCTCAATGATAAGATTCTGCCTTTCCCTACCAATATCACCACGAGCAGCCCCCGAGGCTCCGTGATATCCCCCATGCACTGTACTGTCGTCTGCATAGCAATGTATAGCTCCCAAGGAAAGCATATCATTGATATGCAGAAGAAACAATGTGGGGGATAGAACGGAGCCTTGCGGAACACCAGCGTTCACTGCCACGAACCGCGAAGCGCAGCCGTCAACGACAACGCGAATTCTACGCTCGTGGAGGAAGCTGGCAATCCACGTACAGAACTGCGCGGGTAATCCGTATGCCGGAAGCTTGGAAAGAAGAGCCTTGTGCCAGACTCTATCAAAAGCTTTGGCGATGTCGAGACTAATAGCCACCGATTCGCCGCGCTTATCGATAGATTCACCCCATCTGTGCAAAAGGAACGCTAGAAGGTCACCTGTTGACCGTTTAGGACGAAACCCATACTGTCGGTCATTAAGTAACGAGTGACCTTCCAGGTAACGGATCAGCTGTATATTAAGGATCCTCTCCATGATTTTACACAAAATGGAAGTGACGGCTATAGGACGATAGTTAGCCGGATCAGAACGATCTCCCTTTTTGGGAACCGGCTGGACATTGGCCTCTTTCCAAGATTTCGGCACACAACCAGCACAGAACGACAGACGGTATAGACGCGTAAGGACCGGAGTCAACTCCGCTGCACACTTCTTAAGAACAATCGCAGGAATGCCGTCTGGTCCACTTGCTTTTCGAGTATCGATCGACTGGAGCTCCGCCCGCACATCACGCTGTCTGATACGGATATCGGGCATGGTGCTGCCACAATGGGACAGTTTCGGAGGTTGTGTACCACAGTCATCGACACGGGAATGAGCCGCAAAGAGTTTTGCCAGGAGGTCGGCTTTCTCCTGCGGCTGATGAGCAAGTGAGCCATCGGCAAGTCTCAGCGGTGGCAGCGAGGGTTGGCAGAAGTTTGATTGCACAGCTTTGGCCAGGCGCCAAAAAGAACGGCTACCCGTAGGGTGCGATAGCAGTTCCTGGCCCACTTGTGCAATGCGCTGAGCATCCGCTCTAATGTAAGTCCTCTTACATAACTTGGTGGCATTATTGTAGGCTGTTTTCAGTAGGCTTGTATTGGGATCCTTAGATGCTCGGCCTCTGATCCAAGCGCGGTAAGCCAGCTGTTTGTTTTCAACAGCAGAGGCGCACTCGCGATTGAACCAGAGGTTACGTCTGCCTCTACTGACGAGATTGGAATGCGGAATATAATATTCCATTCCTAGTATGATCTCGTCAGCAACAGAGGTAGCGCAGGAGTCCGGATCCATCCTATTGAAACAGCGCTGCCACCAAGGAACAGATGCGTAATAATCCCGCATACCGTCCCAATCTGCTGACGCATAGTGCCACAGACGGCGTGCTGCAACCACAGGCGACGGTCGTGACGCCTGAGGCACTGAGACGGATACCAGGCAGTGATCCGAAGATCCTAGTGGAGCTAGAACCACCACCTGATATCCGTCAGGGTGATTTGTCAACAGAAGGTCCAATAAAGAGGGCGCTTGACCGATAATATCTGGTACCCTGGTGTTCTGGGTGACCAATTGTGTCAGGTCGTGCGTGAGAGCGAATGCGTGGGCAGTCCTACCCGCATGGTCAGTTTTAGAGGAACTTAACCACAACTCGTGGTGAGCATTGAAGTCCCCTAAAAACACCAGCTCGGCGGAAGGAAATCGCTCCTGCGCGTCATCTGCCACCCGACTTAGATGTTCAAAAAGTCGAGTTGTCTCCAAGTCACCACGATGGGAACGGTAGACGCAGACGTAGACACGGCAATGAGTGCCAAAATCGACGTGTACCGCAAGGATGGAAAAGGAAGGTTCCTCCAAACAGCGCAGGCGACGACAGCAAACGTCCGCCCGGACGAACAAGCAAACACCAGCCTTCGCCTTGAAGGACTCCTCAAGAGCGTAGCCGGGGTAATTAAGGTAGCCTGTATCGGCCGGGCAGATAATTTGCGTCTCCGTCAAAAACAGCATTGCTGGACGGGCTGTCTCGAGATGGTGGTGGTTATGATTTATTAGCTTCCAAATGTACAGTTTGTAGATTTGTCTCCCTTATTCAAAAATAAAACCATAAGAATAGAAAATTATATAAATAGCAGCGTTTCAACTATAAAGTTTATTGACCATTCTCTAATAACGGCCTCACTAAATATTTGGCATAAAACTATTCAAAAGAACGCTCATATAAAAGACATCAACGCGCGCCAACTTAATAACGTGAGTTTACGCAACATCGAGTTCGTTGACACCTGTCGTGTTAATATTTTATAGTTTTTATGATTCTTTTTTAACACAAGAAAAGATAATCATCGCGTCGTAAAGTGAACTAAATCTATTTCCTTTATACGTTTTGTGTATGCATAAACACAGACTATTTTTTTCTGCGTGCTTTAATTCTAAAACATTGATTCATTTATATTGCTGCCGGTTATTTGTATATTTTGGCAAACAAATTGTAAGAAACCATATAATAATAAATATAAATTACTTATTATATTTTATTCTTATATACAAAAGGCGTCATATATAAAACTGCCCAAGTTTTATGTATGACTCCTTTTCAATGTTTGTGATGAAAAGTACATATTGTATGAGGCATCTGTTCATAAAGTCAAATTACTTACCTTAATATTACAGTTTTAGACTTTTTTCATATGTATGTAAAATGGAATATGTATATGATTGGAAGGAACATTGTCCTGTGTCTAAAAGATGTTTAGCAAAATGTGATTTTTCAGATTTATTATTTCGATATGCGGATATATTATTTTGAAACTACGGCCGGTCTATCTTATATAGGTATGTAGAGTTACATGCATTACAATCTAATTTATAAACACCAGATTTTTGGTGTTTATCTAACTTATCTTTACTTTACTATCTTTACTTTTTATTATAGACTAGCTGAGCCCGCGACTTCGTCCGCGTGGAATAGTAACTTTTGGCAGCATTTTGATTTTTGTAGGCCTATGTTATACCTTATATAATTATAAACCTATCTATAAGTGAAAGTCCCGTCAATATCGGTCCAGACACACAGACAGGCAATTTTTTTAAAATTGTATTTTTGTTATTGGTACCCGATATACATTCATACCCATTTAGTAGAAACTTGTTATTTTGACATTACAAACATACACTTCAATTTTATTTATTTGTATAGAAGTCTTATGCTTTTAAAATAAGTGATATTAATTTTATGATCTTTAATGAAACTGATATCATTTACAAACTGTAAAAGTGTACGATTGCAGTAGTGATGGAACATATACTTAGCAATCGGTACCATTTTATTTTATTATAGGTACTAACTCTTCAAATATACATACATGAACTAGCAATTTGCGAGACTAAAAGATATCAGTTTGTGTTCAAACGCTTCCTTAAGGCGCATAGTGCTCCCAATGACCTTGCGTCTTTTGTCCCGCACTGATTACATAGGAGTGAGTGAGTGAGAGTGAGGAGAATATTTAAGCAAACCTTTACGCGTAAGATGAATTATTTAAATTAAAAATTAATAAAAGCAAATAAAAAAAATCTAAAAAGACCATCCTCTAGAATATTGTTTACTTTATTTATTGAAATCGAAAGTATATGATTTAACCTAATATTTACGACGCGATTAGGTTTAAAGTTTTAAAATCGAGGCATGTTTGGGTCACATTTTAACCAAGTTTTAATTAATTTATCAAAAAATTAAAAAGACCATCCTCTAAAGAATGCGTTGAATAATAACATATCTTTTTTAAAGATTTTTTTATTCAATATTTATGAAGAGAACCGGTTTTTTCTGCAGTGAATTTTTATGATTGACCTTACTATGCGCCTTAATTCCTGTTCCAAATGATAGAGGAAACGCCTCTTGCAACATGTAATTCTGTAATTTAGCCGTGACAGGTAAATTGTTTTTAAATAATAAAAACATCTCATATTATGAACTAATATTACGTCGTCGTTTCAAAGTCGTTGACTGGATGACTTCAACAAAAACATAACTTGGTTAACTGTAGTGCTACTCAAAACAAAATAAGGGCCACTGGGTAATTAGACCTCAAAGGGCTTAGACAAGTGGCAATCGTTTTATAGCGAAACGATATTTAAATTCGTCATCGTCTCTGATATAACGAAAACAAAGCCTTATATAGCCAACGTAAGTACCTACATATTAGCGATCGCTGTGTCGAATTGTTCTTTCTGTGCACTAGGCTAGCACGCAGGAGAATCGAAAATCGAATCGAAATCCGAATCGAGGAGTTTGTATGGCAATTTTATTAGCGCCACGGCGGTGAGTAGCAGAACTAATAAAATTGCCATACAAACTCCTTGATTCGGATTTCGATTCGATTTTCGATTCTCCTGCGTGCTAGCCCCACTGTAGGAAAACAACATAAATTGGTTATCTAAGTACTCAAAATTGAGAAATTGGAAAACAAATGTTAAAATAAATAATTAAAATTAATATTTTCATTTTATTTTAATGAAAAATGAGTTGTTTTGAGTAGTATATGAAAGTAACGATAAAACATTTCGCTATACTTGATCGATTCGATTTGTTACGAACTAATTTGTCTATCAACTTTGATCGATTCGCCACGTTATTTAGCGATAGCATATGTCAATCCTATACATTTTGTTCTTATCGGACTTCATTATCTTTTTGAATTGTCACTTTGGCTAGAACTGATTTAAAATCTTCAAATTCTTCATTCTTCTTTAGTGGATAATTCTATTTTGTGATGTTCTCTTCGGTGTAAAACTACGTTTATCACTTCACCGTCACTTGCGCATTTTTGGAAGTATCCAGATTTTTGTTTTTTTTTTCATAATATTTGTTTATTTAGCCCACTTTCAGGAGAATGTGTACAGGGTGGAAACGATAAGTGATCTTAATCGATTATTTCCAAACTATATATAAGGTATCGGATCGTAAACTATGATCCAGGAAGTGCTCTATGAGCTATCAAATGGTATCAATAATAGTTTATAAAATAAAGTATCAGAACATTGACGTTTCCAGCTTCCATAGTCCAAACTTTGTATTGCTTCGTGAACACTTCATCTTTGTTAATTCCAAGTGTTAATATACACTTTGCAAAAGCAGTGCTGAGAGTTTAGTTCCGATTTAGTGACCTTAAGTTAAAATTAGGCCTATATAGGGATAATGGTGTCTTGTTTTGTTCTAGATTTAAACTATAGATAAAATATCTTTGACACATACCACGCAATTAGTTTTGTAATTTACGCGTGTTTGTGAATTTGTAAACAAAATCCTTGGTTCAATGGAACCAAACTTTATAGTCAACTTATCACTGTATCTAAATTAAATATTTGCACTCCGTTTCGTGTTGAGTCTTAAATCACATTTTTTTCAAGTTTGCTTTTTCCATTGAATCCCATGTTACAACAGCATGTGTGTACAATTCAGAAGAAAAGTGATTTATCTTATCAAACATTTAAAAAAATAAAACATATTTTACAAAAAAATAAAACCGACTTCAAAAACACCGAAAAGTTAATAATATTATAATAATAGGTACAGACAATATCACTCTTTTTTATTGAAGTCGGTGCTAAACGATGATCTCCTAGAAAGTTATAAAATTTGGCACCGACTTCATAAAGAAGTGTGATATTGTCTGTACCTATTCTTATATTATTTTTAACTATTCAGTGATTTTGAAGTTGGTTTTTATTTTTTGTAAAATATTTTTTATTTTTATAGTATTAGTCAAAGACATTATAAGAGATAGACCGACAATACGCGCGGCCTCTAAGAAACCCCCTTCAACCACAACAGGCGGCCGCTACTCATACTGCATTTGTACTGCATTCGACTGTCGAGAGCGCGTAATAAAAATACTTAAACATGCCCAAATAACTTCGTTTTGTAGTGTAAAAAACGAACAGTAATAAAAACATTATTTATTACCGATGAGTCTTAATTATGATTATTTATTTAGCTATTATCATATCAAAATTGGTTGAAGGGGACTTCATACATTTCGTTTGCATTGTTGGTCTACTCTTATAATGTCTTTGGTATTAGTGAATTTAAACCAGCTCACCTTAGGTGGTATTAAATTAGGATTTCCCTCGATTTTTATGGGATCTCATCATCAGATCCTGACTTTGGTGACCTTTAAATCACCTCAGGAGTATACTTACTCTATCGAATACTAAAAGAATTTTGAAAATCGGTTTACAATCAATTGGCGGAGCAATCACGTAACATACACACAAAACACGTTGAACACACCTAAAAATTTAAGGGTTTCCCTCGATTTTTATGGGATTCCATTGTTAAATCCTAACTTTGGTGACCTTGGGACCACTCTTGGAGTATACATACTCTATTAAATTTTGAAAATCAGTCCACAATTGGGGTGTAATCGCGTAACAAACACACAAAAAAACATTCGCATTGAATGGAGATCCTCCTTCGCGCACATGTCGCTGCGCCATCAAACTCTTCAATATAAGAGGAACGGCTCCTAGTAGAGAACCAATCTATTGCGTGTGACAATCTAGGCGGCGCCCGCGCACCCCCTGCCGCGCCGGAGAAACGCAAGCCTCCGCGTTGAAAGTGAATTAATGGCTGCTATGTGTATATTCAACGCTGCACACATATTGTTACATGTATTATAATAATATAAATTTATTGCCTTTATCATAATAACAAAAATAAAACTAAACACAATGTTGAGCTTTTGATTAAATAGGTAAAGGTGATCAGCCTGTGTTAGTCAGGGTATTATCATAAGCCAACTCTTGTTTTTCAGCCTTTTCATAGTGTGCAATATCGTTTATGCTGTTGGGAAATGCTGTCGACATTCAAGCCGCTTTTGTTCTGCAGAATACCTAGATAACTGACATCACACTATGAAAAGACTGAAAAACAAGAGTTGGCTTATGGTAATACTCTGGTAGACAGATAAATAAAACCTTTATTTATTTATTTAAATAAAACCTTAATTCACATACATATAGCACACACACACAAAAACAATAAATATACTCGTAGACATATGCTCCGAAGTTACGTTTGAAGTTATCTGAACGGAGGGACGATAACAACCACAAACTAATAAGTAAACAAGTTATAACAACGAAACCCGAGGAAACGATTTTCCCAGCTGTCAAATTTAAAAAAAAACCGTTTTGACATTTCTATTCAGTCATGTCGAAATTTTTTAATACAGCCACAACTACACTCCTGGACACCTAAATCGAGCCACCTAGCACTTTTGGATTACTCGTATATCATCCATAACTTTAAAAAATATTTGGTCGACCAAAAAGTTTTATGCAATTTTATAGCTGGCATATTCATAATGAGCATACCAGATTGAATATAAATATGTCAGCTACAAAATTGCAAAAAGACTTTTTGGTTGTCCAAATATGTTTTAAAATTTATGGACGAAATAATCCAAAAGTGCAAGGTGGCACGATTTAGGTGTCCGGGAGTGTATATTTTAATTATAAATTCCTGTAAAAATATTATCATCAATTTTGTAACATGTTTTTATACTTATAACTTATTTTTCACTGAGCTAAATATTAAATCATCAATGATAAAAAATATACTGGCAAAAATTTCCATAATTTTAGTCACGTAACATAACATTGTAAGCGTGTTAGCTAGATCTAGCTGTACGTAAATTAAGTGTCAGGCGTTATTTTTCGGAAGTCCATTAACAATTAGCTGTAAGTTTACTTTGTAAATTAACAAATAAATAAAAAAAATTGAGAAAGTGGCAATTCGATCTTTAGTTGTTTCGTCGAGTGCTAATTATTTTACATATAATTAGGCATTCATTTGATTATGTTTAACTAAAATCAGGTTTTTGTATTACTTATATTCGAAATGAAAGGCAGAGTGTTTCCCTCGGGCGAAAGACCTATTCCTCCTGTTCCTTTAATGCCTAGGGTAGCAATCTACTATTACATACCTACATGATACATACTACCAGTATATAATTTCCCTATAATACTCGTAGTATGTGTGACACAGTGGTGTAAAGTTGTGCGAGATCAGTGGTTACTTTGCCTTACTTTTAAGAAAAAGCACTGAAGTTCAGCTCGTGCCCGAGGAAACCCATGATTACAACGTCAGTGACACTTAGAAAGAAAAAAATATTTTATAATAAGATACAAATAGAATTACAATACACAAACATTACAAGAATACAACACAATATATATACAAACTCTTTATTGAACACAAAAACATATACAAGCAAAGTACAAGAGAAACAATAGTATGTCCAAAGGTGGACTTATCTCTGAAAGAGATTTCTTCCAGGCAATCCTAGCTGTTGTAACTAAAAATGGTTAAATGGGTACTAGGATAACCCAAAGAACTGCTTTATATAAGTTTACATAATACATAACTATAAATTAATACAATAAAATATATAAATATAAATAACAAAAATAAAATGAGGCTGCGCGAGGCCAAAAAGGTCCCAGCCTCAGCTAATGCTATAATTCGCGGCGGGGACACAATAGCGCTGGTTTTCAGACTGAGCCTCTGCTGTAAGAGATATTCATATTAAACATAGTTTTCCTATATGCGGTAGCTTATCAATAGCTTTAAGACATTATAAGCCGGTGTTAATTTTATTTTAAGAAGCTGTTAGCTATCCCAAAATGTAAAATAATAAAATAATAGTGCACATCACCTCCACGGCAGCGACGTACGAGACGTCACATAAAACGCAACTAAGGGCTTGAAATTACCACCCAAGCTACTATGCTATTGATAGTACCCCATAGTTCACTGGTTCCGATCGCCGCAGCTTGCCCACGTGTTCCATAATCTGTTGTATCACCGCGGCGACTTTCGCGCGTCCGCTGACCCCGTGAAAGCACAGATAGTCGCGATTCTGTAATCTGGCCGGTTCAATGCCGTCTGGCCGCGTCTACTGCTCACGAAAGTTACACTGCCGAGCCAGAGAAGTGGTCACACACACACGAATGAGCAGCCGCATTGTGGAAGTACTTCTCACACAGAAAAACTTTACTCCTGCGGGATTGAGGTCGTGAGAGCTCTTTGAGAAGACACTGTCAGTGCTTATGGTGGTATTGTGGAGTTGTGGATCTTATGTCCAAAGGGTACAAAAAAAACCGGAGACAGACTCTGTACCAGGGTCGCCTGCTTGGGTGCCTCCGTCTTACCTGCCGCAAAGCAGCTGTGCTTGCATTGCTGTGTTCCGATTTGAGGGGTAAGATATGGCAGTGAAATTACTGGGTACCGTGACTTTACATCCTACGTCACAAGTTGGCAACGTACACCGTGGTTCTTGTGGGGGTTGCAGATTTGCTGCGAATCTCGAAAGAGCCAGATGTACTATTATAGGTAACTGTTACCACTTACCATCAGGTGGACAGTATGCTTGTTTGTCAACATTGTTGTATAAAGAAAAAGATAAAAAGATAACGTAATTCAGAAGGAGACAAGAAACAAAACAATAAATTGCCAATTCACTAGAGAGCGACTCTGTACGAGAGTCTTCTGGGCGGCGGTGCTTGCATTGCTTTGTTAAAATTTGAAGGGTTAAACACTTAAACAGACAGTGAACAGTCAGGCGCGGATCCAGCCCTTAAAAAAGGTTGTGGTCACAGCCACCTGAAAATCAGCCAAGTGCGAGTCGGAGTATTGAACTCACTCAGTCGGTTTGTTTTAATACCCCCCCACATACCCACAGATAGAGATAAGCTTATGGCAGTTTAGTTATAAAGCAACCTTTGTTATTTTTAATAAAATAATAAAAAATGCTTAGCTATCAAACTAAAGTAAGCTTAATTACTCCTATACGTAGATAGAATATTAAAACCGGCCGATAGTGAATTCCTACAAAGGAGATGATTACAAAACATGGAGTACCTGACCAAAAATATTTTTTTAAATTACGGCAATGGATGTAATATAATCATATCGATAGATATCGATCTCAATAGACCGTGAGATTGTGACGTCAAAAGTCCATTAGGGTTGTGGGCATGCCCATCGTGCCCACAACGGTGGATCCGCGCTTGAGTGAACTGACTGGTTTAACATTACGTCCTTGTAGGATTTTTAGATATGCAAACCTTACAAGAACCACACGTACTATAAGCGACTGTCGACTGTATGCTGTAGTGAGCAGCCTATTTGTTTGCCAACTTTGTTGCATAAAAAAAGTAACTCATTTGTTAACGTGCGGGATTGGATTCCACTCAGAGGTGGAAGCGGGACGGTAGCGGAACTGCGGTAAGCGATTTACTTGCTTCGCGCCGCTTCCGCGATCAGTTTCCGTGTGGCACGGTCCATAGCAACACGAACATTACAAATAATTCCACTCCGCTACCGTAAAGCTTACCGCCTCAGTCTGTGTAGCGCTTAAGTCACAATAAACTTTTCCTTGTGGAAGTAAGAGTAAGAGTTGACTTGGGGAGTTTCGAATAAATTAAACATGTGCAAAGAGACAGAAACTCAAAAAAAACCTGCAATCTTTGAATCTTTGCAGTTTCTTTTGGAATTTTGAGTGATTCCTTATTTTTGCTCGTCACTGTAGTATCGAAACTCGAATCTGATGTATGGTGACCAAGTCATTGACATTTATCCAGCGGCGTAGCTTGAGCAACAAATAGACTTTTTTATAATAGAAAAAACTGTGATATGAAAATTGTTGTAAATAATAATTTTTAAATGAATAAAAAAATCTGAAAACGGTAAATATATAGTTTACGGAATTCTCGGTGCGCCAAAGACCAACTCGCAACTTAACTTTTTATTTTAGTTAAGTTAAGTTTAGTTTAGTTAAGTTAGTTAACGTAAATTTAACTTTAGTTAAGTTTCGCTTGACTAGTATCATCTGATGGTAAGTGAGACTTCATCAGCGAGTATGGGGCGCGCTTACCGAGTAAATATCCATTCACCATTTGTAGAGACCCAGAGTTTGTATTAATTAAATCATGATGACATCATTAAAATTATGCCATACTAGCTTCTGCACGCGACTTCGTCTGCGTGGACTTCAGAATTGGGTCTAAAGCTTCGCTCGTTAATAATTTTCAATTTTCCCACGGGAACTACATAAGGCATTGGGATAAAAAGTAGCCTATGTTCTTTTCCATATCTAAGGCTACATGCATGCCAAATTTCATCTAAATCCGTTCAGCCGTTTTTGCGTGATTGAGTAACAAACATACAAACATCCACACTTTCACAATTATAATATTAGTGGGATTAATGATATCTTTGGAGATCGGTAATAAGAAACGAAGCTGAAGAGAATCTGAAGATGAAGTAATCGAAACCGGTCGTACAAAATAGCAAACTCAAACAGTAAAATAAATAGTGGAAAAAAGTGCTGCTGCCCGCCCGCTAAGCTGTCCGCCCGCGGCTTAGCTCGTAAATAATTTCCAATTTTCCCTCGGGAACTACTTTAGTAATCGAGATAAAAGGTAGCCTATGTTCTTTTCCATGTCAAAGGCTACATGCATGCCAAATTTCATCCAAATCCGTTCAGCCGTTGTTGCGTGATTGAGTAACAAACATACAAACATCTAAACATCCACACTTTCACATTTATAATATTAGTAGGATTGGCGAAGTGTAGCTAATTGTGTGCTCTACACATTGATTTACTACCAAACGTTTGGTAGTAAATCAATGGCTCTACATGATAGATGACAATTTATTTGGGGGCGCCTTTTGAGGAAAGAGAGCGGGCCCAATACCTAGACAAGCAGTCTTTTGGAAATAAAAACGTTATCGCAATCGTCGTTGGCGCTGTGGCCTCGGCACTGGCCTGTGCTCCGAGTAGAATCTGGAGGCCCGCGATAGATCCCGCCATGTACCAATGTGTTTTTCGTTTCACGAATTTCATATGTACATTTATCTGACGCTCCTACGGTGAAGGAAAACATCGTGAGGAAACCCTGCATTCACCTGCGAAGTAAATCAAAGGTGTATGTGAAGTCAACCAATCCGCACTGGGCCAGCGTGGTTTGACTAAGGCTTAATCGCCTTAACTGGTTAGGGTAGGCTCGTGCCCCTCGGTGGGGACGTATGTGAGCTGTGATGATGATGATGATGATCGTTTAATGGCAGATCGAATCTCACAGGAGCCATAAGTTGTTACTGTTACCACTTACCATCAGGTGGACAGTTTGCTTGCTTGCCAACTCAGTTGTAATAAAAAAAAATTATCATGTCATTACCAATGCACTGATGACACTACGCTTCCTTGATTTTACAGAAGGTGTAACAGTTTTGATTTGAAATTGGACGCTTACTTCTACCATTCTGTTTCTATGGTTGTTATTTTTCGTACCACGTGGTTGCTGCTACGCAGCATATTCTCGGCCCATCTACCGCAGTGTCTCAAGACGAAAGTCTTCAATTCGTGCGTGTTGCCAGTGATGACATACGGAACTGAGACGTGGCCGCTTACAATGGGTCTCATCAGAAGGCTCAAAGTCACCCAAAGGGCAATGAAGCGGGCTATGCTCGGGGTTTCTCTACGTGATCACATCAGAAATGATGAGATCCGTAGAAGAACTAGAGTTACCGACATAGCCCAAAGAATTGCAAACCTTAAGTGGCAGTGGGCAGGACACATCGCTCGTAGGACCGACGGCCGTTGGGGCGGAAAGGTCCTCGAGTGGCAGCCGCGTACCGGGAGACGCAGTGTTGGTAGGCCCCCCACAAGGTGGACCGACGATCTGGTGAAGGTCGCGGGAAGCCGCTGGATGCGGGAGGCGCAGGACCGACCGGTATGGAGATCCTTGGGGGAGGCCTATGTCTAACAGTGGGCGTCTATTGGCTGATATGATGATGATGATGATGATGATGTGGTTGCTGCCTAATTTTAGGTTTCATTGTTTTGTGGTGTAAACTTATCGGTGGTCTATTTGTAAAAATAAATAACCTTATCTATCAATATAACCATCATAGTTTACGGTGGGAATCTGGGTGCTACTACCATATGTGTATAGAGTCAACTGTTTTTTTTTCATTCCTACTTGTATTGGCAGACGTCTTGAGTAGGTATATTTAGTATGCACATACAAGTTTAATATGTTTCCTTTAAATTGGAATATTTTGCTTTGTTTTGACGCCAATAAATGCCTGTAAAGGCCTATGTTGAATAAAGATTTTTGAATTTAAATATGCATACACTATTCGCCTGTTATGAGTTTTTGCAACAGAGTGAAATAAACGGGACATATATACGTCCATTTATACAAAGTTATTTTTGAAGCAGCAGCTTAATTTTGTGTGCATGCTCAGAAAACGAGCAACTCGAAAAAAAAAAACAGCTGTTCCATACAAATGTTCAACATCCACTGAACCTAAATGTATGAAAGAGCTGATTTTTTTCGCCATTTCATGATTAGTCCAATAGTAAAAGTTGTTCAGTTTGCCTGTCGGTATGTAGGTACACAAAATTAGGCTCCTGCCTGCTTCAAATAGCCGTGTATAGATACGATGACGGTCATAGCGATAACTTTTTAGGGAGTCCTGTGCCGGACTGTGCCCCAAGCACGAACCACCATAGTTTGTATGAAAACTAGAGCAGCGCCGCTACGGTCGTTTAAGGAACTAAATGGTATCGTAATGGTAATGGCTATACCATTACCATTACGATACCATTTAGTTCTTTACGAGAGCTAAAGTATGGGAATCGTCAGCACGAACTCACTTTTGACATGTCGTATCGTTTTATTCGACAGCTAGCTATCGTAATATCTCTCACCGAGTATTTTACAGTGAGAGAACTATAGTTACGTTAAGAGCTCACGGTAGTCTTACGATAGTGTTTCTAGCTGTGCATTTAATATCTCAATCGCTATCGAATAGTTAGTAGATACGGTTACTTTACTATAACAAGAGTGGTTCGTGCTAGGGGTACTGGTAATTAGTATTCCGGGAGCATGCCGGAGTCCCGGGCTCGATTGGTCGCGGGTTCCAGCGCGTCTAGCGCGCGGCATGTACTTTCGTTTTCGGCCGACGCCCGCGCCCGCCGCCCGCCGCGATTTCTCCGCGGCTCCTCCTTAGGTCATCGGATAACGGTAGAGCGACGCTTGCACGCTGGCCCAAGTTACACGAGCCTGGGGGCTTAGATAAGTGGTAATCGTTTCATATAGCGACACGATAACTAAACTCGTCATCGTCTCTGAGATAACGAAAACAAATTGCTAGCCAACGTAAGAGTTAGGGATCGCTGTGTCGAATTGTTCTTACTGTAAGAAAACAACATATTGGCTATCTAAGTACTTAAAACTGAGAAAAGGAAAAGAAGTAATTGAAATTTATATTTTAAAGTTGTTTTGAGTAGTATATGAAAATCACGAAAAGCATTTCGCTACTTCTTAAATTCGATGCGAATCAATTTGTCTACCAACTTACATATCGATGACTTTGAATCGATTCGCCACGTTATTTAGTGATAGCATAATATGTTAATCCCATACATTTTGTTTTTATCGAACTTCCTTATCGTTTTTGAATTGTCACTTTGTCTAGGCCCCCTGGCCCATTTACTTACAGCTCATGAAAAATTGGCATCAATCCCACTTTTTTATCGGATCCTTGTCGGTACCAATCATCTGGGTAAGTAGGTACTATTGCCTTACCGATTTCTGTCGCCAAACAGCTTGCTTTTCTTTGTGCATTTCTTTGTCATCCTTGTTCAGTCTAAGGTTGTCTGGAAGAGATTGTTTGATGCATTTTATTCTTTTTACATGCTTAAAAAATAATTAATAGTATGTTACTAAACTCAAACCGGATTAGCGCTTGCCTTTCTACCAAAAATCTGATCTCCACCAATCGTGTTTATAGGTCCAGTTCCAGTAGCATAGCCAGTGTTCGAAACCAGTTTGAACCCATTTGAACCCAGTGTTCAACTAAGCTGTTGTTTGTATGTGCTACGGGCAGAACAGAGTACCTACGGTTGGCGCGCATTTGTCACTGAAAGTGGGGCATGTCCACTCGTGGAAGCAAAAAGTTACATTTTTTTTCTTAAGACAGGGAAGCTCTTGGCCTTAATCTCACCTGATCGTAAGTTACGATAAGGCCTAAGGTGGAAGCGAGCTTCCCCTGTACTCCTCAACAACTGGGGAACTGGCTGTCTTACCTCTAATTGTCGAAACACAACAATACTATTATAAACATTGTTATTATCGCGACAAACTTAGGTAAGACGGTGGTAGGTCCAGGCAGGCTCAGAAGCCCTACTACCAACCGAACCGAGCAGAAAAGAAACCCCGTACCTCCCGATCAACACCCGGTATGGTCTCAACGCCTAGACTATGGAGGCGGTTAGGATATCCTCACTTCGGCGCATCTCTATAGCATATTTTACTCGCCCCCTACATAGCTTAGCTTCAATGAAATTGGTTACATAGTGTTATATTCACCAATGATAGTGTTGTCGGTTAGCTTTCACATCCTCGCATCAGAGCTGCATACCACATCTCTGATAGAAAAGCAGCCTTCAACAAAGAAAACTTTGTATTAGTTCCCGCCTGTAACTTGAGCCAGCCACTGTTTTCCTTTCATTTGTATCTGACCGAGTGTGTCAGTGGCGTGAGGTCGCGGCGGCCCTGCGGGGGGACTAACGGGAACGCTGATCATCTCCCGAGGAATGTCGTCACGCCGGCGGACCTGTGAGGTAAGGTCGGCGTAATGTTTGGCCGCGATTGATTTGAATGCCGGGCGATTTAGCGATAGATTTGTTATCAGTCGCTAACTCTGTGTTTTCAATTTCAGTTACTGTGTATAGGCATTGGGTTAGTCCCATTAGTCCTACTGAGTAGCCCTGTGATGGGAGAACTGGGATTTGGTTTCAGTAGTCGCATGGGATAGCGTTTAGTCGTACTGACTAATGTTTTGATTTAATTAGTTCCATGGGCCAAGCGTCGGTGGCGCTGTGGCCTCGGCACTGGACTGTGTTTTGAGTAGAATCGGGATACGTCCCCACCGAGGGGTTCGAGCCTACCCTAAGTTAGGGTGTTTAGATCTTAGTCAACCACGCTGGCCCAATGCGGATTGGTCGACTTCACATACCACCTTTGAATTTCTTCGCAGATGTATGCAAGTTGCTTCACGATGTTTTCCTTCACTGTAGGAGCGTGAAACAAATGTACATATGAAATTCGAAAAACGAAAAAACACATGGGTCATTGCGGTCTCGAACCCCGGACCTCCCGATTGAAAGGCAAGAGCCGAGTCCACAGCGCCACCGGCGCATCTTTGAAGTAGGTAATCGAGTTGAGGTAATGTAGCGATCAATAAGATGAGGTTACGGAACCGCAGGCTAATTACCAATCTTTAGAGACGGTTGCAAATGCAGCGATTGTACAATTATTGCTTACCAGCTTTCGCTCGCGACTTCGCCCGCGTTATTTTATTTTCCAAACAAACAAACAAACAATCAAATCTGTCCTCTTTATATTATTAAGTATAGATAAATGGCAAATTCGTATTATGGAACATTGGATTGCGCTACGACAGCGCCACATGCGAGCGATTGACGAACTAAAAGTGCACGTCAACGCTTGGGCACAGCGACCGGTTGTTTAATTTGGTTGTTGATCGCAAGATCGCGTTGCTATTGTACATAATTAGCAACCTGTTGCTTTTTTCCGTAAGAAGCCTGCCGCGCGGTAGAGATGCGCGGTTTTGTTGTTGTCGCGACTGGCTCCGAGAATGCTGTCTCTACATTCTCTACATTTTGGCGATAGAAAACTGTTATCATGTTGCCGCTCGGTTAACGAGGTGTGAATGAACTTCTGTCTTGTTTTCGAGTAGCTTTTTGAGTTAATTAAGTATATTTTATATGATAGCTGTGCCCACGCAATAGGTTTCACCATAATAATCCTAATCACCTATTATAAACAAATTATTTTACAAAAAATAAAAACCGACTTCAAAAACACTGAAAAGTTAAAAATAATATAAGATTAAGTATAGAAAACATCACACTTCTATATTGAAATCGGTGTCAAATTTTAAGACTTTCTAGGAGATCATCGTTTGGCACCGACTTCAATATATAGAAGTGTGATGTTGTTTGTACCTATTCTTATATTATTTTTAATTTTTCAGTGTTTTTGAAGTCGGATTTTATTTTTTGTAAAATAATATTTATTGTTATCTTTTTAGTGAATCAAATCTTTTTAGTGAATTGAGAAACCCTATTTTAATTACTTACGGTTTTTTACCTTCGGTGAGCTATTATTAAATTAAGGTTTCGCTTTATTTTCATGGGATCCCATCATTAGACCTTGAAACCACTCCAGGAGTATACTCTATCGAATACAAAAAGAATTTTGAAAATCGGTCCAGAATTGGCGGAGTAATCGCGTAACATACACACAAAACACTAAAAATTTTAGGACACACCTAAAAATTTTAGGGTTTTCCTCGATTTTTATGTGATCCAATCATCAGATCCTAACTTTGGTGACCATGGGACCACCCTTGGAGTATTCTCTATCGAATACCAAAAGAATTTTGAAAATCGGTCCACAATTGGCGGCGTAATTGCGTAAAATACACAAAAAAACATACGCATAGAATTGGCTAGATGACTAACAATTTTTTTTTGCTTTAATAGAAGCTCATTCATATAATAAACAGAAAGAAAAAATCGGTTTTCGAATAACTATAAAAACAACCAAGATATAAAGTATTAAAGATTTTTCTCCATCTCTTTCTAGCAAAACGGCAATTTACAAGGAGTTGATATGGCCGTACTTAACAATGACGTCACGATTGATGTCGGATCTCTCTGTCTAATCGCCTTTAAATTAACAATTTAAAATGCTTGTATCTAATGTATTTCTAAGCCGATTTTAATTCTAATTTCACAGGACTGCATCTTTTTCTACGGTATTTTAATATTTAATGACGAGACGTAAAAATTTGAATTCAGTCATCATCTCAATTGTGAACCTCCTCCTTTGTGAAGTCGGTTAAAAATCACAAAAATCGATCAAGCCGTTTCGGGGGAATTCGATAACAAACACTTTATGACACGAGATTTGTATATTATATTAGATTAAACCGATTGAACCGATTTTGATGAAAGTAAGTATAGGGATAGTTCGAGACCAGGGGAAGGACATAGGGTAAATTTCCTACGGGAAGAAATTTCCCACAGGAAAACAAAAATAACGCGGGCGAAGTCGCGAGCGGAAAGCTAGTACTACTTATATAAATACTAGCTGTGCCCGCGAACTACGTTTCGCCCTAGAAGACTTCAACGCGTTCCAAGTTTCGTATCTTCTATATTTTTTTCAGTTTTGCAACATTTTTTCATTGATTCTCCTCTCTTATTTGTCGTAGCGTCATATTACATAGCCTAAAGCCTTCCTTGATAAATAGACTGTCATTTATAATATTAGTAAGTATAGATTTTGAGTTTGATTCAGACAAATGCTTCAAGTAGATTTTTACGAGATCGCTGTCCTACTTAGGACTGTTTTTAATATTTAGTAGGGTAATGGACGCCAGTCCTAATTACGGATGCCATCGATGTTTGGTGAGTCAGAACAGAACCTCCGTGCTGTCCTACTGGCACCCAGTAAGGTCGCGCCGGATACGCCGGCGCCAGCGCAGGCTTTAACTCTCTATGTCTGTAAATGTTGACGATTTTCATTGGTCGTTAGACTTCGCACAGGGACTACTTTTGAAACAATAGAATTTTAAAGTTCGGATCGATTTTTAGACCTCGTCGACCCCTGGAAAACCGATTGCGACCCCACCGGGTCGATATCGACCACTTCGGGATTCCATGCTTTAGAGAGTAGCCGGTAGCCCGGAATGCGGCCGGTGCGTAACGGAGCGCCGACGACGCGAGTTGCGTAAATACCGCGTAATTAATTCGGCAAACTGAACATGTGCTAATTTCAGTTTTGTTTAGGGGAAAGTATAGCGCAGGACAGACTTAGAATGCCTAACTACGTTAATCACGTCATTTAAGATTACCTATTTTTTTTAATCATATCGGGTACGTTTATGAATAGAAGGAAATAAATATGCAGACTGTACAGTGAACAGCGAATTTGACTAAAAAGAAATCCAAAAATTGAACCGTCAGGCGGTTCAATTTTTGGATTTCTTTTTAGTCGATTTCTTTTTCCCTATACTAACTTTCATCAAAATCGGTTCAGTAGTTTCGTAGCCCATTCAATACAAACAAGCAAACAATCAAATTTTTCGACTTATAATATTAGTATAGATATAGTATACTCCAAGGGTGGTCCCATGGTCATCAAAGTTAGGATCTGATGATGGGATCCCATGAAAATCGAGGAAAGCCCTTAAATTTCCAACGTGTTCTGTCTGTGTGTATGTAAAAATAACACCTAGTATTTTTTTAAAGTTATGTATGGACCGGTATGAATGTATGGTCTTATGTATGTTTACCTGTTACTTTATTTGTATATATGAAAAGCTTTGGTGAGTGACTAAGGTATTGTATACGGGGGGGGGGGGGGGGCCGTTCAGTTTCATTTACACCCCTCACCAAAATGTACCTACATTGTACTGTACATTGTACTAAAGGAATTTTTAAAATCCCCACATTAAATGAGAAATCCTCATCCAAAAATTAAGGAATAAGTATATAATGTTGAGATTTATTAGAGCGAAATGTAGTTTGCAGGCACAGCTTATAGTTACTTCTAAACGACCGCACTTACTCGTATCATCATTTGCCAAAACGATGTATCACTGGAAGCGGGACGTCACATAAAATTGTATCTAAATAGTGTCCTTTAAAGGACATGTAGGTAGTGGTGCAGGTGAAGTATAATGCATATATTTCTTTTTCATAGAAATGTAGGTCTAGTAATAATTTGCGATTTTCGGACCTATCTAATTGCACATGACTAGAATATACAGGTGAAAAGTTATAAAAGTTGAATTAACTGTAGCTTGATGCTCAAGGAGGGTTGACATCAAGCGGCCTGTCATAAAGATTTAAACCAAATCTTGTAGCAAGTAGGTAACGTGGAAACGTGTTATTAAACGTGTTAAGGGGCTGCATCGAAAATGAATCAAACAATGGGAGGCGTGGTCTATACGTAAACGCGGAGCGCCCCCCGTGCTCAAGTAGATAGTCTTTATATCTATGGCATCAAAGTCGTGAATGCGCTGCGCCCGCATGCAATCAGGTCGCCTAGAAATTATCGACGTAAGCGACAAAATACAAATTATTTTATAAAAAAAAAACAACTATAATGCCTTTACACGATTAGAAAAAAATGCCTTTACACGATTCTAAATAATGATGATGTCCACCTATTTATGGAACTTTTTAATGAATATCTAATACCTTTTACTAGTAATCCTGAATTTTCTTATTTTTAAGAGGTTTTTTTTTTCTATTTATTTGGGTAAAAAAACAGTGACAAAATGTGTAAGTAATACAACATAACTTATACTAAAATACGTTATTTTGACACCAACAACTTTTACCACGAGTTAAATTAATAAAGTCTAGGGCTGCGTTCGTAAACCATCGCTCGACGTCGGGCGATCGCCCTAGAGAGGACGACGCTCTTCGTCGGACGTTTTAAAATTAAAATGTATCGAGGCAAAATCTTTAAATCGCGTTTCCGATTTTTGGCGTTTCTAGGTAAAGATATAAAGAAACATATATTTAAGTTTCAGATCTGTAAGATCTCTCAGTGACATTAAATTAAAAATAATTAATTTTTTCGATATAGCGCCTTAAGTGAGACAATGGCAGGGACGTTTTTTTATACATCTAAGTTGGCAAACAAGCATACTGCCCACCTGATGGTAAGTGGTAACAGTCACCTATTAGTACATGTGGTTCTTGTGAGATTCACAGCAAATCTGCAACCCCCACAAGAACCATAGTGTAACGTACACAATGGTAACGCCAACTTGTGGCATAAGGTGTAAAGTCACGGTACCCAGCAATTTCATTGCCATATCTTATCCTGCAAACCGGAACACAGCCATTCAAACACTGCTGCTTTGCGGCAGAAATAGGTAAGACGGAGGTACCCAAGCAGGCGACCCTGGTATAGAGTCTCTCTCCGGTAAATAGACAGATAACTACTGCTGCTTTGCGACAGAAATAGGTAAGACGCAAAGGTACCCAAGTAGGCGACCCAGAGTCTTCCTCCGGTAAATAACCAGATAACTAACTGAAGCTATTTCCCGCAGGTCTCCTGGACACGCTGGACACGCAAGTGGACGCCAAGAACTGCCCGGGCGTGTGCATGCACGCGCTGGCGTCGCTCATCTGCACCAACGTGTTGGACGAGGTCGAGTGCCCCAAGCCCTCCATGAAGTGCTGCGTGGACGAGCCGCTCGGTACGTTTTACATACGGAAGTTTTACAGTGGGGAAGCTCATGGCCTTCATCTCATCTGATGATAAGTGACGATAAGGTTCGGTGGAATCGAGCTTCACCTGACGGACTCGTTAACAACCAAGGAACTGGCTGTCAGAACAAAACAATGCTATTAGCATTGTTGTTATAGCGACAAACTTAAGCTAGATAGTCGAACTCAGAAGCTCTACTACCAATCAAACCGAGCAGAACAATTCCTGTCCACATGGGGAAACTCACTCATTTTCGACCTGACAGTCGCGTACCATCAGGCAAAATGAAGGCCAGGAACTCCCCTGTTGAGTGAAGAAATAAAAACCCGACAATGGGTGCTATACGCGAAATCGTAACGATCAGATGATTATTTAAACCTGTAGGTTTAATCTGCATTCAAAAATCGGAAAATCTACAGTCTTTCTCACATTCACGTGTCGATCGCAGGGTTACAGTACCGAGTGAGTACAGTCCTAAGGTGTGTAGCGGCCACACGGAAGCGAGATTCACCCGCACCAGACATATATAGTGGTGTAAAGAAAATTTAGTATTTTGTAATAAGTAGTTTTCAGTGGTAACAAATATTATTTTTTCTTACAAAGTTGTCTTGCACTTTCCAGGCAACGACACCCTGATAACTACGCGGCGGCCGTTCACCACGAGGTACACGACCACCGAGGCCTACGACGAAGACGACGAAGAGGCCACCACGGCGGTTGCGCCCGCGCACGACGCGTACAAAGACAGTGGTAATTATTAGGTATCACTCTATTATGTAATTAGGATTCAGTTTTGCTTCAATTCATTTATCTACACTAGCTTTTCGCTCGCGGCTCCACCCGCGTTATTTTTGTTCTCCCGTGGGAATTTTATATCTTCCCGCAGGAAATATAGTCTACCGCTCGCGGTTGCGCCCGCGTTACTGTTTTTCCCGTGGGAATTTTATATTTTCCCGTAGGAAAAATAATTTTGTAGCCTACGTTAATCATGCGGAATAATAAGGACGATGCAGCATTCTAATAGTGAAAGAATTTTTGAAATCGGTCCAGTAGTTTCGGAGCTTATTCAATACAAAAATACAAATCTTTCTTCTTCATAATATTAGTATAGATTAATTATTGATACCATTTGATAGCTCATAGAGCACTTCCTGGATCATTTTTTTTTATTTTTATTTATTTAATATTATTAACACTAACGACATTTACATTACAATAAGAAAAACGATGATACCCGCAATAGTGTATAACACTGTGTCGCGTGCATCAACGCCCTCCTCCGAAACAGTAGCAATCAAGAAAATTTTAAATAATTACAATAATACTTAAATAACAAAAGCAAAAAGTGATTAGACTATCAGAATATATGAATATGTAGGTATGTGTGTATGTGTGTGTGTGTTTGTGTGTGTGTGTGTGTGTGTGTGTGTGTGTATATGCGTGAGTGTGTGTGTGTGTGCGTGGGTGTGTGAGTATGCGTTTATGATATAATTTTTAGCAGGTCTTCAGTCTCATCATATGACAGTGATAGCAGCCATTGGATACATTTTGTTTTGCATTTAAATGAAGAGAGTGGATAAATATGTAACTGTTTGTTAATTTTATTATATAGTTTTGGGCTCAAATAGCAATAATGTCGAGCTGCCAGAGCCGTACGGTGACGTTCAGTGAAACAAACTATATCGGATCGACGTTTCGAGTATACAGTTTGAGGGTGAAAATCAATTTCACTGTGTTTCTTTAATACTGTGTAAAGAATAAAAAGTTGTCTAACTGTAAGGACCCGGCAAAGAGAGTATAAGTCAGAAGTCCGGAAGCGAATAGGTTTCTTCGAAAGTACTTTAAGAGTTGCTCTCTGAGCTCTTTCCAAGCGCAACATATGAGTCTTTGCTGATCCTCCCCAAGATGTAATGCAGTACGATAGCACTGATTGGGCGAGAGCAAAATAAATGGTTTTAAATATTTGAAGTCAACAACCGATCGGAGACTCTTAAAGGTATAAATTAATTTACGCACTCTCGACACTGTGTATTCGATGTGTTGCTTCCAATTCATAGCGCTATCAATCATGACTCCCAGATATTTAGAAGATGAGACAACTTTCAATGATGTACAGTTACAGGGTACCGAACCATTCACATAAGGACAAACATGAGCTCGAACGGAGAACGATGGAGGATTTTGAGAGGCTGCTGTGGGAGCGAAACCTATAACTATGGTCTTAGATAAATTGAGAGTGAGAAGATTTGCACTAAGCCAGCTCATAATAGATTGCAGGGCATTTTCTGTGTAAACACGAACTTCGTCCCAGTTTCGACCATGAACAAGAAGTGCTGTGTCGTCAGCATAGGTGATAATTTTGGTGTTGGGAAGTGACATGTTGCAGAGTTCATTTATGTATATTAAGAATAAAGTGGGGCCAAGAACGCTTCCCTGCGGGACGCCAAAGCTAAGTGATTCCTCCTCACTCTCAAATTTATCTATAACAACAATTTGCGAACGATTTGTGAGGTAACTGTTAAATAAATCAAGGGCGATGCCTCTAACGCCAATAGAGTGAAGTTTTGATATAAGAATGGGGATAGAAACAGTGTCAAATGCCTTTGACAGATCAAGGAACACTCCTGCGGATTTGAGTCGTTTGTCAAAGTTTTTAATAATGTGATCGGATAGTTCCAAGACCGCGTCTTCCGCAGATTTAGATTTTCGAAAACCATATTGATTTGCAGACAGTATATTCTTAGCATTTAAGAAGTTTAATAATTTTACATTTAAAATTTTTTCAAAGATTTTGGACAAAACTGTTAAGACCGAAATGGGCCTGTAATTAGTGACACTATCTTTATCACCACTCTTGAAAATAGGATGTACAATAGCCCTTTTAAAGGCACGCGGAAAAATCCCATGAGAAAGTGAAAGGTTGAAAATATGAACTAAAATAGGAATAAGGATATGTTTAGCAGCTTTGATAAGGGTAGTAGAAATACCGTCCCATCCAAGCTCACATTTATCCTTTAAACCCAAAATTACGTTTTCTACCTCTGCGTCATCGACATCAAGTAGCACCAACGAGGTCACGGGGACATCATGAAGTGAGGAAACAGAAGAATGGTTAGAAAGTTCATAAGCCGAAGTGTTTGAGTTGAATTTAGAAGCTAGAGTAATTCCAATACTAGCGAAGAACGAATTCACGGTATTAACTGACATGCTGGGGTCATCACATAATTTTAACAAAGCATTGGCAGTATTTTGCTTTTTATCGATATTAGCGATGCGATTTATAAGTTTCCAGGCTGCTTTTGGACTCTTTCTAATCTTAAGAAACTCACTCTGTTCGTATTCGCGCTTGACTTTTTTAAGAAGACTATTGCAAAAATTTCGATAGCGGAAATATGAAATCTTATTTATAATATTCTCAGGGTCTCTTCGATATTTTTTGTGCAATTTGTCCCGATTACGAACACACCTAAGAAGACCAGAAGTCATCCAGGGTTTTAATATACGTTTTCTGCTGGGTACGCTAATAGTTTGAGTATGCTTATTAACAGCAGACGATACAATGTGAATTAAGTTGTCGCAAGCTGTATCGGGGTCGTTACACTTTAGGACGGTAGAAAAGTTGGATTTAGACAATTCGTCCACTATATCAGGAACATTAGAACGTCGATAGGTGTAGCAAAGTTTAGACCTAGTCATGTGTGTACTACAACTAAGTATAATAGGAGCATGATCAGTAATAAAACTATCTAAAACAAGTGTTTTGCAATTAAAAGGAGATCGGGCTATGACATGATCGAGACAATTTGTTTCTCTAGTGGGAAAAAGATGAGCTGGAAGTAAAGCATGTTGTGCAAGCAAGTTCAAATAATCATCAGCTGAGGCATTACGATTTGATGGGGCTATATTAATATTTAGGTCACCAATAAGAAACAAGGACTTAAAGGACCGTAGTGAGTGTAGAATTGTATTAAGGCTGTCAAGAAAACGATCTAAATTTGAGTATGATGGAGAACGATATATGGCAACAACAGATATTTTATTTGAAAAATTTAAGACTAAGCAATTCCCGTCGCTTAAATCAAGATTAAGAATAGTACATTCTATGCCATATTTGACAAAGACCACAACACCGTCATTTTGATTCATATAGTCAGATTTAAAAGAGTCATAACCAGGGATAGTGGGCAAGCCAGCAACTTTGCTTAACCAACATTCAGTAAGGATAAAAACGTCAAATTGAGAGTCAAGTCTATGTATTAAGGTTAGCAAATTATCAAAGTTGCAGTTAACGCTTCTGATATTGACATGGAAAATATTAAATGCCTCACTTTTATATAAGTGTGCAGCAACATCTTCTGGAGAACATAATACAGCCTCAGAGACAGATAGTTGATCTAAGTTATTATTTATGTTGATTATATCATCATAGTTTTCCGATACCTAATATAGTTTGGAAATAATCGATTAAGTATAGATAAGCTATTGGTTGTAGTTTCACCAGATGGTGAAATAATGGGAGTGATGGGATCCGAATAGACTGGTTATCTCACAAATAGTCGAAATGCATCTTTGCTTTACCTATTGATTTGTTCAATCTTTTTGTATTTTGTGTACAATGGAGGATTTAATGCCTGGCCTGGGGCATTTTCTAACAGTCAACTTAACCTTACTAAGCATAACCGAACAAAAAATGTCTGCTTATAACTCTCAAAGTGGAATCGTCTCCACAATTTCTCATCACTTTACCGAGAGTGTAATCTCAAATTTTATAAAAAGTATGTCTGTCTGTAATGCTTTCTTGCCTAAGCCATTAAACTAATTTTATAGACATTTGGTATAGTATAGACATAGCTTAAGTCCTGACGTAGGACATTAGCCTATTATTATTCCGAATTTTGATGAGTCCCCTCGAAATCGCAAGATATAACTGAACTCGCGATGAGAACAGTTTGTTTATTATATAATCTAAAGAGTGTTTCTGATTTCGGAGTGTATTCATGTTGTAAGGGTTGCGCCCTCACACTTTAGGGAATGATAAGGTGAGCGGGAAGAGAATGATAAAACCGTTCAGTTCGAGTGTTGTAATTGCACTGATTTAATGACGCTAACAAAATTGCAACTCTGCTAAACGTGACTTACTGCGAAGACAATAATTATGCACGATGCGGTAAACGCACACTCGTACATCCTGCGCCTCCGAGAAGAGGACGAAGGAAGATATTATTATTAAACTACTCCCGGGCGGCGGCGGCGTCGCGGCCAGGTACCGGCCGCGCGCCCGCGCCCGCGCCGGGGCGCCGCCAGCGACCAGCCTGCGCCGCAGCCGCCAGCACGCGAACACTCCCGCCGATAGCATTAGTAGGCCAACGATGATATAGCCGAGAGAATAGTGATGAACGTCGTGTATGCTCAGCTCGCTACTGGATCTCTCCTTCAACTCTGATATTTGCGACCTTAGTGCTCTCCACTCGTCGTCTCGCGACTCTGCCGGTTGCGAGATGTTAATCAAAGAGGTGTTAATGATTTTCTTAAGCACTGAAATCTCTGGGACTAAGATGTTCTGTTTGATATGCAATGTATTAAAAAAGTTGTTATGAGAGTGTAATTCAAAATCATTTCCTTTTAATGTGCACATTGGGCCTAGTTTTATGATTCCGTTATGGCTCAGCGCCTGTGACGTCACTCCAGCCGGGCAGACGATGCGTACGTCGCACACTTCACAGCATGTAAACATCCACGAGTTATCAGCATGTAACTTGATCCACTTCTCTTTGCAAGCCGATACCTCTGTTGTGCACGGTGATAATTTGCTGCCGTCAATTAAATTGATGTCGCATAGTGATTGTTTTATTTTTGAATGATATATAGGCTTGTTCAACAAATATAATATTTTGTCTTGAGATGCATGTAGGCAATTTTGAAGATCGAACTCCGATAAAAATATAATTGAATCTTTGTTTACATTAAATGCAATGTAGGGAAAAGTTGGAATAATATAATAATATTGTGTCTCCCTTTTCTTGGGTATAGTAATTATCTTGTCGAGCTCATAAATATCATTACTCGTGATGGGTATTTTTATTTCTATGATAAGATACTGGTCAGTTATTTTTGATGAAACCTTTAACAGCTTATATAATTGCATGATATTTGACGAATCCAAGGGCAAGATGAGATCTCCCTTCAATCTGCTTGATATGATATTAATTTGCTTTTCCAGTTGTGGCGGTGGTAAGAGGTTGGTATTGATATGGCCTTGATAGATGTCTGTTACTGTATTTATGAGGGTATCTTGGATGCGTCTTATGTTGGACATGATAATGTGAGCAGTCAAAGCAGATGACGTCAGATACAGAGCATTAGAAGTATCAATGCGAACATGATTCATTTCGACAGTAAGGCTATTTATATGTTTTTCTATAACTGTAAATTGCTTCTTCATCATATTTTCGTGTCTTTTTAAAATGTTGTACTCAGCTTCCATAATGATAGTTTGATTATGTAATAGTTTTTGTAGATGATTCTCGTTCTGCTTAATTTGGTGTATGTCTTTTTGATATTGTTCCGCAAATCTGTCATCTAGTACCCCAAACAAAGTGTTAGCGATGTTCCCAATTCCATTTATAAGTCCTCTTTTCTGCCTCCGGGTATTATAATAATCCTTCAATAATATATTGTTATAGGTCTCTATCTCATCATCTGGTCAAGTTGTAACATTACGCTCTCATATTGAGAATTATTGAATCGACTATGCTCTCGAATGTTATCTATATATTTATGTATATTCTGCACAGCTTGCCAATAGGTACTCATATTATAATATATCACGAGATTCCATTCGTCTCTCACATAAAGTAAATTTGATATTTTATCAAAATATAATTTTTGATCGCTATTTAATTCAGTTATATTAAATCCTTGTATAAGTTGTAAACATGGTGATATAAAAAATAAATTAAACATAAAAAGAGTAATAAAAAGGTTTTTAAAAATACTACCTCCCTTTGGACCTGAACGTTTGTTCCTTTCTCGATACGGAGATTTTATTTTAGTGCTATTGCTGTACAGTTCTTGCATTTCTTGATCAGGTGGGAGTAAAGGTGTCAATTTGATAATAGGCCTTTTAATGACATTATTTTGCGTTTTCAATGATACAATTCTAACACGATTATCCTTCCCCGGGTGCAACTCTATCACACGTCCCATGGCCCATTTTCCAGGCGGCATGTTGTCTTCCTTCACCAAAACAATGTCATCAATTTTGATATTTTGATAAGGTCTCTGCCATTTTGACCTTGTCTGAAGCTGTTGTAAATAATCTGACATCCAACATTTCCAAAATTGTTTATTAATAGATTGTAACAATTGCCATCTTTTACTCAAGGTCATAGATTCCGGATCAGTTTGTGGTCTTGATAATATAGAGCTGCCAATAAGAAAATGTCCTGGAGTCAAAATTTGTTCATCAGGATTTTCAGAAAGTGCACAGAGCGGCATCGAGTTCAGACACGCCTCAATTTGATATAGGACTGTGTTAAGCTCTTCGTATGTTAACTTTTGATCACCAATAATTCTCTTTAGGTGGTACTTCAAACTTTTTACGGCAGCTTCCCACAGCCCCCCAGCGCTGGGATACGCCGGAGCATTGAAGTGCCATTCAATATTTATTTCAGATATGATGTCGAAGAAATCCTTATTGATAGTGTTAATTATTTCTTTATATTCTTTTTTCAGGAGCTTACTGGCACCGACGAAGTTTGTCCCGTTATCGCTGTACATATGACTGGGCGCACCTCGTCGGGAACAAAATCTACGAAATGCAGCGAGGAAGGCTGGTGTACTCAAATCTGTCACAAGCTCTAGGTGTATCGCTTTAGTTGACAGGCATACAAAAACTGATACGTAGCCTTTAGTAGTGCGCACGCCACGTCCTTTGTTTAATTTTAAATCTATGTATCCCGTGAAATCAACACCACAGTGTGTAAAGGGTCGTGATGGAACAACTCTAGGCTTAGGCAGATCAGCCATTATTTGTTGATACTTATTATTATTAAAACGACGACATTTAACGCAGCATCTCAATTCTTTTTTAACAGCAGATAAACCATTAATGATCCAAAATTTGTTTCTTAAATATGATAATGTAAGCTTACTGCCACCGTGTAGCGTAGTTAAGTGCGCTTGATTAATGATAAGTTGGGTAAATCTGTCATTACCTCTCAAGATGATAGGGTGTTTGGCAGACCAGCTAAGGTTAGAATTGCTTAGCCGACCACCCACTCTTAATATTCCATGATCATCGATAAAGGGACTGAGACTGGTCAGCGAACTATTTTTATGTACATGTCCTTTTTCTTTAAAATATTTTAAATCATCGCCAAAAGTATATGACTGTATTGTTCTAATTATGAAATTATAAGAATCATCAATTTCACCGGTTGTCAATGACACGCTATTTGATACGTCTTGCCGGCCCCTCGCGCATTCTATGAAACGCAACACCCATGCTATTGTCTTTACAATTACCGTAATGGAGCTGTATTTATTTAATAATTCTAATATTAGTGTACTTTGATTGGAACATAAGGCTGTTTTCACACTATGTTTTTTAACTTCTAAGTTAGGATTTTCATATGGTACGGTCGGTATGTTTTCAGAGGTAGAGTGTATGAGCCACTGTGGTCCTTCCCACCAAAAACGAAGGTCTGACAATTGCGTCATTGATACACCCCTAGTTGCACAGTCTGCTGGATTCTCCTCTGAACATACGTAATTCCAAAAAGATGCTGGAATAACATCTTTGATTTTTTTAATTCTATTAGCAACAAACTGCTTCCAGCGTGACTCATCTCCATTGAGCCAACCCAAAATAATCATGGAATCGGTCCAGGCACGAACTATGACCTTTTGATTTAAAAAAGCTTTTTTAACTTTTTCCATCAGTTGTGATAAAAGAAGAGCTCCACAAAGCTCTAGTCGCGGCAGGGATACCTGTTTGTTGAGTGGGGCTAATTTTGTTTTGTCGGTCACTAGTCGCGCCTGTCGCTCGCCCTTATTATTGATAGTGACGCAATATATAGCGCATGCATAAGCCTTTTCTGACGCGTCGCTAAAACCATGCAAATAAAATTCACATTCTGTGTTACCTAAATGGCGTGGTATGTTAATTGTAGTGATATGATGAAACTCACTGAGCAACTGCACCCATTTGTCAATGATATTTGGTGGTAATATATCATCCCATGATATACCAGAGACCCATACCTCTTGAAATAAGAGTTTAGCTCGGATTGAGAACGGCGATAACCATCCAATAGGATCAAATATTTTTGATAAGTCTGATAATAAATCTCTTTTAGTGATGAGATGATGATTAACATTTTCAAATTTATTATCGAAAGAACATGAATCTGTGCCAGGGTTCCACTTTAAACCAAGCGTTTTATTTGATTCTGAACAACGAAATTCAAAGTTATTTAATTGATGACTTGATAAATCTTCGACCAACTGTTCATCATTACTTGACCATTTTCTTATGTTCATACCAGCCCCATTCAGCATTTGAATTAACTGAGATTGAATTTCTTTGGCAGTTTCTTTACAATTATGGCCACCTAAATAATCATCCATATAAAAACAATTATTTAGGGCATGTGACCCTAATGGATATTTATCGCCCTCATCCATCGCTAACTGCTTGAGTGTCCTCATTGCCAGGTAAGGGGCGGCCTTGGTGCCGTAAGTTACGGTGGTCAACTTATAATCTTGGACGGGCTCATTGGGGGTTGGTCTCCAGACAATAGTCTGTAAATTCTGATAATTCTTGCTTAATATTATTCTACGAAACATTTTTTCAATATCTGCTGAAGTTTTGAAGATCGGCCTGTAGGTTTGGTCCACGCTCCATTAGATCGTTCAGACTATAGCCTGTAGATGTTATCGATGAAGCGTTGAAGACAACTCTAAGTTTCGTAGAAGTAGAATCAAGCTTTAGTACCCCATGATGTGGCAAATAACATACTGGTCCCTCTATGATGGTACTCTTCTGCATATGATCAAGATCTTTATACTCTGATATAAACTTGATGTAGTCATCTGCGAACTGCCTGTTATTATTCATTTTTCTCTCTAGTTGATAAAATTGAGCCAAGGCCTTATGCTTGGAGGTGCCCAGCTTTTCTTCATAGTTTGGTTTCATGGGGAGACCCACTTCATACATCCCATTGTCCAAACGCTTGGTGGTTGATACATATAAATTTTCACAGTATTGTTCACCAAATGATAAATTACTGGAAGGTGATGAAATTTCTTCTATCTCCCAATACTTAGATAAGTTTGATAATTCATTGATGACGACATTACAATTAAAAGTTCGGACATTGCCTGATAATATCCAGCCCAATCTGGTTTGCTGAGCAATGGGTGCTTGGGACGGTCCCTTGATCAGGCCATCCATTATTATATCCGAATAAACACTTGCATCTAGCAATAAATCAATAGGACGCGAGATATTATAGTCAGGGTCCGCCAAGCTAACATGTTGCAAGTGTGGCTATGATGTTTTTGTAAAGGAATTGTTCGGCAAACTGTTGATAACTTTTTTTTTTTTTTATGAATGCTGGATAAGCGTTTGGCCTCCATCTCACCTGATGGAAAGTGATGATGAGGCCGAAGATGGGACACGCCTAGCCAGAAGAACTTTTGATATAACTAAGGCTTTGGTTGTAAAATTAAAATCATTGTAAATTGATTCACAGGTTATTTTGACAATTCCTTTGCTATTTTTGTGTCCATTGCCTATACCAGAGATGGAAGCACTGTATTTTTGACGCTGCAAGCCAAGCATTTGGGCAGCGTTTTCTGAAATCAAGGATATTTGAGATCCTTGGTCCAGGAGAGCCCGTAATTTAATATAAGTACCATTGGCAGATAACACCTTTAATAAAACTGTCGTTAACAAAATTTCTTCATTGTCACCTGCTACATGACAAATGCTGTGTTGCTTATTGATTTGGCTAGTGCTAGGTGAAGGCCCTTCAGTATTCGGTTGCGGGCTTACCTTAGGCTTATTTTTTATGAAAGACTCATGCAATAAAGAATTGATGCGAAGGTTGAGAGTTAGTAACATGCTTTGATAAGTTCTCTCGCTCCTTTTTATGAATAGGTTCAAGGGCGGTAAATTTGGTCTCTAAAAATGACATAAATTCATGAAGATCAGATAAATCACGTGGTGAATGTCTGGCCTCTTTATATTCCTTAAGAGTTTGGAAGTCTAATTTTTTTGATAAAATATGCACTAATAATGGGTCCCATGTATTCGTATCTACGCCTAAATTATGGATAGCATAGATACATTCTGAAGATGTGTCATGTAACCGTTTTATCTCAAATGCTGACTGTCTTTGTATATTGGGTTGATTTAATAGAATTTCAATTTGATTTGTAAAGAGTTGTTGTTTATTGTTGTATCTACGTACTAAAATATCCCATACAGTTTCATAATTTTCTGAAGATACGTGGAGATGTTGGATGAGCCTTTCGGCCTCACCCCTAACTTTACCCTTTAGGTGCTGCATTTTTTGTGTGTTTGTGAGAGAAATATTATTGTGAATAGCCTCACTGAAGAGGTCGAAAAATGTAGGCCATGAAGAATATTTTCCGGTAAAGACAGGTATTTCGAGTTGTGGTGTAGAATGTTGTATATGAGCAGTCGATGATAGTTTTCTGTTCAGCAGCCTTTTAATGTCTTTGAACTGTTTTTCGTAAGCAGAAAATTCGTCCTCATATGAAATATCAGTACCTTGCAGTATAGCGTCTAACTCTAAGTGCAAGGTGTCTACCACATTCCAACGACTTTGCAAATTGCGAAGCTCGTCTTCGAGCTCCCACTTTTCAGAGATCTCGTCAACGTTGATGCTGGCTATCATGCGACTAAGTGCCCTAAAATTCGTACGCTGTTTTAATAACAATTCATCGGCTTTACCATCAGGTTCAGTATACTTATCTTTCTTCAAATATGATAACAAAGTTTCCTGAAAATTTAAATATAATTCCTGTGCCCTTTCAAATACATTGCTCGTATAATACTCACTGCTCTTATCGTCATTTTCAGATAATTTGAAATGATTTTGCTCGAATTCCCCCCAGAGATTATTCAGTGTATTTAACCTCCGGTCAATGTATTCCGAAGTTTTTCTACTTGCAGAATCCTTACCAAAATTAATTTTCATTGATTTGATCGCATCTATGATAGAACTTTGACGTAGCAGTAAACCTTCCATGATGACAATAATTAAGTAACTATTGAACTAATCTTACTTTGATGTGGAGACTGAATTTGTTCCACCAATAAAAGCGGTGAATCACCCGAGCGCGCTCCTTGGTTGATACTCGACAGGTTAGCAAACCTCCCGGCCCACGCGGTGTCCGATGTCAGGTAGCCCTCCAGTAGGCCAATGTGATGATGCTGGACTAGCGAGCTGAATACTCGCTTGTGATGATACATGAATAGTCAACTTGTTCACAGTCACTACTATTCACTGATTGTTGATTGATATAAGTTATATTCCGTATAAAAACACGTAGTGCCACGCGGAACACAAAACTTGATACACTTGGAGAAAATTTCCACTTGATATGATTTATCCCGCGCGCACTAAGGTTGATGATATAAATGCTCGAAGGACCAAAAAAATGTAAGGGTTGCGCCCTCACACTTTAGGGAATGATAAGGTGAACGGGAAGAGAATGATAAAACCGTTCAGTTCGAGTGTTGTAATTGCACTGATTTAATGACGCTAACAAAATTGCAACTCTGCTAAACGTGACTTACTGCGAAGACAATAATTATGCACGATGCGGTAAACGCACACTCGTACACATGTTTTAAATTCGAAAATCTTTTCACAATCGGAAATCTGAAGCTAAACCAATCAAAACTGATGAGCGTCGGTGGCGTCGTGGAATCGGCACTGATCTTCTAATCGGGAGGTCCGCGACTCGATCCTGCTATGTACCAATGTGTTTTTCATTTTTCGAATTACATTTGTTCTTTTACGGTGAAAGAAAACATCGTGAGGCAACCTGCATTTATTTGTGAAGAAATTTAAAGGTGTACAATGTGAAGTCGACCAACCCGCACTGGGCCAGGGTGCTAAGGCCTAAACACGCTAACTTAGGGTAGGCTCGAGCCCCTCCAAGTTGAGCCAAGTATTTATTCAATATTCGAGCGTCGGTGGCGCTGTGGACTCGGCAGTTGCCTTCCAATCGGGAGGTCCGGGTTCGAGATCGCCATGTACCAATGTGTTTTTCGTTTTCGAATTTCACATGTACATCTGTCTGACGCTCCTACGGTGAAGAAAACATCGTGAGGAAACCTGCATACATCTGCGAAGAAATTCAATGGTGTATGTGAAGTCGACCAATCCGCACTGGGCCAGCGTGGTTGACTAAGGCCTAATCACCCTAACATAGGGTAGGCTCGAGCCCCTCGGTGGGGACGTATATGAGCTGTGACGATGATGATTTATTGAATGCTAATGCTAACTACGTATTAACATCCAATTTAGAAATCTTGGGTATGTTGGAGACGTGGGTTCAAATCCCGCCCGAAACATTTTCTTTATTGATTTTTTTAATTTTTCAATGTATTCAATTATTTATTTTTCTACTTATTTAGCATTTTGCAAGAAGAAACAACGTCACAAGTCCAAGTATTTGCTGCACCTTGTTGATCAAAGGTTATTTCAGGGAACATCGCGTGCCCCGGGGTATGCGTGGAGACCAGCCTCACGCAGTACTGCATCTCGTACCTGACGTCGAAGAACCTGTGCGTGGAGGGGCGGCTGTGCTGCGTGTCCAAGGATGGGTACGGGGACAAGCCGCCGCCCGACCTGGTGGTGCCCAACGAGAAAAAGCACTCCACGAAGAGGCCTACCACTGCGGTGAGGAATCTTTTATCATAAGTGAACAACTTGCTAAGGGAATAACTTGCTATTAATATGTTTTATACAACTACTAACTCGTTATGCTCGTTTGTGGATAAACTATTATTTCAATGTTGGCCATTTAAAAGGGACAAAAAATTCTTGCCTGTTCTTCTCGAGAAGGCTCTTCAATTTCCATAACTATTTGGATTTCTTTTTGTATTTATTTGACAGTTTCTTAAATTTCTATATTAAATAAATAAATCTATAACTATGAAATATGTATTTTTTTTTTGTATAGTCAAGGAATTTAATTTGCGACCCACCTAAAGTTGAATATCGTAAAGCATTATGGCACCACGGATCTACAAAAAAATAATCAATCAATACAATCTTTTTTTCAGGTCCGTGTGTGGCATCATAAGAGCTAAATACTGCTATGACGACTTTGTATACACTGTTTACACGTAATTAGGCATAATTTGATATATCTATTGGAATTTTCGACCTCAATGCAGTGTCAGTGTCTAGCAATATACCAACGACAAGGGTCGGGAATTAAATTCGATACGTCTACATCAGTTTGTGATCATCATCATATTTTTTCTGCATCACTTGAACGTTGACTCACAGAATGCCTAGGCATTAAGTCTCTCTGTACCTACACCAATATTTGTGCGTAAAGTAGAAATAAATAAATAAAGATTTTTTAAAAATATTGTACACAATAGCTGTGTTCCAGATAAGCATCACCACATTGCTGGTGCTGACATCTGATGCTAGCCTCGTTTTGCGTTGCTTATATAAGAAATGTTAACATTTTTAGCAGAGTTAATAAATTGTTACAAATGAAACGGTAGGAACTGATTTTTCGTGATGAATTTTGACGTCTCACCTACTTAATCCTGTAACTTAATATTTGAAGTAATATAAATCAGAAAAATATCTTTCAATTTATTTTTTAAATCCGCTGAAAAATCATTTTGATTCATGAAAAAAAGAGTCCAAATGTCAAATTTGAAAGATGTCAAAAAGTGGTAGGTATCAAAGGACCCATATATTAGCGTGGGTATTTGATCTTAACTTTTCTTGGCATAAATATTTAAATGGAACACACGAAACCAGCACGAAAAGTTAACACCAAAAGCTAATGAAACGTTTGGGATAGTTATAGTAGATATCCCTTATTGATCGGAGTTATAGTATATTTTAAGGGATATCCTTATTGTATCCTTGTGATTTGATATTGTAGATTTTGTGGTTGATGAAGGAAACTCCCGATGCACTATTTTCACTAGGTATATTTTACACCCACTTTACTTTACACAACTGTTACATATTACAATGCTGTAAGCTTAGTTATATAGCGAATATTAGTGTAGATACAATTATAATCTACAAGTTTGTATTGCGTTACGTGCGTGACCAGTCTTGTACACATCCAAGACGTAAGAGCGCGAAACTCTCGGGATCGCAAAATCCCCGCGCCGAAACTCTCTGTTCTGTTGGCTACAGCATTGCAGCCAACACAACGGAGTGAATTGAAGGTGCTATTCACGGCACGCAGGGGGGAATTAAAATTGCCATCCACTAACATTCAGTGGCTGAAACGCCACAAACGCGTCGATGCTGAAAATGTTGCGAATCCGTGGTTACCCGGAACGCGCCTTTTGTTCCCAGCTGACGACGACGCCCCCGCCGCGGCGGCCGGGGCGCAAGTGCCGCGGCGACTGCATCAGCGGGCTGTTCGTGCTGCTGTGCGACGCCGTGGACGAGGAGGCGGCGTGCCCCGCGGACGGCACCTGCTGCCTGGGCGACGCGCGCCCCGACCCCACCACGCGCCGCCCCACCACGCCGCGGCCCATCACGCAGGTGAACAACACAATAGAACAAGAATAATTTATTTCTCCAAGAAATTTAGTAGTACATAGTAAATTTACCATGATTATCACACTAGGTTAGACCTGCCCCCCTAGACAAAAGCTACACGCTAACTTTTCCGCAGTCGTTCCTCAGAAAAAATGTATATATGGAGATGACATTAGCTGCGGAAAGAATAGCGTGAGGTTGTCGTAAGCTAATGTCATCTCCATACATTGTTTCTGCGGAACGACTGCGAAAAAGTTAGCGTGTGGCATTTGTCTAAGATCTCTGTTACGCGAAAATCATACATTAACAAAAATCAGATTTTCTGTACCTACCAGCTGATTTAAAAGATATTAATTTAAACATATTAAATGAAGAAATCAAAAAAAAATACAAATTCCTATTAATAAGGCAATACTACTAGGCAATACAAATTACTTAGGCTAAGTGTGTCTGTGTAAGTATGTGTATTTTTTGTGAGTGTTTATGTGTGTGTACTAGTGTGTAAAATAGTGTTGTCTAATATACATGTAAGCGTACATTGGTGTAAGTGTGTGTGTAGTAAATGCACAGTGAGATTGATTATGCTACATTAGAACCCTTAATAATGCTTCTGATTCAGTATAGGTAATTATGGGATAGCAAATACCTCTGCAGTAAATGCCTCTGCCTCTCAGTTTCAAGGATGGATGCGTCTTTACCACTTTATTATAAATGTAGGGTCCTAAAAATATTCTAAAGCGACGAGCAAAAGAAGTTTTTATTATTGCAGTAGTTATATAAAACATACGCTTCTGAACACAAGTTTCTTAGGGAGAATGGAAGGAATTTTTTGCGAGTAAATTGGAATTAAATGACCATCTACAAGCGTGATCATAATATACATGTCGTGACTAGATTGTGAAATTGACCACTTTATGATGTGACCGACCATTTCATGAAAAGGTTGTATTACATGAAATGGCCAATACTCGTCTGGACACATCATGATGTGGTGTGGCCGGATCAATGAATACCTAATCAATATTCAACGATATGAACAGCTACGCATAGAAGCAAACCACGGAGGTGGTTAAGCTACTTTTGTGTAGGGTATTGATATAGCATATCCATAGTATAAATATTAAGTCTTAGTCTAAAGTCTTTTGGCTCAGACTTTGATATGATATACCGTGCGTTCCAGCCGCCGCTACGCCGGTGCCCGGGGCGTTGTATGCTGACCATCATGGTGGCGTTCTGCGAGGCGCCCGCCACTCTCGTCGCCAACACCGAGTGCAAAGCCAGCGGCCGCGTGTGCTGCGATGACACCAGGTACGCTGTGAGTCACTAGGTACGATGTAAGCACCAGCTATGCTGTGAGCAGATACTAAGTACGCTGTGAGCTACAAAGTACACTGTATAAGACCAGGTACAGGCCCCGGCAAACATCTTGAACAATTTTACAGATAAAAAATACGAGTACATGCGCAGTTGCAGTATTTAGCACAAAAACTTTTACTGCGCATGTATTTTTATCTGTGAAATTGTTTAAGATGTTTGCCGGGGCCTATACTCTGTGTCATTCTAGGCACACTGGAACACTGCCACGCCAGCTGGCACGCAGTTCATTGTCGCTCGTGGCCAACACAGAAAGCTTTAGATTAGTTTCAGTAACGTTACCTACTTTTCATCTTATAACATAGACCTTCCGAATTTTTCTTCCTATCAAAATAAGACCTTCCGAGCTGCTTGCCTGTTCTCGTGAAAGAATTATTTTCTTTTGTACAAGTATTTGATTATTTTTAGGATGTATGCACAAGCCCATACATTCTTTCTTACTAAGTAGAATTTTATTTTGGTTAGACATACAGCTTGGCAAAAAAGAGTTTGAAAAAAATTATTAAGGCCCCATTAGTACAGTTTCGCATAAGAAATGCGAAAATAAAGACACAATTTCAAAGAAGTTCCAGATAGCAATGGCTTGTCGTGCAAGTTTGAATCAAACCTTCTACCTAGTTCCCATTGACAAACTTGCGTAATTTTTGGTTTTTTTCGGCAGAATAAAATGTTGCCATGTACTACATACAATATTGACCCAACAAACATTAAAAAGCGACTAGTTTGTTGGGGCAATATTGTATGTACATTGCGTTATTGAAAAAACAAACATCATGCAAGCTTGTTGGGAAACTAGAAAGTTTGATTCAAACTTGCCTCAAGTTTGGCAAGTTTGCACGCTATCTGAGTAATTTGTAAATAACATTTATTGAAATAAATAAATAAATAAAAAAAAAAAACATTTGGGAAATTAAGTAACGACAGTTTCATTAATACACTATCTAGATGCGAAACTAGTTTTACTACGGAAATCGCTCTTATTTTTGCCAAGCTGTACTGCCTTTTGATAACGTTTGATTATGTCAATTAACAATCGACGTTTGTCTCCAGCGTGCCCAAGCGCACGAAGCGTCCACCCACCACCACGAGCACGACGACGCCGGCGCCCACGGACCGCCGCCCCGATTGCCCCGGCTCCTGCATCGTGCCCTATCTCTCCTTCACCTGCTTCCGTGAGTATTGTCGCGCGTGAGGTATCGTCTGCTTTCGTGAGTATTGTCGCGAGGTGTCATCTTCTTATCGGTGAGTGTGGGCTTGAGGTGTCACCTGTTTCCGTGTATGTTGTCGTGAGGTGTAACCTGCTTCCGTCAGCGTAGTGGTGAGGTGTTACCTGCTTCCGTGAAAGTTATCCTGAGGTGTCATCTGCTTCCGTGGGCGTTGTCGCGGGGTGTTTGTTACCTACTTCCGTGAGAGTTATCGTAAGGTATCGAATGCTTCCATGGGCGTTGTCGTGAAGTGTAACCTCCTATAGTGAGCGTTGTCGAAAGATGTTACCTGCTTCCATGAGCGTTGTCCAATCACTAAGGTCTGCACCCTGATGGGTGAACAACAATGTAATATATCTTTAGCCCTGAAATCGAGTCTTCCGATTCCAATCAAACTATCCGGCATACACTATAACGTCTGCTTAGGACATGGTTATAGTTTCTGTAGAGATTGCGATAATGGAAGTAACAAGTGCCGCGCGTGTCGTATGCCTAACTTCGCATAAATGAATTAGTTCTCTTTTCACGTACCTAATCAAAATAAATTCTATCTCATTGTGTATATTCTATGTATGATTCTTGTGTTTCATTTAATATTTCACGCATTTCCAAAATTAACTTTCCTCTACCTATTGATTGCCTGGTAGAAATTGCCGCCTAGGCAATAAGGCCGCCTTTTCCTACTTTTTTCTCAACTTGAAAAATTTGAAAATACTCAGAAGCGTCTTTTTTACCAATAAAGTATTTATACGTACATTCATTATTTAATAATGTTTCCAAGTGGTGGAAAATGTGTAAATTTTTTGTAATTCTCCACTGTTCCAGTCCCGTAGATCTCATCAACACCGTGGTTTAGGTAAATATAATTATACTTAGACTAGCTTGTTACGCCAGTAAAACTTTTAATCTGTTCACAGGCAATGCGGAGATGACGGACGTGTTCAAGTGTAAGAAGTCGGGTACGCAGTGCTGCGCGCCCAAGTCCAAGGTGCAAGAGGTGGCGGGAGACCGCAACGACTCCGTTCCGCAAACAGTGCATCCTGCTACCACGCCAGCGCCGCCTACCGCTCCGCCTATGCGTGAGTGCACCCTTTCAGACACCATGCAATCTACGACTCCGCGTACCTCAGCCTCGAGATGATTCTTATCCTCTAGAAATCCACCATTAAAACCGGTTCGAAAAAAAGGCTTGAGGACCTTTCTCGCCAGTTCTCTCCTTTTACAAATAATTAAGATGAAGCTAAAGTAAAGTATAAAAATGACTCCGAATAAATTCATATTGTGATGCTTACTTATATGCTCTTGTTTCAGCGGTGTACGAGCCAAATTACGGTTCGCCGCTGAAGATACCCGAAAAATATAACAAATACGTCTGTGGAGTAAAAGGTTCGTATGTCTAAAGTAATGTGCATAAAATTATCATCATCATCATCATCACAGCTCATATACGTCCCCACCGAGGGGTTCGAGCCTACCCCATGTTAGGGTGATTAGGCCTTAAGTCAACCACGCTGGCCCAGTGCGGATTGGTCGACTTCACATACACCATTGGATTTCTTCGCAGACGTATGCAGGTTGCCTGACGATGTTTTCCTTCACCGTAGGAGCGTCAGACAAATGTACATATGAAATTCGAAACGAAAAACACATTGGTACATGGCGGGTCTCGAACCCCGACCTCCCGATTGGAAGGCAAGTGCCGAGTCCACAGTGCCACCGACGCTCCCGCATAAAATTATACTGATAAAATTATAAATATAAAATGACTAGAGATTTTCCTCTATGCAAGTGTCTAGTTATGTGCTATTTTTTATGATTTAAACGAAGCAGTTGCGATCGTTCCATTACTTGATCCGTAAATGGCTTCATTTGATCATTAATAATGACCGGTTACCTCAATTTTGATGTTTTACAATTATATAAAAAGTGACACAATAAAAATCAACTTAATACGTAAGAATGGGTCGTTCCACCACCACACTATACATTTTAATGACTTAAATAATAAAATCAAGCTAAAATCATTCGCCATAAGCCCAGCCCTATAAGCCCACGGTGGGCGACACTGGCGCCCACCATGGGCTTATGCCTTTATCTATATCTTGCATTTGGAAACCCTATTAGATCCCTAATAATTGCCAGCGTTGATCGGGCTCGCTGTTAGTATTTCGTATTTGTGATGCAACACTAAACGATTTAGCAGTGGGCGGCACGTTCGTAACCGCAGTGGCTTAAAATGTGGTGTGTGCAGGCACGATGTCGCGGTCGGCGCGCGTGATGGGCGGCGAGGACGGCGAGCGCGGCGAGTGGTGCTGGCAGGTGGCGCTCATCAACTCGCTCAACCAGTACCTGTGCGGCGCCGCGCTCATCGGCACGCAGTGGGTGCTCACCGCCGCGCACTGCGTCACCAAGTGAGTGCTCGCTCACTGCTCACCGCTCATCGCTCGCTGGACGTGTGTCGGGTGGCGCTGGCTTAATCCAAGATATGGTATAGGAAGTGGCTAAGGAAAGGTAAAAACAGGAGAAGTGACACATAGTCGTGTCGCGCGTGTTATGGTTCAACTTATACTTTCTTAACCGAAATCAGCTCAAATAGGTAGCACTCTAGACACTAGTCTATCCTTCATACCCTACATTGAGACTGTCAGACAACGGACATTCTTTATTCTATTTTTTTTAAATAAACTGACTCTTTACAAAGCCTGCTTTCATCAAATTATCTGCTTTCATCCAGTTATTATATTCATTTGGAGAAATTCCTGTTCCGTGCGACGGGTAGCCCCCGTATACGCGACAAGGACCTCCACTACGGCGTAGGCCTCCAAACTCAAACTTTTGCACGTCACTGAAGCTACGCCATTGGTTCATCAAGACTACGATGGGATACTTTGTACTGTAAAGAACCAGCAAGAAAATCAGCAAGAACTATTTATTTCGCCCTGTATTGTTACAGAGTCGTCAATTGGAAGCTGACGGACAATTTAGTTATTTTCATTGTGGTATAGCTATTTCTAGTATGCGTTTACACAACTGGCAAATGAAAGATAATAATACCTTTATTCTTCACCAATTTCAAGAATTCTGTAAAGATTTCTAAATTGAATGTAGATACGTAGTTATTAATAGTGAATAAGTCTACTTCGGCTTGACAAAGTACAAAATAGATTACTACATTTGAAATTTCGTCTTCACTAGTAAGAGCTTGGGGCTCAGTGACAATTTTAGTTCTTTATTGCGTTTTCAAAATAATACCTGATGGAACGACGTCGACAGCATCGTGCGGTCGGGCGAGCCGATCTTCGTGCGCGTGGGCGACCACGACCTGACGCGCAAGTACGGCTCGCCGGGCGCGCAGACCCTGCGCGTAGCCACCACCTACATCCACCACAACCACAACAGCCAGACGCTCGACAACGACGTGGCGCTGCTCAAGCTGCTCGGCAAGGCGGACCTCAAAGAGGGTGAGCACCTTTAGTCTACCTTTTGCTTTTCAGGGCATTTCCCCTCCAAAAAAACAAAGTGGAAGAAAATCTAGAAAAAATAAATTGTGTGCCTCTGTCCACTACATGTAAAGTGGAAATGATTCTTTTTCTCGGGGTGTCGTTGGATTTGTCGACAAAAGTATCGTGGATGTGTCAACACGATTTTTCGATTCAGCGGTCCGTTTGTGAAATATTTAGTTCTAATGCAGTTGCAGTTCTAGTGCATTTTTTTATAAAAGTGAAGTAAATTCACTTTGTCAAGTATCAGTTTTGTCAACAAAAACTATCACAGCTAAGTAGGGTTTACAAATTAAAGAGCTATAATCGACCACCTTATAAAATATATTTGATTAACGAAAATTTTGTACAAATTCTATTGAAAAATAGATAAAGCTGTAAGTTAAGTAAAACAGGTAGTAAATATAAATTAACGAATCATGTGAAATTAAGAAAAAACAAAACAACAACAGCCTAATTATAATAATATAGAACCCTACATTGCGCGTGGCCTGCAAATGCTCTCAGCCGATTTTTTATATATGTTTCCAATTGTTTCCAGGAGTATGCCTGGTGTGCCTGCCCGCGCGGGGGGTCAGCCACGCGGCCGGCAAACGCTGCACCGTCACCGGATACGGATACATGGGAGAGAGTGAGTCCCACACTTTTTTTTTAGGGACCTATGCTGTTAGCCGCAGCTGGCTGTTACAGTTACGCCTTGATTATTTTTAAGGCGAGAACTTTGGTGGGTCCTCAAGCCTCGTTTGGAAAACCTAACCTGATGGATTTCTAGCTCAGGATATCGGAAGTGTGCCGCATTTTTTGTATGGTGACTTAACATCAATAGAAAATTACTATCAAGATTTTTACAAAAAAGTGTTTTGAAAATCGGTTTATAATTGGCGGAGTAATCGCGTAAGTAATATAAAAAACATACAGTTGAACTGAGAACCTCCTCCTTTTGTTAAGTTGGATAATCGTTGGTTAATTGCGACCATCGTATATTTAGGTAAGTTAATTAATGATAAGTATAGGTCGTAACACAATTTGTGACATTAAATTAGCATAATTATTAACCAATTTTGACGAAATTTTTATCTTAACAGCGAGTAAAGTGTACTTTGACTTAACAAAGTAAACAATAAAAATAAAATCATTTATTTGCTAGAATATGGTCTTACACGGTACGTGTTATGTCCAACTCGCGCTTGGCCGGTTTTTTTATTGATTTTTCTACTGTACACAGCCGGGCCAATCCCACTGCGTGTGAGGGAGGCCGAGCTGCCTATCGTGAGCGACGCCGAGTGCATCCGCAAGGTCAACGCCGTCACCGAGAAGATCTTCATCCTGCCCGCCAGCTCCTTCTGCGCGGGAGGAGAGGAGGGCAACGACGCGTGCCAGGTAACCATCAGCTATCCTCAGACACCACACTGAGCGAGACCTTTATCCAGCTCGCCAGTTCTATACTGCACAAGGAGAAGGCAAGGATGAGTACCAGGTTACCATCAGCTATCCTCATACTCTTATATTGAGAGAGTTCTTAATGCTGCTCGTCAACTCTCTCTCTGCGGAAGGACAGAACCGCAACGACGAGTGCCAAGTAATCATCAGTTATCCTCAGAACCTCCATCTTGCCTGCCAGCTCTATTCCACGCAGAAGGGGACAGTGCCAAGTAACCATCAGCTATTGTCAGACCCTCAAAGTTAGCGAGAACTTTATCTTGCCTGCCAGCTCCATTCTCTGCGGGAGCGGAGGTGGTAATCGTATACTACCGCAGAAGGGAGTTCCCCTTCTGAGGTTTTCTTTAAGAAAGGAATAAATCAAAACTAGAAAAAAAATTCGTCGCAGGCGGGAATCTAACGAAAAATAGTCATTAATAGTGAAAAAGTCTAGCTTAACAAAGTAGAAAAGAGATCAGTTGAAATTTCGGCGGGGATGGTAAGAACTCGGAGGCTGAGTAACGCCAACGACCTTGAGACATGGTTTGTACTGGATTACGGGCGCGGTGCGTCATTGAACTTGGGAAAAAAAAGCAAAATATATATTTTTAAATTAAAGAAACTAGTAACTTATTTGAAGATATGAAACATCAATATTATCAAATTAAGTGTAACGAATTAATTCCCTGATAATCATAAAATAACCATTGTTATATAACTCGGATTTTCTTCTGGAAGCTGTTTTTGATGGGTGTATTTGGCATTTTTTTAACGACAAATTTTGATTAAAATTTGTTTTGGAGACATGGATATTTTCAGAAATATTGTCAAGAGTAACATATATTTTTTACTACGGTATATTAAACAGGTTTTGCTAAATACAGTTTTAAGTGGGGCTCGATAAGCTCAGCTCAGAGTTGTCAGCCTCTTAAAGCGTCAAGTCTGAGTCCACAGCGCCACCGACGCTCTCTTATTTTTATTTTGAGTTTCACTTTTAAAAAAACCGGTATCTCCCAGGGTGACGGCGGCGGCCCGCTGGTCTGCCAGGACGACGGGTTCTACGAGCTGGTGGGGCTGGTCTCGTGGGGCTTCGGCTGCGGCCGGCGCGACGTGCCCGGCGTCTACGTCAAGGTGTCCGCCTTCATCGGCTGGATCAACCAGATCATCTCCGTCAACAACCTATAGCCGCGCGAGGCGACTCGACCTCCCGTCGCTCCCGACTGAAGAGCTTCGATGCAAAGCTTAGAGAAACTCGACTCTAAAAGAGCGTCCATTCTAAGCCAAAAAATTCCATTGAGTCGATCAGAACTATTCTAAGATGAGAACTCTTGAAATTAAGAGCACTAAAGCGTTATTTCATTGACAATCGCCTTTATTTGCGACATAACCTTCATCAATAATAGATCATTAAAAAGTTACGGGCTCGTATTAATAATTGCATCTCAAGTATGAGATCGATCTTATGATACTGTTCTTGACAGATGTTCCAAACATTAAACGTCAAAACTGCAACTTAAGCTCCATCTCAACTTTGAGACGCGTTTATTAATACGAGCCTAATACAGCCTCCTATGCCGTATTCACACGCACGCGGGTACGTTTCATGGAATAATCCTCACGAGCGAAGGTTGCGCGAGAGTTCGGCCTTCTAAACTCTAAAGTTTGCCCATAGACAAGAAATTTGTTTCGAATGCTGCTCGAAGAGGCAATGGGAGCGTAGGCTACACGAGTAGGCCATCCACTTTTTCGTCTCCTGGACAGTGTGGATCCGCTATTAAGTGAATGAGTATCTAAAAAAACAAGTATCATTTCAGAATACACTGAAATTATGGGCTAAGCTCTCCTGAAGTCATTGGCAACACTGGCGACTATGGCCAGGTAGGTAACACCGATATTTCTGAATTATGACAAAGTACCGTTACTGTATCTTAAAAGGTTAAGACTATAATACTTCAATTTCTTACAGACTTCAAAATGAGAAATAAAATGGAAAATAATTCCATTAAAATACATACTTACTCAATTGGTATGCAAATTATGCAATGGTAGGTTTTGATTGCATACTTAATGCTTTTAATTAAAAAGTGAATAATCTATAATAAAATATGAACATCAATGTCAAGAGATCATTTAATTATTTTAATATTAAAATAAATCGTATCGTTTTGGATACACAGTATTCGCTAATCTCCCAATAATTTATTTTTTGAATAGCAAAGTGTAAATAATAAATTCTTACGTATTATTATTAATTAGTGGTTAAGCTAATTTATTGAAATAATTTTAGTTTAGTTAGTCATTTTATTATTCAAAGGCATTTTATTTAAACGTGATTTCCCACCATTTTTTGTTAATTTTTTATGCTTTTTCAATCATTTTCACAGTTACAAAGGTAAAATACAGTATTTTTAAAATTATAACAATTTATTAAATTATTCAATGTTTATGATTGTCTTTATGAAAAGTCTTGACACAACTTTTTAAATGTACCTAGTATTTAATCAAAAACACGTTTTTTCAGTTATAACAATAATTCTATTGCATTTATTATATATTACAATATAATATTAGAAATAGTAGTTTAAGCGACAGAAAACCAAACTTTATATATAACGCTAACGTAGCTTTGAGTACTTATTGAAGTTTATTTATGTTTATAAATGTATTGCAATAAAAGGCTATGGAGTTTTAAGTTTTCAGTGGACTTGTTGGTGTCCCTCAAGAACATAGCTATAAGCAATAATATAGTATTTTAAAGGCTGTTTTATATTCAACATTATATTTTGTCATTTTTTAAGACGAAACACCAAGGTCGAGAGAATTCAAAAATAGGTATTTATAAATGTATTGTTGTCGCGCTGTGCCCCCGAACTAACGGGTTGAGCGAGATAGAGACAAGCGCAGCTCGGACCGAAGATACCTATGAAAAGTACCTACACAAAATAGACGCTAGTCCCCTGTTTTCCTCCTATAAAACTAGGCAGATTTATTTGCTTTTTGCATTAAAAATTAAAGAAAGACTATTTATTCCTTATACATTACTTATTTTAATACATTTATCTAAGTTCTATTACTATCTTTAAAAAATGTGCACTATTCCACCTCTCTGCTGCTTTTCTACCTCTTATTATCCCTTTTTCTATGGTTACCTGGAAGAGATTGCTGCGCAGCAATAAGGCCGCCTATTGCTTTTGTTTTTTATTATGTTTTTCTCTATGTTTTGTAATTATATGCAATAAAGTGTTATGTATGTAAAGACTGGCTGTGTTTCTAGGCTTGGCAGTTTTCATATGACCTCGTCAAGTTTGGATTTGCTGGATGTTTAAATACGATCGGATGTTTAGATACGAAATCTGGCCAAAATTTTAGGTTTTTGAAAATCAAAATATAGGAACATTTTACTTTCCCGAGACTTAAGACAGCTTTTGAGATACTATTTATTTTTATACTATTAGATTTGTTTAGTAGGTAAGTAATAATTCATAAAATTGTAAATAAGGGATTTTATGTATTTTTATTCTAGTATGTGCGTTATTGCAGAGGTACGGCCAACAGCATATTGAGCTAATCAAATTTATAATTATATTCCAATTGATTTTTAAGAATATTGTAAAAACAACACCTATTTAAAATCGAACGAAGAGCTGACAAAATATTTAAACTGTACTTTAAAACAATGAGCATTTAAACTAGATCGTGTTTTATTTTTTTAATCTATTTCATTTGCGATCGTAGAAGAGATCGCCATATAACTACGAGAAATTATATTTGTTTCAATCGCACCCATCTTGTATCTAAAGAGATTGGTAATACAAATAGCTTGATCGTAATTAAATAACCTACATCAAAGCTTCCGCCCGTCAAATTATGAAATCGCTAATGCTACACCTGCGTCATCACCACAGTTCATATACGTCCCCACCGAGAGGCTCGAGCCTACTCACACACGCATTCATAACCATAACAAAAAATTAAAATCATAAGATTAAAGTCATAAGATACATTATATTATTAAATCAGCTAGCAACTATCTACAAAAAAAAACATCAATCTGCATGCATCACAAACCACCCCACTCATCATCACACAAATGTGATTATTTGTGTGATGATGAGTGCATCACCTTGCTAACACACACATACACTGTCTCCCGACCAAGACACTCATGCAATCACACAAGCACACAAAAAACACATACACAAACATATACGAAACCACCGTTCCTCCTTCCAGCTCCCTTCCTCTCTCTCCCTCTCCTAATCCTAATCCTCCCTCTCATCAATTAGTGAACAACCCACCACTCCCTCATACTCCATTAAAGAACAGGAAGAGGAATGTATCAAATCGCATTCTTGCTTTCTCTCCACTCCCTTCAGCGTTTGCACACCACACGTGAATGTAAAACAACTAGGAATGAAAAAAAAACCACGCTGGTCCCGTGCGGATTGGTCGACTTCACCTTCACATACACCTTTGAATTTCTTCGCAGATGTATGCAGGTTGCCTCACGATGTTTTCCTTCACCGTAGGAGCGTCGTACATATTATGAAATTCGAAAAACACAAACACATTGGTACATACATGGCAGGTTCGAATCCTGGAGCTCCCGATTAGAAGACCAGCGCCGAACCCACAGCGCCACCGACGCCGACGTTCCTGCTTCGTTACGCTTTAATAAACCCCATAACATGTAGCATTGTCAGTGTCGTCAAGATGTCAACTTTTGGAGCAAATTCTGTAGGTAGGTACTTGAATAAATTCAATTATACCACGACGTTGCATCCTCGAGATTTATATATTAACCAGGTAGTCCACTTTCCAATGTACCGGGCACCAAGCACAATTTTAGAGCGAAGACATAAAAATAAAAAGATAGGTAGGTAGTTTTAGTATTATTCACCCGCTTGCGCGATATTACGCCGTTTGACTCATTCGCTTTCTTTGTGCAGGCATCACAGCATCGGAATATTAAAGATCAAAGTTTTATTATTTTATAACTTTATTTTTAGTGTGTTGTGTAGTTGTTATAGATATCAATATGTGTAAATGAAAACGTAAGTATTTTAAGCAATATATTAAGGAAAAGATTCGTAAACTAGAGAAACGTTTGCGTCACCGCCGCCGCCGCTGCGAGCATTTTGATGGTGCTGGAAATACCTATGTAAGTTTAAATTATAAGTGTTTATTGTTTATTATATTGTACTATTTTTTCGACACGTTCTCATCTTTGCATTTCGTTCGTTTAAAGCAAAACTTTATTTCGTGTTTGTTCGAATCAGTAGATTATATTTAGCTCACTAATTTATTTCATTTTGAAATTTATTGAGCAACAAAAAGAGCCTTGCTATTTGCGCATTGCCTAACGTTACTGTTTAATTAGAAAATATTCTGTATACAGTGTTAAATAAAATGGTATCCGCAGAATACCAGCGCCAAAGCACTCTGTGCTTCTGCATGCGGGGCCTATTTGGCCTAAAATCTATCTGAATATATATTTATATTTTTTTGTTACATTGTGTGTTGTATTTTTTGTACCAAATAAACGTCTATTCAAGCAATAATTCATAATTACTAAAGAACCGTGAATCGGCACTTTGAAACACGCCTTGTACACGTGTTTAAGTGTTATTATTTCTTTATATTTATAGAACAGTGTGCCTTGGAACTATGATGCGATTATAGTCACGCACAGTACCACGATGCGATTGTAGTCATGTTTTTTGGTCAGATTTATTGGTACCGTGACGCGATCACGGTCTCGATCACAACACTTCGTGTCATGATGCGATAATGACCTAACTTATTTTTTCAACAGAATGTTATTATTTCTTTATATTTTATAAAACTGTGTGCCTTGGAACTATGATGCGATTATAGACACACACAGTACTACAATGCGATTGTAGTCATGGTTTTTGGTCATAATTATTAGTACCGTGACGCGGTTACGGTCTCGATCACAGCACTTCCTGTCATGATGCGATCATGAGCTAGCTTATTTTTTGAAAGAATGTTATTATTTCTTTATATTTTATAGAACAGTGTGCCTTGGAACTATGACGCGATTATAGTCACGCACAGTACTACGACGCGATTGTAGTCATGTTTTTTGGTCATATTTATTAGTACCGTGACGCGATTACGGTCTCGACCACAGCACTTCCTGTCATGGTGTGAGCATGACCTAGCTTATTTATTCAACGCAATGTTATTATTTCTTTATTTTTTAATAGAACAGTGTGCCTTTGTACTATGATGCGATCATAGTCGCGCACAGTACTACCACAATATAGAGAATGGTACTACGATGCGATTGTAGTCATGTTTTTTGGTCATATATATTAGTACACAGGCTGAGGATAGCCTCGCAGAATATGACTCGCCTCGCAGAATATGACTCGCCTCGCAGAATATTACTAATGTTACTCGCCGACAAACTACTTCGTAGTTTTGTGTTTATGTTTATAATAGTACGTTTTGTTAAATAAAATAAAAAAAAATCTATGGAGAGGATGAATTGGCTTCAGTGTGTTCACATACATCCCATATGTTCAGTCAGTGGTTCATGTCACTGAAACTTGTAATGAGTGACAACCTAGTAATGTATCAGAAGCATCAGCCGAGTGTCCCATACCATCCACTAGCTCTCAGGTACTTGTAAATGATGTTAACCCTCCAGCAACCAATTTATTTGAGAATATTTTAGAGGTCTTAGGGACCTCAAAAGGGAAACACGAGCTTTTCGGAACAAAAATCCACGATGAAATCTCTGAACGTTGGGGTCATATATTGTGCGGAGGCTTAAATAAGGATTAAAAGAAAGAGTTAGAGGGCAACATCTTCATACCTGAAAACTTTCAATTAGTTAAAACACCCAAATCGAATCCTGAAATCACTGCTGCGTTACCCAAAGAAATCAGCTTATATTGGACCTTCATTATAAAAACACGCTTAATCGAAGGAAATTAATAATGTATTCATTAGATTATAAGTTTAAAAAGATATTGCACGTGTACGAAGTGATTCATTTCTCTTTGGCGGGAATCTCACTAATAAAATTAAAGCATCGAAGTTGGCAGAAATATCGACTCCAAATCAAGAAAGTTCCAGCGGTGAGTACTTCTTCTTCTAATAGGCCTTCAGTCAGCCAGCAGGGAAACTGCAAAGCTCCACCGCGTCATATGCCACGCACGCAGAGACGTGGTTAGGCGAGGAGTCACTCGTACCATTAGTCTGCGAGGAAAGCACCTGTAGTAGATCGATATCAGACAACGAAGTCTCGACCAAAGGCGCCGATCAAAACAGCATAGAAAATAATAATAATAATAATACCTAATTATTTTGGTACTTAAATGAAAATATTTTATTCACACCTGAAAAAAAATACTATCGATCCAGTTCTCTTATGAGTTGTAACGGGTAAAACGGATTACAAATTTCTTTTTAAGAAACCGAATCTCAAAGATGTTTACCTATAAGTTCACGTTTTTCACAGTCAAATATTGTGACATTACGTTACGAAATTAAGAAGTTATACTAAATGAGAGCAGTAAGATGATGCAATGATGAATTAGATCAATTTATATATAAACTAACTAACATAATATTTCCCACCTGTAATGCTCTTTTTTTGCTAATTGTCAAAATTTAGGAAAAGAAAACAAATTTAATCCTTGACTTATTGAAATAATAAGCTTTATATGTTTACATACAGTTTCCTTATGCATGAGCATAAGAGAACAATACAATCATAAGCCAGCCATCATAATAATAGCCAGATACAATCATATCCTTAGAGTTGTAAGTTAAATTAAAGAGAATCAGGTACCTATATTATAATAGATACAGAAATCTATACAATCAAAGGGCAGAATGGTTCGGGATTTTTTATCAATCTCGGTATCAAACTAATATAGCTAAAAATTGGGTACAAATCTGGGTAATGGAATACACCAAATGAAAATGTTTTGTTTCTTTTTTTAAGATTAGCCTTCCCCGTAACGGTGGTTAGTGGATCGTACCTTCGACTTTAAGTTCTTGCGATCACGGGTCAATGATACTGTACTCCAATTCCTTAGATTTTATATGTTTTAGATATGTAATTCCACAGAATTCTTCCTTGTTATACTAGTTGTTTCTTAGTTCCTCCACTGAAAAACCAGACAGCCAAGCCTTAAGGGAACTGCCCTGGAGATTCATATTACAGTGTTGGGTTAAATATATGTAACATGTCTATGATCATATGGCCCGGGGCTCTCACACTGGGTTTTACAAACATAATTTTTAATAAATTGTTATATTTTGTTATTTGTTGGATTATAAAAATAACATATGGAGGAGAGAGCACCTATTTTGTGTACAACTACTACCATTAATTCAAAGAAAATAGCCTTTGTGAGTTATTTGCCAAGGAGTAATCTGAAACTTTCTATGGTGAAAATCTAGAATATTTATAACATGAAATTTGTAAATATTGTTCATTAATACACCAAGATGCCGCTTACCATCAGGTTTTTTTTTATGAAATAGGGGATGTAAAAGACGGATTTTGGGAATATAATGTGTTTGAAAAAAAGAAAAAAAAACCCTACCTACCAAAAAACTTTATAAAATCTGTTCTAAATCAAAAAGAAAATTCAAGTAATTAAGATATACCTAAGGTACATTGGTAATTAGCGTAAGTACTTAAATTATTACCAATGTACCTTAGGTATATCATTTCTTGAATAAAATGAAAAGCAGAAGAAATGATATACTTCGATTATAACTAGGGATTGATTTTTCTAAGGTCAAGGTATTGGTAAAGGAATCACACCCATAATACCCCAACCAGTTACACCACCTATGAAACTCTTGTTATGAACTATCAATTTAGATGTCTATTTTTTAGCAACTACGCATCAATCGTCGAAACATTATCTTAGATTTAAATTTGAGCAAATAACTTAAGAATTTCAATGTCTTCCCTTTGCACTTGCTTCAGCTTCATACATTTTCACTAAGCTTTTGAAACCCATATTATCTTATCTTAGAAGTCTAGTTTACTATTATAAATTATTTAGGTGATTTTCAGTGCCTTGGAAATTCTTGTCAAGATTCTATCAAGAGTTCATGCGTAATAAAACTCTTATTCACTGATTTAGATTTTGTTATAAATTATAAAAAAAAGTCAACATATACCGAATTAACGACTAACTTTCTTTTTTTTTTCTCTCTTCTAATCAAAAATTTCTCAAAATACTCTAAACATCCTACCTGGTTAATATATAAATCTCGAGGATGCAACGTCGTGGTATAATTAATGGTTAAACAAACTTACCTTTGTGATGTTTGACCATAATTATACGAGACGTTGCATCCGAAGAGATTTATACTCCCTCCCTACCCATTATTTGCTGTGTTGCAAATAAATACCCAATGTTTTTGAGAAATTTTGCTCTAAAGGAATGAGTCAAACGGCGTAACATCGCGCAAGCGGGTGAATAATACTAAAACTACCTACCTATCTTTTTATTTTTATGTCTTCGCTCTAAAATTGTGCTTGGTGCCCGGTACATTGGAAAGTGGACTACCTGGTTAATATATAAATCTCTTCGGATGCAACGTCTCGTATAATTATGGTCAAACATCACAAAGGTAAGTTTGTTTAACCATTAATTTTATATCCAAGGCCCAATACAAGCAGTCAACTATGCAACCGAGTTCACCAGCCTCCAAAACAGAACCCTCTAGAATAGCAAAAATAACGAATCATCATTAGTATTGTTTCTTTAAAAATGAATAATAAAAAAAATGTTTCGTGCGGGGATCGAACCCGCGCGGCCGTGTCTTCAAATACCGAGTTACGCCTTAACCACAAGGCCACCGAGCTCTTACCAGCTCCGACGAATTTTCAACTGTATTGATAACTACTTACGTATCACCATCCTATTTAGAAATCTTTACCATCATCATCATCCATCCTATATAGAGATATCTTGAAAATTGGTTAAGAATAAAGCAAACTTATAAATCTCATATTTCTGGCTTTGCATTTTCTTAAATTTCTAAAGTACCTATGTACATTGAAAAACGAATAAATCAACATAAGAAAATAAATTCGTCTCAGGGGGAATCGAACTTGCGTCTTTAAAGCACGGTATTTGAAGACGCGGGCACATTATACGTAAACGCGGGTTCAATCCCCGCGTCCCCGCCCGAGACGAACTTTGTTTCTTGTATTTATTTACTAGTTTTTCGATTTATTTATCATTTTTAGAGAAAATCTAAAGTCGCCAATATGAAATACCTATTATTTCTTTTTCGCATTATACCTACTGTAACAAAGACCAGAAGAACGAGAGAAGAAGAACCCTTTTAAGAGTATGTTCAGAATGAACTAAACTGAACTGAAATATCCTGAAAATTTAAGGTACGCCTAAGGACACGTCCATTGTTTTATAATAATAAAAAAAATTAAAGTGGCACTCGGGGACTGCCGCGGTAAAGCCATTGCATAGCATTTTTTATCAACTTATGCAATTATAATTATTTATTTATTTTATATATCCAGTATTTTTTTTTCCTTTGATATTAATTCAAGTTACACTTTTTAAGCCTGGTGACCGATAAGTAAACAATTTTTTTTCTATTATTGAATAAATGAGAAGTTAATATTGTTTAAAATATTTTTACAATACATGTAGGGTATTCAGGAATTTTTATAATTGAAACTATAGGTTTATGGTATGAAATAAGAAACATAAGTTTGAGACTTGTTATCCTCTAAATATCTGGAAAATACCGCGTCAAAACACCGTGCCGAAGTCTGCCGAACTGAAACGACGTTAGACGATGCACGGCTTTCAACGCCGCACCGCTGTGCCGCAGGCCTATTCTCTAACTTCGGTTGCTAACTAGTACTGTCATTTTTGAAAGGAACTTATCATCCATTACTGCTATCATGAACGCTGCCGTGAGACATAAGATCACTTAACTAGTAATGGATATAAAATGTCTTTCAAAAATGACAATTCTAGTTACCAACCGTAGTTAGCGAATACTCGTAGGCCTGCCGGTCGGAGTGGGGTGTTAAGTTTTTTTCGTTACGGAATTTCTTGATTCGGTCGCCGCGCTCAAAGCCCGCGATAAAAGCTATGCAATAGCTTAAAAAATCTAAAAATAGGAAGTACCCACTGCACTAAACTCGCACAGTATTTTTTGGATATTTTGGAAAATTAATATAAAATTCAATAGGTGGGCTCGTTTCTTGTATAATATTTTAATAATTCTACTAGTTACCGTGCCCTGACGCGATTTTAAAGATTTTTAAATTTTTTATAAAATTAAAAAAATATATTTTCACTTCTTTTTAAATATAATAGTGGTGTGTTCTGAAGTGTCCCATAAATTTTCCGGGGTGATAAAAAATAATATACAGGTATATGGATTCCGAACTGGATATGTAGGTTGAAATCATGAAATAAATATAAAAAACCTTTTTAAAAACAAGCTTTTATTTAAATGTGCTAAAAAGAAAAAATAAACTTTTACACTAAAACTTTTAATTAAGTATAACGTCATTTCACATTTGACACAATTTATATGACATAAAAGCTTGTCGCGAGATTTACTTGTGTGTTGTAACTTAAAAGTACATAACTAGGCACACGGTGTCCTGCACTTATTTCTATCGTCAACTGAAGGAGGACGATGCCATAACACGCCTCATTACCCCTTCCAACACGGCAACGGATGACGAGATCAAAGACCTTAATGAAAAGATGGCGTTCAGAGCCCTTACACGGGCAGCAATCTAGGTGCAAGACCAGCCACCAATAAAGATATCATCCTGAACCCTATCAGGAACTAGTCCTATCAGTAGATTGTAACATATGAATAGTATTATATAGTTAGTATAATAATGCACGTACGAAAATAATAATACATAGATTATAATAATAACAATAATACACTTTATTGCAAATAATTATTATTTTATTAATGTTAGATTATCTTTATACAGGGTGTCCCAGAAGCCGACGTCAAGCCGAAAGCAGGTGATAGACTAACTCATATATGTTATCAGAAAAATATGAAAAAAATCTAAGTCACCTACTTTAAAAAAAATCTAGAATTAAAAAAAAATTATAAAATTTACACCCTGTGACGGTTTTTTCACTGTTGCTCCAATTCTTGACTTTTCTAAACATTTTCTTTTGTTTTGTAATCCTGAATAATGTTTCTGTATACTCTAAAATTTAAAGCCAGCTGCTCCAAATTAGAAGAATATGCCATTTTTATCTAAATTAAATATTCAAAATTAATTTTTCGCATAGCTTTAACAAGCTGTACTGAAAAAAAATGTACTATGCGAGTTTGGCAAGTAACTGCAAAAGTTAGCGCATTCAATAAGGATTCCAAAATGGTATTGATACTTCGTAGATAATTTCTACGATTGCAGACAATATTTTTTTTTCCCAAAACAGGCAGTTTTGAGCAAATTTTTCTTACGTACTTAAAATTTATTCTAATGTACCCATGGTTTGCTTTAAGGCTGTAACTTTAACATTCTAGTTTGAGTGAGACCAGGAGAGTAATTTTACGAAGTGTGAGAGAGACAGATAGTGAAATAAATTAAATACACAAAAATTGTTTAACATAATTTATTTAAATGTCAAGATTTACAACAGGTGTTCAAACTGTATTCCTTCAGCTCTAATGCAGGCTCGACATCTTCTAAAAAAAAATCGGGCTATCAAGCGGGCGAATCTTCCATTATTAACAAAATCATTTGCTTCTATTATTCTTTGCCGTAGGTCAGTCACAGTTTCGATTGGCTTTGCGTAAACTTTTTCTTTCACCGCTCCCCAGTAAAAGAAATCTAATGGATTTAAATCTGGGGAACGGGCTGGCCACGAGATAGTACCAGATCGTCCTATCCATCTGCCTGGGTATTCCTCATCGAGATATTCTCTTACTGAGCTGGCATAGTGAGCTGGGCAACCATCTTGTTGAAACCACATATCTCTTAGAATGTTAAGTGGCACATCCAGTAGATTTGGTAAATCATTTTATAAAAAATGTAAATAAACTTCACCAGTCAAGGCGTCTGGCAGCTCAAAAGGACCTATTATTTGTCCATTTAAAATTCCGGTCCACATATTCACTTTAAATCGATATTGTGATCTATCTTGCCTCATCAAATGAGGATTTTCGATATGCCACTCGTGTAAGTTGTGTAGGTTCATGTAACCATCTTTTTTAAATGTCGACTCATCTGACCACAAAATTTTTTAGAAGAATCGCGGATCTTCTCTGTGTTTTTGTAGCATTGTTTGACAAAAAGCAACACGGGGTCGATGGTCCCGGGGTAGTAGAGTTTGTACTCGCTGTACGTGGTACGGGTGTAGCTGATTTCTTTGCAAAATCCGATGGGCTGTACTTTTGGGTACTCCTGTGCTTCTCTCTATTCCACGTACAGAAATACTCCGATCTTCTTCGACAATGTCTAGTACAACGTCCTCGTAAGGGGGACGAAATCTTCTTTCACTATGTACTTGGTTCGGCAGTCGGCCCTTTGAGAAGAGTAATCGGTGCACATTTATAAAGACTCGATGATCCGGAAAACGAGCTGCATTTGGGTACCTCTCACGATAAAGTCTAGCTGCAGCGTTGGCATTGCATCTACATTCCCCATAAATTAAATGCATGTTGGCGTATTCTTGTGTCGTGTACGCAGACATGGTGGCACTACACAATTACACAATCAACGATAAGTAGTCCGGAGCAAAGCAAAGGTCGTCGGTAGAGAAACTAAACAGTCCGAATCCAAATCACAAGCAATCAAGTCCAATAAACGAAGCAGAAAGTGGTAAGTACGAAATCAACACGAACGAATACAAAAAGATGCGCAGTAAGCGAAGGAGCGAAACGTACTGATGTGTATTGTATTGTTTGTGCGTTAGTGAATAATTGGCGTCACTATCTGTCTCACTTCCACTTCGTAAAATAGTCATTTTACGAAGTGGATGTGAGACTCGCCGTCTCTGTCACGTTAGCGTCACTATCTGTCTCGCTCATACTTCGAATCTATCCGTCTCTGTCACGTTAGCGTCACTATCTGTCTCTCTCACACTTCGTAAAATGACTCTCCCGGTCTCACTCAAACTAGAATGTTAAAGTTACAGCCTTAAAGCAAACCATGGGTACATTAGAATAAATTTTAAGTACGTAAAAAATTTTTTTTCAAAACTGCCTGTTTTTGGAAAAAAAAATATTGTCTGCAATCGTAGAAATTATCTACCAAGTATCATACCATTTTGGAATCCTTATTGAATGCGCCAACTTTTGCAGTTACTTGCCAAACTCGCATAGTACATTTTTTTTTCAGTACAGCTTGTTAAAGCTATGCAAAAAATTAATTTTGAATATTTAATTTAGATAAAAATGGCATATTCTTCTAATTTGGAGCAGCTGGCTTTAAATTTTAGATTAGAGTATACAGAAACATTATTCAGGATTACAAAACAAAAGAAAATGTTTAGAAAAGTCAAGATTTGTAGCAACAAGAGAGAAAAAACCATCACAGGGTGTAAATTATATCGATTTTTTTAAATGTTAGATTTTTTTTAAATGGGTGACATAGATTTTTTTTTATATTTTTCTGATAACATATATGAGTTAGTCTACCGCCTGCTTTCGGCTTGACGTCGGCTTCTGGGACACCCTGTATAGGCAACTATAAAATTGTTAATACGCAACTCACCCTAGATTAAGTGAAGAGTACACTTAGTAGTAAGCGTTTTATAGATCACATAATATTGTACCCAAGAAGTACCAATTCAGAAGGCACGGACCACGAGTCTGTGGAGTTTTAAATAAACTAAAAAAAAACTTAAAAGAGTACTTTTAAGTATCTACTCGTATTTACTTAGTTTGAAAATTGTAATGTATAAAAATATTCACATCAAATTATTTAATTTACTTGTTTATCTACAAAAGTACTTAAATCTCGCGACAAGTTTTTATGTCATATAAATTGTGTCAAATGTGAAATGACGTTATAAGTAAAGTTTTAGTGTAAAAGTTTATTTTTTCTTTTTAGCGCATTTAAATAAAAGCTTGTTTTTAAAAAGGTTTTTTTTTGCATTTAATTTATTTTTTACTTTTTAGTTATCACTGGACATGTTTCTCAGTCTGTTCGTCTCATTCAACGCATCATTGTTGCAACAAGGTCGTTTGACGGAACGCCTATACAGAATTTCAGCTCAATCGGTTAAAGATATCTATTTCAAATGATTATTTAGCTTTAGAAGTACGCCATATTGGATTAATAGTGACATCACTTTATTTTTCAAGTTATTCTTAGCAAGACCTTTTATTTGATACCCATATTGTAGGAGTGCATTAAAAATAATTGGTCCGCCATCTTTGATTTAGAATGACGTCACACAGTTAACCATGCATTTTCATGTAAACTGTGTGTGTATACAAAATTTCAGCTCAATCGGTTAAAGATATCTGCTTCAAAATTGAGTTGCAAGATTTCACCCGAACATACATACTTACATACATTGCAAGTTAAATAAAAGCTTGTAATAAAATAAAAAAGGTTCTCATTCCACTAATTACTTTTATTCAGTAACGTATATCAAATACAATAAAATGAAATCTAAGTCAAGACATTTAAAAAAATATACAAAGAGAGGCTTAGCTTACAAAAATCAAACGTTCATATACAGCAGACGTTTCGAACGTAAATTGTTCACACTGTGCGTTTACAAAATAAATTGATTCCTACAAAAAGCATTACAAAATGTCACATTGTTCATGTAATTTGTACAAAAAATATTTAAAAATAAACCAATGATATATTGATTGATGTAAGTACTTTTACTGTGTATACGGTCTGCACTCAGGATGTAATTTTGACAATACTTCGATATCTCAAATTGTTTGTACATACAACATTCCAGTTATTTATCTTTTATTGAATTGAAGAAAAAGCTTTCTGCGTGTAATTATCAGAAGAATTTAAGTTATCAAAGTTTTACTTAAATATCTTTTATTTATTATCTTTATTGAATTAAAACAAAGCTTTTTGCAAGGAATAATCGGAAGAATTTATGTTATCAAAGTTAAAAATAGAAATCTTTTGTTTTTTTTAGTATTAGAAAACAGAATCAAACAGACATGTTGTATATAACTTCATTCAGACTAAATTATTTTGTTTTCCAAACATTGAAAAGTATTACATTTTTATATTAAGACTTAATTTTAATTATATGTTTTCTTTTTATCTCTAAAATTAAAACCAACTATAAATGCTAGTAGTAAGCATTTATCGATCGAATAAAAATCTTATATAATATTTGAATATACTTTCATGTCAATATTACGTAAAATTTCAAATCAATATAATACTACTAAATACTAAACAAAACTATTTCCATATTTATTGCAACTACTATAAAGTAGTAAGCAAAATATACGTTTTTTTTTACTTCCACAATATAATTTGGAGTAGTTTTTGTTCCTTATTTGAAAGATTACAGTACTTTGTCTTATGGAACTGTTTTAAAACAATTTTATTGTGTGTCCAGATCTTAGACATATTCTTGAGACGAGCAAACTTACCTATTTGACCTAATATCAAATTTCGCAGTCATATAAATAATGTATCGAATTATTACCAATACAAAATCATATACAAAATCAATTTCTATTAAAAAAATCTATGAACACAACTGACTTAATAAGTAAAACAAATTACAATTATTCATCTAATTTCTTGAGAGTAAAAATTACTCATAAAGCTATTCCAGAGCCCAACGCTATGCGCAGAACTATAGCATCCTTAAAGTCACGTCGGACCAAGAAAGTGGTCTATTAGTTTCACAAAAGTTTCTCATATAACAATAGTATCGATAATAAGGTAATAGTAGCTGTGACAATGTTATATCACAAGTCTCAAATTAGAAGAATACATTTATTACCTATTTTCACAATAAAAATGACTAATTTATATGTTAGGAATATTACCTAGCTATAGTATGACCGTTTCGTCTAATCATATTGAGATAATTAACCGCATTCGTAGTGTGATGGTGTAGTGGTGGGTTCGACTCCCAATGGGGCCAAAGTTTTTCTGCTTGGTTTGGCCAGCGGCAAGGGTTCTGAGCCCGCCTGGTTAGCAGTAACGTTTGTTATAATATTGCTGTTCCGACAATTTGAGGGAAGATAGCCAATTCCTCGGCTGTCGAGGAGTCCAGGTGAAGCTCGCTTCCACCTTGTACTTTGTCGCTTACCATCAGGCGAGATGAAAGCCAAGAGCTTTCTTGTTGTGAGTTTTAAAAAATGTAAGTAATATCAACTTTCACGTCTCCACGACAAAAAAGAAAGTTGGGTAATGTGAAAAAGATTGCAAATAGCTTGTAGACTACGCAAAATCACGCAAGATTCTTTGACGGTGATGCAGTAACTCTTAAGGATGCTATAGCTCCAGGATTCTGCTCAACACTATTTTCTGTGACATATTATATTTCTATGATATGTGTGTTTCCTCAGAATAAACTCCGCCCGCGGTTTCATCGTCAATTTGTCCATAGCCATTTATTTGAAGCTCGCACTGCTTTCAGTTTATGCCTATTGAGCAGAAACAAATAGAGATGGTTGAAAAATAATAAAATACTTTTTTATTGCACACCACAATATACATACAGATTTTTTAAAAGCAAATCACACGTACATTGGAGGCAGAGCATTTCAGCCAAATTTGCATATACATAATACAAATTTATTATTAAATTACTAAAAAAATTTTGTGTGCTTGTTCAGACAAGCAAACTGAACAACTTTCAAAGTTGGTCCCATGGTGAAAGTTGTTCAGTTTGCTTGTCTGAACAAGCACACAAAAATTTTTTAGTAACTAAAAATAACCTTGTATAACAATAATAATATACAGTGTGGAAAGGGTATCAATGGGTACTGAAGGGAAACTAAATCCATAAGATAGATTATTTTACTTAAAGGAAACATTCCTTTATTATTAAAAAGAACTAAAACTGCATTGAAAGATTTTCTAAATTCCACTTGCCTCACCCGGGAATCAAACCCGCTTATAAGAAGAATTATTATAAGAAGAATATTATAACAAAATTCTTTTTTCGATTGAAAGGGCATACTTACCAAATGGTCGCATGAAAAATTTACATGAATTGGTTTGATAGCTTTTTTTTAGAATCGTGAAAATTCGCCGACACAATATGGATGTTTCCAATTTTTCCAATATTATGGGGTCGATATCTTCGAAAATTTGTTAACTATTTTCGAATATTCTTTTTTTTGTCTTAAAGATCAGTCTCGAGATAATTTCTAGAAAATTTTACACTGAATGAATGAAGTATGTGCAATAGGGTAGTTGACTCATATCAAAATTTATTAAAATATTGTTTATTTCTAACAGTATTTGGCATAAGGTTCCACAATATACCGATTTTAATAAATAACAATGAAGGATTACTGTAAAATTTTAATTTGAAAATGCTAGAAATATTTTTTTTTATCTCACGGCGTAAACGCTTTGATATCCTGTGGTCAGGGCCGTGACGTCACTCATATAGTAAACAAAGAAGTGTCACATTTGATTCAACAACTCATCGATTTGCTCTATTCTTTCCTAAAACTGGCAAAAAATCGTCCAAATCTCCATTATTATATGTGTAAATATCGTAAATTATTTGTATTAATAGCAAAGTCAACCATTGATGTTGGATTTGTGAGAGCAGATAGTACAAATCTTACGAAAATCGACAGATTGATGGTCAGGAGATTCTTTGTGTATCGCTCTAAACAATAAAAGTACAGTTTCAATACTGTTATAATGAAGAACAGGTTACAAGTGTACTTTTCAAGATTGTCACGCGGCAGAAGAGAGTTGCAAACATGCATTTTTGGTGTGGTTGCACCATCACAGTGAGGAACTATTTTGTACATTGTACAGCAGTTGAATGCTATTGGATAGAATCCTTTCTCTCAAAAGTCAAATAAACACTAAAAGTATTTACTTCAAGAGAAATGTTCAAAAGAAAACATCAGGATCATGTGTCAAATACCAGTGTAGTACTGCAAGAATTTGTAAATGAACATAAAAAGAGAAAGATTGGCAGTTGTTCATTTGTCAAGCATGAACAAAATTACTGGGAGGAAAAATATATATACATTCACAGACACAGATTGTGACATATTTCTTTAAAAAATTAAAGACCTCTTCAATGAAGAAAGAATAAAGTGCATAGAAAACTAAACCAGGAATCATCAACACAGAAGTGCTCTTTAGTTTGAGCTTCGTTATGAAGATTAACAGCTTCCATGTGCTATGAAGTCAGCCAGTGCATAACACATGATGGTTCTTTCGATGGGAAGATTTTTGGTGGGAAATCTTGCAGACACCTATAATGAAATGTGGATAAAAGTTGAAAGATGATGATTTGGGTTGAAATTTGCAAAATGTGACCTCTTCATTTCTGATTAATACCCTGTAATAGTCAGTTCAACAAACGGTTTCCATAAAATTAGATTAATACAAAATTGTCATGCTCTTTTACTGAAGAAAATGCTAATTATCAAAGATGGAAAACTGTGAACAGTATGCTTAACTCAAGTATAGATGCAAATGTTTTGTGCTAAAGCAAAACTTATATAAGTACTTTTGTGTTGCTAGCAGTCATTTTGAAAACACTCAAAAGGTGACAATATTAGCTATATTAGGTATTTGTTCTAACAATCTGTATGTCAAAAAACTTATTGATCTAATAGTGCCATTTTGGAAACTAAACTACATTTTTCCTAAATTATATGAAAGTACGAGTATTACTTCATAATAAATCACTTTACTATTATTTTGACTTTTATTACCTGCGACCTTAAGGCAATATATACAAATTAATAAATGTGATCTAACTCTATTCAACCTATTTGTACTTTTGGAACATATATATTTGAGTAACAATGATAAATATGAACAACAATCCTATAAAATATTATAAATCTTTTAAGGTGTAACAGAAAAATAAAACACATGTATTTCAAATTAAAATATTTTGATTCAACTTAAACCTTTACAAGTCATTATTGTCAAATAAACATAGAACATTTTTTTAGTGAAGAACATAATGTCTAATGTAGTACAAAAATTTATTATGTCATCTTTAGATGTTTTATGTATAAAGTAAAGAAAAAAATTTTCTTTATATTATTTATTTAATAAGAAGGGTCTTGTAAATTAGGAAGAGCACAGGCTGACAACACAGCAATCACATTTAATATATTTGTATACGGCTTTAAAATGGATAACTTGCATATTCTTGCGTAAGTTGTTCTGAAATTTACTTTCTTCTAGTAAGTTATTATCACGAATAATGCTTTCATATCCTGTATATATTAAGCTGACTAAACCATCAGGTAGTCACGCTAATAAATATTCAATAGTATTTGCTTTTTTATACTCAGGCCAAGTTAGTGCTTGTTAAATGACTTCATAGGGGTTTTGAACTTCATTTCTTCGCAATCTATGATTACCCTTTTATACTTATGGTGAAACACTAGAAGTAACTTTTTTTATTGTGCTTTTGGTTAAAAGGTGAAAGTTCACTGACTTTCTTACTTCTTTTCTTCATAAGTTTTCTCAAGAACTTTATTTCTTTAGAAATAATATATCAACTATTAAATAAAGTTCTTTAGGGATACCCCCTATGTATATTCTTGGTTTGTGCCTTATCATACATAAAAGTACTGTCCAGATTAAATTTTTGGTTATTGTAATTATTCCTTTTTGTCCTTCAGTTGTCCGACTTGATAGCTTGATGAAGAAGACTTAAGTAATGATCCAACTAGTGAAGGTATATGAAATGTCATTATCATAATTTTCCTCACTTGGAAATAATAATTTTTTATAATGTTTGGCCAGATATAATTGGTTTGCAGCACTTTACTTCAGACAATTTATTGGGAGATGTTGCAGTTGAATGGTGGTGGGCAGCAGGTTAAATCAGTGACGATATAACATCTTTCGGTTTTACCAAACTGGACCTATTTACTTCTATGGTGCTTTGGTATATGAATACTTGAGTTATTTTGTTGACATAATGTTGTTCTAGTTGACGGGGCACATTTTGATGTTGTGGCTGAGCATGCACTGCTTTGTATTATGTTGCACAACTTTTACTGCCTTATCAATCTCGTTGTCAAGGGGAGAACAGGGTAGTACACAAATAGTTGTCATTAAGTAACCTCTGAAAGCAACAAATTTTTAATTAGGTAGGTACTCAGTAAATTCAAGTAAAAGTTGTTTAGATAAATATATTCATTATTATGAAACTGGGATAGTTTGTATTACAAGTCAGTTTTCATTCTAACTGAAAGATAAAAATTAAATAATGATTTTACATACAACGTAAAAACTTCTATTTTGTTTAAGTTGAAACTGAAGTACCTACACAGATTGAGTTATTCATTTATAGTACTTACATTAATGTGATTTTCGCAAAAATACATTCGAGTTTCAGTAGATAGTTACAGGATTTCTTTAAGCGAGTGTTAACCAAATATTTTGCATGTCTATATCACTGGGTACGTCTAATCCACAGCTTTCCTGGAGTTTTTGAAGAGGTAATACTATATTCCTCTTCTATTGTCCCGTTCCATATACAGTTTTACTATATTTTGTAATATTCAATAAAAAGCATTGTTTTTGTGAGGTTATTTCGCCGCGGTGCTTTGTTTACTATAAGATTGACGTTATTTGACGTATGCCACAGATAATCAACAGACTATCATGGCTGACCGTGTTTTCGGTCCAAAATTGAAAATCTTAATTTAAAATAGTTTTTTTGCACTTTTTAGCCATCAAAAAAATTATATTCATGTGCTATGGTCAAATACAACAATTATGAACATTTTAAGCCCTACTTTAAAAAAGGGTCAACTAGCCTATTATTTACAAAAATAAGTGGTAATCTAAAGGCCGATTTACATCAGACGAGCGAATGCCCTTTCTATCCTCACTCTATTAAATTCTTTTAGTGTAACTGTAAACAGATGGAGAGCATTCTTTCGTTGTTCTATCGGGGTTCTTAAAGATCCTATGAAATGTCCTAGGAAAGCTAGTACGCTTGATGTCACTAGAGCCTGCGAACAGTTGCTTAGAGCGTTCTTGCGTGTTCGGATGCGCTCGCTCCTCGGAGCGGTCACTTCAAAGGGTTCTTGTGTTGATGATGACTGAATTCAAATTTTCACGTCTCGTAATAAAATATTAAAATACCGTAGAAAAAGAGGCAATCATGTGAAATTAGAATTAAAATCGGTTTAGAAATACATTAGATATAAGCATTTTAAGCTGTTAATTTGGTAGCGATTAGACAGAGATCCGACATCAACCGTGACGTCATTGTAGAGTACGGCCATATAAACTCCATGTAAATTGCCGTTTTGCTAGAAAGAGATGGAGAAAAATCTTTAATACCTTATATCTTGGTTGTTTTTATAGTTATTCGAAAACAGATTTTTTTCTTTGTGTTTATTATATGAATGAGCTTCTATTAAAGAAATGACTTTTTTCATTCATCTAGCTAGCCTATTGTGCAAGAATTCCAGTTCTTGGTTCTCATTCCGGCTCATTGATCTCTTGGTATCAACGCTTAAAAACGAGCTTTCGTCTACACTAAACCATCAAGAAAGAATGCTCTTATTCTAGCTCTAATAGCAAATTATAAAACCTTTTCCTTACAACTACCCTACCTCTGTGAGTCACCACATGTGACCAAGTGTGTCCATTGGGGTGCGGCTCAGTTGGCAGCGTTCCGTTCCACGAGTGGTTTCTTCAGGGACGCCGGGGCCGGCAGCTTCGACGGTCTCTTGTATGAGATCGAGCGGTCTGCGTTCTCTTTGCCCGGCTGCTCTTGCTGTTTCTGTTCGGAAGTGACACAAGGGATTTTTGTTTATTTCATAATACAAAGATGATTAACAGTTAGGCACGCTATAGGCCCGTTCCAGTTAAGCACGGATTTGCAACATTTTCAACATTTTTAGCATCAACGCGTTTCATGAGCGGTGATACTAGTTTTTCTTGCTGGTTGTCATGCGTTTCATTTAAGCATTTTTAACACGAAATGCTAGCATCAAATACCCATGCTAATAGATGGGTCCTCTGATACCACTTTTTGACAGCTTTCAAATTTGACATTTGGAATCTTTTTTTAATGAATCAAAGAGGATTTTCAGCGGATTTAAAAAAATTGAAAGATGTTTTAGTATTAGCCAATTCTGAATAATATTATTAGAAATTTTAAGTGGCTGGACTAAATAGGTGAGGTGTCAAAATTCAGCACAAAAAATCAGTACCTTCCGTTTCATTTGTAACAATTAGCGCCGCTAAGAATGTCAACATTTTTTATGAGAAACACAAAACGAGGCTAACATCAGATGTTAGCCTCAGAAAGTAGCAGTGCTTTATCCGAAACGCAGGGTAAGACGGCCGTTTTAACAGCTGTCATCCCCATAGTGTATTTGTCAAAACCTCAGATTAAGTACACCAATGGATTCTCAATGTTATTATATGTCTCAAATAAATTTGCGTCCAGTTCAGTCCGCCATTACAAAGCACCGTGTTTGTTGTTGTGCTAAAATATCAGTCGGTGAGCATTATTTGTGAGTGCATTTTACAGTTATACATTTTTTATTGATTTTTTTATGAATTCTATAAAGAAAAACATAAAAAGTGTGGAATTTTGGATGCGGCGTCCCTAGTTTTTTTCCGCCATCTTAGAGCACCAATCCAAATGTTGGCACGCTTTTTTCGTAGGTTTTTCATGTCTATTGGTATCTATAGTCTAAGGTAAAAACTGAAGGATAAACTATGGGGATGACAGCTGTCAAAACGGCCATCATAGCGTGCCGCAACTTTAGTGGTAAACACTCACAAAAGCTGTACAATGTCAGTGGAATTACTGTGGTTTGATTTTTACATTTTTCTATTGAAGATGAGTTTTCAAGCTACGTGTTCAACTCTAGTTTTATCAATTTGTATTGATAAAAAAAAATACATCAATATTTTTTTTTTCGTTTTTTCCAAATGAGACGCATTAGTGACTAATAGTAACAGAGGGGCTAGCACGGACATTTGCGTCAAAGTATTCGTATCGTCAATGACGTCATCGTGAAGTATTTGTATTGGAATCGTATACAGCGCCCCTAGAGGGCGTACTTGGAACTAAAATTCTCATAGAAATATTGACTACTTGTCCTATTAAAACTTCACCAATATTCTTGCCATGTTTTCATTATAAAAAAATATATAATGCGGAGTATGTTGTACATTGTAAGTTAAATTCGCCCCTGCAATTTCAACCATCGAAATTTGATGTTGTTGAAAACTAATATTTTCAGCAACGCATATTATGTGCACTTCTTGTATAAAAGTACACTCATGTCTGTGACTGTGACACAGTTAAGGTGAGGTTTCCCAGGCAATCTACTCGTGCACGGCGACAGCTTTATTGCAACGGAATATAGTTGATCATTGCATAGCTTCTAATGTCGCTTACGCGCTGTATATTGAAAAACTGGAGTACAAAATAAAGAAAAGTTTTTTGGATTTTTTTAGACAATAAAAATGCACGTCTATTGTTAAGACTTTTTTGTCATTTATTACTGTATTTTCTGATTCACAGCTGCTTTAAAAATTGAACATAGTGATCTTCGGATTTTTAATCATGTTTCTGTATTCAAGAATGTTTAGATAATATAATAATAATAATAATTTTATTGCACAACAATGCTCAACGACATCACATATGAATTTGAGAACTGAATGTTTTGTATATTTGTGGCGGTTTTATATTGTAAATCGAAATTGCTTGAAAACGGGCACCAAATATCAGCTGGCGGCTTTGGATTCAATAGAGCGTCGTGCAAAAAGATCGATAGGCGACGAGAAACTTGTAGCCCAGCTGCAGACACTTGAGCACCGTCGTAGAATTGCCCGCCTTTCCGTGTTTTACAGGTTACACTTCGGTGAATGTGCGCAGGAATTACACAACCCGATTCCCCGAGCTCCTTTCCACTATAGAAATTCCAGGCGCAGGGCTGAATATTACACCGTATTTGGTGACAGTGCCGACTGCACGGACAAAACGCTTTGCTGCTTCTTTCGTTGTGCACACTGCGACCGAACGGAATAAATTGCCGGCGTCTGTGTTTCCACAAAATTATAATCTGGGATCCTTCAAATTTAGAGTGAACAGGCATTATCTAGGGTGCGTTTCAAAACGAGTAATATTTACTCGGGGTAGAGTGAATTTCACCCGATAGCGTTCGAAAACCACCCGAGTGAAACCGAGGTTAACCGACGAATTACTCCGCTCGTATTTCTGAACGCATTAGTGCAGAGTAATTTTCGCCTGACAGGAGTGAATTTCTCACGGCTCCCAGTCAGCGTTAAATTTTACCTGACATTGATAGTTGACTGTTCTGTGATCTGTGTGCTACTGATTTCGTTTGTAAGTTGAAGTTAAAGTTTACAAATGTTAAGTAAAGCTTTGTGCAGTTGTAAAATAAAGCTAGTTTGCGTTGCAAAACACAAGAACTCTTCTTTTCGTTTTTAACTGACAGAACCCGTTAGAAAACTCGTGAAGTGCGAAAATCACTCGCTAGCGTTTGAAAACCAGTTAAACTTCTCTTTCTCGCAATATATCTATCCTTTTCTTTTTTACCTTCACGGGTTTTCGAACGGCCCCCTAGGAGAGCGTGCTACGTCATAGACTACATCGGCGCTTACCATCAGGCGAGATAGTGGTCAAAAGCTCTCTTAGCATACAGCTGAAAAAAAATGACACCTTGAACTAAACTCACCCGCCTCGCGTAGATGTCACTCTCCGAGGTGGACTTGAATATCGGCGGCGGCGGGGCGATCGGCTCGCACTCCGGGGTGGTGCACTCCGAGGTTCCCGGACTCTCCTCCTCAGATTCCACCACCACGCACTCCTACGTGGAGGGGGGGGGGGGGGGGGCACTTTAATTAATGTACACGTTTACACACAAAAAAAACACATCTTCTGTCTCATTTATTACTATTTATCTGTCGCTGCTTATACATATACACAAGTGTATGTTTTGTTAGTCTTTTACACACGTCAGAAAAGCTTTTGGCATCACGCCTATGGGCCCAAAGAAACTTGTGACTCCCCTCCCCCTCCCCAACTTTATCAAGTGTTAGGCATTGATAGGTAGATCACAAATGTGTAAACTGTTACATTTTCAAAATGGCGGCTATTGAAATAATATTATTTTCCGAGTTGCAGTTTTCTTTTCCCACCCCTACAAAAAATCCGCTATAGGAACGTGCTAAAGTGTGTTGGTCTACGTGTAACCCGTATATGTGTGTTAGCATAAGATGGCCGCACTTATTAAGGTGATGCAGATAAAAAAGGATGACTATGTAATTGGATTTGTCTGGTCTTATATCTCCAAGTAATAATGCTTACCACATAAACATTATAGTAAAGTACTAAATATATAACATTATAGTAAACTGATATACTACTACTATTTCACCTCTAATTGTCGGAATATAACAAGTATAAACATTGTTAATACTTAACAACCACAAACGTCGGCAAGACGATGGTAGTTAGCCAGGCGGGCTGAGAAGCCCTGCCACCAACCAAACCTCGGATCCCCAGATCATTCCCGGGTCATGGGCTCCCGATAGGAACAAATTATAATTAGTTCTAAATAAAATCAATAGATGTCGCGGCATGTACCATACTAGAATGCAAGAACTTATTCTTACGCATTCTGTTAACATTAAGCTGTAACTAACCACTAGATGTTTTAATTAAAAAGAAATTATTATTTTCAAAACAAATTTGTTAATTTTTTAAGTAAAATTGATAAATTGCAAAATGAGTCTGCTTTGTTGTGCTTTTTTGTTTTGAACTGCCATCTATCGTGAGCTATTGTTAATATCTCGTCCAGACATCAATAACTTTGAAATTTAAAAGTATGACTACAGATAGCAGTATTTCAGATACTGATAAACAGAAGTGAGCTTGAACTGAGTGTTTGCGTTTTGTTTTCCAAATGTGTTTGGCATTTTTATGTCTAAATCGCAGATTAGGTACATATTCTAACATCTCAATGTTATCAAATTTTCGTTTGTCGTTAAATAATTTAGAAGAAAATATACACTAGGTAAAAACGAATATGATGAATTATTATTTTTTATTAAGTAAATACTTAAATGTTAAATATTTGTTTTGATTATATTGTTATATTTTGAACTAATTGTTTAAAAGTATTGCGACTGTGAGTTTCGAGGTGAATTTGTGCTTGCTAATTTCTAGTGTTTTATCGACGACCTGCAGGCCTTTTCTCTAACTTCGGTTGCTAACTAGAACTGTTATTTTTAAAAGAAACTTAACAATAAATGATTAAACGAACTTACCTTAAGTGAAGTTCTATCATAATTGTACGAGGGCTTAATCCGGATCATTCAGTTCAGTGCGAGTGGTGGATCCTAGCTAGACGGTGATACTACATATGTTATACCTTTATTATATTCCAGTTACTAATCTAGGAGGACGAAGCCTGAAGTATAACTAGTAATGGATATATAGTTTCTTTCAAAAATGACAGTTCTAGTCCAACTGTAGTTAGCGAATAGGCCTACTGGCTTTGAAAACGGACAACTCGAATTAGATACACAATACACGATTATACACAATATACGAATGCTGCAATTTTAAATTTGGACTCCGACGAACAATCCACGCACGACGATTATTAGGCTTTTGAATGTCGGTCGTAATAGCAATTACTTTCGCAATGCACGGTTAGCGCAGAGGTCGAGTGATCGCTTGCTGCGCAACGGGTCGTGAATTCGATTCCCGTACGGGACTAATATTTTGTATGGCCTACAGAAATTTGTTCCGGTCTGGGCGTATGTGAATGTGATATTCTATGTTTGTAACTGCACCCACGCACAACACAGGAGAAAATCCTAGTGTGGGAAAACGTTTGTTATAAAAAAAAATAATTAAAAAACTGGTGTGTACAACACGTCAAGCTTACAGCAAAATGAATAAAATGTCATTTTGAAGAATATATTACATTTTGATATCTATCTCTACGCGATCCTGAGAAAAGGGGTCTTGAAAGAAATACAGACGAACAGAACAACGAATCCTATAAAGGTTCCGTTTTTTCCTTTTGAGGTACGGAACCCTAAAAATGATATTTTGAGCTTAAGTTTTCAATTCCTTTACTGATCTGTAGTATTTATTTTATTCAGTTGGTAAATAAAGTAAGGCGTTTTATTTGGCCTAAGGAAATATCTTACCCTGTTAATATAAATGGAAAAGTACATCGATTTAGTCAGATTCTTCCTGGGTACTGTGGTGGAAATTTTTCTGTTATGGGCCAAAGCAATGCCTTGTTAAAAATATTATCACATCATTATTTCAATTACTTAGCTAGGTAGTCACTTTCTACTCTTTTTCTTTAATTTTATATAAGTACCTACAAAATTAGATATGAGAAAAGATTGGTGTTAAAAATAGTATTATATATAGTAGGTACCTACTTAAATGTCAGGTTTATGTAAGTACCGAAAACTTTAAATACAGCTTTACCTACTATTTTTTGAAAATGAAAAATTTATCATCAATATTTAGGGTACATTCCCTTTCAGGGAGAACACCGGGGGGTTTTAGTGGGTAGGCCTGGCACTCTGCCGAAAGAGCCCCACACACGCTCGCCGTCTAGCCAACGGCGGGTACGGTGCGGTTAAACGCATTTCCCCCCGAGAAAAAAAACGGGTACATTCCTTTCGTCATAAATCTTTAATTTCCATTCTGTAGAAATAATTGGAGTAGAAATATTAGGTAATCTATCTGTTATTTTAAGGGAGCAAGGGGCGACCAATGAATGAGCGACCCCCAGTGGGCTATTGCGACCTGTACAGATCTATTTTGGCTAAACATTAATAGTGGGTAAGAATTCAAACTGACGAATTGAATAAAATGACAACTAATTAAACTAAATTAAGACTACATTCAATAAATTATGCACAATTCTTTGGCTAAATTCTTAATTATTGTATTACTTATAGTATTGGCAATAGCAAGGAAAGTTAGTTGGTAAAAAATTAAAATGACGAATTGAGTAAAATGACGAGAATTAATTGAACAAAATGAAGATTCATTCAAGAAATTATGTAGGTATTATTCTTTAGACAAATTCTTAAGTAAAATTATTGTATTGTATGGTCGGTGAAGATGCAATGAAAGTAGGTACTCAAATTGACTTTAATAGTTTTATTTATTTTACTATACCTAAGTAAAATAAGCTTCATGAAAGATTGGAATTCTCAAAGAATATGATGTCTTTGCCCATTAGAACATTTCTTGTATTGGGTACGAGACTACGAGTAGGTATGTGTTTGGTTCAATTGTAAAATCTTGTCGCTCTCTAATAGTTTTCTACGTTGAGTTTATTAGCGACGGTTTTCTCTCAGTTGAATTTATTTAAATAAGTAGACAAATTAATGCTAAAGTCTAACAAATTACAAAAATTATATCATGTAGGTAAGTAGTTGCTGTTTCCGAGTATTTCCGGTTTCTGTCAGAATCCCTTGCTGTAATTGCTTGTAAAAATGCTGCCATCTATTGACATGCTTACGCAACTACGCAATAAAACGTCGATTTTCGAACGAAAGCATTGCTGTGCTCTCTTTGGTTTTAGGAACAAAAAAGCAGTGTCCAGTGCTGCCGCCTGGCGAGAAAACTATGTAACTTTTTAGTTATCCGAGATAGTTTCCTTAGGCGTGCACGGATTTGTACTATGGGATTGGGCATCTGTACTAGTATTATGTTATCTGTGCCCGGGTGGTCTCATGGTCGATTTCACCAACCATTACATAGTTTAGGTAGCCCCTAAGACGCATGCTGTCACTTTTTGTCTTTAATGAAAAGAATGTGACAGCATGCTACCTAAGAGTCCCCTAAGCTAAGAAGAGGTTGGTGAAAATGGCCATAAATCTAGTGTTGCCAGAGGTCCCGTATTTCCCGGGGCGTCCCGTATTTTAGGCATAGATTGTAATGTCCCGGCGGAACTCACTCTGTTCCGTATTTGAGCCGTGCTCCATTTTTATAATGAAATCGATCGATTATTGTTTTGAAACAGATGACTGATGTATGAAATAAATGTACCCCTAATTTAATAAAAAGCGAGTTGATTACCGTTTTAATTACGATTATAATTTGTATTGATTTTTATAAGTATGTAAAAACAAATGAAAATATGCTAGAACTGACCTGTTCCTGGAAAAAATATCAACAATACTTATAAAAAAAATATCACTAAATAAGTTTGTTTCTTTAATTGTAGTGCTTTTTCTTGCTGAATTGTTGAAGTTTCTTATTGGGTAGTTAATAAAAAGGACATATGGAGGGGAGAGCACCTATTTTGTGTATAATTACTGCTATTAATAAAAAGAAAACAGCTTAATTTGTGAGTCATTTGCCAAAGAAGGATGTGAAACTTGATATTGTGAAAATTTAGAATTTAACAGGAAATTCGCAAGTGTTACTCAATATATGCCTTAATCCCACTAAGATGCCGCTTACTATCAGGTTTTTTTAATGAAATAGGGGATGAAAAAGGCGAATTTTGGAAATGTAATATGTTTGATTTAATAATCAATTTACCCAAAAATAAAAATAAAATTAACAAAATCTGCTTTAAATCATGAAATATAATAAGTTAATTAGATACCTTATTGTGGGCGGAGTATTATCTATTGATAGAATTTATTTATTCAACTAATTCAATGAATCGCGCGCCGGCGATTATAAATATGATTGAGCTTTTACTCTTCAAGCTGAAAACAAAAATAACTGACTTTGTCAAATTCACTGTTTTTGCTTTTCAAATTAAATTCACACGGAAAACGAGAGAAATACCTATGGATTTTCTTCGCAGAAATGAATATAATACTTAATGATCTTCGAATCAATAACAAATTCCTTCGGTCGATGTCTCACAGACCACTCATCACATAGACGATAGACGCGTTCTAAAAACCAACGCTCCACCTGCGCACAGATTTGCGTTTATGTGGAAGCGACGGAGCCGAGGTCCGTTTGCTGAATGTTAAGCGCCGTATTGGCGACGGAACCTCTCCTAAAACCAAATTCATTTCATAACACTCGTAAGACTCTTAACTTGCTTCAAGATGTGTCAAGTCAACATACGGATCTTTCGAAATTCTACAATATGCAATAAGTATTTCCAGCTAAAGTTATAAGTTTGGTTGAAAAACAAAACGTAATGAAAAATTAACCATAAACAAATTGTGAATGCTTTCCAAATTCTATTCGACGAAACCATAATTATATGATCTGTGGCTTTAAGTGTATTTTATTATGATATGTCTCTAAAAATGATCAAAACAAACGGTCTAAATGTCAAATTCCGAATTTTGAGAAAATCAACCCACCTAAAGTTAAGCACGGGATTTTGGGCGAAAAAAAACTATCTTTGTAAATAAGGCCAGGATAAACGCGAGATTTATTTTGTTTATGCAAAAATTGACTAATGACCAAAGATAATTGCAAATGTCACTGACGTGACGTGAAACGACGTTGACGTTGACACTTGACGTTGATATTGTGAAATTAATTGACAAAGTTGTTGTAATTATGATTTTAGTTGTGCAATTTGTGTTAAAACTACAGTGAAACCAAAGTGTTTTTGCAAAATTAGTGTTTTATGAAATTTTAAGAAAAAACGGTGTTACAGTTTGTTCCAGGTAAAAAACCTGAAATTCCGTATTTTTTGCCCATTTAAGAATTTGTCCCCTGTAGGCTTGAAAAGGTGGCAACCCTATCTCAACCACTAGACAGGAATTAAATTAAAATGTACAATCGGAAACACTTCAAAACCGTCGCATTAGAGCAGTCTTAAGGTCCACATGTAAAGTCTGGCGCGTTGCCGTGTGTACATACAATTTCATTTATGACATGACTTGTGAACTAGTATAGTAAGAGGCTGAGTTCAGGAGTCTGTAAGTTTATTTTTTAATTATCACAAAAAAATTGTGTTCAGACAAGCAAACTGAACAACTTTCACAATGGGACCAACTTTGAAACCGTCAAAAAAAATCAGCTGTTCCATACAAATGTTCAACATTCACTGAACCTATAAGATGTATGGAACAGCTGATTTTTTTTGCGATTTCAAAGTTGGTCCCATAGTGAAAGTTGTTCAGTTTGCTTGTCTGAACAAGCACACAATTTTTTTGTGATAATTAAAAAATAACCTTGTATTTTAAACGTGTTTGAATGCGTGCGTGCGTGCGCGTGCTTACGTGTATGTATGCGTGCGTGCGTGAGTGCGTGTGTTGTAGCAGTAGCAATTGACCGAAAAGTATAGCCCGTGGACGGGTGGGGGGGAGGTGGGGGGAGGTGGGGGGGGGGGGGGGTTGGAACTTACATCTTCCTGGCAGTGGTTCCTGGCGGCGCGGTACCGCCGCAGGATGGAGTCGTGCGGCGAGGTGGCTGCCAGCTGGCGTGGGTAGCGGTACTCCGCGCGCACGGGGGTACCGCCTGTATACCGAACGACACACCATATAAACTACAAGTAAGGCTCCTAATAGTACATTACTGCCGCGGTCTATAATGACTACTTTGCTGGTCGCGCTGATGATGGCCGACAGCGCAGCTCCAGGCCGACACAGCGCGGCCAGCGTGCAGCACTTGACGGACCAGCTGAGATAAAGGCCGAGACCGTAGGTCGAGGCCTTTACAGTGAGGACAGTGAGGGCTGCAATGATGGCGAAGCCGGAAGGCCTAGAGCGTAGCTTGGCTAGCTCGAGGCGATCATAGCATGACTGGCGAAGCGGTCGTTGTGGACCGAGGCTTGTATACTGCTTTACTCAAAAATGCAAGGGCCTAATCTAAATAAAACCGGCGAGTAAATTAAATAAAAATATATTAATTAATTAGAAATTTAATTAAAATGACAATTATGAAAAGTTAACGGCAAGGTCAACTTTGCTCAAACAAGGTTGTCAAAATAATGATCACATTACATGCATTTTTGAATAAGAGTTATTTGTCAAAATTATGATTATATTCAAACATTAACAAAAACAACTCGTTCAGGAAAACTTCGCAACATCTCTTACCTACCCACATTTGTCTTACCGAAACACAATAACAACTATGGCAAGAGAACAATGCAATACCTGCCCCCGGAATTCCTAAACGAGTTGTCTGGAGGATCTCAACACTTCATTAAATTTAGAAAATTATAAAAGTATAGGTCTAATTATCATAGTCTAAAGGGGAATGGCGATTTTAGGCCCAAGAATGCACAACAAATTTGATGCACTAGAAAAATATAAAATATTCGTATTTAATTTTCCGTTCTATCCAGATATCTCTAAATGTTAGATTATGTCTTCTTTAGATAGTATAAAAGAAAGTTGCTCCCACTGTCTATTCGCATAAATCTTTTAAACTACGCAATAGATTTTAATGAAGTTTTCAGCAATAGATAGATTCAAGAGGAAGCTTTATATGTATAACCAGCGATCCGCCCCGGCTTCGCACGGGTAATAGTTTAAAAAATATAACTTATCCATGCTGGCAAAGCC